>OX467111.1:14868543-15492293 GCA_950106695.1 Biston stratarius
TTGAGTGCGCCCCCTACCTCAGGGCATTTAGTCCGGTTTCCCTTCACCCTGCTTTCATACATGCCACCTTGACCTCATCAGCCGCTGTAACTTGCACTTTCAGATACAATACACGATTTTTGCATATGTGTTACACGCCTACATATTTTTAACCAACTTCAAAAAGGAGGAGGTCTTCAAATCGACTTTTTATTTTTATTATTGTTATTAATTTGCCATGACAACTCTTTTTTTTATGTAACAGTAATGAGACGAACAAAACGCTCTCCTGATGTTAAGAGATAACGCCTGTCCATGACCAGCCTGTCCAGGGCATCGCTGCCTTGGCGCTCATTACTTTGAGACTAGATGGTTAGTCTCAACAGCCCTGTAATTTCGCTAGCTGCAGTACCCTTCAAACCGGAACACAGTAATGTTTCCACACTACTGCTTGGCGGCAGAATATCTGGTACTGCGGTGGTACCTACCTAGACGACCTCCTGCTAAGGAAATCTACCACCAAGTAAACCCTGTTGGTTCATTGGTAGTATATCTGCTTTAAGAGCTGTAGGGCGTGTGTTCGATACCCACCGAAGATTTTGTGGTAAAAACAAATATTTGTTGTTTCTGTTATAAGTATGTATATATAAAAAAAAAGTATTTAAATGTTCTATTAGTTATCAGACTTTCATAGTACAAGCTTTGCCTAGTTTGAGGCTAGATGGCGCTGTGGAAAATGTCCTCTAAAATTTATTGAAAAGTAAATGGCAAGTAGTTATCGGAAGATTTGAGTTACGTTTTAAAGTTTTAAAACACAAATTATATTGTACCCTTTCTATCTTGATAATAAAACTAATCGCAAACAGCTATCAATTTGCAACTTTGTAACATATGACAAGGTATGCCTTGCCCCGAACTGACTTGTAACTTTTTAACCCGATGAAGTGAATTTAACAAGTATCGAAGCTTTTATTATTTACTAGCGACTCGTCCCGGCTTCGCACGGGTGCAATGTAGGTACTAATGTGGTGCATATGCATTTATTACATAATATAAACCTTTCTCTTGAATTAGTCTGTCTATTGAAATTTTACTAAAAAATAAAATCCGTTCCGCTATCATAAATCCGCATTAAAATTCGTTGCGTAGTTTAAAAGATCTAAGCGTACAGACGGCTTTGTTTTATACTATGTAAAGATACGTTCTGAAAGTAGATCTAGATTTGAAGACTTTGATCGATGGGTTTCATGCTTGAGTACAGATTTTTATGTTTTTCTATATCGCGAAATAGCTTTCAGGCTAGGTGGGTTTATTATTTTTGGACGCACTATCACTTGACATCGAATCTAGCTTATCACCAGTAATTCAAAAAATTACTTGCAGCCCAATCCATGTTTCGACGTATGACTTGCACCCCAATCCATGGTTCGACGTATGACTTGCACCCCAATCCATGGTTCTACGTATGACTTGCACCCCAATCCATGGTTCGACGTATGACTTGCACCCCAATCCATGGTTCGACGTGTGATTTGCACCCCAATCCATGTTTTGACGTATGACTTGCAGCCCAGTCCTTGTTTCGACATATTGTCGGTTTTACAGTCGCGGAAGTTCAAAACTTTGACTTTGGGCGGTCACCAATCCAATTCTTATTTTAGACATAATTTTAAAAACTTCACATCCTTTAAGCAATGACTCATTTATGTAATTATTGGCTAACTGTAGCAAGTTGAATGTTCTTTCCACGGCCCTTTCAACTTGGGTAATGGAATTTTACCAATAAAATATAAACCTGTTAGGTTTTTACAAAACTGTGATCACCTTTTAAGAGATAAAAGCTTGTCCCTTTATTTGATTGGTAGATAATGAAATACTCAATACAATATTCGAAAACAAATTAATGGAATTTGAATCACGTCGTAACGGTTCTAAGTAGCGACGATAATTTAGCAGTTAGCATGGTCGGATCACACGCCGGTAGGCGTGGGTTCAAATCTCAACAATGAGCTTGATCTGCTATAAAGACAAACATCATACAAGTAAACATCACAACAAAAAAAAAACATAATTATGATTTTTTTTACATCTAATTTTATTGACAATATTTTATATATTGCCTTTTTTTTATATTAACAATACTTTATGTTGACATATTTTTATATTAACAATATTTTTATGTTGACATATTTTTATATTAACACATTTTAAAAATATTGACAAGATAAAATCTTGTCGAAATTTTTATTGCGACATATATTTTTGTATTGACACATTTTATATTGAAAATATTTTTATATTGACATATTTTTATATCGACATATTTTTATATTGACGTACTTGATTTTGACTTCTTTTTTAATTCATTGATATGTATTTAATAATATATTTGAAATTATATTTCTGAATTTGATTTGTAAAATCCGTGTTTTCAATAAAATATTTGTATTTGATAAAGTTAGTCCAAATATTTGAGCTGTAGGATAATACAACATATGGGAGAGAGACAAACATAGTAAGACAGCCTCGCCCTCATTCAAATGTCTTTAAGTTTCTTGCAGTACTTGAGTAAATGTCTAGTCAACGAATATTGTGATTGCGAACAAGAACAAAGCTTGGCTTGGTCATTGCGCGTGTGCCGCGCCTGGGCGAAAGGCAAGGTGACACCGTTCGGGTTTTATGCTGCTGATTCATATATCTGAACGATATTGCTTTCATTTCAACGTGTCATATAAGGTATAGGAAATTTAAATATGTGACCAAAATCCTCTTTTCCTAGGGTCGTGTAACGAAACGGAAACCCGCAGTTGTGAAACCAATGAACGTACTTTTTTAAATATATGTAGATCTCTACATATACAAGCCGAATTCAAACATATAACAACGCAAATTAAAAAAAAAAAATTGTAACTTTGACCTTTTATATTGTTTGTTTTAATTGATATTTTGATTTTCTATTTTGCTAATATTATATATAGTACCTGGTTGACTGAGCATTGCTCGGCTGAAAACATGGATAAAACGACGTTTCCGAGATTCAGAATATATATATATACAAGAATTGCTCGTTTAAAGATATAGATTTAAATATGGACTGGATATGAATTAAATTAATTAGTATTTTCTAGAGTATTTTCCTCGAGTTGCAAAATAAGACGATATGTACTTTATATAAAAACCGATGTATGATGTTGTTATGTGTGTGTGTGTTTTTATCAAAAACGGCGTGACCGTTTTTGATAAAATTTTCAGAAAATCCTCCGATTATCCCTGCAGGTAATCTGTGAAGTTCGGGAACGATCGGATCAACAGCTTTTTTTTAAAGTGCACCCATGCGAATTAGGTTTGGGCCGCTAGTAAAATAATATAAATCTCAAAACACAACGGCGTGTATATACATCTCCCAAAGTTGGCAACGCATTGACATCTCTAATGTTGTCCATAAGCGACGGTGTGCTTACCATCAGGCAAACTGTCTGCTCGATGGCCGCTCTTCATGCTAAAAACACTAATGTTATTCGTGCAGAAAATATTAATTAACAAAATTATTTTAATTATCACAAATACGCATGAAACTAAAGCTCGAATGTTCATCTAGAATCGAACAGATCCGGGTTAATGAAGAGATTGGATATATGTAGGCTTATGTATATCAACAATTTACAAATGCAAGCAATAAACTGAACGCGGGTTTTACCCAAGGTCCCTTACTGGTTAACGTTTGTAATGCGATATTGGATACATCTAGGAATTTTATACAAAAAAATACACAAAATAATTACACAAAAAAATTGATCAAATGGATTTAGTCAAAAGAGTCAAATAAGTTTTTGGTAAATTTTGGCTCTAAGATAACTTCTTATTACGACGCTATCCTATGGGAACCGTATAAGTACGTTTTTAACCGACTTCGATAAATAAAGAGGTTTTCAGTTCGGTTTCATTTTTAAAAATGTTTGTTAGGTACTCAAAACTAAGTCGTTTAGGTATAATTTGGAAATTCTTTTGCTTTTTGAAAGGGTATATCTTCAGATTGATTCCATTCGGTTTAGTAGTTTAACTTTGAAACCAAAATAACTATAGCTTTCAAGCTTTATAAGCTTTCAATGTTTGAACAATGTAACCTAACCGTGTTTTGACTTAGTAGAATGAAGAAATTGTCGTTGTAAGGCCTATTGATTTTCATATTTGGTGTCATTATGAAAAATGTGTAAATATTTTCGCGGTTATTTAGATGCCGCAGTACAGACATTTGTAGCTCAAAATAGTGATTTGTAAAACTCACATTTACAAGAAAAAAAACCTCATAAACCTTGAAATAATCAATGGAAACGTTTCTCCGCAGTCCTGATAATTCTAGTGATGGACTATTTGCCGAGCGTATTTTCCCATCGACTGAGCACCTACATATAAATACTTATATCATTTTCAGTTTCTCGCTAACGAGATATTAGCTGTACTGATACTTAAATGATTGCTTCATAACGTTTAATACTGAGACCAGACTAACTGGTTACTGCAAGTATAGCTTAAAAGTGTATATTTGTGGGTAGGTATATTGTAAAAGCTTGCATTGGGGTGAGCTACTTAAGACCACACTGCAAGCGTCAATTAAGAAAATTATAGGTACTTACAAGCGCCATCTGAATGATCTTTTTTTTTTATCAGGCTATGATTTTTTTCTAAGGTGAAATATAACTATAGCTAGAGAATAATTCTAGTGTTTTTTTTTAATCAGCCTGAATTTTAGCTACATTCAGTCATAAAAAAAAACCCGCCTCTGACTGTACCTGGTGTAAAGTATCCCATGAGGCTGGTAGCATTTCCGCGCTGGATAGCAATGCCTTTGCACCAGGAACGAGCCGGAATGAGGGTCACCACTCTGATCTCTTATGCGTTGCCCTAATTCACGCACCAAAAACTGGGCATCTGCGCCCCAGCTGCTAAGTCTCCACCGCAATTGGCAAAGAGTTGTATTGGGGCTTCAAAGTTGCTTATTTAAGCCGCTTCCGGCAGGAGGCATCCTCCGCAGCTGCCGCTGGACAAAGGACGATATACATTTTAAAGATTCTATAAGTAAAATAGTTGATAGTATGATTTTAAACAATCTTTTATTTTACTTAAAGTATTTTTAATTTATCTCTTTAGTTATACATTAAAATACAGGTTATGTGATATATTTTTATGGTTGATAGGCTAAGTGTTTGACCACAGCTCACGTGATGTTAAGCGACGGTGTGGTCGAAGATAGTAAAGCACACTTAGCCTGGAATGGAACTGGCTCTCAAGTGAGGCTGCCGGAACACACCGTTAGATGCTAGGCGGCAGATTTTCAACTTGAGGGTGGTAGCTAGCTAGCCAGCCGAGTACTAGAAAGTACTCTTCCACCACGCTATGGTTTCCTCACGATGTTTTCCTTCACCGGCAGCTCAAGCGGGACCCAAATTACTAAGACTCCGCTGTCCGTCCGTATGTCTGTCTACGATATCCGTCTGTCACCAGGCTGTATCTCATGAACCGTGATAGTTAGACAGTTGACATTTATACAAATGATGTATTTCTGTTCCGCTATAACAAAAAATACTAAAAAACAGAATAAAATAAATATTTAAGGGGGCTCCCACATAACAGACATGATTTTTTTGCCGTTTTTATAGATAATGATACGGACCCTTCGTGCGCAAATCCGACTCGCACGTGACCGGTTTTTTGAAATCACCCTCTAAGGACACTTGGGACCTTAATTGTTTTCCATTCGGCAGTTTGGAAGATACGAGGTAATAAGTAATTTATATACATACAAGATACGCGCGAAAAACATAATTCTTCCTTGGCAGTCGGGTAAAAATACATCATGATGCTGCACAATTTTCATGGCAACGTTCGTAGCTAAATATTTGTAGTACCTATACACTACATTCACAAACCTGTCAAAATGTTGACACGCCGAAGCAAAGTTATGTGAGACTATAGTCTTAATTTCCATTTCCTGTTGGTACCCAAGTATGTAAAGTTAGAGTTGGGTTCCAATTACTTATTGGCTCCATTAAACATGTTTAACACCTCGATAGAGTAACTCGACTGCCAAATAACGTAATTTGAGATGAAAATGTTCGCTTGATTTATTGAGAGAACAATTCTGTTGCACAATGTATGAATTACAGCTGAATATTACGTATATTTTTTCGTACAATAATTTTAAAGCTACGTTTTGTTTACTTCTGTTTGTTTTTTTTTTATTTATTCTTATTCGCTAAAAATTTTTGACGTACATAATTTTTTTTTCTCCCAATTCATAGTTTTGAGCTCTAATAGTGTCGTTTTTTTTTTCTAATTTAAACATGAAGTGTTACAATTATCATTGTGACAATGTGTTGTACTTAATTCGTACTTATAATTTGAAAGCTTTTACGTAAAGTATTTTTTTTTAATCTAGTCTAAATAACCATAGAATGAATATCAGTATATTTTAGTAGAAAAGTTACGTCGAGTAACATGATAGCTTAGTGGTTAGCGCGATCGGTTCGCATGCCGAAGAGCGTGGGTTCAAACCTCAACAATGAGCTTGAGCTGCGGGTGAAGGAAAACATCGTGAGCAAACTATAGTATGGTGGTAGGGTACTTTCTAGTACTCGACTGGCTAACTACCACCCTCAAGTAGAAAATTTGCCGCCAAGCATCTAACGGTGTGTTCCGGTAGCCTTACTTGAAAGCCAGTTCTATTCCAGACTAGGTGTGCTTTACCATCATCGACTACACCGTCATTTAATATCTGATAAGCTGTGGTCAAACACCTAACCTGTCAACCATTAAAGAAAACGTATACTAAACAAATGGTATTATTGTATACATACAAGCTTAAATTCAAATTAGACTTAAAGCAAAAATAGGCTAAAAGTAAAAGACATAAACCACAAAATAAATAAAACAAATAGTATCCAAATCACCTGCACTAATTATTTACTACTAGAGTTCGTGCGCAAGTCGACACCAGAGATTTTGTCGTGACTAACACATTATGCGGAGCTATTTCACCGACCGAATGCGACGGTTTAATTTCCATTTATTTGCAATTACGAACAATAAAGATTTTATTATTTGATTGGTAAACTGAAGTAAGACAACCTATAGAGATTTATAGAGAAACGATTGCCTTTTCAATTGTCAAGCTAAATGTTTGACCACAGCTCACCTGATGTTAAGTGACGGTGTGATCGAAGATGGCATCTTAGACACCTAGCTTAACAACCATATAAAAAGTTATAATTATTTTTTTAGGCCACAGTAATCAGATCTTAAGCTCGAAACTCACAAAGTTTTATGGCTTCTATTGAGTTAAACGTTATTGGTTCGTACACTTGTATAATAAAATGCTTGTTATAGTTGCCACCGTGTGGTAAGGCACAGGTGGCTTGTTCACATGTCGTTGAATAAGGCCACACGGACATAGGGTCTGTAGACCTCTCACTTTGAATATATCGTACAACTTTGTTACTTAGTAAGAAATTATCTGGTTTAGCGATATTTAAGTTCGTATAGGCTAAATGATCAGTGAACTAAGAAATACCACTCGTGGTCACCCATCCAAAGACTGACCGGATCGTTCAGATGTAGTTTGAAAACAGTTAAGGTTCGTCACGAGAGCTACGGGGTTTGATGATGCGATCGAGACTAAACAAATCACGCCACTGCGCTGACTGGGTAAAGAGAGTGAAAGAGAGAGAATATGGTTAGTACACTCTCTCTTTTGCTCCCGTTGTTATGCTTTGGGCGGAAATGCACTTCAACAAGGCTCAGTTTCAAATTTTCTGAATTAGGGATTTGTAAATATAATAACTTTTACTAAGTTAGCAGGTTTCCCCTCGTGTGAGGTTCAGGGTAAATTTCAATTTTCAATTCAATTTAATTCTTTATGTGCCTATTATATTATTAGTTACCACCACGGTGTATTAATATAGTTTAACTTTTAGATAATGTACAATTTTTATTGTAATACTTCATAAGATTTGTGTTTAAATGTATAATAAACGTTATTTATTATTATTTTATTTGACACTTGTTTAATGTGCTGGTCTATTGCCATCTATGGGTAAACTATTGTGTACACAGTTATTGCAATATTCTCTACATATTTGATATAGCTGTGCCCGGCGGTTGCACCCGTCATTTCAAGGGTCGTATCGTGATGTTAATTAGCCTAAAACCTTCCTCAAGAAAAAAGCTAGAAAATGCAAAAAATATTTTTTTGCAAATCCGACTGGTAGATTAGCGCGTTCATATAAATACACTTCCGCTTTATTATAATTTTTAAATTTAAGTTATTGTTGTTTATCAATATCAATTAATACTAATAAAGTATACCTACATAATGTACCTACAAATCATAGATAATATTATAAACAACAACAAAAATGAACTAATCTAAAAGCCCGCTGTCAATGGGAATAGTCCCTAAAAACTGTTCCCATTGCCACGTTGTATGGCACCACTCAAACGTTGGGAAAAATAGAGGCCAGCGTTATGGTCACGTGGCATCGAAGTCAAGATGACAACTCGTTGAATAGTCTTTATTATATTGACTATAGATTACACTATTGCTCGTAAAGCAAGATGTAATTATACAAATTAGATAACTTTACTTTTGCAATTGCAATCTTAAGGATGTGTATACAATTAGGTACTACATAGATATTTGTCTCACATCTGTCTTTGTTGTAGTGAAGCTGTGTCTAAAATTTACGAACAGGTATCAAATCTCATCTAGATCTGGTTTTTGATGCAATGATTAATCGAATGATTGTTTAAAACTATTTAATTGAAGGTCAGTGTCTTTTACGAGTGGCATGAACTTGATTAAAGCTTGTCTAAAGCTAGTCAGATCTAATTATGAAGCTTGCAGCTGCTAACATATCTCATTTTGGTGTGATTTTTTAAATTGTATTAAAAATTTTGAAAGAATTGTCTGTCGAAGAAACTTTACAGTGACATTTTTGTTGTACTTACGCGGGATTACTCACTTTTAATTTTATCGGAAACTCCGACTATAGTTTCGGCTACATCCGGTGGCCTTCATCATGGAGACAAAGCTAAGAACAACGCGCACGTGGCCTCGTCTTGCTTATTTTACAGTGTCATTTTTTTATTGGTTGATAGGCTAGGTGTTTTATCAAAGCTCACCTGATGTAAACACATCTAGCCTGGAATGGAACTGGCTTTCAAGTGAGGCTGCCAAAACACTTGATGTTACACAGTTAGATGCTTGGCGGCAGATTTTTAACTTGAGTGTGGTAGCTAGCCAGCCGAGTAATAAAAAGTACCCTACCACCACGCTATGGTTTCCTTACGATGTTTTCCTTTACCGACAGTTTAAGCTCATTGTTGGGGTTTGAATCCACGCCCTTCGGCGTGCGAACCCACGCCCTTCGGCGTGCGAACCAACAATCAACGCTATAAAATTATTAAAAATGCTTAATGGTTTTTTAATATAACAATCTAGTCATTCATCTCTATCTGGCTCTAGTATTGTACACAAAACCGTTGCTCAAAAAATATGTCACAGTTATGTCACTCAAAACAATAGGATTTCTGTTCATGACCGGCTGCCGTTGTCCAAGCATTGTTCTAACTACATTCTTCACTTTCTTTGTTTTCTTGCATTAAGCTATTGCGTAATGACAAGTTTTCCACAATAGTAAGATTCTGTTGCATGGTTTATGTGCATTGATTCTTAACAGAGTATTCTAACAATGTTAAAGATATGTATGTATTTAATTCCTTTACGGACATGCTGTAGGTTGTCTGTCTGTCGTGTGTTTTATCATAATATACATGAGTCATGATCAAAGTAACGACTGTTATTAAAGGAGGCTACCCTGTTAGTTCATTTAGTAGAATATCTGCTTCAAGAGCTGTAAGGCGTGGCTTTGATTTCTACCAGAACAAAAATGTATGTAAAATAAATGTTTGTTCTGTGCATTGGTATATTGTATGTATCATAAGTATGTAATTACAAAAAATAAATAAATAAATATCCTGTCAGTTATCTACTTCCCATAGTACATGGTTAGTTTGGGGGTAGATTGCGTTGTGTGAAATTTCCGGAGACGACATTTAAATTAACGAATTAGGACAAATCTAATAAGCTACTGGACTATCTAGAGAGTAATAAAAAAACGAGTGTTATTGCTATATGTATGTATATTTTTTTCAGGTGGAGAGTTTGCGGCGGCAAAGCAGGAGGTTACCAGTAACGCCAGCTACTGTCGACAATGGAATCAATGCAGGCCAACTGGACAGTACGCCGCCGAACTTCAGGTCGCGAGGCAGTAAGCAACGGGAGGAAACGCCGCGGGAAGTCGTCCGAACGAGATCTCGGAGTAGAAGTCCTACTGAAAGGACACGACCAGCTTTAGAGACCGAACGACCAACACCCCAAATCAACGAACAATTCAATTCAAGAAGAACTCGAACACGTCGACCTGTTGAGAATAAGACAGAGACTACTTTCGCATCAATAGATGGTGACAAGGTCAAATCTCGACAAATAGTCAGAAGAAAACCTACGTCTACTACTCAAACTCCTGTGGAAGTATCATCACCGACTATCAAAGCTACTAAAATAGAAGTTATTAATACTAATGTTGATGATATAATAAAACTAACAGCAAAAGAAGACAATACCGCTACTACTCAATTTAGACGGAGAAGTTCAATCGCGCAGACAACAGAAACTGTTTCCTCGAGAAGAGGCAGAGGTCGAATTAATACCCGATCTAGTGCCAGATCTTTGGATTTAGATGACTCGGGAACAACAAACTCTGTTGTTATCGTAGACAAAGCACCGACAACAGCTAGAACGTCAGCTGATTTAAGAAACGCAAGAAAACTAAGATATAAGACGAGGCCAACTGAAACGGACTCAAATTTAACAGGTGAAGGTATTGTAGCCTTGAATGAAGTGAAATCTAGTCAAAAAGAAAGTTTTCCTAGTCAATCAGAACCAGAAATAAAAATATCAGCTCCAGTTATCGTTGAGAAAATTGTACAGCAAAGTACTGAAGCAAACAAATTGAAATCTACTACATTTAAAGTGACAAAAGTGGTGAGACGCCCTCTAGCAAGAGTAAAAGGAAATACAAATCCTTCGGCACAAGCAAAAGTTAAAAGTGTTGAAACCGAAATCAATGATGATGATAATTATCCTGAAAGTTTTAAAGCATTGATTCAATCTCAAAATGCCGTAAGTGTGATAAAATATTAAATAAGACTTGTAAATAGTACGGAACAAAGTTATTAGATAAACAGTTCTAAAGCATATCAATTATTTTAGCATGTTACAATCACAGAATTTCAATTCCTTAATTATTTTATGTAAGTTTATCTTAATACTGTCATCTAAGTATTTTCTGTATCTTTATATTGTAACATTTTCAGACACAAACAATCTCTCCAAATAGTGAGAGTTTGTCAGTGAAAGCATCTCAGAAAGTTTACAAAACTTACAATGCATCATTACAGTCCACTCAAACTGGTCCTGCTGTAAACAAATATTCAAGGGTAATAATGAAGGGTCACTAGCAGTAATTAACATTTCACTATTCATACTTTAACATTTTTTCACTCTTTTGTTTTCACTAACAAAGTCATAACATTTATAAACATATCAACAATTCTTTGAAAGAAAAATACTAACAAATATATTAGCATATTTATATTGAGCTAAAAATTTAGCGGTGAAAACTTACGGTGCACAGACTTTGTCTTTGACAAAAGATCAGAAGGCCGCACTCGGGGTTTGCCAGCGAGCCATGGAGCGTAGTATCCTGGGAGTCAAATTAACAGACCGTATAAGGAACACGATACTACGCTCCAAAACCAAAATCGCTGATGTCAGCCACAAAGCTGGACGACTGAAGTGGGACTGGGCGGGCCACGTTTGTCGCATGTCAAACGACCGTTGGGCAAAGGTCACCACAGATTGGACGCCAAAATTTAAGCGACCTCAGGGTCGACCCAGATGAAGGTGGAGTGACGAATTAAATCATCACGATACTCACTGGACCACCAAAGCCGAAAACCGGGCAGTCTGGAAGGAGGAAAGGGAGGCCTTTGCCCAGCAGTGGGACAACAGAGGCTGATAAAAAAAAATGGCGGTACAACTGTAATATCATAAAAGCCCGATTTATCGCAATAAATTAGTTTAATTAAAGGTTTTTATGCGTTAGTGTCATATATATTTATGTTTTTTCTATTTTTAATTGCTTTCATCAAACGTCTGACTTTATTTATGTTTTACTGTAATATAACTTAGTTTGTAATGCTTACAGTTGCGAAAACAAAAAACTGATGCAGATAAACAAGACAACGAAGAAAATGTTCTTCAAACTACGGTGGCACCGGAAGCAACATCAAAAAACTCTGAGTATAAGCCACGAGGCAAGTATTCAGCGAGAAACAAAAAATCCACTCTACCGCCAGCTGCTACCACCCCTAGTAATATTCCGAACTCAAGTCCTGAAAGAACAGCTTTCAAGTACAGCAGAAAATTTAAGTACACAAGTACAACACCAGCTCCAAAAGTAGATAACATAGAAGAAACTAAAACAGTTGACACAGATTCTCCACTAAAAAAATCATTGAATAGACCATCATTATACTCTAGAAAAATATCTGGTAGAAGTTTCGCTACAAGCACAGAAGTTTCTGTTGTAACCGAAGTTGGAAGGAAACCAGAATACAGTGTGAGAAATAGACTTAATAAAGTTGCTCTACCACGGACGTCGTATTATTCTCGTTTTAGAAATAAGAATATATCAACAATCACAAATACTTCAGCAACAACTGAAAAAGACGTAGAAGTAACAACTCCAAATATTGCTCAAAAGAAAACGGAAGACATCGATGTACCCCTAACTTTTACATTGTTAAAAGAACCTGATCATAACGAACTTGTAAGTGAATCCTTGGTTAAAAATAATGAAACACCAGAAAGTAAAGAACCATTTATAATTTCTATAAGCAGTACTGAATCTGGAGAAAGCATGACAGCAAATGAAATTTCTGATAAAACCTTCAAGCAAGAAAATGCTCAGGTTGTTCCGGTGACTCCAGAAGTTATAGCAAAACAGGATGATGATAAATACAAATACCATTCAAATTACAAAGATCGGAGTCCTGTTGTTGATGGGAAATTGCGAGTGTCATCTACAACTGTACCGCCTGTGAGAAACATACAAACAAGAAAGTATGGAAGAGTACGACCAAGGAAAGAAGAACATGAGAATTCTTCTGATGCAACTACAGCAAAGCCTCGTGAAAGAAATTTAAAGAAATATAGTGAGGCGTTTTCGAAGACGACTGAGACATCCAATAATGGCGTAAGTTTTAATTTTATTTTGGCAAAATCTTACCCAAATCAGTGTTATTATGCAGATAGCATGCATTACGATTTTGATCAACATTTTACAGATAACACCTGAGCCTGAAAAGACTAAAAGTAGATACAGTTCTAAGTATCGAGCGTCATATCTTGATAAACCCTTTTACAGACCCACTGTACCCTCAATAACTTCATCAACTGTAAGTAACACAACAAATACATAACCGATCAATACATTTACAGTGCAACTTTCCAAAATTAATAACATGAGTGACTATTCAGCCATGACTCTACTATTATATACAATATACAGCAAGAGCAAAGCCCCTTTATATAATTGGCATAAACATTAAAAAAAGTTCATGTTGCACCTTTTAATAACATAATCATCCATCATGTTTTTAATTCTTATGAAAAGCTACTAAAATATTATAATCGTCATGTACTTGACAATTGTAATTATATTATAAATCATAACAATTTATATATTTTAAAAATAACTTTTAAAAAAAGCTGCTGAAAATACTATCCTGAATTAGTTAACGTCATTCATGAATTTAAAAAAAATATCCACAAGATTTTAAAATTGAAATTGTCTTGAGTTCAGTATAGTAATATTTGTAGTTTCATGATTCATTATGTTTTCATTTTTGTTTCGTAAAATAACGAAAAATTTCTCATTGCTAAAGGCATGGCTGAAATTCTTCGTGACTGACCACCCGTTGACAAAGTCTGTAGAAGAGCCTCACTGGTTCGAAGGCAAGGACCTAGAAGTGACCACAGAGTCTCTGTCAAGGCTAGCCGTCACTGCGTCATACCATCATGAACCACACGACCCATCGCACATTGAACTGGTCATTGGAATGATTTAGCTATACATCGCCATCAACATCATTTTCATTCACCACATCTAATCTTACTATTGTAATATAACAATTACAACTTAGTTTTAAAGAGATGCCATTTGAAGAGCATTTTATAATTATTGAATAATAAAAATATAGCTACTAATTTCATATGAAAAACTGACAGTATGGAATATCATCTCTTTAAAGCGAAACATTACAAAATAATCATAACAATGAAGAATGTGTCGAGATGTATATTCATCCAATTGCTTGCGTACTTCTATCATGTGAATGCATAGTTATAATCATGCGCTTAACCTATACTTACATAGTAGAATAGTACCACTAATTTTAAAGGTAATTAAAATTGTATAATCTTATACAAATTGTTTTACTAAATTACGTTGATTTTTTTCTTGTTACTATTCTGTATCTTAGCACTAACATCTATAAATGTATGCCCTACTATCTTAGTTCCAAGAAATATAAAGAGGCTTTGGTCTATGCACGAGTTTCCATTCCATTTAAGAGTTTTAAATTTCTTTTTCATGCAAAATATACACACATTTACACAATCTTTTAATTTACTCATAGTTCCGTTTCTATCTGTATGGGTGAGAAAACTTCTTATTTCAGGTAGAGGGAGAAGAAATTCAATTAGGTCCAGACATGAACGCTATAACGATAACTCAAACACGAAGGACTTTGTCCTCAGCAGATTTGAGACTTGAGAGTCTGGCCAAGCCTTTACAAGTTATGAACGTTGAGGCTTCACAACATTCGCCTTCGGTTACAGTGTCCATATTTGACGCTTTAGCTGAAATATTAACGTCCACACCCAAACCTCGAATCTCTACCACAACCGAAGTTACGACAAAAACCCTTAATACCGATGTAACACAAGTACTCAACGGCGTGAGTAACATAGTAAATGTAAATACTTCCGGTGGTATACCAAGCCCGGAAACATTTGTGTCAACTGACTCTAGCTCAAGCACTACTATTAGTCCTGTACAAAACACTGACCAGAATACACCAAATGTGATTAACAACATGTCGGCCGGGGAAAGTATCACACCGTCACTAAATACTGAAGTTGTAACTCCTGTGAATACGCCTACGACTCCCATCCCTACTCCTACTACTCTCGTTTCCGCAAGGAGACCATTTGCATTTAAAGTTTTGTATTCAAATACAGAACCATCGACCGACAAACTCTCGACTGCACCTGACACATCGAATCAGCCGACGACTGACAATCCAGCAACGGTATATAACACTGTGTCTGATCTTTTGTTATCAAATAACAATATAGTATCCTCAGAACTAACTAGCATGTTGTCTAATAATATTAAGAATATTATCCAAAATATGGATGAGGATAGTAGATCTAGAATTTCTGGAGATATGGCGAAACTATTAAAATCCTTAATACCCCGCGCTCTAGATGGACTTTCGACTGGACTAGAAAATGCAGACTCAACTCCAAATACTACTCCTTACAGTTTGGAGGCTATTGAAGATACGGCAAATATTGATATAGACGTAGATAATAACACAGATTCCAATAATAGCCTTCAAAGTGTTTTAAATGACAGTAATGTAAATAACGTTGTAATTAATAACATAGATTCGTTTGCTGGTGTGACAGATAATTCTATTCAAACTGTAAATAATATTGATATTACACCACTTGAAGTCACACAAAGTGCGACAACCGCGTCAATCAGTCAGACGACTTCAGTGAATCCCTTGCCTGTAGCTGACATTTCTGAACAAAGTTTTTCATCATCAACAACTACAGTTTCAAACGTCCTGACGTCGTCTGACTCTACAACAACTGTAGATACAAACAATGTAAATAATGATGTATCAAATAGATCTCCTACTAACAATAGAGCCCTTCCATTCCTTACCAATTTCCAAGTAAAAGACTTTACGACTAGTGATGAAGAAAATGAAGGGGATGCAACAAAATCGATACCTATAACTTTAACATCAGTTGCACCGGCAAAAAGTAATTTTGAATTAAGTATTGAGGATCCAAATCAAGTGTCGCCTTTACAGTTATGGGTACTAACGAAAAAAGCAAAAGTTTTACAAATGATTGAAGATCTTTTAAGACAACATAATACCGAAATTGCAACCGCTCCAACATTGATAGATATAATAAGACCATCAAGTGAAAACATACAACTATCTCGTCGTTTAACAGACATTATGAATACCATGACTTTTACGACTGAACCTACATCGACAGTAAGAAATGATGCTGCAACCACCCCTATGACCACTCCTATGACCACTCCTATGACCACTTCTTCATCTTTCCTTTCAACAACCGCAATGTCTGCTCAATTTGATGTAACTACAAGCTTTAATTCCGATATAAGCTCTACGTTTGCATCAAGCCCTTCTAGTGATGCACAAGAAACAACAACTGTGCTATCGTCAGATATATCATCCCGTTTCGGCTCAGAAACTAATTCAACGACCGATGACATAGATATAACTGGTAGTACAACACTATCCTCAATAGATAATTTGAATGTGTCTGAAATTTCTGTGACTACCACAGAACAAACACAGATTAACGTATTGGCAAAAACCACCGAAGGATCAGTGACTACCGTAGACAATACAGACGCGCCACAAACTACAACACAAGAGAATACTGAAACAACTACTGCTGCTGGTAACACAGAGACGACTACACAACTAAACGTAGAAACATCTACACAAGTTATTGAAACAGAAACTACTATACAAACAACTGATGAATCTACAACAGTCACTACGGTATCATCCAATACTACACCTTTAGCTGCACCTAGTGCTGCTACACCAGCACCAATACCGAAAAAAGATTATGTGATTTTTGGTATACTTCCGAACAATACAGTGGTACGTAAAGATCCTAACGATGACATCCTGGAATCATTAACAGAGGCAAGCCCATACATCGTTTATGGCTTGTTACCTAATAACACAGTAATACGTAAATTTCCAAACGGAACTAGAGTACCACGGATCATGCAAAAAATTGACATACTACCAATTAGCCCATGGAGCTTGAGAAATCCATATAGCCCCATCCATAACATTCCGGCCATTGTCAGACCACGGTCTAACCCCATCCGAGTATCCACTAATACTGTGACCTCCACAGACATCACCAATAACGGAACGGAAAACGAATTAACCACAGACACTGTAAATAACCTACAATCGACGGTATTGACTTTGAGTTGTTTAGCTTGAAAGCTTTGGCTTGTTTCCACTTGCAGCGGCAGACTGGCGCGAGAAAGCATGGAGGGTGAGGGAAAGGGTCTATCTTAAGTTCTGCATGTCTTCTACACTATAACTGCTTCCCAAATTAACCTCGCAAAGCGTAACATTTTATTTCATAATTGCAGATATCTACATCGTCACTTAATATTAAAAGCAGTTCATTTGGTTTAACTACTGCCACAAAAAAGCCGCCTGCTGAAATAAGCACTGCCTCGCATGTATTGAGTTTACGCACAACAACAATGCTACCTTCTATTGACGAGATTCTGCTTAATAGTATATCTTCGGCTGCTAAACAGGAGATGGTCATATCCGCAATGACGAGCTCCACTCGTGAACCAAGAATATTAACACTGGATATAGATCCGGAGGTATCAACATATATAATTATTTATACGTCATCTTATTTATTCAATCACTTTACCCTTCAAATAATGCCACTAAACACTTTCTCAAAATATTCATAAACCGCAAACAAAAATTTTTATAATTTGTATCTGCAATTTGAAAACTTTAACTTGGGCCTATAATAATTAAGTTGGCATGGAATGCTGAGTCTCGGATAAGGTAAGTGGTGAAGGCTTTAAAGCGAGATCGCATAAGAATACGATGAAATCATATTGTCATAACAAAGAACATGTTTTATAAAACTTGAGTGAAGGGAAGTACAAAACGTAACATATTATTTGGAATGTGTTGCAGACACAACAAATTCGCACGGAAAGACCTGGTGACGAAAGAGATGGGAAAGCAATATTTAAATTTATACCAATAGACGAAGTGATGGTACAGACACAGAAATCAAATGTATTGAAACTTGCAACGAAGTCACCTTTAACTACAAACTCAATAATGACAGAAATGAGTACTGAAACAAACACACCAACGCAAGTGAGCACAATAGGACCACAAGCATCATTTAGCACTACTGAAATGAATGCGGCAACAACAATACTAATGAATACACCGATTGTCACCACTGAAAGTAGCGTAGCTACAACTACCGGTGAAATAACAACCACAACAACTTCTACAACCGAAGCGATAGCTACTACGACGTCTACTACCCAACCTACTACAGTGCCTACTATAACAACCACGCCAGCACCAACTACAACAACTACACCGCAACCAGTTACAACAACTACATCACAACCAGTTACAACAACTACACCACAACCAGTTACAACAACTACGTCGGTGCCAACTACAACAACTACGCAGGTACCAACCACAACCACAATCGCTCCTACTACCACAATTCCACCTCCAACCACTACCCAAATTCCAACTACGGTTGCGCCAGCAACAACAACAACACAAGCAACAACGCTAACAACTCAACCTATAACAACGTTAGCATCAACAACCACAGATTTTAGGACAACAATTTTAACAACAAACTTCGGTAATGAAATAAGAAAATACCAAGCAAACACAGAGAATATTCAAAGCTTACAAAATGCGATACGAGATCCTAAAAATCTGAACACTCAAAGCAATGCTAACAGTTTGTTGACTAGTGCAGCATCTGGAACTACGACAAGAATTATGCCAACATCTAATACACAAGCAAATGATCCAGCAGCTTTACTACAAGCATTGCTTGCTGCAACTGGACAAAATCCAAATTTGCTATCAGTACAGAACTTTGGTGACATTATAAAAACGACTGCTAGACCACAAACTACCACTGCTCGTTCTATAGAAGATGACATTAAGCAGTTTGAAGAAGATACGAAATTGTTAAAAGCTCTACTAGCTGCTACTGGCCAAAACCCAGCAAATCTTAACATACCTTCATTAGACGGTATTTTAACAACAACTCAGGCACCTACATCAACCCAACCAACAACCACTCCACAAACAACTACAACACTTAGACTAACAACAACAACAAGGCCAACAACAACAGCTAGACAACAAACCACAACACAATCAATTGAGGAAGACCTAAAACAATTCCAAGAAGACGCAAAGTTCTTACAGGCTCTGTTACAGGCGACCGGTCAGAACCCGGGCAACTTGAATTTACCAGTGATATCTGGAATAACTTCTAATGTAAGAGTCGCATCAAACCCTCAGACGACTTCCATAGGGTCGAACCCTACGACCCCATTGAATGTTAGGCCTGTGTTTTCGACGACTCAATCCGGGCCCGTGTTTCAAACATTTGCTCCTAGATTGTCTACTACATTACAGCCTGTGCAGAGTACTACTGAGGATATTGGGATTTCCACCACTTTCCCGCCTTTTAACCGAAGAGATCTGACGACTACGGCCAGAAGTGCGACAGTCACAATCACAGGGCGGCGAGCACCTGGACAATTTTCTACTACCACTGAAATACCAAGTACGTCTACGTTCTCCGTGGAAGAAGATTTGCTTTTCCTGCAAAACTTGGTAAGCCATTAACATATTTCATAATCTGACATACGTTTTTATTTCTTATGTAATTTCACCATTAAACAACTTTGTATACGTTATAACAACCTTGTAACTAATGTGAGGCACAGTAGTATCACTTTTCTGACCAAAAGGCAAAGCTCTCAAATCAAGTCAAGTCTGATAAAAAAAACATAGTAGTACAGTTTTGATTTTTCAAATTATAAATTTTTCTTGAGTACTGTTATCTCGATCTTCATGATATTTGAATGGCAGGACACTTCTGTACTATTATTTTCTTTAACACAATAACATAATTTTTAATTAACTTTGAATGAAGCGTACGTGTTACAAGGAGTCGCGAGTTCACCGCTCGTGACAATATTTAGATGGGTAATTTATTGTTAAATTTATTATTTTCAGAAAACTGTTTTAAACACCAACCCGAACACTGATGATCCCGAGGCAGCTCTCGCTAACCGTATCATTGCCCTTGCTGTCGACAGAAGCCTGAATGACATCAAAGGCTCTCCTACCGATGCTGTTCGTACAGGAAAAACTATTAACAACAGCGCTAAAAACTCTATCCCGACAACAAGACTCACAACTACTATGACACCTACAACGATAACTACTACTACTACTACAACTAGTACAACCACAACACCTAGGCCAATAACTACAACAGTAACTGTACAACCAGGAGGACCATCTATAGACGACGACATAAAGCAATTCCAAGAAGACACGAAACTTTTGCAAGCACTTTTGAAAGCTACGGGACAAGACCCGTCGAAATTCAACATACCTACACTGCCTAGTGTAGTCAAACCTAGTGTGAGTTTACCACCCAGTGTTGATGCTGATTTGAAACTACTCTCAAACTTACTCGCTTCGCCGTCGCCGCTGAACGAGCCTTTTGACTCACTAACACCAAAACCTACAATGATATCCACAGTTAGAATGACCGACCCTACTTCGACAATGCCTTTTGGCGCTAAGGTAGTTGTTAAAGATGATCTGAAGACAGTGCAAGACGATGGAAAGCTGATAAAAACTTTGATAAAATTGCAGGGTGCTCAGGAGACCACTACGATGAGGAGTAAAATTGCTCTTACAGGTAAATAGGATTTTTTTCACTTGTCATTACTAAAAGAATGGTGTTGACTAACGAAAGAAAAGACAAAATATGTATTGGAAAATAATTTGCTGTTTATTGAAGGTCGATTACTACATTTTCAAGGAGTGGTGTATTTCAGATAAAATTATTTATTTTATGATACTGCTATCGATAGTACCGTACGGCGGGGAATCGACCTTTAACATCTTACTGCTGGTATGCAAGTAAAGACTAGTTCTGTAGTGTTTACTTAGGGATCTATCGATACTAAACGCGATACATCACAAAAGCCTGCATAAACAATATAATCAATTCTAGTACTTTTGCTGTGAGATATCTTTCCGCGTGAATTATTCCACGAAACGATTCAGACACATTTTAAACACAAATCACTAAAGGATCATGTTAACATATGGTGCAATCAGTCAACATTTGGTAAGCAAATTGTTAGTTATGTTGCGCGTCGTCTAAATTGAAGCTCAAATATAAAAGCTGTTACTTACAGACACGATGATGTTTTTGTGATTACCGTTTTAGAAGTAAAAATAAACAAGTATAAATTGAGAATTTAAGAAGCTCCCAACACCAGTAATTTACCAACTTGAGACCGGATTATATACAACATAAAAATTTTGAAATATATCACAAACAAATTTTAAATCAATCGGGTCTGTGACCCTTTTGTCCAGTAGGAAATTAGCTGATGATCATCAAACGCCTGAATAGATCTTCATAAATTATATCTGAGAATCATCTCGATCAAAAAAAGCAAAAAGTCTCTAAGAAACTGATATTGTTTACGAAATCGCAAAAACGACTTGACGGATGAAGCTATCATGGCAAGTAGGTAGTTTATACAGAGAAGACGCCAGTTAAAAAAGGAGTTCCTAAAAAATATTCTCTTGACTACGCAAGGAAATCCGCTGGCAGCAACTATTATAATATGTTAGTTATGATTGTGACAAAAAATATTTTAAAATATTCCAGGACAAACGTCAGATGAAGCGTTAAATAAGCTGCTCCAACAGCAACAGGCTACAGGCATGGTCTCCGAAGCAACCAAGGCGCCTATATCTCTGAGCACGGAGTTTGGCAATAGCAATGACGCGTTGCTCGCCGCATTGCTTAAGGAGCAAGGGTTTGGCCCCACCACGGCAAGTTCTTTGGACGAGCAAATCAGACTCGCTGTTAGTAAACCTTTTATTTATTATTTCGTGGCTTTAGAAATGTTTTTGGCATACGTCGAAAAGATGAACAGTTTTTTGGGATAATTTTTTAAAATAACAAGCTTTTATATGATTTGAGTATCTAAAAAACGTTAGTAATTGTAACGTATTTTAGATTGCAAAATGTATTGTAGATTTGTTGGAGTGTTACAAAGAAAGTATGTCATGATTCAATTAATAACGCCTAAGCGAAAATTGAAAGCATAGAGCTCCTAACAGTTTTCGCAGGTAAGAATTTTAACTGTCAATAGTAAAAGACTATCTAGAAAATTGTTCATCTACAAAAGATACAGTACGATTACCTTGCCCATGATCATAAATGACAAGAAGATAATTGGATTGGTTTTAGTTCAAATTTCCTCGAGCCTTTACTAAAGTTCTGTCATCGATAACTTCATTGCAATCAATCTCTCTGCCTCTAACTCACATCCATTCATTCTCCCCTCTCTCTCTCTCTCTCTCTCTCAGAGCTTGAAAAATCATATTTCACTTCCCATTTTCACGTTTTTCAAAGATCATTAGTTTACCTATAACCTCGTAGGCTTTACTGAACCAAGTGGTAGTGACACCGAAAACGAGAAGAACAACTACACCACCGCCACCGCCGCCAGCACCTAAAAGGCCAATTCTCGATGGCCTTGCATGGCTTTGGCAGCAGTGGAGGGATACTGGACCGGGTCCCTCGCCGACAGTCTCAAGGCCGAACAGGAGGCCTGCTCCTGCGCCGAGGCCAGTGGAAGCCACTACAGCGCGGGCCAGCTGGTTTGGCTCCGGCCCTTTCGTCGGAAACGCTGACGACCGACCTACCGGCGACAGAGTGGGTTTCTCATCTCTATTGCTAAAACTCTGTGACTGGGGATGAGGTGGAGGTAACAGACCTTAGATTAAATACAAAATTTAAATTGGAACGATGATTAAGCGTGTTCATATTCCAAAACTTGTTCCTATTTAATCTAAGTCTGTGTGTTTATATAATTGTATAAATGTTAATTACGTGGGAGGACGGGTTGTAAATAGTGAGAAACTGTAGATTTTAGAGAAAACTTTTGTATTTTTTTTTTGTATTTTCTACCTTGTGTTTTTCTTTCTAGTTAAATTATTTATTTAAGATTGGCTTCATTGGCTTGTAAATAAACAATGTGGAATAAGCATTGCTACTTTTTGTAAAATAAAATTTGTATGTGTAAATTTGTCTTAATGTGTTATGTGTATAACTTTTGTGATACAGGCATCCCACTCCCGAAACTCCATTGCACGTTCTACTTTAGTAGTTTGTAAATAACAGTCTGTTCATTGACAGTGAGACTTTTTATAAGAAAAGAGATTACTAATTTCCATGTTAAAATTTAAAGACTTTGAATATACTTGGGGGCTCAATAATACAAACCTTTGTACTTATACAAAGGTTTAAAAATTATCAGATCTTACTTTTATAAAAAGTCTTATTTGCCAATACCCTAAATGGTTGTCCTTTTCAGATTACCATTGTGGGATACTATTAATCATATTGTAAAGATGGTGTCATATATGCACCTAGTCCGGTCCAGTTACCATAATCATTCTAAAAACTTCTTCCTCGAGTACTTTCTATTACTTATTTCTAAAATTTTCTAGTACTTTTAGCTAGTTAGCTAACCTCAACCTCAAGTTAAGAAAATCTGCCACCAAGCACCGAACGGTGTGTTCCGGCAGCCTAACTTGAGAGTCAGTTCCTATTCCAGGCTTAGTGTGTTTTCCATCTACACACCAATACTTAAACCAATACAAAAAAAAACACAATCTGTACATTAATAGTGATTTATTATTTATTATATTCTACTAACTGATTCGATAACTGTAGGTGGTACATACACTCAAATACAAGATTGATCTTCAAAGCAATGAGTGTCGATTCAGTGACGCTCTCGACTTAGCTGTGTTACTCAAACTTATGGGTGTCACACGCCTGCTCGTTGGCACGCGTTATCTCTTACCATCAAGAGAACGTCTCGTTCGTTTTTTTATTAATTAAAAATCATATTCGTTAACGTTATCCTTCTTACTGTTGTTGTTGTTTATATAAGCAAAAATTGATCAGAAAAAATATTTATTTTTAATTTTACTGGTTGTGATCTACTGACTTCCTTGTTGGTTTGTAGTTGTATTAATATAGTTGTTGTTAGGTTTTGTAGTTGTAGTAACTTAGTTAAGATGAAAGGTCTAATCTTATCCATAATTTGGTCATTTACCAAATTTACACGACAGATAAAAACCAACAAAAAGAAGGTACACGTTCGACCTCCATAACACACTCATGAAACTGTACTACATTTTACATGTGTGTACCCAGTTACCTGTTCTATATACTTTACCTGTATATTTTATATGTAAAATATGTAATTTAGAGTGTACATGTAGTGTTGTGAAGTGCATGATACCCTTCTCCCAGTGTTGGTGAGTAAAATACTTGAAATATCCACAAAAATTAATTTATACCTTAACCTGATGTTTGTTTGTACCATAAAATCTTACTGAAAAACTAATAAACGAATTATGTAACCTTTATTTAAATTAAAATTTTATTGTATTATATTTACTACTTACTCTAATTACATTAACTACAAGTTCTAACAGATACATGTTCCATGACATTTGAGAAACATTCCATTCATTGAACATTGCATGTTTAACATATGTTTTAAATTTAATAAACATTGCTTAAAGTTATTTTCTTAATTTCTGCCGCTTTTAATGGGTCTTCATGGAAATTATTGAGGGCCTATGTCCAACAGTGGACGTCCTACTGCTGAGATGATGATCATGATCTCAATTTTACCTCAGTCAGAAGTTGACAGAGCATATTAATCATTGATTAACTTTAAGCATTGTTTAGAAGTAAGGCTCCTCAGAGTCTAAAACTATTATGGTGGTGGTTTAACTCATGACTGTACTATATGTATATTTTTATTTCGTATGCATTATATTATCGCATGTACATAATTGTAGAGTAACTTTTAGTTTCTTTCTAAAATACTGATTAATTGATAAGCATACAAGTGGTTTTGTGTAAAAAATATAATTAATTTAATTCTCTATAGAAATTCAGCCGTTCAAAAGTTATTTATTCAATTATACTTTTTCAGAAACACTCTTTTAACTCCATTAGTCCAGAATCCTGATTAAGACTTCAGCTTCTGTGACTTTAATTTTAAAACTATGTACCTCAGAATTGTTTAAAAGCTTGTTCTGTTTTTTTATCATTAATAAAAAGATACTTGCCGCGACAGTAAAATAAATAAATAAAAAACCTAGGACATTACACACAGCGCCGCTAGATGGCGCACTAAGCAAAGCTTGTACTATGGGAACCATATAGCTGATAATTTTTTGTATATAAACATACTTATAATACAAAAGAAACACCCAAACACAGAACAAATATTTATGTTTGTCACACAAATGTTAGTCCTGAGTGGGAATCGAACGCCCTACAGTTCTTAAGTAGAAATAATCCCAAATGCAATGAAAACAGGGCAGTTCATAGGCCTTGCTGAGTTTCTTGCCGGAGTCTTCTCAGTTGAAGTGTAATTACGAGCCGGTGGTAAATTCAAACATGTAACTTAACGTTCATAAGTGCCTAAACTGTTTAAATGACTTTTTGATTTTTGATTTAATAATAATAATTGGTCATTTTAAAAATAACATGTTCTTTCGTCAATCTATGAGATCCATTTCGTTAAGCTCGAAGTTATTTTAGCTATAAACATATATTAAGTATATTATTCTCTAATTTCAAATAGTCGCGTATCTCGCGTGTTTATGTTGTTGTTAGCGTGTAGCTTTTCATAAAAGACAGCAAACTGTACCATACTAAAGATATTTCTTACACAAAACCATCTAACAAACACAGCCTGGCTTCCACCCTAGCTAGAAGAGTGACTAATATCTCCGTCATGTGACTAGATACCGTTGGAGCCGCCGAGAGCGGTCGCGTCGGAACAAGCTCCAGGGAGAGGACAGCTGGTGTCTGCTGCCATCAATGTCACCAGGGCCTTCTCGCAGTTCCTTGGCGCTGCGATTCAGGTTAGTCTTCGAGCTTGTGCTGTAGATAGCCTGGCCGGGCTGCGACGACACTTGAAAACGACGCCGAAAGGTGTACATATCAACAGAGACAATGTTTATTATCTAAGCGAAAAAGGTGGCAACATGACGCGAAGCGACGGACTAACCAAAAAAACTGCAAAAATTCCTATACATGACCTTACGACCTATATCTATAAGATAAACGACTTCGACTTTTTAATAATACGCACTAGCGCACGAACATGACGGACATGAAAAGGTACTTAGCCAACGCATCTAAAAATTTTACGTATAGTTCTTATTTTTCTTTTATGCATAAGACTCGTCGTTTTTCGGCATTATTATTAAAATATTTAAGTATATATTTGATTATTATTACGACAGTTTACGTGATTATTAATGACTTTTTGAAGATTTCAGGAGGTTAAATTGGCTGTACGTGTCGTAAGTTTAAAATTGTAACGTTAACACTATCAACTTTTAACTGTCGTTTACTTTATTCTGAAATTCTATTCTGATTTAACTTTTAACTTTCTGTGACTTGGCTAACAAGCTTAAACTTATTTTTTTCTCTTGCGGTTTTTTTTAATTGGCCTATCATCTAATAACTATAATATTTGATCGAAATTTTACCTTATCTTACTCCTGAAAACAATCATTACCTAACAACTTTTTCAGGATTAATATTTTGTAAAAAATTAAAATTTTGTTTTTGTTGTTTTTGTCGCTAAAAACTGAAGAAAAATATTGCGTGCATTGTAATTATAGTATAAGTAGCAATATCAAGTTGCAAGTTGTTACTTTATAGTAGTAACTAGCGATTTGACTGATAAACGTTTTAAGTTTTGATTTATTTAGATTACAGGGTCTTATCTATAAATACAATCTCCTTGTTCTTATTTTTATTGTAAATATTACATTATCTACACTGATAAATTATCCCTAAGCAATGTTTTATTTCTCTCGTGCACTGTTTTTGATATATATATTAAGCGTAGTATTTTTAACGTTTTCTTTAATTTTTTCAGGGTGCGGCGCAAACCGTACAGAGTGTGATTCGGGCTGGTCAAAGAGCTGCAGGAGATGTCTACACCAACGGGTCAGCAGGGTAGAGATAGCTAGATAATACCGAAATTTATAGAAATGATCAAAAAGTTACGGAAATTCAAGAAAAAATTTCCCAAAGTTTATGAATTGATTGTTTTGCTTAGATTGGAAAAGTCAGATCGAAGTTTGAAATGTATTTCGGAATATGGTATACTGGTATTATATCTTTAATCGTTTAACCAGTCTTGGATACGAGAGGTGTTTAAGAATATGAAAACCGTTTCGCAATTTCATTGAATCATTTCGAATATTTTAATGAGCGGAACTTTTTGAGAAATTTCTATTGCGAAATATATCGGTATTTTTTGAATTTAAGGAAAATGGACTTGTAAATAGAGATAAACTCGATGGACTCGAAACTTTTCCGGAAGTGTCATAGTACGCACTATGTGTTACGATTGCCTGTGCTCAAATGTATATAGTCGGATAGCAAATTAGGGCTTTAGGATAAGACTAGGGATATTGAGTTTAATGTATAAAATGTAAACTTACGATGTTTAAAAATGTAAAGTTGATATAAAATAGTCAATTGTTTCTGAACTAGATCGAGTTCAATATTAGGTTCGAAATTTCTATCTTCTTTCAACTTGATACAATTTTAGTTTAAAAAAAATCTTGCTTATGATTGTGTGAAATTTATTCTTTGAAAATGTAACACATAAAAATGTTCCTCATATTAAGTTTTTGAATATCGTAAAATCTAACGTAATGAAAAGCTTGTTTTTAAACATTGTGATTTTAGCTCTAGTATAGCTTATTATTTAATATATTTTTTACATTTTTTACCATTTTATACGTCATAATTTAATGAAAATTTATAGCTTTGAACATATTTTTAATAGAGGTATTTTTAACTGCTTTGAATATTTTAAAAGGATTTAAAACGTTTTGAGTATAAAATTATATCAAACATATTAAGGGTATATAAATAATTATTATATACAGGGTTATTAGGCTCCTTATGCTTATTTTTATATAAAAAACTGGTGTTGTCTTTGAGTAGATTTAGTTTAGATTTAGTTTCTACACCTTAAAAGTAGGTCTAAAATACATGTGCCATTTTGCACGTGCTTGGCGATTCGCTTCTCCGTTTAATAATAATTTATTAAAAACTACTTACTGTAATTTAATTTATTTTATTGTAATCACCAACAATTAAATAATCACAATTTTAACGATGTTGTCTTACTGCAATATATCTTTCGTTAAAACAGATCAAATACACAATTATTTCAGTTAAAATATATTTTCATTTTACATATAACAACAATTATGATTAATGGACACAGGGTTATATATATATATATATATATATATATACATAAATAAATAAAAACGCGAATAACAAGCCGTATCGGTAAGAGCTTTTTTACTGCCTTAATTTAATTAAGAATTAATTTGTAGCTTATAAAAAATCTTACCTAAAGATATTAAAACCTGAATTTATCATACAATTAAATATTACCAAAATACTTTGAGTTCCATTTTGTTATAATCACATGGATCCCAAATAAGAGGAAAGCAGTCAACTGAGACATTTGAAAATTAGGAATTTCACCAAGCTATTTCTGTCGCGCCGCACGCAGCACCCGCGTACATACTGAGCGAAAGGGACAACTGCACCTCGGGCTCATTACCCCGAAATAAAATGAGCAAAATCGAGGTTTCGTATTCCTCTGTTTCCTCCTCCAAATTTAGACCGATTTTAGTATTTCTTTTAACAAGCAAATAAGAAGGATGCGTTCTTAGCCTGTGCGTTTTATTTTTTAAGATTATGTTTATGAGAATGGAAATTTGGACGTTGAAACATAGCGTTGAAACTAGGAAAATTTTAAGATTTTTGAAGCTTCCTAGCTCTTATAAAAAAAACATATATCAAAAAATCAAAACAGAGAGGCATGAAACTAGCAAGTATCTACTTCCTATCTAAAATTTATTGCTCTAGTATTAAAATCCTGGAAGGAAAATGGGGAAAGCGTTTGTATGAAGAAAATGACGACTTGTTTCCTCTTAAAAGTTGATAGTGAGTCAAGTTATACTATGAATTATTATTCTGTTGACTTTTGACGATATGGAGGTAATATCGGGTAATTTGCAATATTTTTCACTGCCAACAATTTGTTTTTTTGTAATTAAGTTCAGCTTTTTTCATGCTGAGCATGCTTACGTTATGGACATTATGTTTTAGCTTTTTATCTTTTATTTAGATGATAATAATATGACTGCTGACTTATATCCGTGTATTCCTATATTTATCTATATATATATAGTTATTTAATATAACGCTAAGGGTTTAGTAGGAAATTAAATTATTTGTATAAATTATAATCAGTGTTTCATTGAAATATTTCTTGAATCTTAGACCTATCTTAGTCCATTGCTAGACACAGGTCTCTCCCAACTCACGTCACTCAACCCAATCTTCGGCTTTTCGCTTCCAGCTATCTTACGGATATCCACCTATACTCAGTAGAGAATTAAAGCCACCGGCATAGCTCAGCGTATGAGGAAGTTGTAGTGGCAGTGGGCTGGTCATATTTGTCGCAGAACCGACAACCGTTGGCTTGGTTTTTAAGAGGTGTTCTAGAGAGGAGACCGAAAATTGGCAAACGTAGTGAAGGACGCCCTAAGACTAGGTGGAGTGACGACATTTGTTCATACAACGTATCAATTAAATAATGTTGGAATTTATTTAGTAATATTACAATTAGAAAAACAGTTTTAAAAAAAGACACTCAACATATCTGATTCGGAGAGGAATACAAGAAACTTTCCCTTGTTCTGAGAGATATTATATTATATTTCTCTGCTTAGTTTGGGGTCAGATGGCGCTGTGTCTAATGTGTCCTTCAATATTTATTTATTTATATAATATGTGTCTCGTGCATGAGTCTCGTTTTCTATCATGTCGTCACTTACCAACTGGCAAGTTGGTGGTCAAATGCGGATAAAATAATAAAGTACGAAACTGACCTTAAGGCATGGAAAAAAATAGTACAAAAAAGTACCCTACCATCGGGTAGCCGGGTACCCCCGAGTAGGGTAGGTACTTTCTAGCATACAGGGTCACTTGTAATCAGTCAGCATCCTTTTAATGGCGTGTTCAGTACATTTACAACTTTTATTCTCCCTATGTTGATAATTTGTATTTTTTTCCCATACAATATTAAAAAATTATATTTGTCCGGTCTAAATATAATTGGCTCTATGCAAAAAGCGCGCGCGCAAGGTCAAAATAGGGGCTGCGGCGCGGGGAGCGGCTACTCGCTGTGTTTTGACAAAAGTTGTAGAACAAAAGTTGTTTGTTTTAATGTACAAAACATGCCCTTAAAAGTATGCTGACTGATTACCAGTACCCCTGTATATGGACAGGACTTAACGATGTTTTACTTTATGTGTTTAAGACTTATTTCACTGGATTTTACTAAAAGACATTTGAAAATAAGTATTTCACGCCAGAATGTACCAATTGGAAAATACGAAATATAAGAATAAGAGGATAAATGCTTTGGTACGTCATGAACTTTCAGGATTTAAATTCTAACAATAAGCTTGAGCTGCCGGTGAGGGAAACGTAAGGAAACCATAGCGTGGTGGTAGGGTACTCTCTAGTACTCGTAGTACATATGTTTTTTGTATACTCTTCTCGGCATAATTATCACCGTCATCATCAGCCATAGGACGTCCACTGCTGAACATAGGCCTTTTTCTGGGGGGGTTTTGCCAATACTCGCCACGCTTGGCAGGCGGGTTAGCGAGCGCAGTTAGGTGTGATTGTTCAAGGAAGACGCTGCTGCCCATCTTCCGGATAACATCCCTTAGCCGACTCTTACGGCAACCACGGGTAGAGAGGGTGGGGTACTATTCTTACGCCGGCACCACCACGGCCAAAGTATATAATGTAAAAATTATTATCAATAGTAACAATAAGCAATGTATAGCTAATATTCATCTAGGATGTAAAAGCAGTATTATGTCACTTATTAATTGATCCATGGGATGTTTGAAATAGAGCTTTTAGCGATATGACCACCTTTTGTGCCTAACTGTTGTATATTTCTTTTGAGACGTTATGTATTCTGTGAGTGTTTTCTGTCAATAAAGTATTATTGTATTTGTAGTTGTTTGTCAGCCTCGTTTGAGAGACAGTTCTATTACAGGCTATCATCTTCGACCAAGCCGTTAATAAACATCAAGTGGAACATGGTCGAACACCGAGCTTGCCACCAATAAAAAAAGACCCGTGGGAAATTAGGTACAGAACAAGAACTTCCTATAGATGTTGTAGCATTAAAAATCTACATTTATTTTAATATTATAAATTATTAGAATAATTACTTATTTAAACAAGATAATTAATTTCAGCACAGGTTCTATCTTTTGAGATTTATAATGTGTTTATTAGGTACTAGCTGCGCCCCGCGGTGTTATCCGCTGTTCCCACGAGAACACTACATTTTAACATTCCAGGGTGACAGGTACCTCCATACCAAATTTCATCAAAATTGGTCCAGCCGTTTGATTGTGAAGAAGTAACAAACACACTCACACCCTTACAATAATACCTACAGGGAATATATAATACCTACAGGGAATATAATTTATAAATAAATACTAGTATTTGGCGTATAGGTACTACCTACCTATATTCTTAAAAGCTTGAGGCACTACCCGTTACAGCTTACAGGTTGGGTACTTACTTACCGACATACTTTAAATTTTTTCTGACATTAGTTTTAAATGTACCTAAATTTTGTAGCGATGATAGCTCAGTGGTTAGCGTGGTCGGTTCGCATGCCGAAGGGCGTGGGTTCAAACCCCAACAATGAGCTTGAGCTGCCGGTGAAGGAAAACATCGTGAGGAAACCATAGCGTGGTGGTAGGGTACTTTGTAGTACGTACCTACTCGGCTGGCTAGCTACCACTCTCAAGTTGAAAATCTGCCGCCAAGCATCTAACGGTGTGTTCCGGCAGCCTCACTTGAGAGCCAGTTCCATCCAGGCTAGGTGTGCTTTACGATCTTGGACCACGCCATCACTTAACATCAGGTGAGTTGTGGGCAAAGACCTAGTCATAAAAAAAAATGAAAATGTCTATAGATTCTTAGTGATCTGTAGCAATTTCGTTGTATTGGCGACACATGGTTAAAACAGGATTGAAATATAAAATATTATTCTGATAAATATGCGACATAAAATTTCTAGAATGACGAGTCTTATATATACTGAGTTATAATATGGATTGTGTTCATGCCTCGATGCATCCATGCTCAACATCGAAAGCTCCTTGGGTGGTGTCGTGCTTCGAGTCGGTCTTTTCTATCAGATGTGGTCGAGGAGGGCGATGGCTGGCATGTGCATCGGGTGCTGCTTGCCGGTCCCTGGTCTGCTCGCGGTATGCACATAAAATTAGTAATAGATTACCTTACCTCTCCCTGTATTTCATATAATTTAAGTTTGGTGGTGGTGCCGGCGTAAGAATTGTACCCCACCCTCTCTACCCGTGGTTGCCGTAAGAGTCGGCTAAGGGATGTAATCCGGAAGATGGGCAGCAGCGTCTTCCTTGAACAATCACACCTAACTGCGCTCGCCAAGCCTGCCAAGTGTGGCGAGTATTGGCAAAATACTCGCCACGCGGAGGAGGCCTATGTCCAGCAGTAGACGATCTATAGCTGATTATGTGATGTGAAGTTCATTTAAACTGTTAAGTTGACAAAGGTCACGGACCCCGGTATCTTTGGAGCTGAATTAAAAAAAACTTTCAGTATAGTTAAGACCTGAAATTTGTGAGTTCTCGGTTGTAATAGTCTTGGTTATAAACTAGTGCATCATATAATCCACAATTTCGTAAAAGTTGAAACGAACTTAGAACGAACGATAGAGATTTAAATCACAAATGACACTGGAAATATATACAAAAGTTACTACAGTCTGTAAGAATGGGTACTTTAACAATAAAAGTCAGTGACAGAATGTATCGCGGCGCTCCACACTGTTGCTATAATTATCCTTACAGGGAAATTAGGAATTACCTATTAAGTGTGTTATTAATAAGACTTGGGTACATGTAATGTTTTTAGGCAAGGTAAGCGGAGCGTTGGTCGTCGCGTGTTGAACCTGGACCAGATTGGCACAGGACCGAGGCAGATAGCATAACAAGAGAGTGGCCGTGGGACAAAGAAGGCTATGGACGATGATGATGATGATTGTGGTGGTGATGATGATGATGATATATAATCTACCATCGCAATATTATATTTATACAGAAAAATGTGTTTTCGATACTCGCTAAGAGATTATATTGTTAAACATGTGAATGCATTAGATAGGTATTTTTATTTTTAAGAACTTCCTTAGAGAGAATTGGATTCGATTTTTTATTTTTGGAATCGAAACCGCCATATTTTTGCTCTGCTATATTTTTCCTTTCGAACACAGTATTACGACTGATAATCGTCTGCGGTAACAGACACGCTTGAAACTATGTGAATCGATTTTGAACTTTAGTTCGGATAACATATACCAAACAGATTAAAACACAAAATCGCTCTTGAGTTTATTAGCATTTGTGTGATAAATTATTTCCAAATAGTGTAGGTTGATTCAAGTTTCAAGATTCAAGTTCTGTTTAGTTTTAAATTCGAGGACTAATTAAAAATTAGAATTTCAAAACGCAAAAACAGGTGTCCAAGTAATGTGATAACTTATGCTGAACATACTATTTAGCATATTAACTCTCATTTTAGTGTTCGGTTTTTATTTAAAAGCTTATAAATGAGCCTAATGAACTGTACAAGCAGGTCATAATATATTTATGTATGAAAAGTTCTACTGATAGATGTTTAATAATTTAGTTTCACGGGGTTTGTGTCAATTTCAATAGTTATTTAAAACGATTAATTCAGTGGTTATGTCGTTCTCTAAAATCGAATATCTTTTAATACGATACATCTATACATATTAAAATGAATATTTGATTATGTTATATTGTTTCAGAATATCGTCTAGTTAGGTATCACCGCAGTACTAGATATAATGCCGCCAAGCAGTCGTGTGTAAATATTACTGGTCCGGTTTGAAGGGTACTGCAGCTAGTCAAATTACAGGGCTGTTGAGACTAACCATCTAATGTAATAATAGTAATGAGCGCCAAAGCAGCGAAGCCCTGGACTTTGTTCTGTTACTCAAAATTCTGTGTATCGCTGCAATGGTCATGAAAATGCGTTATCTCTTACCATCAGTAGAGAGTTTCGTCCGTCTCATGACTTTTATTTATCAGACAAATAAAAAAAAACCTATCTACCCTCCTCCTCCGTCTCAACTCTGTCACGTGTGAGTTTTTTTTTTAAATCCTCCATACGCAAAGAAAACTGATTATATAACCAAGTTCTAGGATCAGGACGTTCGATTTCATAGACGTAAGAAACGATATAATTATGCCAGTACGTACCTACATAGATATTATATATTAGTCGCGTGTTATAGTATTTGTCCGGCAAAACCACCTTACATTCATCGACTGAATGCTTAATACCTGCTTAGATTGAATCGATAAAGTTTTTGCTCCAAGTCCTTGAGCGTATCTACCTGAAACTGATTTGAGACAAACACTTTTTGTGACACTCGTAGGAGAATGCTAAAAATAGAGCCAAAAATAGTAGGTCTACATAAAATAAAAATCAATTCTAAGTAATCTGTAGTACCTAAAATGAATTGTATAAGACATTTTTTTGTCAACAGACTAGCTAGGGGATTTACCTGACAAATAAAATGGCGGTGGAGTTTTGGCGGGAACGCGGTGAGCGTCGTATCGCCCCATTGTATTTTTTTTCTAAAACTAGTGTTTTTTCGAGTTTTTATGCATAGAAATAGTGGTGTTTTATTTATAAAGTGCCGAATTACAAGCGCGAGTGTGGGAGAATGATATAATGTGGTTAAACATGACTTTTCGTGTTGCTTCCAAAACTCCATCCAGAAACGTATAGTAAAGTCGCCACTACTTTACTAAGGCATGACTTGATTTGACTGAGACCGACTGGACTTGATCAAGACTAGACTTTGACTGTAACTAAAGATGATAAAGAAGCTGAAAAATGAAGACTACTCACAAAATATACAAACATTGAAACTGGCAGAATGCACAGAGTGCGATGTCAAGAAGAAAGAGAAAAAAAAAAACATGGCGGTAGTCACGGTGGCCAAAATTGTTTGACAAGCATCTGTAACATAACACAATAACATCATCATCGTTCTTTTATTTGGTGGTAGATCTTCTTAACAGTAGGTGCTACATCAGAGTATTCTGTCGATGTGCTTGGAGTGCTGCAAGGAGAAAGCGCACTAGGTGAATGATGAAGGAGTCGATCAATTTGACTTTTATTTATTTATTATTTATGTAATAATAATGAGACGAACGAGACGCTCTCCTGATGTTAAGAGATAACGCCTGTCCATGCCCATTGCAGCGATACACAGAACTTTGAGTAGTTAAAGAAAGTCCAGGGCATCGCTGCCTTGGCGCTCATTACTTTGAGGCTATATAGATGGTTAGTCTCAATAGCCCTGTAATTTCGCTAGCTGCAGTACCCTTCAAACTGGAACACACTACTGCTTAGCGGCAGAATATCTGGTACTGTGGTACTAGATAGACGCTAGATAGAAGCATAGAAGCTAGAGGAACCTAAGGAAATCTACCACCAAGTAAAATTCTGTATTAATCCTTTATTTCTATATTAATTTATTTTGTCATATTTTATTTCATGTAGTGTGTATCTACCGTTCTAGTTGGTTTTGTTTTTATTAATAACTTTGACATTGTATATTTATACATTTATTTTATAATATTATGTTATTTATATAATGTATACTGACCCCTAAATATTGTTAGTAACTAACAATGTCGTGTGCTTCAGAACCAAGTTAAGATCTTGGCTGCTAGAGACCATGTTTTAAGGCATTGACGAATATTTCAAATTAAAAGATTATTAAATTACTAGTAAGTAATTATGATTTTTTTTGGACATTTTATTATATGGACAATATTTTTTACATTGGCATATTTTTATGCTGACATATTTTTGTATTGACATATTTTTATATTGAAATATTTTATATTGGCAGTTGTTTTATAATGAAAATATTCTTATATTGACATGTTTGTATACTTTGACATTTTGTTTTTATTTCATTGACATGTAATCAGTGTTCTAAAACTCTTAAACGATAAAATGTAATGATATTACGGAATTGACTTGTAACATCGGTGTTATCAATAAAATATTTGTATTTGTCATGTAGGTACATATATTTCTGTATCATTATTAGCTAATGGTTTTATATGACCGTTTTAGTTAGTAAACAATAAATAAATAAATAAAAATACATCAGTATAAGATATTCTGCCGTCAAGCAGTAGTGTGCTGTGTCCGGTTTGAAAGGTACTGTAGCTAGCGTATTTACAGGGCTATAGAGATTAGTAAATCGAAAGTCTCAAAGTAATGAGCGCCAAAGCAGCGATGCTCTGGCCTTTGTTCTGTTACTTAAAGGTCTGCTGGTACCGCTGTAATATTCATGAACAGGCCTTATCTCTTACTTTTCTTGTCCTTTTTTGCAGACTAACGATACTGAAGCTTGCGGTTTGTCTTGTGATGTGCTTAACAAGCATGCATCTAAACGATCAAAAATTCATTTTACCAAGTATTAGCGATGATAGCTCAGTGGTTAGCGTGGTCGGTTCGCATGCCCAAGGGCGTGGGTTCAAACCCAACAATGAGCTTGAGCTGTCGGTGAAGGAAAACATCGTGAAGAAACCATAGCGTGGTGGAAGAGTACTTTCTAGTACTCGGCTGGCTAGCTATCACCTTCAAGTTGAAAATCTGCCGCCAAGCATCTAACGGTGTGTTCCCGCAGCCTCACTTGAGACCAGTTCCATTCCAGGCTAGGTGTGCTTTACCATCTTTGACCACACCGTCACTTAACATCAGGTGAGTTGTGGTCAAACAACAAGCCAGTCAGCTATAAAAAAAAAAAAAAAGTATTGCAACAACTAAACGGTTTGCTTATCATGTATATTCTTATTTTAAAAGGTCAGAATTGCCTGGCAAGTGCGAATAATATATGCATGTCCTTGGTTAGCAATTTTGACCATCCAGAAAGCCCTTGTGATGTCTGTTCTGAAATGAAGATTGTTGAACGCATGGCTTGGCGCTGGGTTAAAAAAAAACTGTTATAACTTTTTTAATGTTATTTATCCGTTGATATATGTATATTTTCGACGGGCCACATCGTACTGCACTTGCATTGCTTGGAACAGCTCTTCTTGTTTCTTGATGGGGTTTACTTGAATATAATATAATTATATTGAGTACTAAATATACTAAGAAATATATACTAACAGAAATAAATATCGTAGGACATTACGCGCAGCGCCATCTGACCCCAAACTAAGCAAAGCTTGTACTATGAAAGACAGCTAGCTGATAGAATACTTGAATACTTTTTTGTAAATACATACTTATAATATATAGAACACCCAGACACAGAACAAACATTTTTGATTATACTACAAAATGCTTGTCCTGAGTGGGAATCGTACCTACGCCCTACGGCTCTTGAAGCAGATATACTACCAATGAGCCAACAGGGCATTATTATATTAGTTAGGTAGGTAGTAGTTAATGTGTTAGTTTATTCAGTAACTTCCACTTGGCTCCAGCTCGTTGAACTTAATAGAAGGTACAAAGTATATGATGTATCTTGAGTGAAGTTAATGGAAACATAAATCTTAGACTGCTACCCATTCATTGAAGGTAACGTATGTAGGTATATTGCGGCTGATACGTCTTTGCGATCGTGATGAAATGTTTCCGATTTGTTGGGTCGTGTTTTAAACACGTAAGCTTTTATTTGTATTTGGACCAAGTGCATTTATTCGGATTCGGGTTTTATAAGCTGTCCCACTGGCGGACTGCTTCTTGTTATAACGAAAATGATAAGGATTTAGCTATCACGGTGGTAACGTGCGACTTGACTAAATTCATACACCTTCAAGAAGACTCTTAGATATGCTTAGACTGGAACGGCCTAGACTTAGAATGCCGTAACTACCTACTATTATTAAATTAAAACAAAATACAGTCTACTTACTGAACCCAATTGAAATATACAAATCAAATGTTTTTTTTTTATCGTTGACATGGTGTTTTACCATCTGATGTTAAGGGACGGTGTGGTCAAAGATTGTAAAGCACACCTAGCCTGTAATGGAACTGGCTCTCAAGTGAATACACTGTTAGGTGTTTGGTGGCAGAATTTGAACTTGAGGTGCTAGCCAGCGGAGTACAAGAAAATACCCAACTACAACGCTATACTAAAAACGGCACTACAGTATACTTAGTACGAGATGGCGCCACTTTCTGTGCATGTTTCGAGCTGTTGTCATGTGGCTTTACGTTCGTCACATCGTAGTAGTGAAGAGTCAAATAAATAGATGGCGCTTCTGTATCAGTGAGTTTTCTATACTTTAGGTAAGCATGTTTTATGACACTATAACGCATAATAACTTCTTTTTTTATGTGAAAAAGTGGCAAACAAGCGACGGGCTACTTGATGGTAAGTGGTCACCGTCACCTATGGAGGCCCGTCGTCCGCCCACCTACAACACCCGGGGCATTGTCAGTGCATTGCCTACCATAAAGGATCTCCTATTCACCTTTTGTTTGAAGTGAGTTAGATCAAAATTCGGTGGTAAGCCATTCCACAGAAGTCATCAAGCGGTACAAGACTTCCACGCTTCTTTAATATGTTTGTGGGTGGCACTTTTGGCGATGGCTGTTCAATAGTAAAACCGAGATGGAGGGATAAGGTCAAAAAGTTGATCAGAACATTCCCCATAATTATATCTGTAGAACAGACTGAGCGAACCAACGTCCCGGCGCAAGCTCAAGCTCTTGCATGTAAACACCACTTTTTATCATCAAACAAAACAGTAGCAAAAAACCTCGTTATTAATTCAATGTTTGATATTCCAAACACGGCGTTAAAGCTTGAATTAAAGGACACCTACCTGCTACAATCTTTCAAGTCTGTTTACATACCAATTTGTTTAAAGTAAAAAAAAATATAATAACGTAAAAGTCGTAGAACTTGTTCATGGACTAGCGAGGCATAATTATTTAAAGCTTGAGATTGAGAAGGGTCTAGCTGCACTAGGTTGATATGTATATCAACAATTTTTTACAAAGATTTTTTTTTGTATGCTTATTTTACCCGCTCTCCTTTTGGTTAGAGATAACGCCAGCCCATGACCATTGCAGCGATACACAGAACTTTGAGTAACAAAACAAAGTTCAGGGCATCGTTGCTTTGGCGTTCATTACTTTGAGACTGAATGGTTAGTCTCAACAGCCCTGTAATTTCGTTAGCTACAGTACCCTTCAAACTGGAACATAGTAATGTTTGCACACTACTGCTTGGCTGTAGATCTGGTACTGCGGTGGTACCTACCTAGACGATGTCCTGCTAAGTAAATCTACCACCAAGTAAAACAATTATGACAACAACAAAAAAGTTTTTGAGATTCAATGGCAAACTATAGAAATTCTTTTAGTTTCATCATGTTTGTCGATTTATTTTTGGTCAATGTATGTCAAAGATTCTTTCTCTTAAGGATCCTATCTGGAACGAAGTAATTCGCCAGTGAAATAAAATCACAGATATAGCTCAGCGTATTACGAAGTTGAAGTGGCAATGGGTTGGACAAACCGACATAGAACCGAACTGTCATAATCACCCAGCGTAGACGAGTTCTAGAGTGGAGACCGCGAATTGACAAATGTAGAGTAGGACGCCCTAAGACTCGCTGGAGTGACTATACGGTAGCAAAAAGCCGTAGATCGCGCTGAGTGGCGTGTCTTGGGAGAGGCCTATGTCCAGCAGTGGACTTTAATAGGGTTGATGATGATGATGTCAAAGATTCATAATTTAATGGCAGTCAGCTCTTTATATCATTGCGAAGCCAAAGCCAATAACTTATGTTTTCGTTTATTAACTATATAGTCTATTATGATATCTGAAATGGTTTTGATACATTTTTGTTTTATTTATGTGATTAGACATGTTTTTTTTTTTTTTTTTAATTTTTTTTTTTTTTTTTTTTTAACGATGACATGTTTATTGTTTGACCACAACTCACCTGATGTTAAGTGACGGTGTGGTCGAAGATGGCAAAGCACACCTAGCCTGGAATAAAACTGGCTCTCTAGTGAGGCTGCCGGAACACACCGTTAGATGCTTGGCGGCAGGTTTTCAACTTGAGAGTGGTAGCTAGCTAGCCGAGTACTAGAAAGTACACTACCACCACGCTAGGGTTTCCTCACGATGTTTTCCTTCACCGGCAGCTTAAGCTCATTGTTGGGGTATGAACCCACAACCTTCAGGATGTGAACCGACCGCGCTAACCACTGAGCTATCATCGCTACAAAATAGGATACAAAAACAAAATATGACAGCTGTTTTTTATTATGAAATATAGCGCACCTAAAAATATAGCATTCATATTACGATACTGCTAATGTAAGAGACGTTGAAAGTTCCTTAGATTACGATTACTTAGCTATTTAGTAACTTGACATTATGCACTAAGGTAGTGCAGTGTTACCTTTATGTCTATACAAAAGGGCACTAGTTTTTGATATGGTGCTTTGCACGTGGCTAATTATTTCCGGAGTGTAAACCCAGGGCTTGAGATACTTTGTAATCTAGATAGCTGTTTAAAGGTCAACTGCTTATTATCAGCTATAACACTACTAGCTTGCACCGGCAACTTCGTCCGCGTTGACTTAAGAATTAGGTTCCGAGAGAAATGAAACATTTGTGAGTAACAAAAGAGCATTTTTGTTTTATTTATGCGGGATTACTCACGTTTAATTTTATCGGAAACTCGGACTATAGTTTCGGCCACATCCTGTGGCCTTCATCATGGGGACAAAGCTGAATTTTGCAAACCGCTTCTCTTGATTAAGTCCGAGTAGTTAGTTTCCGATTATGTGGGCGAAACTATAGTCGCAGTTTTCGATAAAATTAAACGTTAGTAAACCCGCATAAATAAAACACATATGTGTCAAGACCACGTCAGTTTCCATAATAAAACAAAAGAGCAATAGTGTCATCCATCATGAAATAATGTTAATCATCAGCATCATCATCATCATTTCAGCCGTAGAACGTCCACTGCTGGTCATAGGCTTCCTCCATTGACTTCCATAAAGACCGGTTGGAAGCGGCTCGCATCCACCGCGTTCCTGCAGCCCTTATGAGGCCGTCTGTCCACCTTATGGGTGGACGTCCTACGCTGCGCTTGCCGGTCCGTGGTCTCCACTTCAGAAATTTGCAGCCCCATCGGCCATCAGTTCTGTGTGCTATGTGCCCTGCCCACTGCCACTTCAACTTGCTGATCCGCTGAGCTATGTCGGCTACTTTAGTTCGTCTACGGATCTCCTTATTTCTGATTAGATCTTGTAGGGAAACTCCGAGCATAGCCCTCTCCATAGCTCGTTGTGCGACTTTGAGTTCAATCAAGAAGGCACATAGTCAGAGACCACGTTTCGTCACCATAAGTCATCACCGGTAACACACGCTGGTCGAAGACTTTCGACTTGAGGCACTGAGGTATATCAGGCGAAAAAACGTTGCGCAGTTTTTCGAATGCTGCCCAGCCGAGTTGGATTCGACGACTGACCTGTTTCTTGAAGTTGGACTTATCTAGTTGGACTGCTTGTCCTAGGTAAATGTATGAGTCAACAACTTCAAGAACCGAGCTCCCAACTGATACTGGGGTACTTTAACATTATATTAAGATTATTTTAACGTAATTCTCCCTCACGGACCTCGGTGTCTGTGGAACGAATATATCTATCTATATCTTTAAACGAGCAATTCTTGTATATATGTATATATATATATATATATATATATATATATATATATATATATATATATATATAATGTGAATCTCGGAAACGGCTCCAACGATTTTCATAAAATTTAGTATTCAGGGGGTTTCGGGGGCGATAAATCGATCTAGCTAGGTTTCATTTTTAGAAAACGTCGTTTATTCGCGTTTTCAGGCAATGAAAAACCGAGCAAAGCTCGCTCATCCAGGTACTTAAGTAATAAAAGAAAAGAAAACGTCTAAACATACATATATTAAATTTTTAAAAAGAATACATCTAAACATCCAAACATACAAACTTTCTCATTTATAATGGGTATTATAGAGGATTGTAAAAAGTCGAACGAGTTTGTTTTACTATTTCTCCAAAAAATAAAAAAAATGTGGCATATTTTATAAACATTGAAAAACACTAAGTCTTTGCTAAAAAAAGAGCAAAAAGGAAGACCGTATGAAAATGTTAATAACTTTAATCTTTATATGATACAAAAAACATTCAAACCGGTTAAACTGCCCGTACTATTGTATTAAAATTAGTAGGTACAACGTATAGTTGATAGTTTCTGAACTTTAAATATCCATAGGTGACAAGATACTCACGTATTTTTAAGTTATGCGGCCAACCTCTTTTTTTTGAATTCTTTTAAAAAGAACAATTCCATTACTACATCATTTTATAATGTACACAAACAAAACATTAAAAAGTTATCCACCAAGCAGTAGTGTGTAACAAGAATGATTATTAAAAATAAAAAAACGACTATGTTTAAAAAATGGAACCATACATCAATAATTATAAATAGGACATTCACACAGCGCCATCTAGTCCCAAAGTAAGCAAAGCTGTACTATGAGAATCAGATAACTCATAGAATACTTTTACTTTCTTTGTGACTACATACAGAACACCGAGACACAGAACAAGCATTTACCGTTATATAAACGTTTGATATTTGTTTTGGTGGGAACCGAACACATGTCCTACAGCTCTTGAAGCAGATATTTTAACCATTGAGCTAACAGGGTAGACCAGTCATATTGCCAACATATTAATTTAAAAAAGCCATTGTCACTTGGGTTGATCTAAGGATTCTAACAATACCCCATACATCCAAATCTGTTCAGGTATTTAAATGTTAAGTTAAGAAACTCACATACATACATGAATCCTGAAAACATTACACTACTTTTTCGGACAGTCGTGTAATAAAAATTCAGGTTAAGGCGTGTTCACTTAACATCAAAAGAACTTACTTGCTTACTGACTTGGTAGTAGATCTTAGCAGGAGGTCGTCTAGGTAGTTACCGCCGCAGTATCAGATATTCTGCCGCCAAGCAGTAGTGTGTAAACATTACTGTGTTCCGGTTTGAAGGGTACTGCAGCTATTTTCTCGACCTCAAGGTAGACTCAGACCGATGTGGTGTGACAACTAAATCGTCATAACATCAAAGCCGAAGACCGAGCAGTCTGGAGTCCTTTGCCCAGCCCCACTGCTGGGGCTAAGAAAAAAAAGCAGAAGCTGCAAAATAATGGGGGGTAATAGAGCTGAACAAAATTTTTTGTGCAAAATTTAAGGCGGTCGAAGTCGCTGGCAAGAACTAGCTTTATAAATATTTAATAGTTTTCAAATAAATTTTAGGTGTTACGAAGTTCACCGGGTCATCTAGTTTTACATAAAAAACAGTTTTATTTAAAATTTCAAACTATAAGACAATTTATCTTGCAGTAGCATAAGGTTTTTTTTCATTTAAAACTGTAAATAAACTGAGTCAAGAAATAGTTAAGTGACCTTTACTCGCCAAATAGGTTATGAATTCACTATATTTAACTTGTTGATTTTTGTGTTATTATAAATTTTTAAGTCTATCTGTTTTTCTTGTATTTTAGTCTGTGTGTTGTTATTTTTACTTTATTCTAATTATTTAAATATCTTATACTCAGTGTCCAATTGTGATTTTATATTATCAGTTGAAACTTGTAAATGATTTTCCTATTACTATAATATTAAGATAGCAAAAATTTGATGCGATGATAACCCAGTGGTTAGCGCGGTCTGTTCACTCGTAGGTTCAAACCACAAAAAAGAGCTTGAGCTGTCGGTGAAGGAAAACATTGCGAGAAAACCATAGTGTGGTGGTAGAGTACTTTATAGTACTCGACTGATTAGCTACCACCCTCAAGTTGAAAATCTGTCACTACTGCTTGGAGGCAGAATATCTGGTACTGCGGTGGCACCTACCCAGACGACTTTCTGCTCAGGAGTAAATTTTAAATTAACGTTGATACTGCTTAGCTATAACGAAGGTTTGTTTAAAGTTATCTTCTAGATAAAATATCACTGGATACGACAACGCAGCCTCCGTCATAGAATTAAGTAAAATAAATAAATATTGTTGGACATTACACACAGCGCCACCTGACTCCAAACTAAGCAAAGCTTGTACACAGAACACACATTTGTTTATACCACAAAATGTTTGTTCTGGGCTGGAATCAAACCCACGCCCTACAACTCTTAAAACAGATATAATACCAATGAGCCAACAAGGATGTCAAATCGACTAGATAACTGACTGACTCATCTTGCACATGTAGTTTAATTCAATAAGTTTTATAGTAAAAAGTGCTGAGTACTTAGTAAACACTTAAATATAACTTTGTGGTCTCCATTTTTTCCAATATCCGTATTGCGGTGCTGCACACGTAATTTAGAAAAATGTTATTATTTATAACACACAGTCATTGAATTACAAATTCGACTGGGCTTTTCCTATACAACACAAATTACAAGAATCCAAGCGGATCCAATAACTACCAGTACATAAGTTTTTTTTGGGACCGGGCTTGTTTATTATATTATCTTTCAAAGCTGCCGGGTACAGGTTTTCTTTTAATTAACCGACTTCAAAAAAGAAGGAGATTCTCCATTCGACTGCATGTCGAATTCGACCGTATACTGTTTTTTGTATGTATGATAATTCCGTCAATTACAAATCGATTTTGATAATTATTTTTTTGTTTGGTAGATCATACTTCATAGGTGGTCCCATATAAGTTTTATAGAAACTGATTTACACTGTTTGAGAAAATCAACAAAAAACAAAATATATACCCAGATAATGTTTAAGTTTGTTCCCTTCAGCAAAAAAAATTATGAGGACTTTTAGTTTACTGTGTTACCTCGCCGTGTTATTGGAGCAGTGTGTTCAGTTGGCTTAAGGGTCATGGAATCGGTTGTTTTAGTTGTAAATTTATACTTGTTGACATGTGGTATATTTATGTCATTTTTAATGTTATCTCTACATAGTATAAAACTAAGTCACTTTCCGCCGTCTGTACGCTTGGATCTTTTAAACTGCTTAACGAATTTAATGCGGTTTCCATCAATAGACAGTAATTCAAGAAGAAAGTTTATATATATATAATACTCATATATGCACCACATTAGTATCTACATTGCACTCGTGCGAAGCCGGGGCGGGTCGCTAGTTTTTAAATATAAATGGAAAAATTTCCTGTAACTTTGGAGTTATCAGTTTGTTTTATGATTGACAGGCCATGCGTTTGACTACAGCTCACCTGATATTATGTGACGGTGTGGTCAAAGATGATAAACACATCTAACCTGGAATGGAACTGACACTCAAGTGTGGCTGCCGGGACACACCTTTAGATGCTTGGCGGCAGATTTTCAACTTGAGGATGGTAGCTAGTCAGCTGAGCACTAGAAAGTATCCTACCACCATGCTTTCTTTATATTACACCATGCACCATGGTTTCCTTCCTCGGCAGCTCAAGCTCATTGTTGGATCTCGAATCCACCCCTTCGGCGTATGAAGCGACCTTTTGTTTGTTGTTGTATTGTAATTCTTGATATGCACAATGAAAAGAAACTTCTTAAGATTTCAAGGGGTTTATAATTTTTTAGTTTTATTTTTTGAGTTCCATTAGGCCAGTCCTAACGAAATAAAATATAAGTCAATGAATTGTTTATTAATGCATCGTTGAAATTTGAAACCTTAATTAATTGATTAAATATCATACCCGTGTCACAGTGAAATAATTATGATAATTTTTAAGGCTCTACAGCGCAATTACTGATGAAATCACCGGACAAATTGCTAGAACTCATTAAAATTTCACATCATTTCCTTATTATCTAACTTATTCACTAGAAACTGTTACATGGTCTGCGACCATACTTCATATACTAACTATTGTGTAAACTGTAGCATCGGGTCATGTTTTAACTTGTAGCTATTATTGTAATCTATGACAATGAGCCTTGTATATTAAGTACGTCTAAATTTTCTGTTGAGGTGGTGAAATTAAGGAACTAAATGATTTAAAAAAAATTGCTGTTGGTTTTGTTGAGAAAACACTGTAGTGGCTCCTTTACTTATAAACTGGTCTTTGTTCAACAACATAATATGATTTATGTATTTCAATGAGACGCCATCACTCGTCCTATCTCGATCGATCAAATGTTTGACACTAGGGCCGTTGCATGGTTGATGAGATCGTTTGGTATAATTTGACTGACATTTCTGAGAATCAAACTGCGTGATAGTTCCGTGATTTGTTTTGTAATATTGCTATGGGTTATTTTATAAGGTTATCTAAACTGGCTTTACCTAATATTTATATGCTATTTTTCCCGCTACACATTAGGCTCCAAAATTGCCTCTCAGAGTCACTAGTTTCCCCCTACCTAATTATTACAATTATTATTTGTTTATTTGGCAAGCTCCGTGTTTGACATATAGCTCATCTGATGGTAAGTGACAGTGTGGTCGAAGATGGTAAAACCATTGTGTTGAGCGCGGTGAAACGTCACAAGAGCCAATAAAACCATATTCAATTGAACCACTTTCGATACCGTTCATATTTTCTTCCAACCGAGAAATTTATATAAAACGATAAAGTTAAAAAAAGTTACTAGTTGGGCGGAGAATCTCGTCACCGTGATTTAGAAAATACGTGTCGAAGTAGAGTGCCGGCTAGTAGCCTTCATCCAAACTAAAACTTAAATAGATAACGATGCGCAAGGACTTCGAACATGGTGGAATAGAACTGGCACTCAAGTGAGATTGCCGGAACATACCGCTTTGTGTCAGATTCGCAACTTGACAGCTCTGCCTCATCAAGACGCCATGGCGACGTCGCCGGCTACGTATCCAAGCAGTTAATATTAAAATGTATGGTACCTAACTCACTTGGCGACGGTTTGGCAACGTCGCCAAGTTGGAAGCGTGGCCACGAGCTACAGCTCCCTACGTGGCTTCTGGATACTCTGGCGGCCTGGCGACGTTGCCACTATAATGTACACGGTAAACAGAACCTCGCTCACTCAGTCGCCAGTAAAAAAAATACCACTCCGGCTTCGATCTGATATAAAAGGATGAACCCATAGTTTCTTTTTTCTTCTTTTCTTTTTCTATTTTACTGCGACGTAGATAATAAAGAAGTGCAATTTCTTCTACATCCATTCCTGACGACGTAAACGAACTGACTGTCGAGACGCCATGGCCACTCGACTTGGTGACCATCGGATGCCAGAAGTAGCCAGGCCTGCGCCGCTGGCGACGTCGCCGTGGCGCCTTAATGAGGCAGAGCTCTGAGGGTAGTAGCTAGTCAGCCGAGCACTAGAAAGTACCCTACCACCATGCTATAGTTTCCTCACGATGTTTTCCTTTACCGACAGCTCAAGTTCATTTCAAAACGTTGGGAATGCTTGTTAATGGCCCTTGTGCTAAGTGATTTTATAAGAAGTGCACGTTGTTAGAAGTGCATATATTGCGAAAAACACGTGTTGCATCGAGTGTACATATCACAAGTGCTCTTTCCGCTGATAATCCGACAAATGATGAATAATATAATCGGCATTCGATGATGACATTATTTATTATTTGTTCACCAGCATGGATGAAAGAAGATTGACGAAACATATTTACCTTAGATTAGATTAGATAACAAATTTAGACAGCCTTGTTAGCTCATTTGGTAGAATATCTGCTTCAAGAGCTGTAGGGTGTGGGTTTGATTCTCACCAGGCCAAACATTTATGTAACGATAAATGTTTGTTGTGTCTGAGTGTTTTGTATGTATTTACAAAAAAAGTATTTAAGTATTCTATAAGTTATCTGGTTCCCATAGTACAAGCTTTGCTTTGGCTAGCGCGGTCAGTTCACACGCCGAATGGTGTGGGTTCAAACCTCAACAATGAGCTACTGGTAAAAAAAAACATCGTGAGGAAACCATAGAATGTTGGTAGGCTACTCCCAAGTGCTCGGCTGGCTAGCTACCACCCTTATGTTGAAAACCTGTCGTCAAGTCCTAACAGTGTGTTCCGGCTTCCCCACTTGAGAGCCAGTTCCATTCCAGGCAAGGTGTTACCATCTTCGACCACACCGTCACTTAACATCAGGTGAGCTGTGGTCAAACACCTAGCCTGACAACTTTAAAAAACTGTATAATTAGTATTAGTAATATTACATTATTTGTTTTCTTGTAATTTTCTTAAAGCTGATCGAGTTGAGTTATCAGTATTAATATATTATATCTGGTGATCTCAAGCAGTTTTACTTAATAACCTTCAGAATAAATTGGAGATGGTACCTGATACCAAAGTAGGTAGTCGGTTAGTAATATAGTACCTATTCGATAACGGGGCAGAACCTTTTAGCTGTAACTTCAAGTTCCCCTCTAGTTATATCCAAACAAAAAACTTACCGCACCTAAAATAGGTAATGTACCCAAAAGTTTCACGGAGGTTATTTTCGTAGTTTACGCAGATACCTATACTTTATGTATGATGTATAGGCTTTTGATCGTCTGATGTTTAGTGAAGACGCAAACTACTCTATATGCGATTAGAAGACACCGATTCACTCTCGATTTAAAGACACACAGATTTAATCTATCCGGGAACACCCAGTAGGGTAATGTTATTATGGGAGCTTATAAATTTTTTTTTTCGTTTTTTTTTGACTACGTATCATAGTTATAGTAACTGCAAAACTGAATAACCTAATAACCGTCACTTAACAATAGGTGAGTTGTGGTCAAACACCTAGCATGTCAACCATAAAATAAGTTACAAATCAATGTAGGTATTTAACTGTTCTGTTAGCTCATTTGATAGAATATCTGCTTCAAGAGCTACAGGGTGTGGGTTCGATTCCCATCAGATGAAAAATTTATTTGACGATAAATGTTTGCTCTGTGTTTGGGTGTTTTGTATGTATTATAAGTATATATTAACAAAAAAATATAGGTATTCTATCAGCTATCTGGTTCCTATAGTACAAGCTTTGCTAAGTTCAGGGCTAGATGGCGCTGTGTGAAATGTCCTACGATATATATCATTGTTGTTTATTTTTCTTCTTAATTTTTTATTTTTTTACATTAAATAGGTATATGTTATTATTATATATATTTATTATTAGTATTCAAACTTAAATATCAATTGAAATTAATACTGATATTAACTTTAAAAACATGTAAACAGTACAGAAGATAAACAAATAAGTGTCGGAGGACATTTTACACAACGCCATCTAGCCTCAAAATAATCAAAATTAATACTATATATGTGAACCAGATAAATAATAAAATTCTTATATATTTTTATTAGCATACTTGCAACATATCCAAACACCCAACTTTAGAATAAGCATCTATGTACGTCACATAAATGCTTGTACTAGACGGGAATCGAACCGACACCCTGCTCACAAAGCAGAACTATTACCAAATCACTTAACAGGGAATATAGATAGAGAATTGTGCTATTTTTCTGTCTCTTTCGCATCATTCATAGTTCAGATCTCAGACTGCAATCCGCCGTGGTTTGCGTGAACAAAATCGAATCTATTAACACAAAATTACAAAACTTTTAACGAGTTTTACGCCTGTTATTGTGACGCAAATCCGATATTTCCAAGTTACGGCGATACTTGCACTGTGGACTTTCCAAGTTATGTTGTGCAAGTTGCTATTACAGAAGAAAGTGCATATTTGATAGGACACGAATGCGCAATGTCCTGTCTCTACGGAATACGAGTTTTTCTTAATGCGTATTTTTAACAATATTTTCCTTGATGGCAGATTTTCTTTTTGAATTTGAATTTGAAATATGACATTCGAAGAATTTCTATGGGTTTAGAAATGTACACGCGGACGTTTCTACAAAACAGCAATCATTGTTTTTTTTCGGGAAGGGATTAAAGTATTTAGTTGGTAAAAAATAGGTGAATACTATAGTCTGAATTAACGTGCCACCCAAAGGCATCTGGCATGGGTTGACGGGACACAGTCCTGACGTTCAAATTCACCACACACGTCCATATTTCCACGTAACAATTACAGTGTAAAGCTGCTTATAATTTTGTCTTTTAAAAAGTAGGCAGTTTGATAATTGACACTTTGTATGATTTGATTATATAGTAAGTACATTAAAACAATTTATAGTATTAGCTGAGTCTTTTGGCATTTTTCGGCAGCGTATTTTTTACCATTTGTAACGATGATAGCTCAGTGGTTAACACGGTCAGCACAAACGCCGAAGGGCGTTGATCCAAATTCGGAGCTTGGGCGGCCGATGAAGGAAGCATTGTGAGGAAACCATAGCATGGTGGCAGAATACTTTATAATGCCAATTTGGCTGGCTAGCTACCATCTATCACAAAGCGTGTTCCGACAGCCTCACTTGAGCCATTTTACGATAGGTGCGTTTCCCGCCTTCGAACACACCGTTACTTAAAATTAAGTGAACTGTGGTCAAACATAAAAAAAATACTTATCGACTAATTCATATGTATAATAATGTAAAACAACGATTGAAATATTTAATAGCACGGCCCTTGACATATTGACTTAGCAATCATTCTATTATCTCAACAAATCACCCAGCTAGCAAAATATAGGACGAATATAACCACCACAAGTACCATTTAGCAAGTTTTTTATCACGTCCACCTACCTATGTAGCTTGAGAACATATTATGTACACAGGCAGGTACAATTTCATCGGAAAATGTGAAAAAAACAACACCGCTCGACCATAGCAGCGATTCGAAGTAGGACAAAGTAGGTCGGGTGCCTTCGTGAGTGCTCGGACAGCTTCGTGCGCTGTCGGAAATCGACGCACGCGCATACTCCATCCAGACTTGCTGCGGTCGGTACGCGCTACTCGCTACTTTTCCTTAAAAAAAGAAAATAAAGCGCGGAAAACAAGCTTTATTTAGACGCGATATGGACTTATTTTAATCACACGAATATTATTTTATAACATTAAAAAGTTTTGAAGTGATTCGTGTTGGACTTTGTTATACTGACAATGCTCTGGGAGACCGGTTTCGCTGAGGAGACAGATACGGTGAGTTTTTCAATAATAAAAACTAAATTAAACTTTGTACACGTTGAATGTTTTAATGCGATTTTAAATTATGAAATCGAGCCGGTTACGCACACACTTTAGCGTCTACGTGATTGCGCATGTGTGCGTAAACTTTCTAGTTTTCGCCCGACGCTCGCCGTATTTACATAAAACGTGCTCAGTTTTTCATAATATAAGCTACATGGAAACGTTTAATGCTTATTTTAGTGAGTAAATATTCATCGTGCACGACCCCGCCTGTGAGGAGATTGGGAATAGCTTTATTATAAGTGAGTAAGATGTAGAAAGACGAATAGTACCAGAGGCTACAACAATGGCGCTGCGGTCGCTGTTTGGAGTCGCCAGCGTCATTTTAGTCACGCCTTGGTCTGCGTCGAAAAAGCTACTTTTATGTTGTTGAAGTGTTTGATTTTCAGCCATCGACCAAAATGCCCGTATCTTCATATACATACTAACTGTATGTACTTATATTTTTTATTAGTTTAAATGTTTATATCGTTAATAGTGTTACAACATTACCCGTCTGTTCTTAGTCAGTAACGTGTTTTTAATTCTTGGTTGCCTGGAAGAAATCGCTTTCAGCGACAAGGCCGCCACTTGTGGCACTAAGTCATAAAATTTAGCTTCCTGTACATTTTTCTATCTGGTGCGCACAATAACGAATTTCCATCTATCAATATTCAACTTGACTCAAAGAAATTGAGATATTATTTTGTTTGTTTGGATATACATTATGCCCCTTATCAAGTTATCGCTCGTTATCTTGACCCGTGATTTACGTCACGTGACCTTTGTGGCCTCAAAGAGGCCGATAGAGGCCACGTGTCCTAATACAAAGCCACACGTGGAGATAAATAGATACCTAAAATAATATATATATTGCCTAAATTATTCATAAAGCTTACATTTACATTAAATGAAAAAAAAGGCAAAAACAGATTTCATAATAAATAAAAAATTAGACTATTCTCCTTGATGTAAACTATTTGTGAAAAGTATCACCTTAACTTGATGCGTACCTATATCTATATTTTTTGTTATATAATAGAAAGTGCCACTTCTCAAACGCCAATTACCTATAGGTAGGTATTCATCTAGCATTCAAATGATTCGTTTCCAAATGAAATGTAATAAATAAAACAAATACTCAATATTGAGTAATCATTATAATAAAAACATTCAGTTCTTTCAGATAACGTTAACATAAAATAATCTTAGAAATAAATAAAAACGAATTCTTACTGACAGATATAAACTCTTTATTAAGCTCACTAAAAATAGAAAAAAAAGTACAAAATACAAAGGAACTTTATGAGCTAGTGCCACAAGTGGCGGGCGTTATAGCTAAGCGCTTTTTACCAGGTAATTAAGAATGAAAAACACGATACATTTTAAGAACAGACGGGAGACATTATTGTAGTATAGTACGAGAAAGTACTTAATGGATTCCTCACGATGTTTTCCTTCACCGGCAGCTCAAGTTCATTGTTGGGATTTGAACCCACGCTCTTTGGCGTGTGAATCACCCATGCTAACTACTAAACTATCATCGCTACAAAAAATACTTCAACATACATAGGCCTTAATCTTAAAACTTATGAAAACGTAAGACATCAATATAATAAAAAATCAAGCATCTTTCAAAATTTTACATCTTAAACGATCACATAAAGGGATGACGTACACTTAATTTAAAACCAAATCCATAGTATATGATAATAGTTATCTAAAATTGACGTTTTTGTTAACGTGATAATATGTGTGTGTGTGTGTGTTTCTGTAAGTTATCATATCAGGGCGGGGCTGTGTGAAGATAATTTATGTTTTTGCTGTCCGTCTTATCGACCGACGTGGCAAGCGAGGGCGCTGTCGTAACTTGTTAGCAATTTTGAATTTTTATCTTATTCATTAACAGTCTTTTTTTAACACTAGCTTACGCCAGCGAACTCGCCCGTGTTAACTTTAGAATTAGGTTCAGAGAGAAATAAAACTTGTATCACAATATGAAATATCATGAAACTTGTGCTATTTTATTATTAGATTGAGATAAAGGATATCTTTGAAAAATGTTCTATAAGGCTCATCTATACCAAACAAGTCCAGTAGATCGATTTTTGATAATCCTACAAGAACCTAACATTTTTTTGATAAAAAAAGTATTCGTTAATAAATCCATGTAATAAACTATATGTATGCCAAATTTCATCCAAATCCGTTCACCTGATTTTGCGTGATTGAATAACAAATATCTAAACATACATTCTTTGACATATATAATACTAGCTGTTATCCGCGACATAGTCTGCGTTAATTTTTTTTAAAAGTTTACAGAATAAAAAGTATCGTATATGTTAGTCCAGACTTATAAACTACTAGCTGTGCCCCGCGGTTTCACCCGCGCTAGATGCCTACGTCATAGTAGCTTTATGCATGCAAAGTCTCAGCCCGATCGGTTTAAAATTGACAAAATTTCATACAAACTTTCATCCCCTATTTTATCCCCTTGGGGGTAGAATTAATCAAAATCCTTTCTTAGCGGATGCCCGATCCGTCCAGTGGTTTGGGCTGTGCGTTGATAGATCACTATGTCAGTCAGTCAGTCAGTCAGTCAGTCAGTCAGTCAGTCAGTCAGTCAGTCAGTCAGTCAGTCAGTCAGTCACCTTTGAGTTATATATATTTAGATATGTGTTCCGAATTTCATCCAAATCCGTTCAGCCGTTTTTGCGTGATTAGGTAACAAACATCCATACTCACAAACTTTCATAGTAATATTTGTAGGATAGGATAGAAATGTAGGTATTAACGCCTTCGCAACTAAAAATTATATTGTGCAATACAAACTTCAATGGAGAAAGAACTGGCCTTTTCTGTTTTAATATATTTCCATTGATTCTGAATATTACTACCATCCAGAATCGTCAACGGATTGGTGGCAAAAACAAAAGTTTATGCTCGCTCTACATATACTACAAGCTCTTCGTAACTTCACTTGACATCGAATTTTTATTAGTTCCTTAAGCTACCACGACTTTTCTTTTTACAGACAAACAAAGAAAATATATCTACTTATCTTACGATGAATTTAGATATTTTTTTGTAATTTTAAAACATTTTATTGTTTATCACAATGATTAAGTATTTTTTTAAAGTAATACATTTTTTAAAACAAATCTCAAGGAAAATTTACCAAAAATAATTAGCACCTGTTGAAAACATAACAATATAATAATAAGTTCCATTCCAGCTGTGTTTACCATCTTCGACCGCACCAATACATAACGAACACGCTCACGCTCAATGTCACAGTTAAATTATTATTATCTGTTATTTATTTCATTGACATTTCTATTTTTATGACATTTTATTTTATTTTTATATATTATTATTAATTTTGATTATGTTATAATTAATTAATATGGTTCTTAAGTAACTTGAAATAAATAAATAAATAACCTGTCAACCATAAAATAAATATCGTGAACATTTGTAAAAGTTTTCTTTCCTGCCTAGCTGTCCTAGGTATTTATATATATCGAGTTTCAGGGTGTGCTACAACGTTTTCCGACTCGTGGTATTCCACTCAAGACTGCTCCACGGTACCAGACACTCCACATACATACAGTATTTATAAATCAGGGTGCATAACGCATAGTTGAGCGTCATTAGAGCGTCAGTAATTAGAAGTTTTCTCGACAAATCGCTGCGATTCTACTGCACTATGTAGTTAAGTTTTTTATACAAACTTGGTATGGGTTAAGCCATGATCATATCCGATGGATGTTGAAAAAAGGACAGGCTGACAGGCTAGCTGTTTGACCACAACTCACCTGATATTAAGTGACGGTGTGGTCGAAGATGGTAAACCACACCTAGCCTGGAATAGAACTGGCTCTCAAGTGAGGCTGCCGGAACACACCGTTAGATGCTTGGCGGCAGATTTTCAACTTGAGGGTGGTAGCTACCCAGCCGAGTACTAGAAAGTACTCTACCACCACGCTATGGTTTCCTCACGATGTTTTCCTTCACCGACAGCTCAAGCTCATTGTTGGGGTTTGAACCCACGCCCTTCGGCATGCGAATCTACCGCGCTAACCACTGATCCATCATCGCTACAAAATTTCATCATCATTTCTTTTTAGGGTTCCGTACCTCAAAAGAAAAAGGAACCTTTATAGGATCACTCCTTTCTCTGTCTGTCTGTTAAGACTCTTTTTCTCAATAACGCATAAAGGTATCAAGTTGTAATTAATATCGAATACTCAAGCCTGCAATCCCTTAGAGCTGTGAAAAAAATCAAATTTCTAAATCAACCCAATCAAAATATACAGCCATTTATTCTACAAGGCATTCAAACCTATCTTAAGGTTTTTCGTTGACCTAAAATTATGAAATTTGGCAAGAACTAACATCTTATAGCACAAGTAAAGACAAGCATTTGAAAATGGCAAATTTGTTATTACATCTAAAAAAAAAACTCATTTGCCGATATTAAACTGACCGTGACTTACCTATGTAGATGTAAGTCAACATTTGTCTAACAGCAAAGCTAAGTTTGTCCCTCAATACATAGTGGTACGGCACTTTTTAGTACTCGACTGGCTACCCTCAAGTTGGAAATCAGCCGCCAAGCACCTAACGGTGTGTTCCGGTAGCCTAACTCAAAAGCAAGTTCTATTCGAGGTGTGATTTGCCATCACACCGTCACTTAACATCTGTGCTGTGGTCAAACACCTAGCCTGTCAACCACAAAAAATTGGTTTACTTTTTCGTTAGAGCAATGATGGTTTCATAGTTTCCGTGATAGATGAATTATTTACATACCTACAAGTTTGTAAGGAACCCTCGATGGTCGAATCTGACTCGCTCATGGCCGGTTCTCTAAACTAGACGCAAAGTCATTGAGGGGTGCTATCAGTTGTTAGACCTATTGGAGCTCGCTATAGTTTAATAAACACATTCCTTCTAGTCTTACTAAGTTTATCTAAATCAAACATGGACGGGTCAAGTGATTACCTAAATTTTAATTACTTAATCTACATTCTTAAAATTGTTTACAGTTGTGTTTTTACTTATTAATTCTTCTGTGCGTGTGTTTGTCACTAACTTCCTCCTTAACAGCTGAACTGATTTTGATGAAACGATTTGTGTGTTTTTGAGTGGGATCCCTAGATGATTTCGATTTACAATCGGACCCGGTAGGTGGCGCTACAATCGTACACCAGACACGCTTTTAGCTAGTTTTAGTATATAAATCATAGTAGTTTAAAAAATATAAGTTTATTTTTACAGAAAATGCTTTAATTAAAAAGATGCCTAACTTTACTACCTACTTACTAAAATAACAATAGTAATAATATAAATATATAATACAATACAACTTAAACTGCTACTGCCGTGGTGGTGCCGGCGTAAGAATTGTACCCCACCCTCTCTACCCGTGGTCGCCGTAAGAATCGGCTAAGGAATGTAATCCGGAAGATGGGCAGCAGCGTTTTCCTTGAACAATCACACATAACTGCGCTCGTCAACCCGCCTGTCAAGCGTGGCAAGTATTGGCAAAACCCTCCCAGGAGGAGGCCTATGTCCAGCAGTGGACGTCCTATGGCTGATGATGTGATACAATACAAAATAAAATGTTTTAAATAAAATTACCATATAAGTAACATAATAAGTTCAATATTTTTTTACACCTGAAATAATTCTCTACCTAAATAAATAAAATGACATTTATCTGTTCGAGGGGGAATTCAACAAGATTTAATTCTAACGTTCCAATGTAATTATCTAAAGCAACACAATTCATAATTTGTGAGTACGACGCTGTCAAAGATTCAAACGTCTGCAAAGCATTCTGATAAAAACTTTTCGCATAAAAATTGTTGTTTTAACTACAAATCTTTTAAAATAGCAAACCCATGTTTATAGGATGGAAGTTACAAAATACTTTATATTATATTTCAAATTTTAAATGCAATTTTATTCTGCTCATAAGTTCGCATGAAATGTGCGCTGTTCAAGTGTTCACGTCTTTTCCGCGTAATGTTACACGCTCACATAAATTTATACAACAAGGGACTTGGCAAAGAATATTAATAAACGTAATGCATAGCTAATCGTATTGTAAACATTATATTCGACTATAAATAGAATCGTGCCAGTATTTGATTTTATTGTTTCTAACTGGATGAATAGGAACTAAAATAAATCTCATTTTAACAGCTTGTCTTTGTCTTTCTAATATTATGCGCTGCGTTTATTATGCGCTGCGCTAATTACGCGCTGCGCTAATTACGCGCTGCGCTAATTATGCGCTGCGCTTATTATGCGCTGCTTGCGCTTTATTTTATTATTATTTGTGGAATGCGCTGCCGTAGTGGATGTTCCCTGATAAATATAATCCGGGTGTATTCAAGTCGACGGTTAGTCATATTAATATATACATATGTATAAATTTGAAAGTTTGTATGTTTTTTACTCAATCACGCAAAAACACCTGAACAGATTTGAATGAAATTTGACACACATATAGTTTATTACCTGGATTAACATACATTTATAGTACTTTTTATATCAGATTCTTTTATTTTATTTAAAATCGTATTTATTCACTAATTTCGTAAGCTAGTGAGAAATAAAAATGTTATGAATGGTTATGCTACAACATTAAATTATAATTATTAAATTATGTTATTAACTAGTGAACCGCCCCGGCTTTGAACGGGTACAATTTATTTTTGTGACATGATTACAAAACATTGAAATAAAGTTTATCCCGAATCAGCCCTGTTTTTTATAAACTAGCCCACAGCTGGGCGTGGGCCTCTTCTCATTGTGAGAAGGGTAATGCCATAGTCCACCACGCTGGCCAAGTGCGGGTTGGTACACTTCAGACATCTTCCAGAACTTTTTTAATATATCAACTATCAGACATGTAGGTTTCCTCACGATGTTTTACTTTACCGTTTGAAGCGGCAATACACACATAACTTTAAAAAAATAAAAGGTGGCAGTGGGATTCGAACTCAGAACCTCCAGATTAGAAGCCAGACAATCTCCCAACTAGGCTGCCAAAACTTCAGGCGAAGATTAAATGAAGGAGAACAAAAGTTTATTAGGATGTATGTATTTTATGTACTTAGAAAGAAACCTTTCGAAAAAAAAAACTGATTAATTCGTAAATCTAATTCGTTCGTTTCGTTTATAAGTTTCATAAGTAGGCAAACTTACAGACAATTTTTTTTTTTTATTTCTACTATTTAAAGCAGAGACCCTTTTAGCTCAATGCTTTTAAAAAAGAAAATTTATACTGTTTTTGTTAGTCTTGATGAATTTTAATGATGTAGAGTACCGTAATTTTACCTACACTCCTCAGAATTTCAAGAACCGGTTATTTTAAACAATACAATGTACGTCGCAATTGATACAAGAATAACAAGCTTAAAGCTCGTGTCAAAAACTCGGAAGAGATCCCTTCGAAGGTCGTTTTGATCAGCCATTCGTATTGTAAAACTGGTTACAAAACTGTTCGATATTAAACTCTAAGCTCACAACAATACGGTTGCTGTTGATGTCTACATGTAGATATATTTTTCATGCAATTTTTTACTATAGCCAGTTTGAGTACAAGCCGTTGAACCACTTTAAATCTTATATCTTGTTGAATAAAGTTAACATTCGAGCGTGAAATCGTTAACCTGTACGTCATGATATCATTAAAGTTCACTCATAAAATATAAGTACTTGATTTGGATTTTAATATAATCTGTATCATGTTTATACGTGCCTTTAAATGGCGATTAAAAAGTGATTTGGTCGCACGTATATATTAATACTATAAATAGTTCCTAGTTTTAATTGAGTTAATTAAGCCTTTATTATCAATAGTTAATTGAAACGGCCGAACCGCATTATATAAATTAACTAGCGACCCGCCCCGGCTTCGCTCGGGTACAATGTAGATACTAATGTTGTGCATATGCATGTATTATACATATACATTTTCCTTTTGAATCACTCTGTCTATTGATGGAAACAGCACGTAGTTTAAAAGATCTAAGCGTACAGACGGCGGGAAGCGATTTTGTTTTATACTATATATGTAGAGATTTATTTAACTATAAACTATGAGTAGTTTCAACTGCCTTGGTATACTGTTTGTTTTCTTGAGATAACCTCGTTGCTACATATCCACAACAAGCTTAATAAAGAAAATTGAAAAACACGAACACCCACTAATTAATAATTATTTTTTCATAAATGTTTAGCCACTGTCACTCTGAATGATGTAAATATTCTAACGATACCCCATATATCCAAATCTGTTCAAGAATTTAGAAGTTATGGTGGAATAAAGAAACTCACATACATACATACATACATACATACATGAACGCTGAAAACATTACACTCCTTTTTTTTGGGCAGTCGTGTAATAACTTGTTTATCCGTCTTAGACTGTAAGGGTTTCATATACCTACTTACTTTACTACGCACACACATACACACTTATTACTGGGATATCTTAGCAGGAGTCGTCTAGATATATACCACTGGAGTTTCAGATATTCTGCCGCAAAACTGGTGTGTTCCGGTTTGAAGGGTACTGCAGCTACCGAAATTACAGGGCTGTTGACACTAACCATCGAAAATCTCAAAATAATGAGCATCAAAGCACCGATGCCCTGGACTATGTTTTATTACACAAAGTTTTGTATATCGCTGCAATGGTCATGGACACGCGTTATCTCTTACCATCAGGAGAGCGTCTTGTTCGTCTCATTACACATAAAAAAGAAGGAAAGCCACGGAAAATTATTTAATCTGAAAGTATATCCTTTTTTGAAATATATCTTGAAAAAAAAGAGATTTTCCAAATTCGTTCATAAATTTTGAGAGTTTTGATATAATTAAAAAAATATGACTTTTTTGAAGTCAGTTGAAAAGTATTGTAAATTCGAAAGATTGTATTGATTGTACTGTTATTGTATAAATATATTTACTTTTTCTCTTTTGTTCAAAACAAATTGTTCACAGCCATTAATAATCTTTTATCACAGGATAATGAAATCAAATCGCAATGAGGCGGATAAAAGCGTCATTTATTTCGGATGGAGGCAAAGCGCCGCTGGGCAATTCGATTCGGTCTACGGTCCGTCGCATTTTCTTAATAATCTTTGATTTATTTTATTTTTATTTTCTTTAATGGCACGAACCAGTGGACAATTTCTGTGTATTTGTTTATTTATAGCGTCGTTTGGTTGTCTGCTTTCTGATTAAATTCGATAAAACTGGTTTTATGCAACATTTAATTACTTCGACTATAACATTTTTACTTTTATTCTTATTTTTATAAATCCATAATGTTTCAATAAACCAGACAAATGCGACCAAAACGTCTTCCGTACATGGTGAATATTCCCCATGTACACACAAAGCGTTTTAATTCCACATTTTCTATTTGCACAGCGAGGTTGTGGAACTCTCTGCCGGAGTCTATGTTCTCTGTTAGGTACATTATGGGTGTCTTCATCTAGAGTAAATAGGTTTCTTCCAGATAAGCGTGCTCCATCTTAGACCACACTACAGGTCAAACGCGAACCTATTAAGAACAAAAAATGCATTTTTAAAGAATGCCTCTCACGCCGCGATCATTTACTACACGCATTCACTTATTACCCGCTTGTGTTTTAATTGTAATCTTAAAAACAAATCTAAATTTATCAATTTTATTTTCGTCTAAGATCGACTTAAGTAAGCGCGTGAAATATTTCAGCAATGTGGTAACTACTTCTCAGTAAACGGTAAAAGAGAATAGGGCCCATTATTTGACGATTTTCTCTTCAATGCGTGTCGAGGACGGCTGACGTTACGTGAATTCAAATATTGTTACGATGTGCGAATATTTTGATGTGGCTTGTAAAATGGAGGCACTACAGACTATTTTGTTGGCATTTGTTATTATGTCCACGTTGGTATACATTTTCATGCAACTAAAAAATTACGGATGACTTGCATTTAATTCTAATTTAATAACTTGCAGGTGATTCTAGTTTAATATTGAGTTAACAATCAACGTTTGGATTTTTTTAATGTCTGTAACTTAATCGAAATCACGTAGTGAATTGGCGTAATATAAAAATGTTGTATTATAAAAAGTTTCAAATTAGGATATTTTATTTTTAATTAGCACTGTCTAGTAAACGCAAGGGCAACTTAAAGTTGTCATGTCCTTTGCTTGTCATTGTAGGTCACTTCAGTTTTCTAAAAATAAACTATCAGAATTTATTGTTAGTTGAGTATTTGATATCATGTTCGTGCTAATAGAATTTTGGGTTTTTTGTTACGTAATGGCATTTTAATTCAAACTTTGTCCTTTGTAGTAACAATACAATACAAAAAAAAATATTATAGCTATTATCATAATGTAAGTTTAATTAGTAATTTCTTTAATATAAATATACATTACAATTACTTATATATGTAAGTTTCTTGGTAATGCATTTTACCTAGTTACTACAATATTTGAACAAGATTCCAAGTGCCACATCCATTTTTTTTTTCACAACAATCCAGTAGCAATCTTTGACCATTCTCACCGCGTCCACTGATTCATATAGTGTTGCGAAAGCTCCTCCAAAATCGAGGCAAGTCGAAACAGGAAAATGAAATAATCAATTTTGCAAACCCCTTTTAAAGCGGTCTTGGGAAATGAGTCAGTTTTTGCGCGCTTTGTAATATTTAGAGGCCTATTAAAATTAGAGGTTAGTAAGGCGTTGTTTCGTTTCTTTGGATTCTGTAACGCTGAATAGTTTCTTTATACTTTGCGCATATTTTATACCTGACATATTATTACATTGACATTTTCATTATATTGACATAATTATCTACTGAATTTGATTTTATTAATGTATTTTTTTTCAAATATGAATGGAAAAATGACCCGTAACTTTGGTGTTACCAATCATATATTTGTATTTATTCCTTAAACTTTTGTATTATAATACAGTTATTAAAATGGTCAAAAGCTTAGCATTGCCATCCAACGTGGCAATGATGCCAGCATTCTGGCCACATATCCCTCATCTGACGGCCTTTTTATTTAATTTTAAGTTAGTTTAGTTTTCTCTAGATGTTTTAATATATAAATTACATTGGTGTTATTAAAATATTGTCTGAATAATACAATTATTGTCATGCAATAAAGCTAATTTATTTCAATTTGAGAGCGTTAGTTGACGCTCCATAGTTGGATCTACATTAAAGAAATAAATGTCGTCGGATATTTCACACAGCGCCATCTAGCCCCAAACAAAATAAAGCTTGTACTATGGGGACCAGATAACTGATATAATACTTACATACTTTTTGTAATTACATACTTATAAAACATACAGAACAGACACAGAACAAACATTTATCGTAACATAAATGTTCGTCCTGGTGGCAATCGAACCCATGGCCTATAGATCAAGCAGTTTTTTTTTTAGTTTTACCGCAAGCAGTTATTCTACCGCATCTTCGCTTAACATCAGGCGAGTTAGCGGTCAAACGCCAGCCTATTAGAACCTATACAAATTTAATCTTTATCGCTATATCTAAGCATTTGCAAACCGTTTTAAGCCCTAAGCATATATAGCAACACATAATTTTGCCTACAACACTTTTAGTATAAATGAACAGATTACTAAAATAGTTGCAGTGTTTTTAGTCTACCTTTATTTCGGACGTTTTTTTGCGTCGAGCTAAATGAGTTAGAGGTCAGCCGTTATTTTAGGTAGAATATTTTTGTTTACCTATTTAATTGGAAGGGTCATTTCGTGTCATTGAATTTAGATGGAATTTATGGTTGAGTGTAAAATTGAAGACCAAATTTCCATTATACGTCCTGTATTTTTAGGAAGTATCTTTATTAGAATGTTTGTTATACTTAGGTAAGAAAGTTAACCTGATATTAGGTTAACTTATTTTTCATCCTTATATTATCTCGTGTTTCACTGGTTTCTGAATCCTTTCAATCCTAAGGTTGCCCGGAAGAGATCTTTTTTAGCGATAAGGCCGCCAATTGTTACTCAAGTTTATAAGTGTATATTTTTCTATCTTTGGTGTGAACAATGAAGAGTTTTTCTATCTACCATTTCGTTTACAGTTAATTGTTTTATTTCGATTTGATTTTTTTAAGACTTGAATACATAATTATGTCCTATATGTTTTGCCTTGCTTTGTGCGTGGTTGTCCCGGTGCCAAACATAATTATGTCTTATATAGCTTCAGCAGACTTTAGGTTTCCTCAATATCACTAAAATGGTCAAAATTATCATTTGAACCCTGTCTTTTGCGTCAACATGTCGTGAAATGATATTTTTTGGAATTATTAACACCCAGTATATGCAAACGACAGCTCTATGCTAATTTATTGAGCAAAATCTAGGAAAAATACAGCGGCTCTGTGTTTCTACTCTCAGGTGTTTTCTGAAGCCTGTTTTGCAACTAAAAAATTTACTAGCCCTACTTTATGTATTTGCTCAAAATTTAAAACTGTTCTTGAAAGACTGCTTTTAGCTTTTAGCCTATTTCATCGAATTCCGACAATAATAATAATAATGTTTATTGCCAAACAAGAACATTTACAGGGTTACATTGACCCCCAAACTAGGCAACGTGGCCTGTCCTATGGAGTTCAGAGCACGAGTTGCTTTAAACTATAGTAAATGTATTTATATAATGGGCGCCGACGCAGCGATGCCCTGATCTCTTGGTTTGTTCTGGATATCGCTGCAATGGGCATGGTACAGGTGTTATCTCTTACCATCAGGAGAGCGTTTCGTTCGTGTTACTTTTACACAAAAGCCGTAGCGAAGAAACTTTAGCATGTTGTTAAGGTACTTTCTAATACGCATTTTTTTGTAGTTGACAGGCTGTGTTTGACCACAGCTCACCTGAAAATGACGGTGTGGTCGAGGATGCTAAATACACCTAGCCTGGAATGGATCTGGCTTCTGGAACTGACGTGGCAGTTTGTTTCTATTAGGCTAAAATTATGTACACATTCGTGTATATATATATATATATATATATATAGTTCATATTCAGTCATCATGATCCCCATAGAACAAACCTTAAGGAATCCAATCACGTTGACATTCATTTATTTAATGTCAGAACGTAACTTTTTTTTCCATTGAGTTGCCAAAAGCGTCATGACCACATCCACACCTTTATGAAACAGATGGTTTTCTTAATATGACTGGCTTCCAGTTTCTACAGAAGTGTCTAATTTACATTTAAATACATTTGCTTTATCGTTACGTATAGGTTACATTTGAGTGCGCGATTTTGTTATTTTAGGAGATTTGAAAATGTTAGGATTCTGTTTACCTTAATGCAGTGATTCGTGAAGACATTTTATAAAATTAGATGTAGATTTGAAGAGCAAAAATAAAAAACGCACGTCATAAAGAGAAATCAAAATCATATTCTTTCATGACACATCCAGTGATCTATAGTAGAATATGGTTACAATAATTTTAAAGACGAATTATCATTAGATCCAAAATAGGTTTGCGTGCCGTTCAAAATATTCATCATTTCAAAATATAAATTCAAATTTCAAACTAAACCTCCTTAGAACAAAGGAATTTAACTAAAGCATTGCGAAACAGCTGCCGCATAGGGCACGGCAAGCTCACACAAATCAACTGACTAACATTTATTAACGAGACACAAATCAAGCTCACTCGATATAAAATAATCAAGTAATGCCAGTGGGCGGCGCATATCGATTTTGTGTATCGAGTGACTATGCTAAGTTGAGAGAGACCAATCGCGGTGGTGAAAGGGAACTGGCGTCAAACATTACGTTTTGAACGACCTTGCCTTGCTATAACATTTGTAATTATTACTAGCCTGCGAAGTAATTGTTCTTCGCTTACCGTACTGTCCACTTTGAAATTATCTTCTAAGCGTTTTATCTCTGAATATTATTTGAAATCCCCCATTTTATTTTGAAGCGATTGAAATGTTTATAATACAAAGTTACTAATAGTTTTAATAGTTCTCAATTAAATTAGAAATGGAATAAGCGATTTGGGGCTTTACGATGATGTAATGTAATTTTACTTTACTACTTAGTAGATTTTAACAAGAGATCCTCAAGTTAAGCACCAGTACAGTATCAAGTATTCTGCTACTAAGCAGTAGTGTGTAAACATATTGTAGTCTGGTTTAAAGGGCATGTTGAAAAGTTACAGGGTTGATGAGACTCACCATCGAATTTCTCAAAGTGATGATAACCAAAACAGTAAGAAGTTCAGCAAAATTTTGGACAAAAGATACTCTTTGTTTTAATTTATACTAAACTCTTTTAGATACTTTGATTTGCCGATTTTAGACTAATGATTCGCATGGAAATCTTAAATATGAGTCAACAGATAGCAGCTTTTAGGTTTTAGGTTAAAACCGATCAATATGACAAAGTTAGCGAACAAAGTATAAGTAACATAGCAACAGTATCACAACAAGAGTTGAAAATAATCTCGAGACGACGGGAAAACCATGGACCTTGAGAACCGGTCCCCTTCACCGGCCGTCCACGCCTAAAACGCATTAGACTCACTTAAACAGTACCTCAAGTCTCGCTTTAAATTTTTACACGACTACGCGAATAAGGGTCTGTACATATGTGGTTGTATGTGTATAGAATAAAATAAATACATTATTTAAGCAGTTGTTATAAATATGTTCTTGTATTCCCTAAAATAATAATATTTTTACAATTAAGTCTGTTAACGCTTGGACGTAAATTTCCTATAGACTTTTTTTGACTGCCCTGTTAGCTTATTTGGTAGTAGATTTGTTTTCTTGTTTGTTTTGGTTCGATTTTCGCCCTTAACAAACATATGTGTGACAAACGTAAATGTTTGTTCTGTGTCTGGGAGTTCCGTTAGTATATTTATGAATTTAAAAAAAAACTTATAAAAGTATTTATTTATCTGGTTCCCATAGTACAAGCTTAGTTTGGGGCTAGGTGACGCTGAGTGAAATGTCCTCCAATATTTAATTATTATTTATTCAAATACAGCACAAGAATAAAAAATCGACTTATTTTGGTTCATCTCTGCTGAGGTCAGCTTTAAGAGATACCTATGTTACCTATGTTATCCTTTTTATTGTACCTAAGCAATAAATAGATATTTTTTTACTGTAGGTAAGCAAACTGTACACGATACAGGAAGGTAACAAAAATATTATGACGTTGATACGAAACATCTCTTGGAAATGGATGTGAAAATAACCTGAAGAAAATTAAATTAAATATTTATGGATTGAATTCATTTAGACTTTTAAAACAATGCTCCTTTCTCTCTTCTGGTCGCTGTGCCAATAAGGTCTATATTTGACTGTTAAGCATAGATTAAAACAACATCTAGTACTCTAAGGAAACAATACATTTCTTGAATCTATATTTTATTAATAAAGATATTATTTGCAATATCTTTAGATATTTAAATGGTCTTGTTAAAATCAGTACCCAGTGTTTTGTTTCATACTGTAGAGTTATTAAATAACATCACGTGACTTTATGTACTGTTTTATACTGAAGCAAGCACGTTGATATTCAACTTATGTATAGCATAATCCGTTTGCAAATTTTGGTTGCTTGTCTTTGTATTTTATTCGCATATAAATATTAGAATTGAAATTTCTATTCGTTATGTACCACGATTTGTTTATTAACAATGATAGAGACAAAATATTTATATCTTTAGTTGCCAATTAAAGGTATTATTTTATGCGTATTAAAAAAAATGAAATTGATGATAAATTAGACCTACAATCTGTATTCGAATAATCGTCATCATCATCAGCAACCATGCATTGTCCACTGCTGTACATATGTCTTCCAGTCACTGCCAGCTATCTCACGTATATCGTCACTCCATTTGGTCTCAGGGCGTCCTACACTACGTTTGCCGATTCGCGGTCTCCACTCTAGAACACGTCTACCCAACGGCTGGCTTGTTGTACGGATGTAATAAATTAAAAAAAAAAACGATTTTTTTAAAATATTTTTTTTAATATGTGTAGATAAATTTGATATACATTCTATCTCAAATACTACAATTTATACTGTTACAGAGATAGAAAATAAAAGGTTGCAAAAACGCCATTTACTCTAATATTATATCCCTAATTCATGAATGTCTTACTAAGATCACTAGGTTGTTTTGTAAAGTAAGCTATTAAAGTAGTAAGCAAAGTACTAAAGACTTTATTATAAACGTAGCTTAAAATTAACCAATGCTTAATAATGATATACGTCCTGCTGACTTTAAATGTCTCTGATTAAAATGAAACAGGCTACTTCAAGGTCAATTTAAGTTAAAGTGATGTTTATATGTATAGCCTTAAATGTTTAATAGTTCCTTTATTATAGCTTTGGTTAGATTTTATAGAGTTATAGTTATAGTTATTTTTATAGTTTATAGCTTTTGACCGCGGCTTTGCTCGTGTTAATGTATTTTTTTCCCTTGACTACGTGTATGTAAAATTTCAAGATTTGTTTAGGTGTTAAGGAAGGAAACATTACTTATGTATTATGTTTGTAAAAATTTACGTAAAAAAATTGGAAAAAGCATTATCAAAGTCATCCAAAAAAGATGTTAATGGTGAAAATAATTATTATACGTAGGTTGATCATTTTGCTTCAATTATCTTCTTTTCAATCTTTTTTCTCCTATTCTCTTCCTTAAAACATTTTTTGATTTTATTTTGTATGTACGAAGTCTTTCGAGCCGTTGAGTTTGCCGTCAATCTGGGATGGCTACGGGAACGCTACGCTATATCTACGTCACATTTCACGTTTAGACTCGTAGCTTTGTTCGTAGCTGTATCCTGTTTCTTTATTCGTTTTCTCCTGTTATTAACCGACTTTTTTCTATTTCTAATAGCTGTCCCTGAAAAATAAAATGACAACTAGTATTGCCATAGTTTTAGTGTTATGCTATATTTGAGATCTGTGGATCCCAATACATCTACACAATTTTTTTCATATTCTTGCTGTTATTAAGAAAGTTATGAAACAATACAATAGTGTTTTTAAATTTTGTATAAATTATTAAACATGACATAAACTTTTATAATATAGTTTTTATTTTTCAATAAAACTAGAACAGATTAATTATCATAATTTAGTTTCATTGATTAAACTAGAATATCAGGCCAAAGTTTTAATACCATTTATATATTAAACATTTACCAGAATAAAATAGTAAATAGATATAATTTTCACTGCTTGAGCTTTCGTGAACGTCCACTGCTGGACATAGGCTTCCCTCATTGACTTCCTTAAAGACCGCTTGGAAGCGACTCGCATCCAGCACGTTCCAGCGGTCTTTATGAGATCGTCTGTCCACCTTATGGGTGGACGCCTTACGCTGCGTTTGCCGGCCCGTGGTCTCCACTCCAGAACTTTGCAGCCCCATCGGCCATCAGTTCAGAATAAAATTGTAAGACAATAATGCAATATTTATCGTTGTTTGGACGTAATGAGAACAAAATGGTATATGTGCAATAATAAGTTTAGGTGTTTTTTTTTTCAATTTCTTTTTTCCTATTATATTTTACTTGGTGGAATTAATAAATAATTAACTAAAACATTTTCGAAAGTTTAAAAAAATGTTAATTGAGCTACATTTCTAATGTTTGTCTATTACTCAAAAATAGGGTTTTTATTTTTCCTGAAAAGTTGTATTATAGCAGTTACCATTTTGTTCTCCGGTAACGGCGATATAATGTATGAATTTACATATGTATGATTTTCGAGCGTCTTGAGGGACGTCTGATGAAAACAGCGCTGCGGAAATAGCCGTATTCCGATTCACTAGACACTGCAATCCCACCCACAATTCCACCTTCATTTAGTTTAAGTCTTTTAATTGTGTGTATTGTTTGTAGTTACTTTTAGTATTATATTTATTTCTTCTTTCTTTTTTCTTTATATGTATATTAGCCATCAAATCTTCCCATTGATAACTTTACTGATATTTATAACTGTTTAAAATACACATATTGTGAATCAAATACATCGCCCGACCATAAAAGGGCAAGTCGATAACTCGGCAGCAATCTTATCTTGCCAACTTTAAATATGATAAAGCTGTCAAAAAATATTAAATTTCACAATAAATGTGATATGCACTGTTCATGACGCTCATTCTTAAGTTGGCGTTCATGTAGTACATACTTGCAGTAAAGAAAGGAAAAGTTCGGGCCTTCTGTGGCATTATAAGTAATAATTACTAGTTTGATAAACAACTTACAAAATGGTGGTGCATAATAATGTTGGATACGTCGGCGGTTGGATTTCTAGAGATTACAATAATTATCAGGTAATTACTACTTAGCAAATTTTATTATTCTACAAATACTCAAAAGTGATAATTCTTGCAAATAAGGAAAAATATTTATTATCTGTTTTTTTTACGTAATAAATTAATTTGATATACTGTCATCTCTCTTGATGTTAACTAAAGATGAATCAAAGTTTTTTGGAGACATTCTGCTGTAAATATTCCTAAAGTATCGAAGTTTTTGTAGGCATCTCGGATTGGAAATCAAAATTCTACAACTCTATACACATAAAACTCGGTACAAACAAAGTAAAATCAAACGAAGTATTAGAGAAGTGTCTAGGAGAATATGAGAAAGAACATTGAATAGAAGAAAATTCAAACTTAGATTTTACGATTTTACAGATACCTACGTATAATAATTGTATTCACAATAGCCATGCTATTTTAATAACTGACCATTATAATTATTTTTAACACAATCACATCGTGTTCTATCTCCGAAGATTTTTTTACTTTTTTATGTTGGACTGGCTTGGTTTTGTTTTGATTGTAGCTCACACGACTTATTGTAATAAATTTAATTTATTAGCCATTGGTTTAATAACGTAAGTTTTGTTTGTTTGCTTGCTTATTACCCTATCGCGCACTCATCAACTGATCATTATAAAAAATGATCGCACGTGAAAGATTTTGAAAAGGAAAAAATACAATATTTCCGTTTACGCAAAGAAATTCTAAGAAACTTTCGTAGTTCGAAACCCTATGACTGGTTTATCTTGATTTACGTCACCGAAGACAGTTAGACGCACATGCGAGCATAGAATGAACTCATCATTTGCAATATTGTTGCTTTTATTTTTCTGGTTACACGTGCAATCTTAGCTTTCGTTGGCTAATAATTAGTTAATTGTTTAATTACTTAAATATGAAAATTCTTTTATTTTAGCCAAGAGCATTCCAAAAAGCTTTTTATTTCATTATTAACTTGTGAGTTTTTGAAATGGTGTTTTTCCAGATAAATAGAAATCATTAGGTATCGTTGAAAATTTAGAGTTGTCTACAACATTTTTTACAGCCAATATTATGACTTTGATTAAAGTCGAATTACTCATTAATCTTAAGACTTAACAATTCCTAATATATTGTAAAATATAACTTTATCTCTGCCATAACTAATTGTTATCAGTGTCAACCATATCGGCTTGTTATCTATATCAAAGTTTGATGTGAAAATGTAGATATTTCTTACACGTCTTTGTTGTTGTTATATACATGTATTTTGCATTTATATTGCCGTGATGGTGCCGGCGTAAGAATAGTACTCCACCCTCTCTACCCGTGGTGGCCGTAAGAGTCGGCTAAGGGACGTAATTCGGAAGATGGGCAACAGCGTCTTCCTTGAACAATCACACCTAACTGCGCTCGTCAACCCGCCTGCCAAGCGTAGCGAGTATTGGCAAACCCCCCCAGGAGGAGGCCTATGTCCAGCAGTTGACGTCTTAAATGAAGGCTGATGATGATACATGTATTTATACTCCAACTCCCAATTCAATGGTTCAATTTAATGGTTTAGTTAATAATAGTTTACTTGGTAGAAATCCTTTGCAGGAGGTCGTCTAGGTACCCCGCAGTATCATAATATATTCTATAAACATGGTAATATATAGTGTGTTAACACAACTGTGTTCCAGATTGAAGGGTACTGCAGCTAGCGAAATTACATGGCTGTTAAGACTAACAAGGGCGTGGGTTCAACCCCCGACAATGAGCTTGAGCTGCCGGTAAACGAAAACATCGTGAGGGAACCATAGCATGGTGGTAGGGTACCTTCTAGTACTCAACTGTCTAGCCTCAAGTTGAAAATCCGTCGCCAAGCTCTTAACGGTGTGTTCCGGCAGCCTCACTTGAGAGTCAGTTCCATTCTAGGCTAGGTGTGTTTACCATATTTAATCATATCGTCACTCAACATCAGACAAGTTGTGGTCAAACAGCCTGTCAATAATAAAAAAATAAATTAAAAATAGACCTCCTTTTCTGGGTTTGCTGTAAAAAAAGATTGACTGATTCCTTCCAACTGTCAACATATCGTTACATATTCGATAGATAAATACTGAATCAAAGCTATAAAAATTCCACAGCCTTTTCTACCCACACATCACCCTAACAAAAAAAACATACACCCACGTTATTTACTTCAGTCTATTTATAGCGCACGTTATGTAAGTGGGAATGCCACTGACTAACGCTGCCTTGTCAATTGTCGCAATCCATTCATAAGCACACATGTCAACTAGTATATCGCAAAAAACAATTGGTAGTCATTATTTGCAAACAAATAATAGCAGTTGATGACACTATTTTCGGCGATGTTTGAAACAAAATACAATTTGGGTACCTGTTCATATTTATGTATAAATTATATACATTTTATTTTTATTTGGCCATGACAATATTATTAAAGGCCTGGCTTGGTTATTGATTTGATTTTTCAAAAATCATTCTATTTAACCTCTTTGGAGATAACACAATATATACAGTTATTAATGTTCAATAAATATACTAAAGTGTTATATAATATTACTCATTATATCCTTTTTATTTAAACGATTTTATTATACAAGTATGTATAGATATGAAGCCATACAAACTTATATAACTTATGCAAAATATTATTTCTTCAAACCATTAATATGATTATAAACATAACTTCATATTCTCCTGTCAATGTAAAGTTGCAATTTGTATTAATTTAATAAGTAGACAATATATAACATAACAGTTCAGGGAGCAAAAGTCAACGAGCTATTTTGAAGGCACCCCGTTGATGTCTTTTATATGGAACCGCGGGGCGCTCTTTAAAATCAATGAGTTACCTACTTATAAAAATATACATAATACAATAACAAAAATGCGGTAGATTATGCAGAATATAATAACTATTTCAATATTAATTAGATACGTGAGTCGGAGCACGTAGATGTAGTGAGCTCTCGTTCGACCTTGCGCTTAAATTTGTGTGTGTATTGTGTCTGTGCGAAGTATGTATGAATGAAGTGCGGAAGGCTTGTTGATGACGTCAGAGATCTTAACAATCACGATGGAACGCCACGATTGTGTCGAAGAAACGATAATAGCTCAGTGGTTAGATCATACACCGGTAGGCTTGGGTTTGAATCCCAACAATGATCTTGAGCTGCAGGTAAAGGAAAACATCGTGAAAAAACCTTAGAGTATTTTTTTAAATTAAAAATAGGCCTGCGTTTGAACACCAACGAGTTTGAATCACTCGCGACTTGAAGGCACCTAGATTGTATCTTGTAATCAGTTTTATTCTAGTAATCTTGCTAGCTACTACGTAACGTGTGTTCTGGTTTATTATGAATGACAGTTAAAATCAGGTGAGCTAAGGTCAAACACGTAGCCCTTACACCAGTAGAACAATAAAGTAGTTGGAACGTATAGAAATTCCCTTGAGTTTTCCGCTACTTAGCATACGGTGCAGTATATGCATCAGATACATATATGATATAATGTGGTTAAACCATCTTCATCGGGTGATGATGTCATCGTTAAATTTTACATACTTAGTTACAAACGATTAGATATAATCTTCACGTTATATTCAAAATGATTTAAAAGTTATAAATAAGATTAAAAAAAAACAAAAAAAAAACTCTTTTGCTGTTTTCACGATGTATTTCTCCTTTCGATGCAACTGCCTAACATAAGTCAGCAATTTTATGCCAATTTTATAACCAACATATATCTACACCATAGAATGGGATGGGACTGGAATATGAATAGAATTTTAGGATGTGATTTTTTTGAGAAGCATAGGTTGAAGCAGGATTTAAAAAAAAAAACAATAATAAATCAAATACTAAACTCTCCAACGCGAGCTGCAATGCTGCAATTCGAATGATAAAAATAAACTAAAATATTTTCAAATAGGTAAACATCGACCATTAAATTTGGACAATCACTTTTTACTTACCTAAATATAAGTCCCAACAAATAGTGTCTATTTTATTGTCAATCAAAGACCTTGGAATTAATTGTATTACAAGTTGCAACTCTGTATAAATTTTGGACAGGATATCATATGGTATATCGATCTACAATACATTGGGAATTAACTTAATAATTACTTTTTAATTTCTTTTACGGGCACGTCAAAAGTTTAATTATGTTAGCCATGACGTCTACATAATACATAGTTCCGATGTCAGAGCTAATAATTTGATATTAGTTTAGTAGCGTACTTCCCGTAGTGACGCAGGCATTCATTCAACCAAAGCGTACAAGCGCAGCTGCCGCGCTCAGTGCCCGTGTGATCTATCTGACGCACACACGTTCAGTACGTGTCCACCGAAAATACGCGCAAACTTAGACCCACAGGGCAGTCCTAACGTTGTAAAGTGTTTTATGAATTGTCGCAGTGAAATAACAATTGAAAATCGCGGAATCGAATTTCAACCGCGGCCGCCCGGCGCATGCGCCGGCACAACCTAACCTCACTTTTGACATGGACGCGACGTCAAAGGTGCATCAACCTCGGCTTTGACAACTGACTTGCAGGTGACTGTGTGAGTGCGGTTTTTGTTTTGTATACGAACAGTGACATTTGACTAAATATGGAGGGTGAAAGTGGGGAGTATCATGTGAGTTGATTAGTTTACCCATTAGATCGGCTCGCAGCTAGTCCGGAGACAAAGTTCTTATAAACCCTGAACTTATTCAACTATGACTATAATGCCATATTTATAACAGCAATATGCATCAATGTACGGCTTAGAAATCTAATCGGAATTCACATCTCATACCAGATCCGTGCAAAACGTATTGGAGGTCTTTTTAGTTTTATAGAGTTTGCCTATAAAAATGGCCATAAATTTGTCAGCCGGACTCAGTTTAATTGGATCTGTATGTTTTGGAAATACCAAACTTTAGTGCGGCTGGTTCGGAGCATGTTTTGAAAAATAAAAATGATTACTTTAACATACATGTTTTGGGTTCGCATTTACAACGTTTACTGTCTGCAAGTGTGCACTTTGAAATGTATTATGGTCTTTTTAAAACTAATTTGGAATACAGTTTGAACTAGGAAATCTTTTGAATTTTCAAATGGCATCTTCAACTGTACGACTAAATCTAAAACAATAAAGACGTTTAGTGAATTAGGAAATTCCGGCCATAAAGCTAGTGTAATGGTCTATTTAGCTGCAATCTGCGTCTGGCATCTCGGCGGCCGCATGGTGGTCTTATCACATAATTGACGAACACTAAATCGAAATAGCATACACTTTTAAGTATGATTTCGGAGCTGAAGATTTCTAATCACGCAGAATCAATATTGGTAACCAAAGAATTTTATGCTTTTGAATTCTTTTGTCAAAATATATTAAAGTGATTTTTGATGTTCTATATTTTGAAGTCTTATAGGTAGAAACTGAAAAATGGTGTGAGAAAACTTAATCACAATATCTGTAAAATTTATATATAGATAAACTGTATATTGTTCACACCAAATATTGTATATAATAAAAAAATACTAATACAATAAATAAAAAAAACTAAAGACATCTCGTTAACACTCAGCGGCCTTGTCACTAATAGAGATCTTTTCCAGACAACCTTACGAACCATATTAATAGGTAGATAATATGCAAATTTGTCTCAGAATCCATTCAGTCGATATAATTTTCTTTGATTGTTCACGCTGTAACAAAGGAATTGTGATTTTTCACGTTCTAAAAAGTTGGAGGTTTGTTTTTTTATATCACAGATAGCAAACAAGCAAGCGGGTTGCCTGATGGTAAGCAATTACCGTCGCATATAGATTTGCAATAAGGCACTACAAACACCTTGTTAGAGAGTGGTTTGAGTCGATATCGATAGAAATCATGAGCATATCAGCAAATTAAACTCAAAGAGCAGCGTTACAACACACAACTTTACATTAAATAAGTAGTTATGATTTTGTATTGTCATCAATACCGTTACCGGCTTTGATAAAACAAAGATTGTTGGCGTTATTATACGGACACGGATCGAGATTGAAATGATTTTATCAGAAATGAATCATAAAAGGTACAAGCACAAATTAAGTTTGATAAATAAGCGATAACGTTAAATACATAAGAAAGAAGGTAAATTACTTTATTTAGGTAAAAACAATATGTTAATTGTACTAACATAAAAGATTTGAATCCCTTGGCGAAACTTTTCGACGTTGACGAAAGTTGCTTTTCTGTCAGTTTACCGCACTCTGATGGTGTGCTTCGGTTAGCATGATGATGTATCGTACAGCCAGGAGTTCTAAAAATCGACACCGCTTCATGGTTAATATTCCTAAAACTCGAACTAAATGGTTCGATTCCATAGATAGCATTTAGTATATATCGATAGCATCGTACGACCCGCTGAACAAAGAAATCTACTGCCCCAGTATTCGTTCCTCGATAGATACAATCTGGGTGCCTTAAAATCGCGACCGAATCTGTTTTTTCTAAACAAGCGTGCTTAATCGTAGACCACATCAACGCAAGCCAAAATTTTAATTAAAAAAAACTTTATAAGAACGTCTTGATGGCACAGATTAGCACGTTGGCATATGCAAAGCTAGTGGGAGTTTTTTTTTCCATCCCATCGGCGATGAGTGCAGTTGGCCGTCACCAACACTGATCTATTTATTTATTTATTGTGTACAATTTTTATTATGATAAGAGCCAAATTTTGTAATAGGTTCAAGCAGTATCGACTTTCTAAAGACGTATTGTTGCGGCCAATTTTCAGAAAAGTGTAGACTCACTATATAGTGTTATAGAGGTTAATAGTAGCTGTTTGATTACACGAGTGTGTTAAATTTTCGAAAGGTCGTCCAATGCTAGATTTTGGTTACTGGCACATGATTATGAATGTTACGAAATATACGACAGCATTCAGAAAAATAGACGGAAACCAGAACCAATGGCTTCTTTGTCAACACCGTCTATTTCTCGTTACAAACAGCATTGTCGGTCCAACGTGAATTCCCCAAGGTTGCTCAAGTTGTGACTGCACCGACATCTAGCGAACGATAGATTAAAAGCGTGACGTCATTATAACAAGGCCTATTGTCTCTTTTTTTGTATTAGTGAATGAAACAACCGGCTTCCTTCTGATAAATCAATGCCGATACGACCACTAGCATAGTACTATATTTAATTGAAGCGTATCTGTGCAAAAAGAGATTTTCCGGAAGCGGCAAGACGCATTTCCGTGAGGTTCGATAGGCTGCGGTGATTGGAGGTGACTAGGCTCGAATGGGAATAGAGGACATTGGTGACGGAAGTGACGAGAAAAGTCTAGACACCAAAAGCGGGAGTTTTTAAATCTAAATGAATTTAAGAATGTGTGTGCTACCGAACATTATAGAATAGTGTATCTTTTTAACCGACTTCAAAAAAAAAGGAAGTTCTCAATTCGTCGAAATCTTTTTATGTATGTTTCTCGATTATTCGAAGACGCTTGGACCGATTCGAGAAATTCATTTTTTTTAAAGGTTATACTTCCCATGTGGTTCATTGACACCAAGTCAGAATCTGATGATGGGATTCCAGAAAATTCGAGGGCACCCCTCGAATTTTATAGGAACGAATATCGTGTTTTGTTTTAAAGGATATAGTTACAGATTGGTTCCATAGAAATAACATGAAAATTCGGTTGAGTAGTTTGATTTTTATACCATAATACCTAAAACTAGCCATGTTCGAGCTTTTTTTGTTTGAGCTTGATTTTATTAATTGCAAATTTATACTTGTTGTATTATGAGTTTTAGGGTGCTTTTAAAAAACTACCGTTAATATTTTTTACTTTATTTTTTATGAAAAGTTAATCCGTAGTCTACCACACTGACCAAGACGGGTTGGTAGACTTGACACATTACTTTCGTATGTTTTTATAGACTAAGTATTTTTAAAGAGGAAACATATCAGAATAAGTTTTTTAAACATTATTTTTAATCTTGCGCACTTGACTGTCGTTTTAGGAATGCAGTAAATCCCGTCTCAAAATCACGACTTGGATACCTGTAATGTATTTCCTTGAGCTTACTATACAAATAGAATTTTAAATTATTCATATATGCAAACTCACATATTTTCTAACTTGTATAGTAGTTAGAATATTACAACATCGTATGTAAAGCAAATAGAATTAAAAAAAATGCTCATTATTTAGAACAATTTATATTTATTTAATATGACGTACGTCTATTCTGACATTTGATTAATCATGTTGACATTTTATATTTTTATCTACTTGTAATGTGAAACACACTTAATCATTAAAATGTCACGTGTCCTGAGTGGGTGTTCCCTGATGGATATAAAATGGGTGTCTTCAAATCGAGAGTGAAAAGTATCTTCTAAGCAAGCGTGCTCCATTTTAGACCGCATCATCACTTTAACATCAGGCGAGATGGAGGCCAAACGTAAACCTAATTATTATTTAAAAAAAAATGCATAAAGTTAACATACTGACTTAACTTGAAACTGTCGTTTGTGATACGAAGAATTGATGTAGAGAACAATAAAATTTTATAAATTCATGAGAGCGATGCACAAACAATACGCTGTGTAGTGTATTGTTTGTGCAAAAAATGCAGAATCAAGAAAACAAAGTCTTGATTGCTCGACCTGACCGGTTAGACCTGATTGAGTTACCGAGATTTTCCCTAGGAAAATGTGCAGGTGTCGACCGTAGTAATGATTAGCATACTGAAGAGATGGGTCTGTCGCTGCTGCGTGTGAGTTTTACTTTTTTCTGCTGAATATTCTTCCATTAATTTCTTCCTGGGGTTGTAGTAGGTACTGAAATTTTTATTCCAACACCAATTTGTCGGAAAGACTTTGTTTTTTTTTTTTAATTCGTAGATAAGTTAGGTTTGACCGCAGCTCATCAGATGTCAAAAGACGAAGTAGTCGAAGATGGTCAAGCACACCTAGCCTAGAATGAAACTGGCTCTCAAGTGAGGTTGCCGGAACACATCGTTAGATGCTTGGCGACAGATTTTCAATTTGAGGGTGGTAGTAGAAAGTACCCTACCACCATGCTATGGTTTCCTCGCGATATTTTTCTTCACCAGAAGCTCAAGCTCATTGTTCAGGTTTGAACCCACGCCCTTTGGCATGTGAACCGACCGCGCTAACCACTGAGCTATCATTGCAACGAAATTGTTTAGGTTGTTTTTTCTAACTGTAACTCTCATTGTCGGGTAAAAATCTCCCCGCCTTTTTTCAAACGGTTTAAATTTAAATGAGATTAAAATTATGGCTGAAAATTAAATTACTTCGTTAAGGAACCTCATCTTGATATTCGTTTTATGCTTATATAATTTTTCTACAAAAAACTTAGCAATCATCCTCATTACCATTAAGTAGCTAATAAAATGTTTCTCAGAAACGCCTAGCAAACAGTTATGCCAAACACATAGTCGTGATATTTTAATAAAATATATTTCCAAACGCTATTCAAATGTTGACAAGCTGCGATAATTATCATAACTATTTGATGACGTGTGAATTTTTGTCTCAATTCGGGAGCTTAGGTTACTCACTACCGAGATTGGGCTTCTTTGACGTATCTATAGATAAATATACAAGAGATTGTTATGTTTTCTACATCTGGTAAAACGTTGCTACGCACCGCGCGCCGCGCGCCGCCTCGGCTGACGCGTGCGATGACCTAACCCACCACTGTCGACGAGCAAAATGTGACTGACAAATATTTATTGATGTCTTTACGCTGCAAATGCTAATTAGCACTTGCCCTATAGATTTTGCTTGCTCTGTGGGTCGAGTAGTTACATCTATAGAGATTGAAATTGTAAGCCAACACACCTTAGGGTGACTTCAAAAATGTTGCGCTTAGCAATAATGCTACTTGCAGTTTGCAGTCAGCAATAGAGGAGTTAACTTTACGGTTCACACAATATCTCGTATTTCTTATTTCTTAATATTACACGTAATAATTCACTCCATATTAGTAAATATGGAGTGAATTATTACGTGTCAGCATTGATCGGAGCCAACCTGACTTATTATAACAAGACTCAGATTATTATAATCTAAGATGCCTCCCTGCACACTATAAGGTTGGGACATCAGCTCAAAACGCATACAAGTTGTAACGTTAGAGAGACAATACGTCTGTCCCATTGTTCAAGTTTTTTAGTGTTCTGACTTTGGATTTATGTTGTCCGCAGATGCCACAGACAGTTCCGCGATCCGGGTGCAGCCCGCCTTCGGCGTCCCAGGACGAGAGGGCCGTGCCCGCGTCCCCCACGGACCTCCAGCACCTCCTCCGCCTGCTCGGCGCTGCATCACCTCCAGAACCCATGCTGCATTCCCCGCAGAACCCCCATACAAAACCACCACCACCATACCCTGAAGACAACCATTTTCTCGATCGCCTTTACGACTTTGAAGGCTACCCCACTCCATCTCCATCATCGGACGAAGGGTCCATTCCAACAGTGGCCCTGCAACCTTCCTCCCCTTACAACTCCCTACAGTACTACTCACAGGTCCCCATCAAAGAGGAACCTAACAGATTGAGCGTCCCTGGTTTTGCGTCTCCTTACCCTCTATCACCTTCTGGATCTTGCGTTTCATACGGCAGCAACCACACACAGTACAGCACATCACCGGTACCACAACACGAAGAATACATAGATATTGAGGAACTTTTAAAAGAAAATCAGATATTGCAGGAAAGCGTACAACAGAGTTACCTCACACCTAAACTTGAAGTTGAAGAACCAAGAGATCACATACTTCTCAGATCAGCACTCGAAGATACGTCATTTCAAAAGAGGCTCAACCTAAGGCCGATACCGTTTGAGTTAAGCAGTGTGAAAATGGAAGAGAGCAGTGGAGGCGACGAAGCTTTGGTTGCTCCTGACATCGACCACGTTTTGTTTATGGCCATCGAACAGTCTAAGCGCGATGTTGACAACACCTGCTCAGTACTTGGAATTTCTCCAGGTGAGTCAACAGAATTCCCAATTTGCATTCCCAGTAAAATAATAACTTTACATCAGTCGTGTCATTAAATTTATTCACTCGTACAATAGCTTGATATATAAATTATTTATTTGGATACATAAATGCGTATAATATAATATGATGCGTACTATTAATGGCGTAATTAACAATGACGTCACTATCATCTCGATACGGTAGAAAAAACGTATTTCTACGTAGAGATGTCAGCTACTGCCTAAGTACATCGCCATTATAAATATTAAATGGCTTCTGAGAAGTTCAGAATGGTTGATTACGTAAGATGTATGTTTGTGTTGGCCCAGCGATGATCTCGGTATATCATCGCATGCTGTGACGTTGCCAACAAACATTAGTTGATAAATTACTTGATAAGAGTAAAATCAAATTGATTTAAGCTTATTTCTATACATTTTCCCTTAATTAATTGAAATTTGTAATAAAATAAACAGCATTTCTTATTTAAATAACAATCTTTCATTTTATTATGGCATGTGAAACTTTTACGTCGATATTAATAAAAATACTGCTTTAAAACATATGAACAAATGATTGCGTTTGAAGGGCACGATAACCTTTAACGCTCTATAAGAATATAAAGAGTATCAATACGCTATTTTATTTACAGATCCAATGCTTTGGAGGCCAGAAGATGTCAAAGCATGGGTAGCGTTTACATTGAGGACATTCAACCTTCAAATGGTTCCCGAGGAGTATTTTGCAATGGATGGACCAGCGCTTGTAGCCCTTACTGAGGAAGACTTCAACCAGAGAGCACCTGAGGTAATTCAGTAGCAACACATTTTAAGGGCATCGATACGTAAAAATAAATGAGGTCACCCTAAGGTGCCAAGATACAAAGTACAAATTAATCACGTGCAGTTGATAAAGAGTAAGAAACTGAAATCTTTTTAATAGTATAATAGTAAAAACATACGATTGCTATCGTCTCGCATTCCTCTCATTCATATCGTTAGGGTCAACCAAAACAATATTATCTGAAATCATTGATGTTGCGTATTGCTTCATCATTATATTAAAGACCATATTAGTTGCTTCATCTGTTTTAATTTAAAACTAGTTATTAGTGAGTCTTAATAAAAATGATTTATCTAGATTTAGGTGAATGACATCATTTTTAACAAATTATATTACTTATTGCAATAAGTTATTGAATCTATTAAATCAGTTAATTCCTAAAATTCAATTATATCAATACCATCGGTAATCTTCATCAGTTTTGTTAATAACTTCCTACGTTTTTGTGAGGTATATCTTACATCATGTCTTGATTTGCGTGTCTGGCAACATGTTGGCTGTAATGGCTTACTGCTAGTGATTCAGTTTCTGTGGCATCATTCTATTTTTTTTAGTTAGAAATTTATTCAAATTCACTGGTAAATATTATCGTAAAATCAATTATTTAAATGTACTCAAATTAATATTGGCGTTCATTAACTTAACCCTTCAAAAATATTGCTTCAAATTTAATTTTACGTTGTATGAATTTACCAGGTACTTAAAAGCATTATACTATTGATGCAAACTAAAATATTTATAAATAAGTTATTTGACAAATGCTCAATATGCCTTTTATTGGGCCATAGCGATGCAGTCTAATATAGATTGTTCTTGCTTAGTGATTTTCCTAAACAGTGTTTTTGTTATATTTACAAATTTTATTCTGCAAGCCATCGCTTTCATTATAGTTGATCTGTGGAACAGTATTTGGTCTCAATTGTGTAAAAAACAAATAATCCGCAATATTTACCTTAGTTTGATTCAAATAGGTCATAACATTGGCACTCCTGATGTGTTTACTTATTAGCCAAAATCGAGAGTAATACAGTTAAATCTCTGTCAACTACTTTTTTTATAGTTAAGTGTATTTACATAATAGCCTCGGGGTAGTAAGTAAGGAGGACTTTAAAGAAGTAAAGTATTACGTCTTATTAAGGAAATCCGTTAACCACAAATCGATTCACAATGTTATATAACCCGACACACTTTGCCTGTTTAACAACACTTTGTTTTGCAACGATTGTTATGTCAAGTTTGACTTGCTCGACTTTGATATGTTTAAATATTGGAGCGTTTATCAAATTATGCAACTCGGCTAATTGGAATTGTCTAGAAGCGTAAGAGCGTCTAATCGGCGTGCGTTCTAGTGGGCAGGGATCGTTATCACGCGCGGCTGCCTTGGGACTTTCACCAAAGCCGATGAAAGTCAGCCGGTTGCCAGCACCCACCTTGTTTGGCTCCGCTGCATACAAACAACGTTTGTTTTGATGCGGCCTTTGAAGGCCCTTCCCCGGCGATGGCACCGCAAATTCACAGTTCATTAACCTATACGAAATTGAGCGCGTAAAATTTAACCGCCTCAAACCAATCTCAGCCAATAAACAATTTACATCTTCAAATGTTATCTAGGTAGAAACAGGCGTATAACTAGAAAACTAGTTTCTAAAATAGAATTTAAAAGATCGCGTTCTTAAGCAGTTTTATAAGACTTTTCGAGTTTTATATAAAGTGGATGTTTCATATAAACATGCTCGCTGTTCGTGGTATTTTAACGATTTTGTTTAGAAACTACGATAGATTAGTAAAGCCGTAAATAATATAATTCTAGTACAGATGCATCATCCTATACAGTATAACGGTAAATCGAACATATATTACTATGCAGGGAGTCCTAGATGGAGCCACTTTATGTGTGTGTTTCGGCTTTGCGTTGTTCATGTAGTGAAGTATCAAATCAATAAATGGCGTTTCTTATTGAGTGAATATTCGTTTCTTTGTAATGAGACACCGCGGTAAAGTATTTATATTTGTTACAGGCTGGCAGCACGCTGTACGCTCAGTTGGAGATTTGGAAGGCGGCACGACATGAGGCTTGGAGATCGTCTACGACACCCTGGTCTGAGCACCAGCAGCCTCCAACTACTCCTACGCCAGCTCCTTTACCATCTGCCGACGACATGAGCGATGGTAAGTTGAAAAGAAACAAAAACTACCGATTGAAAAAAAAACTAAAGATTTAAAAAAGAACAAACTTCTTGTGTTGTTGTTGTTGCCCACAGCTGATCTCAATATAATATCGAATAACAATTGCAGTACCAACGAGAAAAACAAATCTGCTTTCTTTCGCATCTCGTCGTTGTACTAAATCTTTCCTAAATTTTACTAGCAAATATGAAAATCTGGATTATGAAAGAATTCTAACAACACCACATACATCTAAATCGATCAAGGGAGTTCAGAAGGTATGGTGTAATTAGGAAATCCACATACACAACCCTCGATAAGATAAAACAGCATAATATTCTATCTATCTAGTAAAAAATGGAACTAGAAAAAAAAAGATAATGGTAATTTTCTGAATATAATATCAGGGAAAACAAGAGTATTGATGAGGTATTATAATTTATCAAATAATATTATAATAATAAAATTAAAAGAACATTTTAATTATTGGTCATAATTATATATATTTAAGGGAATCCAGCGAGGAAATCGTCATGTAAGTCTATCTAATCGCATAGATAAAAATTCTTTTGGTAATTTTTGCAAACGCACAATGACTTCCAGTTTTAGAAGTTTATCAAATAAAATATAATTATTATGTGCATTCCAACTATTAATCATATATGATGTCTACAAATGAGTTATGAATAAATATTGTCAATAAAGAAAGCAAAATAGATAGCCCCCACTACAAAAAATCGTACTTCAGATTATAAAAAATCAAGTTATAGAAATGAATGTTAATGTGTATTATGTTATATATATAACATAATTATAGTAGTATTACTGTAGTATTATTATTGTAGTAATTAATTAGAGTAGTATGAATTAGAATATCCGATACATTTAAATTCAGTTTAGTACTTATATATGCGTATTCCAAAAAACAAACATAGAGATTGTGTAAATGCTTTCTTATTTTTGTTATTATTTATTGTACTTATCTTTCTGCAGTTAATTTGCCTAAAAATGAGATGTGGATAGCGATGCATCGTGCATTGTACTCCACCGTTAACCAAGCCTGTGGACGGCACACATGTGAACTGACAAACAAGTTTATGAAATATGGATAAGACGTATGTACAAGTCGCGTAAATACCATGAGACCTGATGTTTATGTTTTTTTTTTTTAAATGAAGATCTATTTGACAGAATGGGGTCAGGTCTATTCGACTTAATAGAAAATGCATTTACTTCAGCAGTATAATTTGAACTAGTAAACCTGTGGAAAATAATAGACTGAATAGTAACTAAAGATAATAATATAAGTATTACTACTAATTGTTTTTGCAGCAAGGTGATTGGAACATTCCTTCTGCGGGGATTTACTTTGTAACTGACATAGATATATTTTATTGTTAAATGGATATAAATACAAAATGATAATTTTGATAGTACTAAAAATATATATAATCCACGTTATGTAAAAATTAAATGCACATATATAAAATTCAATAAAGCACTCAAAGGCCAGACAGTTAACTCATAAATAAATAAAAAAGTGTCAGATACTGGCACAGGAAATAGCAATGGACAATTATCTCTCGGCGAGTTGTCAGCAATCCACACATGCTCGTTTGACATAAAGATTTATATCGGAGAGACCTTAGCGATAAACTCAATCTATACAGGTCATTGGGCTATCTAGTAAATTCAATTACAATTTAAAATTCAACACTTGTCGCAGATGTAGAAACTTTTTGGACTTCAATACTCATACACTCATACTTCAATACTCATTTGTGAACTGAAAACCAATTTAATAAAAGCTCTGAAGCAATATCAACCTTTTTATCATAGCAAGACTTGAAATTCAAAATCAATGACCAACAAATTTCCTATAAGATGAATTGGATTGTGGCGTCCCGTACGGAATGGCACGCCTTGTTACAGTTAGGCCATCAATCAGACCTTTGCAGTCCTATTGCCATGTCAGCCCTTACTTGTGGTCACTCCATATACGTCAAGCCTAGTTTTTGTGTCGTTTCCCGACGACACAGATTGTCTGGCTTGTTGTGCTAGACTAGCAAGGCCACGGACAAGTACTGCCTTGCCAAATGTAACGTTGTCGTTAACATTTTGTTACTATTTAATTGTACAAATACTTTTTTTGCTGAATAATAATTTATTTGCAATAAGATTATAGTTTTGCTTATTATTCCTCTCTATCTATGTTTGACATTGTTCATATTGCGTCGTGAGCAAATTGATGGCTTTAGCATCTTTTTGTAACACTTCTATTTTGTTTGCCGTATCTTCGGAAACACCTGCAATATTCCATTCAACAACAGCTTTCTTCTTTAAATAGCATTCACCTATTACTGTTAGAGTGTTTACGCTATTCGTTTGAATGTCAGTCTGTTTACACGTCTAGCTCTGAAGGTCAATGCAATAAATTGGTAAAAAGTTTACACTATGGATTAAAAATAAACGGCTAGTTACTGAGACTCTCATCGTTCCATATCAAACTTTGATTAAAATATTCTAAGAAGATTAAGCTTGATGATTGTGATACTTTACACGCTATCCGAGGAAGTGATCATTGATTATGATATTCTAGGAAGATATAAAGTATATTAGACACCAGCTGAATAATATATTCTCGTCATTGCCATTACAAGGGATATAATGATCATTTAAAAAATTTACCAATAAGAACAGAAAATTTGCCAATATCTTGAATATAGGTTGATTTTAACAAATTATGTATAAGTGTTTATTTTTGCAGTAGTGAATATAAGGGTTTTTTATATAAGATAAATAAATATAAAATAAATGTTCAAGGACATTTCACATAGCGTAATTTAGCCGTAAGCCGTAAGCTATGTACTTACACATATTAATGATATTAAGGAGGAACTAATAAATTTAAATGAAATAAACTAATCTAAAAGGTCGCTATCAATAGGAATAGTTCCAAAACGCTGGGTCTATTGCCGCGTTCTATCTAATACACAAATGTCAGCCAACAATAAATTAAAAAATATATACTCATAAATATATTCAGAACACCCATAGACAGAAGTGATGTCTATGTTTGTCACACAAATGTTAACCCTGACTGAAATTTTAGTACTTTTGGAGGTATGTTTGAACAGGTGAATGTTTATTACATTAAAAACTACATTGTTATATGCAAGGAAAACATTGTATGCAATATTTATAATAATTGACAGATATTTTGCTATTGATAGTGCGCAGTTGTAATATCATTTCTCTGATAAACAAGAGTAAATATTATGTTGAAAACAAATCAAAGTCCATCGAAATGAGTAGCATGTATTCTACATTTGATATTATGAAATCTGCCATTTTACTCTCTATTCTAAGAGATCTGAACACATTTTCATAAGAGTAAAACAAATTGCATAAGTGTATAACATAAGTTAATATGATACCCTAGCGACATCTCATTTTTCTGTGACTTTGGGCCAAGCTAAAGCCGCGTCTTAAGCCAAAAACCAAACAGAGCAAATTTTTTTTTTTTAGATAGAATGCACGTATTTGTGCCATTTGGGGTTAAACATTTCGGTTCGTGAAGGTCACCAGACCTGCTCAAACTATTAGAGGAATTTTGTGGGGACCAGAATACTGGGATCTACCTATCCAAAACTTAGCATCGTCATGCAGCATGGCGAAGCTGCCAGCATTCTGGGACATCTCTCTCCTCTTGTGGATTATTAGATTAGGTTTAGTTTTTAGGGTTCCGTACCCAAAGGGTAAAACGGGACCCTATTACTAAGACTCCGCTGTCCGTCCGTCTGTCACCAGACTGTATCTCATGAACCGTAATAGTTGAAATTGTATGATGTATTTCTGTTGCCGCTATAACAACAAATACTAAAAAACAGAATAAAATAAATATTTAAGGGGTCTCCCATACAACAGACATGATTTTTTTGCCGTTTTTGTAGATAATGATACAGAACCCTTCGTGCGCGAGTCCGACTCGCACTTGGCCGGTCTTTTTTATTATAAATTTGTAAATTAATAGCTTTTTTTATGTTTACATAGATAAAGGATTATTTTTAAGCAAAAGTATATGCGCGTGACAGCATTTTTTTTCTAAATAAGACAGTTGTAACCAAATCGAAAAGGATTAATTAAAATAGTTTGATTAAAAACTTTTTGAAGAGCTGCTGTTTTAGGGCCTCATAGCTTTAGGCCTATTTAGCAGCAAATACGACAGACACGAAAACAAGCACACTTAAATATACTGAACCAAATCTTCTAACAAAATGAAGGCGGGAATAGGTAATAAGGAAGTTGACTATATTTTTATTCCTTGTTCCTTCAGCAGATGAAGACTCGGAGCCAGTAGGAGCTACCAGTGCAACAGCTGGAGGAAAAGCCAAGACTGGAAGCACGCACATCCATCTCTGGCAGTTCCTGAAGGAACTTCTGGCGTCACCCCACGTCCATGGATCAGCGATTCGGTGGTTAGACCGAAGTAAGTATTTTAAAAGTTTTATACATTTATATTGTTTTTGTTATTAGAACAGCAAGTACTAGTTGAGTAATATTGAGTCCAGGATGGAGCACGCTTACCTAGAAAGGAATGATTAACTCTAGATTTAAAGAATTCTATGAATTTTAGGCTTTTATAATATTAATTTGTATTATAACATTTACATAAACACATATAAAAACTTAATTTAAATATTTAAAAACAGGCGGATACATAACCTTTACAATGTTAACAAAGAAGTACAAGCTATAAAACGTGGTCGAGTATTAAAAAAAAAACGCAGGGATCCTAAAATAAATATATTGTTCAAATACCTATTAGTTGTAGCAAAGTATGTCATGATGGAAGAATTTGTTAATTATAGATAGATAGAAACACTTTATTGTGCACACCAAAAATAGAAAAAGAGTACAGAAAACAAAAGAATCTTATGAGCTAGTGCCACAAGTGGCGGCCGTATCGCTAAGTGCGATCTCTTCCAGAAACCTTAGCATGGTGGTAGGGTATTTTCTAGTACTTGGCTGGCTAGCTACTACCCTCCAGTTGAAAATCTGCCAAGTACCTAACGGTGTATTCCGACAGCCTAGGTGTGTTTTACTATCTTCGACCACACCGTCTTACTTCACTTAACATCAAGTGAGCTGTGGTCAAACACCTAGCTTGTCAACTATTGAAAAAATTGGTTAGTAGTACCGCCAATTTTATTATAGAGATATATTTCTATGAGTAATAAAGCAATACAAATAAAAAATACTTTTATCAAACTACGCAGAAAACTCACATCATGCTTATTTTTAAAACTCTTTAAACAATTGTTATTTATGACGATCGATCATAAATTATCGGGGTATCCATTGTTGATAAATAACGATAAGATATTTAAACGGTTACCATAAATATGAGTAAGAAATATATCTACTATATTTTATGAATCTATAATATTTATTCGTTTCCGAAGCAAACAGGTGCTTAGATACGGGACCCTACAAGTCCACGCTGTCTATCTTGCTATAAAACTTGATAATTTCAAAGCATTGTAGCGATGATAGCTCAGTGGTTAGCGCGGTCGGTTCGCATGCCGAAGGGCGTGGGTTCAAACCCCAACAATGAGCTTGAGCTGCCGATGAAGGAAAACATCGTGAGGAAACCATAGCGTGGTGGTAGGGTACTTTCTAGTACTCGGCTAGCTAGCTACCGCCCTCAAGTTCCAATCAATCAAAAGTGAGAATCTGCCGCCAAGCATCTAACGGTGTGTTCCGGCAGCCTCACTTGAGAGCCAGTTCTATTCCAGGCTAGGTGTGCTTTACCATCTTCAACCACACCGTCACTTAACATCAGGTGAGTTGTGGTCAAACACCTAAACTGTCAGAGTTAAAAAAAAAAAAACTTCTCCTATTATAATTATCATCTCAAATCCATGACATAGAAGATTAACTAAAAAACACACTTTATAATGTATACCTAAGAATAAAAGATAGATTAAGTTAAATAAAAGAGTTCGTCTGCACGGCCATTTTATCAGTAAAATGTGTTGATTATAATTGTGTTCTATTTTTACTATCATCAAAACATAGTACCTACCTATAAAAAAAGACAAGATGACGCTTTTCTAAAATCTAAAATGCAGTTAAATTTTCTCAATTATTCAAAGCCTAGTACTTACTTGTCTAACCTCATTCTTGAAAACAGCATTAAAATCCGTTTAGTAACTTTCTAGTTAAAACAGACAAACTGATATTTGCTATAAATATCGTGAGAAAATATGTATTTTGAAAACTAAGTATAATTTGTTAAAACTTTCCAAAATGTGCAGATGAACATATTGCAAATTTATAAAAACTAAATAGAATAGACGAATGGAAAATTATTTGTAAACACAATACTTATCTGAGAGTTCTATATGAACTCGAAGATCTGTCTGCCACTAGACCAGTGTCGTGGACAAAAGCTTTACCCTTCTCTCAAAGAGAAGACGCCAGCGCACAGAAGTGAGCCAATTTAAAAAAAAAATTCTTGATTCAGTATAACAATAGTGTTCATATTTATCACGTTATTTAAATTAAAGTAGTAACTTAATGCAAATAGTCGATCTAAAAGAGAAATCTAATGACTCATCACTGATTAAGTTCAGTCTGTGATTCATAAAAATGACCTTTTCGAAATCCATACGAATTCCTACATAGCCTTGCAAGATGAGTTACATTTTATTCATTATATAAATAAATATCTCGTGTATTGTATCACTATTGTCTTCTTTGTTTGAACCTGTTTCTTGGACCAACTGGTCACGGAATCAAACTAGTTAGATACGAAGTATATAAAGCTCTATTTATAACAATACAAGTAAGTTAATACAATGGCTATAAATTGTAGTCACCTCGAGATGAATTATAGCTGCAAGACTCTGAGTACGTATCTACTCTAAAATACTTATGATTTACTAGCGACTTACCGCGGCTTCGCACGGGTGCAATGTAGGTACTAATGTGGTTCATATGCATGTATTATACATTTAACTCTTCCTCTTAAATCACTCTGTCTATTGATGGAAACCGCATTAAAATCCGTTGCGTAGTTTAAAAAATCTAAGCGTACATATAGTACAGCGCGAATCGACTTTGTTTTTTACTATGTAGAAATTTACATGTACCTATTTATAAAGGTATTATATTATTTGTAATTATATAGTAATTATAGACTTTTTGCAATGTCCCGAAACATAATTTTCGATCAACAATTGCTTAGAGTGGTGTATTAAATTACAATATTAGAAGTTTATCATTAGATATTCCGCTGTGAATGTGTGCGTGTTTGCACTTAAAATGAGCTCTATTCCTTTTTGACAGACTAAAAAACACAGATAGGTTTACAAATTTCGATATGTATGTACACATACATTGGTGTCTAATTTATGGTTTATCTTTTTCGTTGTTTGTTTCCAAATTGTATTTAAGAAACCTGATAAGATTTCCATTATTCGATTCTGCCTACATAATTAGCTTTAACTGTAATGTGGTCGGAAAATTCAACTTGTAGCGACATTCTCATGCCAAGGTGATCCAGACAGTTACTGTCATCTGGACGCTATAGACTCAGTAGCTGTTACTATAAGCACGAACTAAATAAGGGTACCAACTTCTGAATTAACTGTGTACATGTACTAATCATAGTATCCAATGTTTTACCGGCAACGTAAAAAAGTTTTCGAAGTAGGAGAAGAGTAAATCGATGGTATAGGTACACGAACATTCTAAAGCGTTTTTATGTTGATTGTTTCAAAGCTCTTAGTATACATTTCAAATTAATAAAAAAAATAGGCAGTCATGGGGCCTGTCAACATAAGTGAAAACTTAAAACATTTCACATTAGCACGTCGGTGAAGTGAACCCAGAAGTTTTGCCCGTACCAAAAAAATGCTCAACGCGACAAAAGGAGTTTCCCGGCGAATGAAAATACAGAGTTTCCGCTTCAATTTGATTAGTAAAAGCCTAAAATCCATAGCTACCTATATCTATTAATATGACCAATCTGTCCATGCAACAACTGTTTGTTTAAATTGTCAAGAAATAGCTTCACCAAATACCGTTATAAAGTCTCTTTAAAATAAAGTTCCACTGTTAACATTCGCGAATCAACGAACAAAATCTTTAATTCATTTCGTGTCTTTGCAGGTAGCGGGGTCTTCAAGATTGAGGATTCAGTGCGTGTCGCCAGGCTCTGGGGCAAGAGAAAGAATAGGCCAGCCATGAATTATGACAAGCTCTCTCGAAGCATCCGACAGTACTACAAGAAAGGTATCATGAAGAAGACCGAGAGGAGTCAGCGACTCGTCTACCAGTTCTGTCATCCGTATTGCCTATAAATACTCCTAAGCTGTAAGTTAATGTAAATATTTATTGTAAATAGGTAGTGTGAGAGCCGCGGTAATGCGGACCACGTGTGGCGACTGGTCCCGTTTTGCGGACAATCGTAAAGCGGGACTCAGAAGCAAAGTCTGTTGACGATCGAATTTTCCGATGTCCCGGCGAGTATCGCCTTCGCTCGGAATTATTAGGCGTCTTGTACACTATCTCTCCAAAAAATTCGAGAAAGGTAATTTTCTCAAGAATTTTCCTGGACGGGATTCTTAGCTGTGTTAGCGTTAAGTTTTTTTACCGGCGATTACACGTTGACGATTTTATTAATTTTCGAATCGAACGATTTATAATCGTTGGCGTCGAAAGTCGGTAATTGTTTATCCCATATATCTATGATATATTTCTAGTACGTTCTATGAACTTTTAGGTAGATAAGAGTAACAGACATAATGAAAATGTAAGATGTTTTTGCTTAGCATGTAATTAAATAGTGATACAAAAGAGATTACTCTCGGTAATTGTAATATATTTTGTGCTATTCAACATAATTTATTAATAATTTCATAAAAGTAAAAACTCACAAAAAAATGTTAACATAAGTTATTGAAATAAGCGATGACAAGTTATGTCAAATTTGCAATATTATGTAAGTGTAGTAGTGTAGGCGGAAAAATTCTTGTGCAATTTAAGACAAAAATGTATGTTTAATTTTGTGCCAAATAGACAAATAACTACATTTTTTTATTGGGGACAAAATTTCTAAAATTTATTAAAAGCAAATGAATTGTGACTTAGTAACCCGCCGAATTGAGATGTAAATATTTTTTACACAAAAATATATTTGCAATAATGAGGTGATGGGTTTTATTAAGTTATGACATTATTCGAGATGAGTAAAGTGTTTAGATTATAATAATTTAAGCTGAATGCAGTTAGCGTTCTATAATTTTTCTAATAATAATTATTATTGGACCAAACTAATGTAGATTTTATGAATCAATGTATTGAACATCAATGTAATGTATATCACAATAAAAGTGAAATGGCCATTTAATTTCCTGTGTATCATTAAATTTCCCTATACATACCTAACGTAATTGGTACTGATAGTTACAGAGCTTAGTTGTTAGTCAATGCTAAATAACAAAAACAACAAAACCCCTTGGTACTCTATGAACAATGCCACTATTCTTTAAATAATCCAAACAGTAGGTTAAAATCATGCATTGTGCCTAAAATTGGAAATATGTGTAATATTTAATCTATAACGATTCGAAGCAGTTAATATTATTTATTTATTTGCTAAGCTGTTGCCCGCGGCTTTGCTCGCATCGACATATGTGTACACAATTACAAAAAGTAGCCTATGTTAATCCTCATGATATAAAATATATCCCCTTAGAGAAGATTAGATCAGCCGTGAAGAGGTAAGACACAGACAGTGTTATTTTACAAACGTTTTTATGTTAGTCTAGGAAAGTTAAAAGGCAAAAATAAAATTATACCGAGATCGATTGTGCCTTTTTATCAAGTTTAGGTAGGTAAGTAGGTAAGTAAGGCTTGGGACCTACTTCAGAAAAACAAAAAAGCACGAGCACTCGTTGATAACTGTGCGGTTAAGTAGGTTTTTCAAACAGTAAATACTCTAAAGAAAGGTGACATCACCTGCCCAGAACAAATCATGGAAATGAGGCCTTTTGTACCAAAAGTGCACAATCGTTGCATCACATTGCGCAAAGGCACAGGCAATGACGTCATTGCCTCCGAATTCCATTAGTGAAAGTGCCTTTCGCTGCGGCCTCGAGAAGGGTAGGGGTCTGGGAGGGGAGAACGGCCTCTAGGGGGGTACAGGGGCAAAGGGGGTACTTGATGTCCAACTAAAATAGTCTCGTTTGCATTTAAATAAACTGTCTGTGTATTAAATTCTTGAACACTAAAATTGACACTTTTATAGAGTTGTTTACATTAAAGGCTACCTTTGTGGAATAGGGTTGCGTGGAATAGTAGTATTACGCCAAAAGGAGGTTATTGTTTTCGTCATTGTGAAAAAACTTATAACTTTTACCATAGGGAAAATTCTAATATCGCGAGAAAAAAAAACAGCTATAGGTATATTTACATACTATGTCGTAGATTTCCTTAGCAAGAGATCGTCTTGATAGGTACCATCGCGGCACCAGGTATTCTGTCGCTACACAGTAGTGTGTGAACATTTCTGTGTTCCGCTTTCAAGCTAGCGAAATTACAGGGCTGTTGAGATTTATCATGAAAAGTATCAAAGTAATGAGCGCCAAAGCAGCGATGACCTGGACTTTGTTTTGCAACACTGTTATCGCTGTGTATCGCTGTCATGATCATTGGCATGCGTTTCTCTTACCATCAGGAGAGCGCTTCGTTCGTCTTATTACAAAAAGTAAATAAATAAAAAAAACAGTCAATCTTTTTTGTATGGAATGGTCAGACCCATATTAAAAATCGTTTAGAATGACCTCTCTATACAAACCCTTTATAAGTCTTACCTTGATTCGTGGTAACAATGTCACCAACGGCTGGCTCTCGGTCTATTAATACGTATAGGTACCACCTACCTAGCCGAATGTGTAGTAGAGTGTTACTAAAGCTCCCTAAAAACAATAATGTATCTGTAACAACAAGTAAAAATACATATAAAAAGAAAATATTCAATATATGAAGCACAATGATGTCTGCGATGGCATTGCAAGTCAGGCACAAAAACTTAATATCAGGAGAGTTGGCGAAAAAACGCAAGCCACATCATAATAAAAAAACTAGGACAAGTATACAATTAGAGCATCTAAAACTCTACAAATCTGTGTTGGTTGGCAACCAAACTAAGTAAGTAAAAATCAGCTATCAAAACAGGATTACGTACGTAGGTGCCACTTAAAAACAATAACATTCAAAGGTCGAATGAATTGTCTATGTAGGTAATTCTAATCCAAAATTTGAGTCCAAAGTTTCTCTTCCTGAAGGGACTTTAATTCGTAGATAGAATACCTAATGCACAACACAAACTGGCTGGGTTTGTTTTGTGGTTCGAAGCTATAAACGAGGGCGATTAATTTATTAGAAATAGGTTGGTAATTTATAACTAAAATATTCATTTATCTAACCTACATATCTTATATTATTATGTATAGATATACCATGCATTATTTTAGATATTAGTGTATATAACAGGTTTTTACGGGGACCAAACAAATTATGCCCATATACCTATGCTACAGTCAAATAAACCACAAATCAGAGATTACAGTTAGCTCATTTTGGTAGTAGCTCAGCTCCTTCAACTGTTGGACGTGAATACGATTCCCGCGCAGAAAAACTTAAATAGGCATTTATTGTAGGAACGTGAGTTTAGATGATAGATATTTTATTTTCGAAATTTCTTCCTACTAGCCTGTCTGCCTGTTCTTTTCACAACAAAGGAAGAGATCAAAGTTATAATTATAACTTTGATCTCTTCCTTCAGGATCTATAATAGGTAACTAGTATTAAAAAACATTTATAGAAAAATAATAGCTTGTTAAAGGAGTAAAAGATTTTTTTTCTAGATGCACTGTTACTAAGCCAAAAAAACATGTAAGTAGGTACGTTGATATCCTTTGGCTTATCCCTCCTTAATAATTATTGAAGGTCGTCAGCATTCCAAATTTCTTAGTCCGAAGGTACTAGCTGGTACGGACGGCGCGGCGCTACGGTGCGTGTTTCTACCCAGGTCGATTGAATTCATAATCAAACGACTCGAAACCCGCCCATAATTATGCTGATTTTATTGCGATTTCGAGCGATGTTGAGTCAAATATTTTTGAGCTGTAATAACCGCAAATACTATCACCATCTCAACAGCGCAGTACCAGCCTATCTTATTCTCTAACTTCTATACTTCTAGTATATTTACATATATTTACTATATGTAAATATACTAGATTTTGTTTGGAGGATGCAAATCAATTATTTTCATAAATTTTAAAATTTGCTGTCAATACTCGCCATGTTTAAATTATTGCGAGTTTGATGCACAACGACATCTATGTCCTAACTATGGTACTACTTTTAAATCTCAAAAATATTTAGATATTACATTATTAGGATATTTTCAGAATAAATAATAAACTCTAGTAGCTGATAGAGCTTTTTTACTTGTCACCACCGCTAAAAGTTATTTTAAAGAAATGGAACGTGGTACGTGAAACGGAACGCTGTTTTGCTATGACGTCAATGATGACTTGATGACGTCAATGGCGCTTGACATTTGACATTTTGTAATATTTGTAAGCGATCGTCTTTGTTTTCATTTTCATTAAAAATTGAATAAAATGGTTTTTAAAGCTAAAAACTGCATAAACCCAAAACTGCGATGAAGGGAAAATATCTTAGTATTTTTTTGTTCAGTAAATTAGTGTCTTAGTGGTTCAAAGTTCGTGAATAAATAATAGTTTCGTGTCGCGTTGAATTGCGTTGGTTTATACTGCATGTAGCTGAAGATGAAGCCTGGAAAGAGTATAGACGTGAGAGAAGAGATAGCCGAAGTTCATACAGCTGCCAGATCACCATCTCCAAAGCCAAAAAAGGCTAGATCACGTAGTCGGTCGGGCTCTAGAAAACTATCCAATGGTCACGCGGAAGATCCTGACCTCATAGAATCAGCACCTATAGAAGAAAACACATCAGATAGGTCCAAGCGCGACAGTTGGATAAAATCCGAACATGAATCGGTAGAGCTACCAATACATGAACAACTGAAACAAGGTATTTTGGGTTTTGTAGAGAAGGAAATAAAGAAATCTGACAAGAATCCGTCATTTGTTTTCTATTCTCATGATCCTAATGGCTTGGATGAAAAGTTAATGAAAACGCTGTCCAGGCCATCTAGCGGTCATAAAGAAAAACGGAGTCCATCTTATAGAAAAAAGAAAAGACACTCATCAAAGCACCGGGAAAGAGAACAGCATGATTTTGAAATACCAGGGTCTAGTCTTAGTGCTTTAGAAAAGGTAAGGTACCAAAGGTCAAGTAATAGTTATGTAAAGTTAAAGGTCAAATAGTTAAGATAGTGCAAGGTTTGTTAAAGGTCAGTGGTTCAATTTGGCAAATGAAGTTGAGTTGGGAGTTATTTTATGGAATTATCTTTATGATAGGCTGTAAACTACAAATAAGTAAGGCAAGGAATTACCTATAAGTAGTGAGATGCAAGTGTATTGTTGCAGTCTCGCTTCAGTGCCAGTTCCTAAATCATGCTAACTTCAACCACAATACTGCTTAAAATCAGCTGAGCTGTGGCCAACACCTATTAACTGAAGAAAAAAGGAAGAAAATAAAGAAATGTTTATTGATATAAGCTCATAGTAATATAAAATATACCTACTACTACTTATGTACCTACTATTGCTACTAACCATAAAACTGATGTAATAATACTTCAATACTTGTTTTTAAACACATAAACGAACATAATTCAAAACAAATATCTATGTTCCTTGTTTAAGTTGGTCCTCAATGAATGCACTAAGCAAATAATAGGTAAGTAAAAGTTAATCAAATTTAAATAAATATTTGCAGGTAGATGATTATCTAAAAGAATACAACAAAGAAGAAGTAGTTACTCTCTCTGGTGAGTTAGAGATTGAAAATGATGTTGAGAACAATAATGGCACAGGAAAAGAATTACGGCACAAACCTCGCAAGACCAGAAGGAAAACTAGAGATGAAAGACAGCAAGATAGTAATGCTAACGGCAGAGATGTCAGTCCAAAGGTTTTCAAGACAGCTAGTAAGAATAAAGCCACTGCTAAACCAGGTAAGTAAAAATATTATTAGCCACCTCAAAAACAGGCTTAGCTTGCAATATTATATTCTGAAAAAATTTATAAAGTAAAATTTTACGGGCCGATCAACAGCTATTTGGAATTCTAGTTCCCTGTGGACAGTATACTCAGATCAGCTAGTAACTATCATAATCATCTACTGATATAAAACCTAGTTGTTTGCTACTTGATTGTAGATCCCACTAACAGGAGGATGTCTGGTAGTTACTACCATAGTACCAGACATTCCACTAACAAGCAGCGGTGTAATTAATGTGTTCAGGTCTGAAGGGTGCTGCAGCTAGCAAAATAACAGGGCTTTTGAGACTGACCACTGAAAGGAGGAGAGAATGCAGCAATGTCCAAGATTTTGATCTGTTACTCAAATTTCTTTGTATTGCTATTATATAATGGTCAAGCATTATCTCTTACCATCATGAGAGTAAGATACTAAATATTCTCATGACTATTATAAAATAAACCATGTTTAAAAATGATCCTTTTTTAAATTCTATAGGTCTGCGTTTGTTATCTTATTGTGTTTTAAAAATTACTATTTTGGACTATTCCAGCGCGACCTACAGACCTCTCTGCGATGCTCGAAAGCCTGGAATCCAGCATGCCTTATCATGAGCAATATATAGATAACCCATTTTCATCACCATCCCCCCTCACATCTCCTAATGATGAGCGGCTCGACCCCTTCAGCCGGAGACCGGAGAAGATATACCTGCAAGGAGGAGGGACATTCAGGGCTGTGTCCAGGGATAGGATATTGGAGTCACAGCAGTCTAGAGAAGGGGATAAGTATCTCAGGTAAGTCATGAGAGGAATCTAGGTACTTAGTGATCAGTGGTGTAGCCATGCCATCGCGTTGCAAGGACAGAAACACATATACATGTATATTTTTATATGTGTGTATAATATATATGTATATATTTTATTTATGATAACATATGTATACTTATATATATTTGTCGTATTTTTCAGAATGGGTGATATCACCCCGCTGGACCTAGCTCTGTCAGTACAAAAAGCATGGAGGAGCTTCGCCCCCGCATGCCACGGCATTCTTGGAGGCCTGTCCTTGATGCATTTGCTCCTAATTAGCTACTCCGATGGACTGGACGCCGGGCATCTGTCCTTCCACGCAGTCGTGACGATGCCCTACGTAGCTACATATTATTTCTTCTGTGTCTTATGTCTGCTCTCCGTTTTAGATAGGTGAGAAATTATGAGCGTTAGTAAATTTTTTTTTTTTTGACATCAAACTTTGTCCATTTCCCCAGTGTCAAGTATTACGATATTTTGTATTTTATGATAAATGAAAAAAGTCATAATCAATCTCAAACTATATAGTCAATTAAGTCAAGATTGAATCCAGTCATGCCCTAGTGATAGAGGGAACTTTACTACAAGTCTCAAAAAGAATTTGAATAAAAGGTGACATGCATATAATTTTCCAGATTATAACAACATTATTTTAAACATTAACACCCGAATAAGTTATAATAAATAAACAATAACATGATTGAAAATCAATACAAATCTTTATGTTGATTATTTTATCGTCTTGAGATATAATATTGGCATGTCACTAGAATTTGCCAGTCAAAGAAATTATATCGCGTCGTGATTTTTCCCAAATGTCGCGATAAAGTGGTGGAAACTACATGAGGCTATTATAAAGCTGCAAAAACTATCTAAAGATGAGTCATAATAGTCTAGTCATTATCTCTTGTTTTCTTTAAGTTCTGTAGACAGTACAGAAGGTATAATACTCATACTTAGGCCTGTGACTTGTTTATCTATAGATTATTTACATGATAACTAGATAATAATTAAATGAAATACTTTGCATTGGAAAGTGTTAAATGTGCAGTGCCACAATAAAAAAAAAATGCTGATTATAAGTTTCAGAGTGCTTTATAGTAAGCTTGAGACATATATTTAACATCAAAGTATAGTTGATGAGAATGAAACACAATGTTAGTATATAGTCGATGACAATGTAACACTGTTACTATATAGTTGATGACATTTAACATCAAAGTATAGTTGATGACAATATAACACTGATACTATATACCTAGTTGATGAAAATGTAACACGATGTCAGTATATAGTTGATGACAATGTAACACAATGTTACTATATAGTTGATGATAATATAACACAATTTCATTATAAATAGTTGATGACAATGTACCACAACGTTACTGTAAATTTTATTATTTTGCGATACAATTTTGTATTTTTTGATTTCAGATTGGATGTCGCCAGCTTAGATTTGAGTCGCGGCCTCCAACCTTACTTTCAACCAATCGTGCTAGTTATACTATACATGGCGTGCTTGCTAGTGAGTTGCGCCGCGCGAATGTATGACGACCTCATGGTCTATCAATATGCATCGCTTGTGACCAACTATACGGGGAACGTGACCACGGTAAGGATAGCTAGAAATAAATTTGGTTTTTCGGCAGGATAAATGGCTTAATGTAGTCTTTTGGTAAGCTAATAAGTAAACTTTTGGTTATCTTAGTGATAAGATTGCTTGTGGTGGAATATTATAAAAGAAAGGTATTTAGTTACTGTATTACTAGGTGTTAACTTAGATGATGTTTTGCTTATAATAATAAAAAAAAAATTTAGTTCATATTGGGTATTGTGACTTTTGCTTAACAGAAGCCTGCCGTTTTAATGACGATAAAAAAATACAATACAATCGTCAGAGGGAGATTGAGAAGCTATTGTGAGTGTGTGTGTATGTTTGCGTGTGTGAGACATAAACAATTTGCTTGTGCATAAATGGCGAAAATGCGGCTTGTCCGAGGTGAAAGGAAGTAAAAGGCATTTTGATAGGAAAATATGGCGTAAATGTCGACCTTTTAGGGTTAAATTAGCGTAAATGTGTCTTTGCCGTTAATGTCGCTTTTTTATGTGATAAAGTGGCAAACAAAGCGACAGCACACTTGATGGTAAGTAGTCACCGCCACCTATAGACACCTGCAGTACCCGGGGCATTGTTGCGTTGCATACCTTTAAGGATCCTACTCACCCTTTGTTTGGAGCGAGGTAGATTAAAATTCGGTGGAAAAACCGAAGGTGGTATGCCATTCCACACAAGACAGATGCGCGGAAGAAGTAGCCGATAAAATCGAGCGGTACGAAACTTCCACGCATCTATAATAAGTGGTACTTTTGACCATGGCTGCCGGTTCGATAGTAAAACCGAGATGAAGGGATAAGCCCAAAAAGTTCATCAGAACATTCCCCATAAAAATATCTGTGAGATATATTGATGCTAAGGTTAATTTAGATGTAAACAAGCATACTGCATAAGCAAAAGCCACTCGTTTCTTGTGGTTGTACTGCATTGCATCAGCCTATTCCACTGCTGCTTCAGCCTTCTATAGGTTTCCATTTATTATAGATAGGCAATCATTTTACCATAGATTACATCTAAAATAAAAAAAACGCGTATAAAAATGATTGCGACACATTAAAACTCATTCATAAACTCCACCGAGATCCACGTTTTCTTTATTATTACGTAAACTTTTATAGCATGATAAACGTTTATTGGCTTTAAAAATATCTTTGATATTCAATAAAGTGCGGCCGTCCTACTGTTGCCAATTTAAAACTATAAAAAGTTGAATTTTTGGTAATTGGCTAATATTGCTTGGGCAATGTTTTTATATGTTTGTGTCTATAAAACATTTACTACAAGTATTTTTACAGTAACATTTGATTAATGATTTAGTATAGTTTGACATTGTTATTCTATATTTGTTTTCTATAGACGTCATCTTGGAGAAAGAGCGCACCGCTTCACAGGTAGTGACAACGTTAAACACATTTTAAGATATTATAATAATTTTCATAAATTAGCATATAAATGTCACTGCATTTTATTTTCAATGGGGGCTGGGGGCCTGGGTGTATCCACGGTGCCCTGGGCAGCAGCCCAATAATTTCTTATATAGATACGCCCCTGCCTGGACGACCTTTGTTGGCGCGGCCTAAGAGTTGGCGTGAGATTGTGGCTAATATTTTTACGAATTTTTGCTAACACATGTTGGGGCTATTATTAAATCGGCGGTTGTTGCGGCCCTGGAATAGGCCTCAACATTGTCGATTGTGACAGACAAAAGGCTCTGGTTTTTAAATGTACCCTTCGAATAAACAAGTATTAACTTATGTGTGCTTTACGATGGCCTTTGTTCAGTACTGATTATGGCGATAACTTAATTAATTTCTTACAGCGATACATAAATTGAATAATGTAAAATACAACTTGCGCCATCTAGTTCCAGCAGCTAACAGCCCTATTTCTTTTCAGCCAACGATACCAACATTCTATCACACTTGGACCCACTTTTCCATTTGGCGCGCAGTACTCTCAATACTCGGCTTGGTTTACTTCATCATCACAAACCCTCAGGATCTGGTCTTCAATAATCTCAGCAAGTTGCTTAAGTTCAAACATTCTTTGCAGAGTATTGGGTGATTGATTAGGACACTTTGGTTTGGATCTCGGACATATTTGAAATAGTTTTTTTTTTTTTGCTTTATCTGAAGCTTTGAGTAAAAAAACTAAGTCCAGGGCATCACCGCTTTAAAGTTTTTCTTTGATACATTCAATTTTTATTTTCGCTAGCTGCAGTACCCTTTACAGTAATGTTTGCACACTACTGATTGGCGGCAACATACTGTGTATAATGGTACTACGGTGGTAGCTACCTAGAGAACCTTTACTACTTTCACTTAATATAAAATAGGTATTATTTTGTTTGAGTTTTTGGGTAAAAATAGTTTTCATTGAACAGTCAAATTCGTTAAAGACGCAAGAATTATTGTTTTTTGGCTAAAATTCAAACCAAAGAGTACAGTAAGTGAACCTAATTTTCAAAAAAGCAGAACATAGAAATAAAGCTTTTCTTCTTTGTCATAAAACATGACTTCGCTGACATTTTGTTGGAATGTCGACTTTAAGTGTAAAGTAATAAGGAATACCAAGCTGATTCCGAGTATAGTTTCACGGCTTTCCATACATTAACCGCGTGACGTCATAAAAGAATATCTATTGTATAGAGAGGCTCAAAGACTAAAGCCAACTACTACGCAGTAGTCACTATAAGCGGTTGTTTGTTTTACATTTCTATAACAATATGTCCAGACATTTCCGAGGCCTTCGAGCAGCATATTAACTCTGACACTAGGGCTGGCTACTCAGCCAAACTTACTTTAGCAGTATTTACAGTTTTGTTTGAACTTAACGACGATAAGAGGAGCTTAAAAAAAATATTATGTGTATTTTTTTTTGTCGTGTGTGGAAAATTATCGTACGGTTACATATGAAGCAAAATTTAGTTTAATGCATGTAGTGGCTTCACTAGGACTATTGGTCTTGAGTATTTGAGCATCTCTATTCATTTCTGTGTCCTAAAGTCAAGGTAATGTTGCAAATTAACATATCTATACCAGCCTCAGATAAATTATAACGTCTAAAACACTGAATGAAAAAAAGACAATTGCTTATTTTTTTGTAGCGATATTTCTGTATGTGCGAGTGCGAGAGAACATTTAGTTCAATCTCTCACGATTGTCTTCCTACGTAACTATACTGTAGGTTAAACATCTGATTATAAAAGTGATAATGAGAGATGTAGATATAATATATTTGTGACAATATTTATGTAGTGGCAGCTATTTTCCCTGTAAAGTAGGTATTTATGTAAAAAGATGATTCTGTTATATTACGCTCTAAGTTTAAGTTATAGGAATTAATTGTTGATTTTTTAATAAAAAATAACAGCAAATTGTAAACAAATAGGCATGGGCAGGGCACATAGCACGCAGAACTGATGGCCGATGGGGCTGCAAAGTTCTGGAGTGGAGACCACGGACCGGCAAGCGCAGCGTAGGACGTCAACCCACAAGGTGGACAGACGACCTCGTAAAGACCGCAGGAACGCGCTGGCTGCGAGCCGCTTCCAACCGGTCTTTATGAAAGTCAATGGGGGAGGCCTATGTCCAGCAGTGGACGTCCTACGGCTGAGATGATGATGATAATGGTAAACAAATATTTGTAATATGTAGCGATAATAGCTCAGTGCACAGAAGTTCAGAGGGCGCAAACAATATGCTTAAGTCGTCCCTGGTCCTGATTCTTTGTAGTACTTTGATGGCTACCCACCAGCCAGTACCCTCAAGTTCGTAAAGCACGTAACGCAAAATTGTTCCGGTAGTCTCACTTTAGAGCCAGTGCCATTCCAGGCTAATTGTGTTAGCCTTCTTCGAACACACTGTGCCTTAATATCAGGTGAGCTGTGGTCAAACACCTAGCCTGTGAAGCATACAAAAAAATAAAGTCGGGCCTGCATTTTGATTAAAAGTACAACGATTTTGTCTATTTGAAAATGAGTAGCATCTCTTTTATGCCAGAGATTGATATAACAGAATCTACGCATAGATGTATGTATGTATATTAGATGTAAAATGTAAGAAATTACTTTAGTACTGTCAGCAAAAAAAAGGCTTTTGTATACTAGTAGCTAAACAAATATTTGACATGTTTTATTGGTTAGGTACTTTAAAATAATATGTCAAACGATTTCATGAACTATGATTACCGCCTAACTATTATGGTATTTTTCTCTAGTCAGACTATTTTTTTTAAGTTAATTGTAACAGTGTAACAAAGTATTAAAAGTGTATGTACTGTTTTATTTTTAAATACTTATATGATAGACCACTAACAAACAATTTATTTAAGTTTATTTCTGCTTAACAGTCCTTTCAGTTACAACAGTGGTGAGGATTTAAATTTAACTAACTTGACAACAATTTAAAAAAATTGTCCGAATCTTTACCTTATATCTAAAACTAAATTTTCATATATATACTTAAAAGCTAAAACAAATTAAACAAGAAACTAACTAAAATAAAAAAAAACACAAGTATTTATATCCTCTTCTCACTGCAGTAACCACTTAGCGACATGCTTTTCGCCACTACAGGAGGCATCCGCAGGACGTGTTGACTCTTCGAGCGCTTGGGCGAGACTGAGTAAAAACTAAAAACAAATGCCTGAATAGTATCTAGATATAATAATATCTAGAAATTCTAGTCAAACAAAATGTAAAAAAAAAGCTATTTCATGAGTATTTGTGTTTATTTTTAAGACATGTTATACAATAATATAATTAATATATTTTTTCTATGATATCATAGTAAAAAATAGGACAGTCACTAAGGAGGTCAATAAATTAACAGATGTATTAGAAATATATTTTTCTAATATTAGCTTCCCGTTTAAAAATATTATTCTATAACAGATCTTTCATTAACTAATATTAACTGATTGGTGGAGACATTAATTTCACACAAGTATAGAAATAGGGGCCAGTTATTGGAAAAAAAAGATGAAAAAGATTGGCTTTACTATAGGTACACCTACATTTAGTTGATTTGCTTCCGACACAATGTATCAGTTGTTTTTAATAAGTTTTAGAACAATTTTAAAGACGGGGACTACTTAAGTAGTAGAATTTTTTTGGACACGTACCAAACTGTTTCACTCTACGTTTCTCATCCGTACAGGCAACAAGCAATAACAACTCTTATAGGGATATTATCAGGACTTTTCAAGATTAGAGTGAATAGGTGTCTTTCTAAGTCTGCGTGCTTCATCTTCGGCTATATCATCGCTTATCATCAGGCGTGTTGGTGGTCAACCGCCGAATAATACGCGTAAAAATCGTTAGAGGAACGGATGGCAGTGACATTCTTGCCGTGGCTCAGTTCGCTAGCTGCATGCTTGGCAATTATATACTTTGACAGTTGCGGACACTGTGAGGTCACACAAGAGATCACATTCTCAAGATCAGTCGAGCCACCTTCAGACACAAACTTAACACCAGTTCAAAGATTTTTAATTCACATTATCGACATCAAATAATGTTCTGATTAAAAAATACTATTAAGCGTTAACTGTTCATCGTTATATATGATGTCATACATCTTATCACAGCACGCACTACGCGTCTGTCGCCCGCTCCTCCTTCGAGCTCCTTTGACATCTTACCCGCGCGGGAGAGGATTAGTTTAAAGTTTAAACAGTTATTTACCTACTCACGTTTGATTAGGTCAGATGCTATTGACAACAAATAAAACCATAGTAAAATAGCCTTACACGTGTGTGAAATTAATAATATGTTATCCACCTTATATAAATATTATCATATAACATTAAGTGTATTTATTTACTGATAAGATTTATGGATAATGAGGCAATATTATCATAACAATAATAATAAGCCAAATAGCGGAATTTGTATGTATGTAACTTGTATAAATGTACGCGCTAATGTAAAACTAGTTTGTTGAGAAATATTTAAAAAAAAAACTTTTTTTGCACATTTATTCTTAATAAAACAATTACAAATGCAAATATTTTACCAAAAGAACAAATATGTGGTAATTAATAATTATAAATGTATAATATGCTGTAATAAATATTCCTTAGAATTTAAACAAAATGCCTTTAAGTTTACTCTGAAAGCGACACAACTATTATTTAAGATTTCAATACTTATGTATTTAAACAGGGTTTTCAGCTTTGGTCGATAATTTCTTTCTATGGAACAGATGTTTTTCTTTTCACGTTTTCAGATATGTGCCCATAATAAGTTGTTCATAATAATGAGTACAGTGATCCCTTTTCACCCTTAGTTCACCATCGTTATCATCATCTCAGTGGGAGTCCACTGCTGGACATAAGCCTCCCATTGACTTCCATAAAGAACGCCTGGTAGCGGTGTCTAGGGCGTTCCTGCGGTCTTTATTAGGTCGTCTGTCCAATTTCTGGGTGGACGTCCTACACTGCGCTTGCCGGTCCGTGGTTTCCAGATCTTTGCAGCCCCATCGGCCATCAGTTCTGCGTGCTATGTGTCCTGCTCATTGCCACTTCAACTTGCTAATTCTCTAGGCTATGTTGGTTACTTTGTTTAGTTCGCCTACGGATCTCCTCATTTCTGATTCGATCTCGTAGGGAAACTTCCAACATAGCCTTCTCCATAGCTCGTTATGCTACTTTGAGCTTACCAAGAAGGCACATATTTCAGCGCCATAAGTCATAACTGCTAACACACACTAGTTGAAGACTTTCTACTTCATGCACTGAGGTAATTCGGAAAAGAAAATATTAAAATGACAAATTAATGCTTTTTAAAACGATAAAGTACAAGGAGTAATGTTCTTAGGAATCGTGTTTTGCGCCTATAAAAATAGGCAACTAACATTTTCATACAAAATGTAAAAAGTATAATAAATGCCCTTATCGCTAAAACTAATATCTTACGTATTATTATAAGTGTTATTATAGTAAAAAAAACAAAACAAAAATCATATTTTATTAATTACGTAACATTGACATGTCTAAATTTTTTATTGTTAACATTATATTTGTATGAATGTCGTCATCACCTGTAATTGCTGTAACATAGTAGTTTTTTGTTATTTGGATGATGTTAACTGTTGGCGATCCAAATAAATAAAAAGTTTAGATTTCTGTGCATCGAAATTGAGATCATTCACTAAAAAAGCTGATATACCAAAGAACATGAGATATACGACCGTATACCTACCTAAGTTATACGACCATATCGTACCATCACGACAAGCCGCACTGCTCTTGACTTTACTTCTGTTACACAAAGTTCTAAGTAAAAATCAAAATCAACGTAGGTCTTACGAAGATCGATTTGATTAGGTTTCATCAAATTTATTAAAGTAATTTATTTGACACCCATGTTGACTCATTTCAATATCTGCGTGTAAGAGCTGTAGGGCGTGGGTTCGATTTCGCACCAGGACAAACATATATGTGACAATAAACGTTTGTTCTGTGTCTGGGTGTTCTGTATGTACCTAATATAAGTACTTATATGTCTTTACAAAAAGAAAGTATTTCAGTATTCTATCAGTTATCTGACTTCTATAAGGCTTTGCTTAGTTTGGGGTCAGATGGCGCAGTGTGTAATGCCCTACGATATTTATTGATTTTAAGTCAGCATGCTGACTTTTAATTTTTTTTAAATTCTAGCCTACACACTTAAATATGTTCTTATATCTCTAGCCCACACACATTTCTGCTCGACCAAACCCCATGTTTACGAAGTGGATATAATACGGCTGCCAGCGTCAAACTGATTTATTATGTCATATCTTTTTTTATGGGCACGGCGTATGTGCCCAACGACTTTGCCCATAGCTGGAAGTGCTATTACGGAACTTAGCAGATATAATATATACTTGATTTATTACTCTTATCTTACCTACCTATATTTAAATTTTTCAATGTACTTGCCTAATATTTGCACATGGCATAACTCAGAATCCTACAAGCAATAATCTGGATCTTTTCAAGGTATATTCACTCTAAAATATAAATAACTTTGTAGCTCAGTGGTTAACACGGTCGGTTCACAGCTAAAGGGTGCGGGTTCAAATCCCAACAATAAGCTTTAGCTGCCAGTGAAGGAAAACATCGTGAGGAAATCATAGCATGGTGATGGTATACTTTTTAGTACTCAGCTGGCTAGCTACCATAATCAAATTAAAAATCTGCCGCCAAGCACCTAACGGTGTGTTTCGGTAGCATCACTTAAGAGTCAGTACCATTTCAGGTTGGGTGTGTTTTACCATCTTCGATTACACCGTCACTCAACGTCTGATGCGGTGTGGTGAAAGCTAGCCTGTCAAAAATAGGTATCTCCTAATCCTGCGTGCTTTCATCACATTATCGCTTACTATCAGGTGTTTTGGTGGTCAAAATGGAATTATACATGTTACAAAATGAATATTTATGTAAGTAGTCTTTTTCTCCAAGATTTATTTTGAAACTAAATTACTTATATTTTCTTTTTGGGATTATTCTCGCTAATTCTGACAATTCTTATAATTATTTCTTGCTAATTCTCTGACACTAGTTTTGATCAAATCGGTGGTCTATCGTAGACTTATCTACATATATATATATTCGATAAAAAAAAATCCGATGACCTAATTCGGCAACTCTTCATTGAAACAAACAAACGAAATAGTTCTGTACGTACGAAAATTGCAATCTTTGTTATGATTTTTTTATAGCCAACTTTGGGCTTACAAGTTTCCCCATTTCATCAGCTTTGCAACTAAAATATTCATGTTAGGTTACTCGTATTATGATTTTGTTTGTGCCGTTTTACCAGAACAAATTTCAGATGATTTCGAACTATAACATTTTGATATTACATCTAATTAATGCAAAAATTATGTGGTTAATGTCGGTGAAGTAGCTTACCCTTGACGGGCCCTGTATCAACATTTGTCGAGGGCCCTTCTACCAGACTTTCATTTCATAGCTCCACGGGGATCTTGCCTATTATTTTATCACTAACATGTTAACGAACATATAATCGTACAAAGTCTAACCCTGGACGTGCATTGTTGCCGCGGCCTAAGAGACTTACGTATTCTTGCTTACCTAAGTTGGGGCCCCTGTAGCATAGGGGCCCCGTATTATTGATACGGCTAATACGACGGTTGCTACGCCTTTGGTTAAATGAAAAAGTTAATTGGACGAAGTTTAGTTAATGACGAACAGAGCTACTAAAAGGAAAGATATCAGTGAAATTCGCGAATTCAATTAGCAAAGTTGAAGAAGTTAACCCTAAGTTCGAGTAACCCTCTTACGAGTTATCTAAAGAACTCTTTATTATGAGCCGAAAGTTGCCAGACAAGCCCTTCCATGTTTACAGGGGACTATGCCCCTTCGGCTACAGCGTTGTACACAACAATCGTTTGTTTTGTTTTTAGTGTTAGGTACATATTGTGGCGTTTTTTTTATTGCTAAATAGGTAAGTCAAAGTCAAAGTTTAATTTATTGCTGGGCTGTGTTACATTAAGGTCTTAAGTATAACAATAATATTTTTATTTCTACACAATAACATAGGCACTAAAAGAACTAAACGCCATCTAAAGTTAAAATTAAATTTAAATTAATTAATTGTATCATTTATGTAATACATAATAAATGTAAAATTATGGTATTTAATTATATATAAACAAACGGTATGTATAAATGTATGAAATTGCATAATATAGCTGTAAAAGAATGCCTGTTTATCATTGAAGTTTATCGTCAAGAAAATCATTTATACCTTTAGTAGGTACCCATTATCTACAAGAAAACTAGAAAAGAATAAGAATAATATAAAAAAGAATATAGTAAATGAATTTCTAATACTCATGATGACACTCAATCCAAACAGTAATTTGATTAACAAGTCAAAGTCTTTAAAGCTGATAGCACCCTTAGTCTTTATATGTCACCGTAAGCTCATCTTTACGATAAGAATGCAAAAAAAATTGTCGTCCTTTCAAATGCAAAATAAAAACATATTCAAACACTTTAAATATAAAAGAACCTCAGAAGTGGTTACACAACGTCAACTAGAAGAGTCTTGCTATGCATGTACATTAGTTATATAAAAGACATAATAAATTAATAACATAAAGTTTCGGCACCATAGTTGGGAGACCGTCTGACTTCCAACCTTGAGGTCCTGGGTTCGAATCCCATGGCACGCACCTGTCTTTTCTAGGTTATGAGCGTATTGCCGATAACTTCAATCGGTGAAGAAAAACAACGTGAAAAAACCTTCATGTTTGAGAGATCTTTAAAAAAAACCGGCCAAGTGCGAGTCGGACTCGTGCACCGAGGGTTCCGTACAAATCTGTAGGTATATAAGTAAAAGTTACGGTTTTTTAAATGGTAATTTATGCTTTTCGCTATATTTCCTTTATCTGTGCTATAAGACGTTGCTTCGTACCAAATTTCAAGATTATGAGTTCACGGGAAGTACCCTGTAGATTTTGATCCCCTTGCGAGTGTCGAATATTTGCGGCATAAGCGGTTGTATCTTTTGATTGTGTTGGCTTAGAAGTTTGATTTTTTCACAGCTCTAAGGGACAGTAGACCTGAGTATTTGATATGAATTTCAGCTTGATATACCTCCACGCGTGTCTGAGAAAACGGGTCTTGCCAGACAGACGGACAACAAAGTGATCCTATAAGGGTTCCGTTTTTCCTTTTGAGGTACGGAACCCTAAAAAAGGTTCTCGAAGATATGTGAACTCTATCAACCCGCATTTGGCTAGCGTGACTGACTATGGTCTTATCCTTCTCACAATGAGACGAGACTCGCGCAAGCAGTGGGCCAGTTTATAAAAGAAAACAGGACTGACTTGGAAAATAACATAGGTATATTTCCTAATCTACCAATTTATTTATTTATTGACTCTGTTGACCCTATTGTTGATTCTCTTTAGTAGGTATATGTATATATAGTTTGAAGGTAAATACGGAATTCAGTGAGAAGACAGTGATTTGACAAAGTTTACCAAATCTGAAATAACATAAACCTTTTCCGAACCCGTATCTTGCAGCCCGAGGGTTAAGGATCGTCAGCAACACAATGGCAGTTTCCGTGTTTGTTCCAAACAAGGGTTAATCCAGATACCGAGACCTTAATTTATTTCGTCGTTGCTTTTTATTGCACAGACGTGGAAACATCTCCTCAGCAAATTGTCTTAAATTAACGTGATAAGAGGCGAGTTAAACCATCTTATAAATGGTGGGACTTGTGGAAGCGGCCTGTAGGCCTTGTCTGTTTTGACAGATGTCACTGCAAATCCGTTTTTGTTTAGTCTGATGCAAGAGCGTCATACATGTAGATACTCCCTACTTCATTCGTCGCTCCCTACGTACGCATTAACCACTTCCATCCATTTCATATTTTTATAAGCAAAACGAGGGCGAGAGTTTTTTTAAAATAAACAGTAGGCAGGACCTAAGCATGTTATTCTTTCCACGTCGTTACTTAACCAGGCATAGTGTGGTCATACGCAAGTCTGAACATTGATTTAGCTTTTAATAGATATCAATTTTTTCTCATTTTTTTCTATTTTTATTAAAGAGACTAGTTTAGATTTTCAAGTTCCAACGAAAACATCGCAGTGATTGCTGCCTAAAACTCAACCAAATAAGACATAAAAATAAATTAATAAATAACTCTTCAGTCATATCACTATTAATAGTTTTAAATTAACTGCTGATAGAGTAATCTTTTTCCACACAAGGAAACGCAAATAACTTCAATGCTGAGAAATGAATAAGTTGTATAACAAAATAGACGCCAATAGTTGCTGTCAATAGACGGTTGACGAATAGGTTTGGGTTCATCTGAGCACTTTATCAAATTAAGTGTGTATTGCCCAATTACTCTTACCTAGCTGCAAACCTATCCTATGAAGTACTGATGTTAATCATTTAAGTTTTAGGGAACCCTTCTGACTATTTGCGAACTTGTTAAAATAGTTTATGTTAGATTATCTGTGGCCCGTTGTTTCACACAGATTGCAGAAGTGCGCGCTTTGCGAAGTGCTCGTTAACAGAAGTTACCTATTATATGAGAAATTTATGTTTTTGCTAGCATAATTATGGAGCCCGCTGGCACGGCTAGGTAAAGGTCTGCATCATTTTAATTCCAGCTTAGATGGTCTTTTGTCTGTTTTTGTTGCGGTATGCTTGATCTGTGCTAATTTTATTTTATTAAGTTACATTTAAGAGTTTGTATGAGTTCTTGTATGGGAGCGAAACATTCCGCTATATGTAAAAAGTATGTACTTACTGAGTGTTGAAAATAAACATATTGAGATTATATTTAGTCTTGTATTTGCTTAGGTTAGCATTGCACGATTTTTATCTTTAAAAAGTAACGTAGTCTAAATCCAGTAAAAGTGCTCATACCCAGACAAATAATCCTGACTCACCTGTTAGCTTATTCGGTAGAAGCTCTATTTTATGAGCTGTGTGGTGTGGGTTCAATTCTCACCCAGAAAAACTTTTACTTTACGCTGGACTCCGACTCTGAGAAACTGCTCCGTAGAATAGTTGAGGAAATGTATAGAGATGTCCATATTAAAATCCATAATGAGTACATAAAGGAGTAGTCACCCTTTTGGCTTAGTACACAACAAGCTTATAACCCTGTAAAGTCTCTAAGCGCTTTGCGTTTTGTCAATTCTTTTCACCCTAAAATACGTGTATAGGCACGCATTCTCTACATGCCTAAACGGCATGCGAGCCACGATAAAAGTCTCTCCACTCTTATTGCCACGTGAAAACGTGAAACACTTATCCGTATTCTAGTTTCGTCACGTTTTTAAGCAGGAGAAAGACTTGCCACCAGCCGCGTGCTTGGGGGCAGGTATCTATTTTGTGACAGATATAATTGATTGAGTTTTGGCGGGAACGCGGAGGGAGTCGTGTCGCCCTATTGTATTTTTTTCCAAAACTTTAATGTAACTGTAAATGTTTTATTCATAAAGTGCTGAATTAAGAGCGCAAATGTAGGAAACTAATATAATGTGGTGAAACATGACTTTTCGTGTTGCTTCCAAAACACCATCGAAGCTTATAGTAAAGTCACCACTACTTTATTAAGGCATGACTGGATTTGACTGGACTTAACCAAGACTGGACTTTGACTGTGTTAGACATAAATTGCAAAAATCGAAGGCAAGGCAATAAAGATAAAGAAGCTGAAAACTGCACACAAAATACAGAAACATTGAAACTGGCAAGAATGCATTAAGTACGATGCCAAGAAGAAGAAAAACCGGTTCACTGTCACTTCAGTAACATTTATTATCTCTGTAGGCTTTGATAAATTATTTTATTTTTATTTAAATTTGGTACAATAACAATTAGCAAACCTAGATTCACAATTAAAACATAATAACAACAAATAATACATTATAAATTTGCTAACCCAAACATTGCACACATCATTGCTAAGATTGCTTGCTTAATACATCAAACTAGCGACAACAATTCCAATTAAAATAACATCCATTAAAATTTAGAGAACCATGCAATTAAGTCTGTTTTTAAAGTTGAATAGACTAAGATGAAAAATATCAAGCTCATAACATAACCACTACATAAATCATTATATGCCACACACATACGATGAAGAGGATTGTATATATATATATATACATATAACTCCTCCAACTCTGTAGGTTTATTTACTCCAAACCGAAATACTTACGTAGGTACCAACATACATAATATTATGATAAAACTAGAATTGTGTAGCGACGGTAGCCCAGTGGTTAGCACGGTCGATCTGCACACCAAGGGGCTTGGGTTCAGATCCATGATGAAGAAAAACATCGTGAGGCAACCATAGCAACCATATTATATTGACACTTGTATAATTTCTTTTGACATTTGTATAACCTTTTTGACAGTTATAAACCTAATTTATTTTGAAGTCTGAAGATATTTTTTAAATTGTCAGATAGATATAATTGATTAGAATAGTCGTTTTTATGTCAATAAATAAATTTAATTTCATTTAAAATTTAAATTTAATTTAATTTAAAAATTTATAGCATGGCATTACTTTCTAGTTCTCTACTGAGTAGCTATCATCCTCAAGATGATAATCTGTCATCACACACGTAACGGTGTGTTCTGGCAGCCTCACTTACGGACCAGTTCCGTTCCTGGGCGTTTCGTCTTCGGCGATACCGCCGCTTAATACCAGGTGAGCTGTGGCACCTAGCCTCTCAACCATAAAAATACGTGTTCGTATCATGTTTCACAATTTCAGAGACAAAATAAATAAAAATGTAGCATATTATGTAAAATTAGTTCTAGACCTACGTAATTTTATTTGCCCCTTAATTTCTTTTACAAGATTAACTTTTAGGAAAAAACAAAGGTACCTACATCTTACAAAATATGTAAATTATATCCCGTAGTGCTCAAGCTAGGATTTATATAACTATATTAGGCTAAAATTATCCCAATTTTATAACGGTAGAATCTCATTTTGTGAGGTCACAGAATCCCGAAAATAAAAAATGTGAACGTGCTCTAGTTAGCGTTAATTATGTATATCCTCTCGAAATTACGGTTTGTTGAAAGTATTAATGCTAGAAATATAAATTAAATCCTACTTACCTTTTTAATTGAGTATTATACCTTGTCTATACAAAATTAACTTTTAAGATGTAGCTTTTTAATCTATATAGGTCTTTAACCTATAGACTCTGTATCATATATATGTAGTCTAAGTGGTTTTACATATTAGTAGGTACACTGGGAATGGTTATACGTATTTATTAGGGTTCCGTACTCGCCGGAGCTATTTAAGGAAGCCTTGTTACAATATTTAGTTTATTTCCGCTTAACAATCGTTTCTGTTTCAAGTGACTGAAGATTTAAATTTAACTAACTTGACAATAGAGATGAACGCTCAAAATGAACTTCCGCAAAGTAACGCCTGAATCAATCAATTACCTTGTTACAATGTTTTTTTTAAAGTGTCCGTACTTTATTAAGTATATGTATTTTAAATAGTTAATCCGTTGTATTAAGTAATATGTAGGATTATCTAGTTATCCATCTAAAATTATGGGGTACTAAAATAAGTCTAAAGTATATTTTTTGAGTTGAATCTATTTATTTATTTTGATACAAAAAAAAGTATACAATTTTTTCATCAGTATTATGTAAATGCCAAAAATAATTCGATCTAAATTATATTCCTTGACAAATGTGTATACAATATGATTTTACTTGGTGGTTGATTTCCTTAGCAGGAGATCGTCTAGGTAGGTACCACCGCAGTACCAGATATTCTGCCGCTAAGCAGTAGTGTGTAAACATTACTGTGTTTGAAGGGTACGGTTTGAAGGGTACTGCAGCTTGCGAAATTACAGGGCTATTGAGACTAACCACCTAGTCTCAAAGTAATGAGCGCCAAGGCAGCGATGCCCTGGACCTGTTTTACTACTGAAAGTTCTGTGTATCGCTGCAATGGTCATGGACGGCGTTATCTCTTAACATCAGGAGAGCATCTCGTTCGTCTCATTACTAGAATGATTACTAGAATCCCTCGGTGCGCGAGTTTGACTCGCTTTTGGCCGTTTCTTATCTCACTGTGTAGTGTACTCGACGAGACTTTTACCTTAACGCAATTGAATTTATGAAAATCAGACACCTTTCGCGCCTTAAAGCTATGTACTTACCTTAAAAGCCGATTAGGGATCGACTAGAGGCGTTCGTGCTAAAATTTGCTTAAATATCGCTGCTCTAACAGACAGGTATCTAAGTACTATAACAAGAAAAGTTTCGCCAATGTAATACCTAGATACTTACTCAAAGCACCAAGTAGAGAGTCACTCAACAAAGTTTACTGGATTCAATAATACTTAATGAAATAAGTTGACCTAAATTTTCATAAAATTAGGTTGTGTTATATTGGGGCTTGGATCTCATTACCGTAAGATTTTATGATTAGGTAAATAGGTTAATTTTTCCTAAGCCTAATATGTAACCTAGTTTATAAAGCTTATTTAGTTAACAAAAATAATTATGTGAAATTCACCAATAAGTATTTTTTACATACGTATTTATCTGTAGGTACTAGCTACCACTCTCGATTTTCCATGATTTTCCAGTTTTCCTACATAGTTCTGACAGAAAAAAGTGTAGGTATTATATATGAGTGTGTGTTTGCCTTTTCTTCTTGTGCATAGACAAGTCTTATATTTGTCTCTGTTTGTTTGTGTTTGTCATGTTTCAAAATAAAATTTAATTTATTCCTTTAATGAGACTAACGAGACGCTCTCTCTGTTAAGACAAAGTCTGTCCATGACCATTGTAGCAATACACAGTACTACTTTAAATAGAAAAATAAAATCCAGGGTATCGCTGCTTTCAAGCTCGTTACTTTAAGACTTATGATGGTTATTCTCAACAGCCCTGTAATTTCGCTAGCTGGACCATCAAACCGTAACACAGTAATATTTACACACTACTGCTTGGTAGACGAATATCTAGTTCTACGGTGGTACCTACCTAGACGACCTCCTGCTAAGGAGGTCTACTACCTAAGTAAACTGTATCACCAAGAAGTCTAATACTTTTTTTATTTTACTTATACGGAATTACTCATGTTTACTTATATTGGATAATCCCACTATAGTTTCGGCCACATTCGGTGGCTTTAATCATGGAGACAAAGCTGAATACAACACGCGCGCGGCCTCATCAGTAAAACAAAAATGTGTTAAAACTACGCCCGTTTCGAAAGTAGACTGATTAAAAACTGGGAGTACTCCAATACTTGCTGTTTACACCAGCAATTTCGCTAACCTGCACAAAGTACAATGCCAAAAATGAGGAAGAAAATAAGTATAAAATCATTACCTATGGTAAAGCTAGACAAATACTTTAAAATAAATCAAAATCAAGCTTCATCTTGATAAAACCTAATTATATTTTTAATGGAAAAACGTCGGAAGCTAAAGTAACAAATTTTTCTTAAGCTTCTTGAACAAATTGTTTGGTCAGCGCTATTGGCGGGGAAAATCATTCCTACGAAAGCTTACGTACCCTTAGTCGTCGGCAGATATAATAGAAGGTACCTAAGTGCTGGCTACAAACGAACTGCGTCAAACTTTACAATCTGTCTTGTATCTGTGCGTCCGTAATTATTAACAAAAATAATACGTGACCTGTGTATTGCTTGAGAATGAGTTGAAAGTAACGGTTTGTTTGTGATATTTATTTTGTTTTATCATCGCGTTAAAACAAATATCACCAACTATAGTTAGTGATATCTTCTATTTTTGAGTAATGTTGAACAAGAATGACTAACTAGAAGAAGAAGAAAACTATTTATTATATTGAATGAATCAAAAAACACGATTGTGTTAAAAAATAGCCAGTGCCATTCTGATGTGACGATTCTAACGATACCACATACGTCCAAATAATTATGTTGAGACACTTAAAAGTTATGGGGGAATAAAGACATTCACATACTTATGTACATACATTCATACATACATAGAAACATTAATTACACACACGCACACACACACACACACACACACACATACGTACAATCTTGACTTATTCATTTTTAATTGAAAATTAACTTAAAACTTAAAAAGATTATTACCACTTTTCTAGTTGATTGGAAGTGACCATCTTCCACAAGTCTGATCGAGTCGAAATTTGATATTTCGTTACTAGTATGGGGGTTCTTTTTTAATTTTTAAACTTATTTTTGTCATTGGAGTAAACATAAAAAAAGATAGGATCCGATATTTAATTTTGTAATAATACGAGAATAAAATTTGTAAAATACTTTACTAAACATATATAACAAAATAAGTAGGTACTTAATAGTTTTAGATTAAGGCAACCACAAATGTAGTCTTAATAATTTAGTTGATTTTTGATAGAATACGGAAAATAAATTAACAACCTGAACACTGGGCTAATGTTAAACCTCTCGTACACAGCTTGCCTATATCATTGTGTAATGACTATTTTCACTATTTTGTTTAATACTATTTACTATTGCTTCATAAATTACTCAGCCACTTTGGTGTGTAGAGAAGCTTTAATATTTATAAGCATCATCGAAACTTATCAACAATTTCACTAATAGCACTATAGCATCCCGAAATCAGGACAATTAAATACACAAACAATAGTAGCCCATTCTTCCACAGGATGTAATTCCACCGTCCTAGGTTTTTTTCCCACTTGTAGACTGTCTGCACCACCAGTGGAATCAACAGGCCCAGGGTTGAGAAGAAAATGGCGCCAACGAGACCGATCAACAGTTCCAAGTCTGGAATTGCAACGGCAAGAATAACTGAAAAAAAAAGTTCACAGTGCAATTCTACAGAATACTTCAGAATGATGGATGATCAGGTAGTCCTACATAAAAATTTTTTTTTTAAATTAAATGTCCTTTTGGGTTTTCTTAGTCCGCGTTTAAAAGTGTAGCTATCATAATATCTGTGCATCATTCAAATTCAAATCATTGATGCGATTGCGATTGCGATTTTTGTGTACACTTCTATATTTACCTATGTATATATAAAAATCTAATCTCGTGTCACTGTGTTCGTGGTCCACTTCTCTGAAATGGCTCGACCGATTTTTATGAAATGTTTTATGTATATTTGGTAGGTATGAAAATAGGTCGCAAAGTATATTTCATACCGCTAGGTGTTTAGGGACAATTCTTAACTCAACGAGGACGAAGTTACGGGCGTAAGCTAGTATTACCATAAATTATATGTGAGCTGTGCATTGCTTGAGAGTAAGTAGATAGCAATTTAGGAACATTTCGTTGGTGATATTATTGTATTGAGAAAATAATTGAATATATGACACCTGAATATATATAACCTTTTATATTGGACAGACAGATCTTTTTTACTGTTGATAGGTTAAGTGTTTAACCACAACTTGCCTGATGTTAAGTGACGGGGTGGTCGAAGATGGTAAAGCAAACCTAGCCCGTATTAGAACTGGCTCCCAAATGAACACCGACAGGTGCTTAGCGGCAGATTTTCAACTTGAGGGTGCAAACTGTAACTAGACGGCAGATTACTAGAAATTACCACCATGAAATGGTTTCCTCACAGCGTTTTCTTACACCGACACCTCATCTGATGTTAATAACAAACGCGCTAGCGTTTAAACGTCAACAAAGGTCACGGACAACGGTGTCTGTGGAGCGCGTATTTTAAATAAAAATACTTCTCAAAAAACTTAAATAAATCACGATCACCACAAGACAAGCACTTACTTATTTTGTCACTTGTTTTTGTTTCACAAAAAGAGTTATGGACAAAAATTCATTTACTGTGAAGTGTGGACAGAATTTCAAATGAGATTTATGCTGCCAATCTTTGCAAGGTTAATCTATGTAAATTTAGTATAAACTTGGCAATGCATTTCAACTATCTATGCCGTGAGTCAGTGAAATTATTCAGTCTAGCAATCAAGTTAAGCTAGCAAGACCTATGGCATTGAACTATAAGCTTCAAAAGGCTTACAGAGTGCAACGTTATCCAAATAGAAGCAGCCATGTAATTATACTTGACAAAACGCAGCTGCAGTAAATAATTATTTTTAGGGTTCCGTACTAGAAGCGTGAGTGGCGATTATTATATTGTGATGTTATACAAAAAAATGTTTGTTTGTATTTTATGCGTGGCCGTACTGTATCCGATTGCGATGAAACTTGGCCAATTTTCTGCTTGTACTTTGTATTTTACTTGCCGCAAAGCAGTAGTGGGTAAATTATTGAGATCTGGTTTTAATGGTATTGCAGCTGGCGAAATTAAAGGGCTCTTGATTACCCATCGAAAATTTCAACGTAATGAGCGTCAAAGCAGCGATTCCCTGGACTTCGTTTTGCTAATCAAAATTCTGTGTGCAATAGACTTGCTTTGTCTCTTACCATCAGGAGAGCGTCTCGTTCGTATCAACAAAATTCATTAATTATTTTTAAATTACGCGAAGGTTATATGTATTGTACAATTAGATGAATATATAGAAAAAAATACTCTGGAATGGAACTCGCTCTCAAGTGAGGCTGCCAGCTCTCATTGTTAGATGCCTGGTGGCAGATTTTCAACTTGAGGGTGGTAGCTAGCCAGCCGAGTACTATAAAGTACCCTAGCACCACGCTATGGTTTCTTCACGATGTTTCACTTCACCGGCAACTTAAGCTCATTATTGGGATTTGAACCCACGATCTTCGGCGTGTGAACTGACCGCTCTAACCACTGAGCTATCATCGCTGCAAAATTATAATAAAACAGGTTTCATGCCTGATTTCATTGGACGAAAACATGAATGCAAGAATTACGCTTAATAAAAAAAAAACGATGCGCAATTTCATCTTGCTCTTAGCTAATTTATATATAATTAAATTTGCTAATTTATAAATAACTAATCTGTAGAAATTGTTGATAGCACATACATTTGTCAAGTGAATTGGTGCACATTCGGGCGCTAACAATAAATCCTGATGAAGGGGGTTTTTGTCATTTTCTTGTAACACATGTACAGTCACGTGCTACAATATAATGTTTACAAAAACATATTTTTAAAGTAATAAAGACAAAGCACGTTTCTCATAATTATTAACGATTTTTATTGCCCCGTATCTCAAAAGAAAAATAACTAATAGGATCACTTCGTTGTCAGTCTGTATGTCTGTCAAGTCCCTTTTTCTCAGAAACTCACGGATGTATCAAGTTTAAATTATTACCTAATACTCAGGTCTAGAAGCCCTTGAAGCTGTGAAAAAAATCAAACTTCCAAATCAATACAATCATAAGATACAGCCGGTTATGACTGCATACCGTTGACCTAGAATCATGACATTTCACATCACATCACATCATTAGCCATAGAACGTCCACTGCTAGACATAGGCCTCCTCCTGTGGGAGGTTTTGCCAATACTCGCCACGCTTGGCAGGCGGGTTGGCAAGCGCAGTTAGGTTAGGATTGTTCAAAGAAGACGCTGCTGCCCATCTTCCGGATGTCTTCCCTTAGCCGACTCTTATGGCAACCACGGGTAGAGAGGGTGGGGTACTATTCTTACGCCGGCACCACCACGGCAATGTCATGATATTTGCCAAGAAGCAATGTCTTAGTTCTTATAGCACAAGTAAAGGTAAACTCAATCAAAACAAAACAACAAATCAAAAACCCAAGCTAAATATCCAAGTGTGTGTTCCGGCAGCCTCACTTGAGAACCAGTTCCATTCCAGGCTAGATGTGTTTACCATCTTCGACCACACCATCACTTAACATCAGGTAAGTTGTGGTCAAATACCTAGCACGTTAATTTTTTTTTAAATATATGATATCTTCCTGTTGATGTTGTAACTGACTGTACCTCCGCAGTTTCGTAGGTATAACGGGTAGGGAGGATCGTAACTTAGAGGTAACCTTTCGTGATAGCCGTGATAAAACTACATATATATAGGTATTCTATGTAGACTTCTCTTATTTATGCAGGAAGGGAACGCAGGTTGTTCAAATTGAGGAAAAATAGTTTCAATATGTAGCTGTACGTCAGTTGGGGGAATTAGATTCTGACATGAAATACCGACAGTTGGGTTCTCTTTGAATAGGTCACCTATGAAATTTACCTTTTTAACTGTTGCACGTACGACGTAAGTCGCACATACGACGTTAGTCGCACATACGACGTTAGTCGCACGTGCTACCGTATAAAAGGGGGAAATCTGATGGGTATCCTATTCAAAGAGAACCACGTACGACGTTAGTTTGTATGTTTAATTTATAATATTAGGTACTTAGGTATCTAAATAGGTTGGTCGTAACTAGTAGAAAATAACTGAGATTAATGTCCAGCAGTGGGCTATCTTTAGCTGATACTAATGATGATGATGTTGAGAAATAAAAATCATTTCTGTTAGATTTCATTCAAAAAAAGTGAAGAGTTGTGAATGGTTGTGCGGTTACAGTTTCAATCAAGGAACTTTTGTAGCGGTGATAGCTCAGTGATTAGTACGGTCGGTTCACAAGCTAAATAACGTGGGTTCAAATCCCAACAATGCTGAGGAAACCATAGCATGGTGGAAGAGTACTTTCTAGTTCTCGACTAGCTTCTATATTGAACATAAAAATCTGTCGTCAAGCACCTAACGATGTGTTCCGGCAGCCTAACTTGTGAGCCAGTTCCATTCCAGGCTAGGTGTGTTTATCGTCTTCAACCTTACCGTCACTTAACACCAGGACATATGTGGTAAAACCGGCCTGTCAACCAAAACCAATAATAATTATTTTGCCGACGGATATTTCTTTGGCTCACCGGTAAATGTAACGCTGATAGTTCTGAGTGCCATTTGGCCCACGTTGTGGTACTGCTTGTCAACTCTATCCTTCAAGCGTGACCATATTATGTCCATAGGCGCGTACATTTGTAAACAATAAGTGAAAAACACTGCAATGGCGACGAGCACTTTTGCTGAAAGCGCCAATCTGAAAAACAAGAAAGTTTTTGTAAAGACACAAAGTTAACTTGGTGGCTTTTTTAGCAGGAGGTTATCTAAGTTGGCACCACTGCAGCACCAGATATTATGCTACCGAGCAGTAGTGTGGAAACATTACTGTGTTCCGGTTTGAAGGGTACTGCAGCTAGCGAATTTACAAGGCTGTTGAGACTAACCATCGAAAGTCGCAAAGTTATGAGCGCCAAAGCAGCGATGCCCTGGACTTTGTTTCGATCCTCAAACTTTTTAAACACAAAGAGACGAGTTTTGATAGGCACATTATATTGTATGCTAAAAAGTAAACATATATTCACCTTTTTTGTCGCACTGGACACTACAGTGACAACTATTATTATTTTGTCATTTGTAAGTCGTGTGTTGTTGTTGTAGTGTTGTGTGTGTCAAAATAAATGTTTATTTCTTTCTGTCTTTCTTTCTTTCAATCTTTCTTTCTTAATCTATAATTTGTAATTTATTTTTATGCCTACACTTAGCTATTTTTTCGGGTAAACCTTTGATTCAATTTTAGAACGATCCCCGTATAAACAAAACACACATCGATTAAAGTCGTAATCATTTTAACTCACCATTTCTATATGATTTTGTAATGAATAGTGGGGTAATAGGGTAGTAGGGTAGGGTATTTTATGCTGGGTAGCATCCTTAAACACGCACACATTGACAGTCATAAGACAATATGCACACTAGCGCTACGCATTGTGCCTAACTTGGGCCGTTTTTGGCGTGTTGTATGTTTACAATTGCAAGTGTTCTAGACAGTATAATATCATCAATGATTGAATGCTAAGAAGTTTACGTCTCTGTATCAAAAGATCCTGAATGTTATTAGATTGTATGAATCATAGTGGTTAGCGTAGTCGTTTCACACAACGAAGGGCGTGGGTTCAATCTCCAACAATGAGCTTGAGCAGTCGGTGAAGGAAAACATCGGGAGGAAACCCTAGCGTATTCGTAGGATATTTTATAGTACTCGGCTGTCTAGCTACCACCCTAACGTTGAAAATCTGAAGCTAAGCTAACAGTGTGTTCCGACAGCTTCACTTGAGAGCCAGTTCCATTTCAAGCTAGATGTGTTTACCATCTTTGGCCTCACCGTCACTAATCAAATACCTAACCTGTTAATCATATAAAAGATATGATGTAAAAATGCAAACCAAGGAAATATAAAAAAAAACTAAGTTTTTTTTTAAATTAAAAGCAAGCAGGATCCTAATTGGGCACTTTTATGCTAAATATGTTGTATTGCCCTTAGTATCTCAGTAGGGTGTTTTTTCCTTTATCGATTCGGGAGCAATTTTCGTCACGTTCACCCGATTACGAGGGTGCCAAATCGAATTTAGCTGACATTACATTAGACTTCGAAGCTCACAAATCGTGTTGTGGAGCAGATACAATAAATGCTTTATTTGTCTGCTTCACAGCGCAATTTGCGAGCGACACAGATGGTTTTTGATTTGGAAACTTTGAGATAACTACATTCGAAGCAAATTTTGTTTCAGCACTGTTTATTGGTTTAGTTCCTAGACTAAGTATTTATTACCGGTTTGATATAACATCCGTGTAAGCGGGAAAAACTTATGCATCGCTTGCTGAGAGTGAACGAGAGAAAATGTATACTTTTGTCTTTTACTCAGTGTAATAAAACGATTGTTTGGCTCAATTGTTTTTTTTTTTTGTGTCAGACAACGTTGGCCTTTATCTTAGATATTTCAGTGCTTTGAATTTACTTTTGTTGTAAATTATTTACTATTATACGTTATTGATATACCCGAAAAGACATGTTTCACTACATTATATCACTTCCCTACACTCGCGCTTATAATTCGGCACTTTATGAATAAAATACCACTATTTTTATACATAAACATACGAAGAAATACTAGTTTTGGAAAAAAATACAATGGGGCGACACGACTCTTTCCGCGTTCCCGCCAAAAAACTCCATCAGACTTTTGTTTTACAAATTATTGTATTGGAACATGTCCATTAACTCTTACTCAAGTACTTTATTTTTGTAAATACACAAAGAACACCCAGAGACAGAACAAAAACAAAATTGTAGCGTGGCGTAAGGATGTTTTTTTTTGTTTAGATGACTTGTTACAATTATTTATATATTTATTTTATGTTATTCGGAAAATATACAGTTATAAATATCTTAATTACTAATAAATATTATTAACTTAACACCAAATCTAAAGCTTGTTTGTTAATAGATATAAGAAAATGAAAAGTAAGTTTTATAAGATAAAAAAGTCAGACACACTAGGGGGCACACTAAACCAGTTTGTAGTTATACTTTGTCTAATCAAATTAGTACTAGTGTTAAATAAGTCAAATTCAGGAAAGTCTTCTAGTTTATTTACGAAGTTAGATGATCTTATGAAAAATGAATTTCGTCTGTAATTAGTCGCACTATAGGAGACATGTAAGTATTTAGTATGTCTTGCGGTTATTCTGGGGACATTCAGATGTATGTTAGAGAGGAGATGCGGAGAATCAATATAACATTGTGCTATTTTAGTTAGAAATATAACGTCAGCTATTTTGCGTCTCTCCTCAAGTGGTAATATATAATATCTACTACATCTCGACTCATAGTCGATGTCGTATATATCTTTTGCATTTGAATTGAAGATATCTCACAAATCCACGGTTTTTTATTTTTTTATTTAGAAAATTACACTCCTCAGACACCGGGGTCCGTGACCTTTATTAACTAGAATTTATACAATATTATATATATATATATATTTTTTTTTTTTTTACGTCACAAATCTACGTTGGATTGATTAACTTACATTTCATCCTGTGGCAGATTCAGCGTGATACTACCCAGGACTTTGTCGCCATACTTCAAGTAGCCAAACACGCCGACTACTCCATAGAGTACGGCCACGAAACTCATGGTGGTGGTAAGAACGCCAGGGCAGCCCAGGAAATGCTGCGGGTGGGCCATTTCGTTCTCCACCGGCATTACCACGTTGATGCCTTCCATCGCGAAGATTGCCGTACTGAAACAATTTTTGGACATGTATAGAAAGCTAATAACTTCTTCTATTCACAAAAAAAGTTATAACACAGAAATAAAAGCGTTTAACATTCAAACACATCACTTCATCAGCCATAGGACGTCCACTGCTGTTAATAGGCCTCCTCCTGGGGGGGTTTTGCCAATACTCGCCGCGATTGGCAGGCGGGTTGACGAGCGCAGTTAAGTGTGATTGTTCAAGGAAGACGCTGCTGCCCATCTTCCGTATTACATCCTTTAGCCGACTCTTACGGTAACCACGGGTAGAGAGGGCAGAGTACAATTCTTACGCCGGCACCACCACGGTAACATTCAGACATAGTGCACAAATTAGCAGCCTTAATGGTTAGAGTGATCTCTTTCAGGCAACTTTTTATGGATATAGCATCTAGCTGCACCCTGCGGTGTTAGCCGCTATTCCCACGCTACATTTTTTGGATAAAAATGATGTCCATGTGTTAATCTAGGGCGTCAGCTACCTTTATACAAAACTTCATTAAAATTGGTCCAATCGTTCGAGCGTGAAGAAGTAACAAACAAACAACACACTCACAAACTTTCGTTTTTAGGGTTCCGTACCCAAAGGGTAAAAACGGGACCCTATTACTAAGACTTCGCTGTCTGTCCATCTGTCTGTCACCAGGCTGTAATTCAAGAACCGTGATAGCTAGACAGTTGAAATTTTCACAAATTATGTATTTCTGTTCCCGCTATAACAACAAATACTAAAAACAAAATAAAATAAATATTTATACATCAACTTTCCATAACTATCCCATACAACAACCGCGATTTTTTTGGTTTTTTCATAGATAATGGTGAGAAACGTTTCGTGCGCGAGTCCGACTCGCACTTGGCCGGTTTTTATAATATTAGTGTGATTGGCATTCTTATACGACTGCCCAATAAAGTAATGTATTTAGGGTTCATCCATGTGTGTGAGTTTCTTTATTCCACCATACATTTTTAATACCCGAACAGATTTGGATATCTTTAGAATCCGTACATAATTCCGAGTGACATTAGCTATATATTTTTTAAATCATTTATTATTGGCCATTCGGGTATATTTTTTTTGAAATTCTGATTCGATTCAAAAGCTCAATCTGACATGTCGGCTAGTAACTCAGACATTATTCCGCAAATAACACGAGATTACAAACCCCACAGATCAAACGTCTCTACATCAAACAACTCGAATATGCAAATAACGACAATATTGGCTTATTTGTGAAGCTTGTACTTTCTTATTCATATTAATAAATGTCACCTTAAAATCACAAGTCATAAAATGTGAAGATTTATTACCAACAGATAATAAATATGCAATTTAACGCATCATTTTTTGATAGTTCCTTATGTCCCGAAGACATTTTAGTATAATTAAAATATAAATATTATTAAATGCTATTTTTTTTTTTAATGTAACAGTAATGAGACGAACGAGACGCTCTCCTGCTGTTTAGAGATAACGCCTGTCCGCCAGCGATACACAAAACTTTGAGTAGTAAAACAAAGTCCTGGGCATCGCTGCCTTGGCGTTCATTACTTTGAGACTAGATGCTTAGTCTCAATAGCCCTGTAATTTCGCTAGCTGCCTTTCCTTGCCTACCCTTCAAACCGGAACACAGTAATGTTTACACACTACTGCTTGACGGCAGAATATCTGGTACTGCGGTGGTACCTACCCAGACAACCTCCTGCTAAGGAAATCTACCACCAAGTAAATAGCTATAGCTACCAATCGACACAAATAATATTTCTTATATCTACACTATCAATAAAGAGGAAAGATTTGATTTTTGTTTGTTTTAATGTATTGATTATGCTCCAAAACTACTGGACCGATCTGAATAATTCTTTCATCACTAGAATACCTACTACATTCATCATCATCATTTCAGCCGTAGAACGTCTACTGCTGGACATAGGCCTCCCCCATTCCCCCCCCCTACATAAAGACCGGTTGGAAGCGGCTCGCATCCAGAGTGTTCCTGCGGTCTTTATGAGGTCGTCTGTCTACCTTGTGGGTGGACGTCCTACGCTGCGCTTGCCGGTCCGTGGTCTCCACTCCAGAACTTTGCAGCCCCATCGTCCATCAGTTCTGCGTGCTATGTGCCCTGCCTACTGCCACTTCAACTTTCTAATCCGTTGTGCTATGTTCGTAACTTTGGTTCGTCTACGGATCTCCTCATTTCTGATTCGATCTCGTAGAGAAACTCCGAGCATAGCCCTCTCCATAGCTCGTTGTGCGACTTTGAGCTTATCAAGAAGGCACATAGTCAGAGACCACGTTTCAGCACCATAAGTCATCAATGGTAACACACGCTGGTCGAAGTGGTTCGACTTGAGGCATTGAGGTATCAGACGAAAAAACGTTGCGCTGTTTTCCGACTACATTATCTATGATGAAAATAAACTACAATACAATTAGGGATCCGTATGAAAACTTCAATAGTGTAATCCACGCTGTGAAAAATTTACCGAAAACAACCCTTACTTCGCGTGCGCAACGAAAACTATGAACAATTGAACAAAGTGATGTTTTACAGTTCTATAGAGCAATATTTATTAAATACCTATATCTACCCGTGCGAAACCGGAACAGGCCGCTAGTCTTATACATAAAGGTAAATAAACGCGATTTTCTTAATTTTTATTTCCGTAAGAACCTTCTACAAAGTATTAGAAACCTTAAAAAAGTTATGGTATAACCAAGGGAAACAGGGATTAATTTTTTTCATATACGAGTAGATATTTGAGTATTTTGGCATGTGTTGAGATATTTTTTGTTCCATTCCATTTTATGGTTCCTTGGAAAAGATCGCTTTTAGCGATAAGCCCGCCATTCGTGGCACTTGCTCCTAAGTGTCTTGTTTGTGTTATATTTTTAAGTATGACGCATCCCGCGAATTATTACAACTAGACTAAAAACGTTAAACGCGTTGACTCTACGCTTCTCATCCGTACGGCCAAGGAATGGAACAAGCTGCCGGCTTCCTTGTTTCCTGAGGGATATAATCCAGATCTTTTCAAGAGTGAACAGGTATCTTTTAAGTCTGCGTGCTTCATCTTCGATATCATCTTTTATTATCAGGCGAGTTGGTGGTCAAAGGCGGACTTATCCGTATTTAAAAAAAAAGATTTACTAACTAATTCATAACACAAAAAAGTGCGTGCGTGCAATCTATGGAGCCTGGTCTATCGATAGCTGTCGGCCTATTTTCCAAAAATTCAACATTTTGCCATTACCTTGTATGTATATTAAACAAATATGTATATTTGTCCAAGAACATCCCATCCAATATTTTGACTTTCAGTCAGATAAACTACCAAAAAATACTGTCAGAAAAATACATTACAAAAAGCTGTATTTTCCAAAATGTAAGCTCGAGTTGTATAAGAGAAACTCTTACATAATGGCAATTACAGTCTATAATAAACTTCCGGTCGAAATAAAAAAGCTACCTAATAGAAAATATAAAAATAAACTAAATTCTTGGTTGTTGAGCAAATGTTATTACACAATACCAGAATTTAAACGATAAAAATACGTAAAATATAAATGACATTATTGTACACCTCTGAAAGAGGTAATTTGTATGGAACCATGTATATATATTTTTGTATAACATCTTTACCACCTACATTTAACAATAAAATCTTGAATCTTGAATCTAAGCTTGGCTGTAAAATAACTTAATACGTGCACTAGGTGGTACATAGGTCACTTTAGCTAGAGGTTGTTGGACATTCTCAGTTCTCTTTTGTTTATCTGCATATAATTTTACTGCAAAAAATCTTTTCCCTACAAAAGAAATAAAAACAAAAATTCTATGACAACCAATTCTTATTAAGTTCTCACCTCAGAATTCGTAATAAAATATGCAAATATATTTTTACTTTCACAGCTTTTTCATTTCGTCCTGAATTTATGTTTATTTCTATTCAAAGTTGGTTGATATCAGACTAATTGCTACTAGGTTTCATTACACTAAAGTCCTTTGAAGCTTTTACTTTAATCTTTGACTTCATTTCAAATGAAAATAGACTTGAAATGTTAATTAGTGAAAACTATAAAATAAAATTAGTAGCGTGGTAACAACGTTGTCTAAAATCAATTTGTAGCGATGATAGCTCAGTGGCTAGCGCGGTCGGTTCGCATGCCGAAGGGCGTGGGTTCAAGCCCCAACAATGAGCTTGAGTTGCCAGTGAAGGAAAACATCGTGAGGAAAACATGGTGGTAGGATACTTTCTAGTACTCGGCTAGCTAGCAAGTTGAAAATCTGCCGCCAAGCATCTAACGGTGTGTTCCGGCAGCCTCACTTGAGAGCCAGTTCCGTTCCAGGCTAGGTGTGCTTTACCATCTTCGACCACACCGTCACTTAACAACAGGTGAGTTGTGGTCAAAAACCTAGCCTGTCAGACATAAAAAAGCAGAGCTAATTGTTGCACACACCACACACAATTATCAAACTTGGCAATTAGCTATTATTAAAATAGTGGCTTTTATATGAATTTTATATCTATAAGTATATTTCCGATATTATAAGTATTGTGGTATCTCCCATCGTATGTTTGATTTCATCCTATGGTTTCCTGGAAGAGATCCGTTTTAGCGGTAAGGCTGCTACTTAAAACACTATCTTTTAGGGTTCTTTTTTGTAGGTACTGATTATATTTTAAAATTTTCCTTTCCTTCTTGAGTTCTGGTGCACATAATAAACAATATCTATCTATCTATCTATCTATGAGTGTAAACCTTTTCAAAAGTAAGACTATCCCATACTTATTCTGTGACACTGGCTGAAATCAAACAAACTACAACTGTTTCTGTCTATATCTTGTCAGCAAAGTTCAACTTTGAATTAAATTAATAAATATTCTAGGACATTTAACACAGCGCCATCTAGCCCCAAACTAAGCAAAACTTGTAGGTATAATGGAAACCAAATAAAGGATAGTTTTCTTTTGTGAATACGTAGAGTAATGATCTTTTAAGAACGCTTTATTCGTATCTTAAATGACTTTGATTTCCCACAAATATTTTGTCATGAGTTATTTTATATGGCTGTAGATAACGCATATATATTCCTTGCCATTCTTGCAATGACCTCTTTCTTGTAATGTATGATAAAATGAATTTGAAACTCGAAACCTCCACATCTCGTTTAAGCTCACCTCAAAAACAAAGGCCATTTTTCGACGCTTGCCACCATGTCCACGTTCAGAACTGACGGAACATCAACAAAAGTATAGTAGCACGTAATTCCGAATGTCAACACTAAACATATATTTGCTAACACTGAAAACGGTACCAGGAACTTCAGGTAGCGTATTTGAGTTGTCAAAATTAGAGGCAACAGGAGAATCCCGCAGTACATTTCAACTGACAGCTTGGTTGCAGGAACAAAGTGGTCACACATCTGAAACAAATAGAGTACATTTAACTTCCCGACGACGAAGTTTCCGATGACGCCTTCATTAAGTGATTAATTAATTGTATAGAGTGGTTGCTTTAGAGAAATTGGTTACACGGATTTTGATTGAAGTAGATATCGTCGTAGGATAAGACGGTTTTCAATACATAGTTTTGTTTTTGAAAACTACGTATTGTTACCTGTTTAATGTCTTCAAGCATGCTTTGTAGATCATCCAGGGTTTCAGCAAACTTTAACTTTCATATCATGTAAGTTAGCTAGTAAATTGAGTTCCGCTGCCTTCGCGATTAGAAAAATTAGACAAATAACAGATGTGGCTACAGCCAGGTTGGTTTACTTTGCTTATTTCCATAGTTTAATGTCCTACAGTCTACTGCTGTGGGGCTCAGCTGCAGACTTTGAAACTATTTTTATTCTGCAAAAAAGTGCAATTCGCGCAATCTATTGTTTGGGTCCTCGCGAATCACTACGAAATCGATTTAAAGATTTAAAGATATTAACGTTACCGTCACAGTACATTTATGAAAACATTATGTTTGTCCGGAAAAATTTAAATTCATTTGAAATTAATAGTAGTCGCCATAACTTAAATACAAGAAATAAAGATAAAATTGTGACACCTAGATTCAGGTTATCTAAAGCTAATAAGTCTTTTCTCGGGAATTGCGTTAGATTCTATAATAAAATCCCACTTGAGGTAACTAAAATGTCCTATAATAAATTCAAAGATTTTATAAAGCAGAGGTTAATTGACAAAGCCTACTATAAGGTGGCTCATTACGTGGAAGACAGGAATATATGGTTGTTGTAGCTTCTCTCTGCACTTGCATCCCCCTGGCTAAGTGACAATTGTAGTAAGCATAATGTATGTATTAATATTTATTACTGTAAATTGTAACCTAATATGAAAAGAAAGATCCACAAAAAAAATGCCTTGCTGAGTTTCTTGCCGGAGTCTTCTCAGTTGAAGTGTAATTACGAGCCGGTGGTAGATTCAAACATGTAACTTAACGTTCATAAGTGCCTTACCAGGGCCTAAACTGAATAAATGACTTTTGATTTTGATTTTGATTTTGTATATATTCATATAATACATATATTATATTATATTATTCATATAATTTGATGTTGTGTAACAACTGCGCTTGTGAGAATCCATAGTAAACATATTATTTTATTACAATCTTTCAGACGGTAACAACCTTGTTACATGGGTTTCGTTATCGATTTTCAATATCCTGCCATACATTATTATTTAGCTTTCCACTCACCATAAAGAAGATGATAAAAACAAATGACACCATCATATGAAAAAAGTTTCAGATGACAACATAAATCAATAATTAATGTAATAACTCTTTATTGTACATAGGTACTAAAAATTAGATTATACAGAAGGAATGAACTGGCGACTCTTTTTGGAAAAGCAATCTAGTGGTAAGTATTCTTATTCTTTGGTTTATCAGTTTAGGCATTCATGAGAAAACGATTTTCGGGGAACACGTCATGCGGTTTGGTAATAGGTATAGGACGTTAATTCTAACGTAACATACGTATGTAAGACGATATAGTGGGTACCACACACGAAAGGTCGCGCATTAGTTTAAGAGGCTCAAGTTCAAGTAATTAACCCATCGATTAAGCAGTTGTCGGAACGCAGGTCGGAATTACAGCTGACAACAGTATTAATCCGATACTAAGAATACCTATTACGTACATTGTGATATTATGTGCCATACTAGAGATAATACCGTACGTTAAAGACGATGATTATATTTAAATTAAGAAAAGATTTATATTAAAAAATATATTTGAATATGTGTATTACAATTTATAATAATTTACCTAATGACATAGAAGTTCTAAACGGAAATAAAATAAAATGTTTGATTGGCTCTTTAACAATTATTTCTACTCGTGAATTTTTCTTATAAATAATAATTAATAATAATGTAATATGGATTAATTAAATTAATTTATCTACTGTTGGAGCCGTTTCCAGGAACTGAGATTCAGATTATATATATACAAGAATTGCTCATTTAAAGGTGTAAGCTATATAATCTGTAAAAAAGTGTAAGCTATAAATCTGTAACCTATATAATCTAAATCTCGGAAACGGCTCCAACGATTTTCATGAAATTGAGTATGCGGAGGGTTTCGGGGGCAATAAAGTGATCTAGCTAGGTTTCATTTTTAGAAAACGTCGTTTTAGCCGTATTTTCTAGGCGAACGTGCTCCACCGTAGACCGCATATTCGCTTAACACGCATAAAGCTGATTTTGCCCATTGACAACATTAATTAATTTTTACTTATAAGTCACGTATATTTTAATTTCTGTTTTACTGTTTGTCAATAAAATTTTATTAATATTATCTATCTATCTATATCTTTAAACGAGCAATTCTTGTATATATATATATTCTGAATCACGGAAACGGCTCCAACGATTTTCATGAAATTTAGTATGCAGCAGGTTTCGAGGGAGATAAATCGATCTAGCTAGGTTTCAGTTTTAGAAAACGTCGTTTTATCCGTGTTTTCAGCCGAGCAAAGCTCGATCATCCAGGTACTTATTATTATTATTAACATCGGGCGAGTTGGCGGTCAAACGCAAACCTATTTGTAATTTTTTTTAAAGAAGTTTTTGTGTTGTATGTACATTACACACGTGCGAAGTCGGGGCGGATCGCTAGTTATCTATAAGATATTATATGCTAGTTATTGTAGGAATAGCCTTAAATATAAATAGCCTTATTTCTAAGATTTCTTTAACATTCATAATATCTAAAGATTACCTCAGATAAGTCGTTCAACTTTAATAAGCATTTAGTGACTTATTTGCCAATTCTATACGTACTTGATTGTTGCCACGAATTCACTTGAACCGCAAAAGTAACGAGGGCTCTTATGTATAAAAAGCCTACTTACTTATAAAGTGTTCTAATAAATATTTTAACATGGCCCTAATAGGAAAAACCGGGATAAAATAATATGAATGTAAGATGTCGCAAGAATATTAAAAGCTAATTACAGCTGTTCTACTTTTATTATACAGTTAGTTAAGCCAGCAGTTTGAGCCGAGTTGTAAACAAATCTGTGTCTTTAGCTAATCACTGTGTATACTGTCTTACGTTTACGAGTCAACGAACATAGGACGCCATGTAGTCCGATAGAGTGACGATATACGTTGATAGTTTACTTGGTGGTAGACCTCCTTAGCAGGAGATTGTCTAGGTAGGTACCACAGCAGTGCAAGATATTCTGCCGTTAAGCATAATAAACAGTAGGTACCTGGATGACCGAGCTTTGCTCGGCTGAAAACACAGATAAAACGACATTAATATCGATAGACGATAAAACCCATCTAGATCGATTTATCGCCCCATAAATACTAAATTTCATGAAAATCGTTGGAGCCGTTTTCGAGATTCAAATTATACCTATATAATTATATATATACATATATACTAGAATTGCTCGTTTAAAGGTATTAGATAACTGTGTTATGGTTTGAAGAATACTGCAGCTAGCGACATTACAGTGCTATTGAGACTAACCATTGAAATTTTCAAATTATCGGGCGCCAATGCAGTGATGCCCTGAACTTTGTTTTGTTATTCCAAATTCTGTGTATCGCTACAATGAATCGGAGGTGCTTTTCGTTATCACTTAAAATCAGGAGAGCGTGTCGTCTTTTACATAAAAAAATAATAATGAAATAAAGGTTAAACTAATGTGTAACTAACCTAATGTAGACATAGATACAGAGAAATTTATAGAACTGAATACAAAAATAGGCAATAAAGAAAATATTCAGCCAAAGTGGTCCGAAGAGGCGATTTGGTTAGAGTTTTTATTATAAGCGTTTAAGTTTATTACGATATTTGCCTCCAGAGAACAACTATTCAAATTGTGCCGAGTTTCGAAAAAACAATTTATTTCAAAGTCTGTGATTTTTAGGCCGTTATCAAGGACTATTAAAATAATATATTATGGTCATGTTGATAAATATTTAATGAATTAAAGCCAACGCTCACATTTTTAAAACCGAAATTAGATTTCTTGAGATTGATAGAAACCGGAACAATTTAGGAATTTATCATCATCATCATCATCATCATCATCATCATCATCATCATCATCATCATCACTATCAGCCGTATGACGCCCACTGCTGGACAAAGGCCTCCCCATTGATTTCCATAAAGACCGGTTGAAAGCGGCTCGAAAGGCAATAATGATATCAAAATCTATAAGGTCTTCTCTAAATGTATTAGAAATTTTAGCGCAAATGATAGATTAGAATAATCTTAATATTTCGAACGAAAGTGTTAACGTGGAAATAGTTCAACGCTGTTACGCTAACAATCTGAATCATGTAAACTTTAGCATTTTGATAGAATATATTTAGTGTCTACGTGGAACAAACGCTCCCGTAAGAACGAGTATTCCCTGAATAAATTGTGTACATCTGAAAAACTCAGCTTTAGGTATTTATTCTCAAAGCCATGTTAACAACGAAGGAAAATATTAAATAGCTCGATAATAAAAAATTTGTTAATAAGTAACCTGTTTTTAAAGAAAAATTAAAACACACAGATACAAACTTCATAAAGAAAAAAAAAGACCGAACACAATTTTTTTTTTTTTTTCAAAATTATTTTTAGCTTTTATCACTGAGCTAAGGAGAAATAATAATACTTTATTGATACACCACAAAATTACATTACGAATTAATCAGTGAGTAGGTAACAAACAATGAAATGAAGAGGAATTTTAGGGGAGTTTAGCACCCGAACAAGAAATTCTGAATCTCGGGCAAATGGAAGATAAACAAAGTATTTTAAGTATTTCCTCAAACAGAAACCTAAATATATATACTAATATTTCAGGTACTACCCACGGACAACCCTGTTTTTTTATTTATTTTATTGGACACTCAATCTTAGAAAATCTACTATCTATACATATATATATCAATTTAAAAAAAAAGTTATTCGATAAGACAAAATATACAGTTCAGCACTTCCAATGCCATGTGAACAATCTTATAGTTTTAAATACAGTTAAGTACTATGATCACACAGGATGATATAAGGATTGTAACGATACCCCATACATCCAAACCGTGTCAGGAATTAAAAAGTTATGGTGAAATAAACAAACTCACAAACATACACAATATCACCTACATACATGAATCCTGAAAACATTACACTCTTTTTTAAGATATTTGTGTAATAAAGAACATATCTCAGCTTGGTGCTCGGTGGTTTCTTGCCTTAGAATTGAAATGGAATTGCGAATACACTTACGTCTTTCAGCGAAGAAGCAATAAATATAACGTACACGGCTGTTCCTCCAAGACAAACTCCCGCCATCGCTGCGTCCGCAAAGTGTCTGAAAAGTTTAATATTTTCTATAATTTTTTTGCAAAATACAAAGTTACGCTTCTCATTCAAAACCCCGTTGACAACTAAGTTGAGTTGTAGTTAGGTAATATAAAGATTTCTTATTAGTTTTTTTTTTGTTGACAGGCTAGATGTTTGACTACAGCTCACCTGATGTTAAGTGACGGCGTGCTCGAAGATGGTAACCTACACCTAGTCTGGAATGGAACTGGCTCTCAAGTGAGGCTACCGGAACACACCGCTAGATGCATGGCGGCAGATTTTCAACTTGAAGGTGGTAGCTAGCCAGCCGAGTACTAGAAAGTACCCTACCACCATGCTATGGTTTTATAGGGAATTTATATTATTATCGAAAATTAATAATAACATCTTGGTACCGAGTTAGGTAAGTCATTTATTACCTTGCCTTTGATTAATGTAAGTTGAAAACTTACCTTATGTCAATATTTGCTATATATACAAAATACATACAGCTTTTTTATACTTAGTGTCGTCTAGGTGCCAGATATTTTGCAAGCAATAGTATGTAAATATTACTGTGTTTCATTTTGAAAGGTACTGCAGCCAACGAAATATCAAGATTGTTGAGTCTAACCATCAAGTCTTACAGTAATGAGCGCCAAAGCAGCAATGCGCTAGACTTTGTTTTGTTACTCAATGTCGGATATTGCTGCAATGGTCATGGACTGGTTGTCTTTCCCATCAGAAGAAAATGTTTCTTTTATAACAAATATTTTATTGATAACACCAAGTTACAAGTAAAATTCCGTTATATCATGTCATATATAATGCAGCGATGTCCTGGACTTTGTTTTGATACTCAAACTTCTGTTTATCGTTACATTAGTCATGGACATGCTTTATCTCTTACCACCAGGAAAGCGTCTCGTTCGTGTAATTACTATCACATAAAGAAAAACATTGCTTATGCACGAGCATACCTTAAATTGAAAATTACGAAAATAGTAATTCAAAATTTTACGCGGTCTGTCTGTCCTACCTTTAACCCTTAACTGCTGAGGTATTTTTTGTAATATAGTAATAAGCCTTTTGAATTAAAAAAAATGATTTCTTTTTAAATATCGTATCATTCTTATATACGAGACTATCAGGCAAGAGGTTAAACGAACCCAAATACGATACGCACGGGGGCATCATAGCGCAGTTTTGAGTCGAAATTCCTTACGCTCGCACGGGGGCATCGTGAGCTTATTATTTTACAGTGTAGGTTGAAATTTACTTAAAAGGGTACGGAAACCCCAACCTTATTTTCTCGATAGTACGAACTTTTACTATTCTGAAATTCTGAATTCTTGAAAGCTAAACTTGACTAAATGTAGGTACTATTCTTTGGTGAGGGTTCAATAGAGATGTTCCTAAATTTTTTATACATTCAGTCCTTGAATCTAAAATCGGGTTTTTGCTTGCTTGCATCAAGTTGAATTTTGTTTATCTTTGGATCTTTAGATTCGATTTTGATTAACTTTTTCAGTCTGTTTCAACAAAGGGTAGGTGTAGAGGTTTGTTCCACGTCTTTAATTCGAATGATTGTGAAAGGCGGTTAAAGCTGATCCGATATTTGGTCCTGGTGCCATTTAGATAGAATACTCGTTGCTATCGGGTATAGAACCTTTACAATTTAAGTTTTGAAACTGAACTATTTTGATATATTATTTAAGTAGGTATTTTTTTGTTTGCAGGATAGTTTTTTTAATCTTAATACGTCATTTAGTGGTTTTCCTTAACAGGAGGTTAAGGAGAGCTAAGTAGATACCGTCAGTATCAGATAGCAGTAGTGTGTAAATGATACTGTGTTCCGAATTGAAGGGTTATACCCTTTCTAAAGGGTCATCATACCTTTCAATTCGGAAGGGTTCTACTGCAGCTACTTTACTGAAGAATGTTTCAAAGTAATGAGAACTTGAACAGCAATACTCTAGACTTTGTATTGTTACTCAAAGTCGGATACCGCAATGGTCACAGACTGGTTTTCTTTCCCATCAAAAGAAAATGTTCCTTTTATTACTTTTAATACAAATACAAATATTTTATTGATAACACCAAAGTTACAAGAAAAATTCCGTAATATCATTTCATTAAGTCAATATAAAAATATTGTTAATATAAAATCACACTAATATTAAAAAGGTGAAAATTTGTGTGTGTTAATTAAGTTAATTAAGTGTGTTTGTTACTTCTTAACGATCAAACGGCTGGACCAATTTTGATGAAATTTGGCATGGAGGTAGCTGGTACCCTAGATTAACGCATAGGCTTTTTATCTCGAAAAATGTGTTCACTTGGGAATAGCTAGTGTTAATATAAATATGTTAACCTAAGAATATTGTCAACCCAATAAAATGTAAAAAAAAAATACTATTAATTCAATAAACTTTTAGTTTAAAATACTTTTTTTTTAAAATAACTAATAGGCTTGCGTTTGACCGCCATCTCGCCTGATGTTAAGCAAAGATGCGGTCTACGGTGGAGCACGCTCGCCTAGGAGAAACCGATTCACTCGCGACTTGAAGGTCTCGTCTATATAAAAATACTCGTCAATTTTATAAAATAATCTCTCTAGCAGCCACGATCTTAGTTTTCTTAGCTCTATAATATAAAGTCTTAGTAATGGTGTGGTATTAGGAAATACACTGAGCCTAGAATAAATAACCATGTTTACCTAACATGCGTGGAGTACCGGCGTAGCTTATGAGGGCCTAATTTGAATGCTCTCTCACAAGTATCTGTGTAGCTAAGCGAAGGTACTCTGCTCTTTTTGCATACTTCTCTTGAAGTGTCCACCTGTAAAATATGCAAAAGCTAATAAGAGAAAATTTTACTTTTTAATGTTTACAATTTTCACGATAGGATTGGTACTATTATCACAAAAAAAAAACACATGTTCTATACAAAAAAAATAAAGCCTTTGTCGAAGAAATGTATAAAATAGTGAAGTACTGAATTATATTTTGATGTTCTATTAGCTTATTTGGTAAAATATCTGCTTTAAGAGCTGTTGGGCGTGGATTCGAATTCCACTAGTGTGACCATAAATGCATGTTCTGTGTATGGATCTATAAGTATGAATTTACTAACAAAAAAGTAAGTATCCTATCAGTTATCTGGCTCCCATATATGTAGAATGGTGATACTCTATCTACAAAAAAAGTTAAGATGTTCTTTTTTGTTTTTTGGCGTCGTAATTAGCCAGGGTTAAATATTTTTAAGTTTTTTTGTTTATGGCTGGCACAGGCTGTTTTGACCACAGTTCACCTGATGTTTAGTGACGGTGTGGTCGAAGATGGTAAGCATACCTAGCCTGGAATAATAAATTTATGCGCCATACTTTAAATAGCTACAATTTGCTGGTAAAAGAAGCAGGAAATTCTTTCATAACCAATTATTTCCCTCAACGAAAACACGAGAGAACACGACTAATCTCGAGTCAAGCGTGAACATTATTCGGATCAATGTACGAATAATGGATCAAACATTTCTACGTGAGATTTTCCCCACAATTTAGCCAACAGTATTTTTTAACGCCTCACATCTTCGATATTAAAAAAATGCTACTTTTAATTACTATTTGAATTTTATAAGCAACATGAAAAGTTAAGTGTCACCTCATTATGACACTTTCCTACGCTCACACTACGTAATTTGACACATCATGAATAAACACAACTATTTTAAAACATAAGTTTTGAAAAATAATTCATGAGTTTTCCGCGTTCCCGTCAAAACTTCATATTTTTTAGCTCTTTCTTCTTGGCGTCGCATTCTGTGCATTGTGCCAGTTTTAATGTTTCTCTATTTTGTGTGCAGTCTTCAGTTTTCAGCTTCTTTATCTTTATAGTCAAAGTCCAGTCTTGGTCAAGTCCAGTCCATGCCATTGAAATCCAGTCATGCTTTAGTAAAGTAGTGGCGACTTTACTATAAGCTTCGGTGAAGTTTTGGAAGCAACACGAAAAGACAAGTTTCACCACATTATATCACTTTCCACACTCGCGCTTGTAATTCGGCTCTTTATGAATAAAACACCACTATTCGAAAAACACTAGTTTAAAAAAAAATACAACGGGGCGACATGACTCTTACCGCGTTCCCGCCAAAATTCCAAACTTTATATTATGTTTTGTATTGGTTGATGTTTCATAGAAACAAAATGACGCCATGACATATTTTTCGCATCACACTTCGTAGATTCTGCCAATGGTAATTCAACACATATTTAAGAAAAAAAAATCAAGTCCAAGAACTAGTAAAATAGTGGTGATTTAATTAAAAGCTCCTACGGAGTTTTGGAAGCAGCACGACTACACATGTCATACGCTACATTACATAACTTGGCCGCGTTTGTGCGGATAATTCGGACAATTCTATTTTTAAACATGGCAGGCTCGTGATAGGTATACAGTGTATACCTAGTTATGATAAACGTATACTTTTTTATGCAGGAAAGCTATCTCTAACTTTTTATAGTAGTAAACACTTGTAGTAAACACAGTTAGAATATGATCGTCCTTAAATTCCAAGTATAAAAAAGTGTTACACAAGCAAATTGAAGAGTAAAACCATATTTCTTATTTTTCTACGAAACCTTCAAAGTTCTGTGATTTTATTCCCCAGCGCTTTGAAGGTCCAAATCAAGTCTAAATAGTTTAGTTTTCAATCACGTCTGTAGATGAATTAATTTTCAATATTGCTTTAGGATGATAAAAAAGTATTCGGCAAAAGGTAGAAAATGAAAAATATGAAAATGTATCATTAAAAGTCTTCACTGGCATTAAATTGTTTTCATTTATGGTAAGATGCTATCAAATTACACTAACTGTCTTTCTTTACATTTAGACTAGCTGACCCGGTGAACTTTGTATCGCCTAATAGTCAACAGACATTCCGACAGCAGCGCCACCTACCGGGTCCAAATGTATTTTCAAACAATTCAGGAACCCATTGAAATATGCACACAAATTTCATCCATATCGGTCCAGCCATTAAGGAGGAGTTAGGTGACAAACACACGTACAGAAGATTTATATATAACTAGCTGACCCGATGAACTTCGTATCACCTAAAATTGATTTGATTAATTCGCCGCCAGATGTCGTCTAATTAAATAGTAATGTTTTGTGACACTTGACGAAATATTGTGCATAGCACGTCAGTTAGGCGATTTTCCATACAAAATTACCATTATTATTTTACTTTATTTTATAGCTTTTCTTTTGGATTTTCTTTATTATTTTTCCTTTTAAACCTTTCCTGAACTATAGCGAAGAAAACAAAAAACAATATACCTACTCGAATCGGTCAAGCCGTTTTTGAGTTTTAGCGAGACGAACGCACGGATTCATTTGTATATATAAGAAGAATATAAGATAGTTAAATAATATTAAGATAGTTTAACAGTGTATAAATAAACGAAGGTTTGCACTAATCCGTGAGAAGGTAAGCAAGTGAAAAAGTTTATATTCGTAATATAAATAAAAAAAACATCGTAATCCAGTTCTTAACTAAGCGAAGCTTATCATAATACAAGTACCAGATAACTGATAGAATACTTATATCCTCTAGTTTTGTAAATACTTAGGTATAAAACGTAAAGTTAGGTAAAATCACCCGGACACAGAACTAACACCTATGTTTAGTTTAACTTGATGGTAGAACTCTTTAGCAGAGGTCATCTAGGTAGGTACCACAGCAGTACCAGTTATTCTGCCGCCAAGCAGTTGTGTGTAAACATTACTGTGTTCCAGTTTGAAGGGTACTACAGCTAGCGAAATCACTCCATCGAAAGACTCAAAGTAATGACCACAAAAGCAGCGATGCTCTGGACTTTGTTTTGTTACTCAAGCTTTTGTGTATCGCTGCAATAGTCAAGATCATGGGTATGCGTTATTTCTTACCATCAGGAGAGCGCGTTGTTCGTCTCATTGCTTTTCCATTAAATAAACAAAATTTTAATTTTTGTCGTAGGTGGGAATTGAACCTATTAATACCTTGAAATCAAAATTACTGAAAGAGCTAACAGGGCAGTCGCGATTGAGAGCCACTAATACTACAGACTAGTAGATAAGTTCCTTGAAAAATGCTAATTTGACTCAAGTAAATAAACAAAAAAACAAATGAAATAAAACTAGCCAAAAGCTGAGCTTAGTGAGTGCTCGCGTAGTTTTTCTAACGGGTAATTTTTTTTTTTTTTTATGGCTGACAGGCTAGTTGTTTTACCACAGCTCACGTGATGTTAAGTAACGGTGTGGTCGAAGATGGTGAACACACCTAGCCTGGAATGGAACTGGCTCTCAAGTGAGGCTGCCGGAACACATCGTTTGATGCTTGGCGGTAGATTTTCAACTTGAGGGTGGTAGCTAGCCAGCCGAGTACTAGAAAGTACCCTACCACCATGCAAATATAATATTTAAGTAATAATTTTTAAAACATAACAGTTTTTATTAAATTGAGTTTAGTTCTGTTGCAGCGATGTAAACTCTTTGGTTTTCTAACAGATGGCGTTAGTAGTACAATAACATCCTATCCAATGAATACAAAATTGTTAACGTTCATTTTTTTTATGGTTATAAAATTATTATTTTTTTGACAAAAACACATCTAGATATGAAGTAAAATTACTACCTATGTTAAAGCACAAATCCAAAGGCGTGATAGTTTTTCAGTAAAGTGTACCACAAAAATGCTCAGATTGTGGGATAAGGTTTGATTAAGTTGTTAGGTTTACCTTTTTTTAAATGTCAGACCAAATTCATCCTTACTTTCATGCTAAAACTCGTTGATAATGATTATTATTTCGTCACAAAAACTATGAGCCAAAGTACTTTTTTATTTTCCAGTCAGGAAAAAAATGCGTAGCTAATACCTTATAAATTACATCAATAAATCATACCGCCCTTTCAAACTCCTGTTGTTTTTTGCTTCTTCGTCATTTTTTAGCATCCGTGATAAATAGAAAACGATTTAGCGGTTGGTTTTTGTAAAAAAAGTTTGAATATTGTTACGTTTTTATTTACACGTTAAGGTAATTATTTGAATGAAGTGTACATTTTTAAAGACCAAAATAAATGTAAATGTTATAAGAGAAAAGAAGCAAGAAAAACGGATGCACGCAATTTTCTTTTCACATCGGATGTAAAATATTCCTTTTGGAAAATTATGCGAGTTTTATTTTTTTCCTTACTCGATCCAGTAGGAAGACCTCCTAATTTAGAAGTAAGTTTTTTAATACGATCATAATTTTACTTTTGGCAACCAATTTGAATAGTTACTGTCGAAAATGAAGAACGCAGACTTAGGAGATACCTATTCACTCTGTCGAAAAGAAAAACTGGGCTTAAATTTTCGCACTTGCTTATTTTACCACGTCGTAAAGTCATGCTTGGTAAAAAGGAAAATCTATAAGTTTTATTTCCATGACCGAATGAGTGACGAAAGTGCGCTTATACAAATTTAGATACTGGAGGATGCGTCTTCGCAAATAGATTGTCTAGAGTCTAGACTATAACGAATAGACAAACAACCCAATCGCCATTTGTAAATAGTGAAAATTACCCACGTACGCACCTTAGCTTCATTCCTCGTTGTTTATTTGCAGAGTAAGGACGTGTCTCTCTGCCAAGATCTATGTCTACCGAAAAGTATAATAAGAATGTTCGAAACAAATTCTAACAGTAAATAAGCCCTTACTTGGTAAGAACTCAGACAGAATGTTACTATATCCATTCATTATGAATAAATATGTCACGTCTCTATGTGAGGAATCCTACGTGAGTATATTGGTACTCTTAAAAAAATATGAAAAGATAAATAAAATATGTAATTATTTTATTAAAAAATATATTGAATATACGAAAGCGTAGAAAATGTGCCGTAGAGAAACTAGCGAAAAGTCTCAAGACGAATGGCAAAGAAAGGAATCCATTTTTTTTTAAATTAACGAATAGTTTTGCCATTGACCGCCAAATCGCCTGATGTTTAGTCAAAATACAGTCTACGATAGCGCATACTTACCTAGAAGAAACCGATTTGCTCGCGACTTGATGGTATTTTCTTATTTAGAAAGAGAAAAATGTAAATCTAATTAAGGTTATAGTGTCTTACCAAAATATGGACGCAGTGCGTGGCAATAACAGCTACGAGAAAGGTTCCAATACACCCCGGTATAATTCCCGTGTTCTTGAAGGCAGCTGGCATCGCGAGCAGTCCAGAACCCAATGATGACTTCAGCAGGTGGAAGAAGGATCCAAGCGTTCTGAAATAATGGAATAAATACACACTTCCTATGCTTATTACTGATTCCTGTTGAATTTATTAGTTTATTTGTACAAAAATTAATCGTAAAAGTATATTGATTGATTTGAGCTGTCAACTGTCATTTTAAATTTTCTTCCTCACACTCGTTTCGCCTCTGTGGTAAGTCAGTTACATTACTTCCAAATATAAAAATAAGGATAATATAGTGCTACCACAATAATTAAAATTCTTAAATAATAGTTTTATTTTACATCGATCCTCATACAACCTACAATTCTTTAATATATTTTTTTAGAATTAGAATTTTCACCTCTCATCGAAGTTGGGCCGAGGCATTTGACCCGGGCGGCAGTTTCAGGGGCGCCAAATTCATATTTAAAGAAAACAATGAAGGAAAAAAGGTTGAGTTTTATGAATTCTAGAAATGTGTCCATCGTAAAAAGTGTTTTCTTGTTTCATGTTTTCTTAAATTTCGTTGTAAGGGATTTTTTTTACTTAATATAATAATAAAATCAAATTTATGGAAAATCACATATAAATCCCATTTAGTATATGTATACTAATTTATCTCAGCAACGCCGGACGAGATGGAGCGCCACGATGAAATTACTGCCCCAGTTTAGAAAAGTCGTAAAACCAGAGCAACCGAGTTCATAACTCATGCAATCAGATTTATGCCGAAGGGAAACAATATCGAGGGGTAAACTTACATAACATGTAAGATTTTCTATGATTTCTATTATTATAAAATTGTGATGGTTATTTTATTGATAGCTTTTTATTGGTAGAATAATCTAAATTGGTCCTATTTCAATAAATTGTTATTGAAGCCTTGATTTTATTTGGTGTTATGATAATTTTCTTACATTTTATCATCCGTATTATATTTATGTTTTATATATATATATGTTTAGGTATATTCAATAATTACAGTGTTTAGGTATAATTATTTATGTGTCTTTTAAGTAAATGCGTATGTATGTATATTTAATCTAATTATTATGTAAAAATTATATTAAGCGAGCGCGCGCAAATGTATTCTGGCAAATCCCAATAGGGCTCCCAAGACACCGGCCTGGCCGAGTTTGGGGCCCACTGATAAGAGAATTTTTGTAAAATTTTAATTATGTAAATAAAATATTATTATTATATTACTCATGTAACTGTAATAAATTTTTTTTTTATAGTAATTAATTGATTTAATTTTTATTAAGTCTTAAAATATGTCACATTTTTCGACAAACACGTTTTGGTCAAATATAAAACAAGTCATAATCACAAAATGTCAATGAAACGAATACAACCACTCCATTAAAACAAGGAAAAACAAGGAAAAACTAAACTAAAGGGTTATTATTACTTATTATTATTATTATTATTATTATTATTTAAACTAATTCTTCGAGAGCATTGTAACTTGTCTGAAATGGGAAGTTTTTTCTTACATTTTTGATCATTTCAACTAATTTTACTAGAGCACTGTAACTAGTTTGAAATGGGAAGTTTTTCATTTCGTTTGGTTGACAGCAGCTGCAGCCAACCAATGGCTAACTATTGCGAGGCCGTTAAAAAGCTTGTACTAATAATGAAACCGTGTGTTAGGTGGGTTTTCTCAAGTGCAAGGCGCGAGATTCGAATACACGTACATATATAGTAATGCCTTTTTCTACATAATTGACGCACTTTACATACTCGCACGAATTCACGCATAAACACACATACTCACACAGATACTCACACACAAACTCACACATTTACACTCACTCGCCATTTCATATTGCTGCTATTATATTGGTTTACACTCATTTTTATAGTCTATTTTATATATTATCTCTCATTTTTATAGTCTATTTTATATATTATCTATCTAGGTATGATGTTTTTATTTATCATCCTTATTATATTTATGTTTTATATATATATATATATGTTTAGGTATATACAATAATTACAGTGTTTAGGTATAATTATTTATGTGTCTTTTAAGTATATGCGTATGTATGTATATTTAATCTAATTATTATGTGAAAATTATATTAAGCGAGCGCGCGCAAATGTATACTGGCAAATCCCAATAGGGCTCCCAAGACACCGGCCTGGCCGAGTTTGGGGCCCACTGATAAGAGAATTTTTGTAAAATTTTAATTATGTAAATAAAATATTATTATTATTATTATTATTATTACATGGGTAGTTTACAGCCCAGGTGTGTGACCGCAACGTCCGCAACACATCTGATGTTAAGTGGTATAATTGTGTTCGAAGATGGTAAAAACATCTTGACTGAATGTAACGGACTTTTAAATGAATTTTCCTGGAATTCAGTGTAAGGTGTTTCGCAATAGATTTTTCTTTGCTTTGCCATCTTCGACCACACCGTCACTTAACATCAGGGGAGCTATGGTCAAACACCTAGCTTATCAACAATAAAAAGATATATATTTTTATTAGCTTTTTTTTAATTTATTAGATAAATATTGCTAGTTGTTAAATCTATCTATAGGTGAAGAATGGTTAGAGTAATATTGTGAACAATATACGATGATATCATAAAACAATTACAATGATATACAACAATACATTGCACAACAATACATGGATTAATTGTGTTTTACAATGTACGATAAAGTCAAAATGACACTTCCAGTAAATACCACTTTACAAGCAATTTATAAAAATACCAAGTACGTGACACTTATTTCATTGAAGCTCATTATCGTACAGTGCCTCTAGGTAATACCTTCTAGGAGTAAGTAGTTTAAGAAATAAACTCGTTCGTCTTTACTATCTTTATTACACACTAGCTGTGCCCCGCGGTTTCACCCGCGCTAGATGCTTACGTCATAGTAGCTTTATGCATGCAAAGTCTCAGCCCGATCGGTTTAAAATTGACAAAGTTTCATACAAACTTTCATCCCCTATTTTATCCCCTTGGGGGTAGAATTAATCAAAATCCTTTCTTAGCGGATGCCTACGTCATAACATCAACCTGCATGCCAAATTTCAGCCCGATCCGTCCAGTGGTTTGGGCTGTGCGTTGATAGATCACTAAGTCAGTCAGTCAGTCAGTCAGTCAGTCAGTCACCTTTGAGTTATATATATTTAAGATTTATTTGTGTAAATTAATGCTACACATTTTTGAGTCTCTCAAATTAATAGTGAGTTTTGTAATGGTATTATCTTCAAATTAATATTGTACCTATTTATCATGCACAGACGTTGGCTTCAAATGGATCTGAGAGATTTTTATTCAAGACTAGCGACCCGCCCCGGTTTCGCACGGGTAGTAAGAATGGGTATAGTAAGATAAATATACGCTACCGTGGACTTTTTTGTAAATCTGTAAAAGATGAATATCCCACCATGCATTATTTTGTTATATCTCAAAGGGATAAGGCAGCGTTTTCGATGAAAGCACCCAGGTGGCTTGACTTTTTCCGACACTTTCAATAATTATCATCATATTTCAATCAATTTATGACAAATTATATACCTGAACCTTCCTTATGAATCAATCTATCTGTTGTTGAAACTCAGATGCTAATCTGTTCAGTAGTTTTTATGTTTATGGCGAACAGACAGACAGACGCGGCGGACGACTTTGTTTTATAATATGTAGTGATGGTGTAAATGATTAATTTTAGCTGTGGTCCAACATTTTGCCTGCCACCCATAATACTTAAAACTTAGTTTTTGTTATACTTATGCGGGATTACTCACGTTTAATTATACTCGTATCGGATAGTATAAATATCGTTTCAATAGTTTTCTCCGAGTAACAAAATTTCAGTTTGTTAGTTAGTTCAAAATATTTTATTAATCCGTCGACTTTTTACTCGGATAAAGACTTCCTTGGTTAGTACCAACACATACTAAAACAACGGTTATGTTTGCTAAAATCTCTGCTTTGGTGGATGCAGAGAATTGTCTCTGCTGTGCTGGAATACACCGCAACACAGAAGCCTGTTCCATACAAGAACGATCAGCGATTGAGATCCAAATTGTTGCCGCATTGGCCGGTTTGAATCCGGCTTCACATTGAGTCGGCCTGCAGTAGCGGCTATAGTGATCACGAATTCAGTCATCGCTAGACTTCAATGAGTTTTGCCGCGTCCGCCAACATAAGCCGCAGTAGTATCAACAGACCGAGATGTGGTTTTACATTTTTTTAATGTAATAGTAATAAGACGAACGAGACGCTCTCTTGAATTTGTTTTTTTTTTTTTACGTTGCTACCTCAGAGCACGTCTATCCGAGACATGCTTACGTAAGTATAGGTTGAATGACTGATATTTGATATAACGAGAAGTAGGGACTTGAGAAAACTAATAAACATACTACGGTTCGGTTCTACGGTACGGCGTCCTTTTCTTTTATAATGTATTTTACATTAGCTGCACCCCGCGGTTTTACCCGAGTGGTGATAGATGATGATGGTGATGAAAGTATCCTTTGTTATATTCCAGGGCCTAAAGTATCTATGTACATGCAAAATTTCATCCAGACCCGTCCAGCTATTCTAGTGTGATTTGTGTAACAAATATCCATCCATCTTTCCAAACTTTCACATTTATAATATTCTGTTAAAATGTTCTGTCCCATTTTCGCAAAGTATTTGAAAATTAAATGTATATGGCTCAGAAGTGACGTCACGTTTTATGTATGTACATTATTTCTTTATTCTTGGAGTCGCGCTCTGTGTATTTGCCACTTCTATGAATTGAGTTTATATTATACAAACCAGTTTCAATTATTACTGCGATATAAGCGAATAGGAACAAAAAATGTACCTACAACGTAACTTGCTTAACAAGTTATTAGTAATTACAGAGATCAGGGCAAAGTAATCTAAGATCGAACTTAACTTACCCAAGTTGAAACTTGGAAACAATACTTTTGGTATCATCTAATAACTAATACAATGTCGTCTCATTTAGATGGTCATAAAAAACTTAGTTCTTATAAACTACGACACGAATTTCGATAAGGTTGTTATTACTTTTAAAAGTTTTATATAGCTATTTGTGCGGAGACTTGTCATTTTGATCAACTAATAAATAAAAAGAATATAGTTCCAGAAAAACAATGCACACATACATGACATACATATATATAGATGCTACTATGTATGTATCTAACACTAATAAACAAGCAGTATTTTTATATATATTTTGAGGTCTCGACAACAATTTCCATGAAATTTGCTATACGTAGATTTTTGGGGGTGAAAAATCTATTTAGTTAGGTTTCATCTCTGGAAAAGTGCGTTTTTCAAACATCAAGTATAACTCGGTCGTCAGGAATGTTTGTAGAAGAAATCGTACTTCCTTGTTATCTACGTCGCAGAAAAATGGAAAAGAAAAGAAGAAGAAAAAAGAAACTATGGGTTCATCCTTTTATATCAGATCGAAGGTGAAGTGGTATTTTTTTTACTGGGGACTGAGTGAGCGAGGTTCTGTTTACCGTGTACATTATAGTGGCAACGTCGCCAGGCCGCCAGAGTATCCAGAAGCCACGTAGGGAACTGTGGCTCGAGGCCACGCTTCCAACTTGGCGATGTTGTCAAACTGTCGCCAAGTGAGTTAGGTACTATACGTTTCAATATTAACAGCTTGGATACGTAGCCGGCGACGTCGCCATGGCGTCTTAATGAGGCAGAGCTCTTAAAGTGTTTTCTAGGTGTATAAGCATGTTAGTACTGCAGTGGTCAAACGAGGTAGATACTTACGATGTGGGGTGAGTAACATTCCTATTTTCAAAAGGCTCGTATACATCTTCATCTTCGCCTTTCCTGTCGAGTGTGATGGTAGATTGTGTGTTGTTGTCATTGCTTCGTAAACTGAAAAAAAAAAAACATTTTTTTCAGACTTAAAATTTATCTTCAATATTTTATTTACCCATTTTATCTACATGATCTTTCCTTGTCACTGACCGCATTACCTGTTTAATTTTATGTGGCATATAAATAATAGTTTTAAGCATATTCAATGACGAGTGTTTACGACGGTGATAAAGCGATTTAATTTTAAATTTACTTTCAAAACTAAGATAAAAAAGTCATCATCAAAAAAAACTATATTGATAATAACGGTTCCAGATTTTTACATCAATTGCTATTGGAAAAGATACATTTTTTAATGTTGTAGCTCAGTGGTTAGCGTGGTCGGTTCACACGCTGAAGGGCGTGGGTTAAACTCCAACAATGAAATTGAGCTGCCGGTGATAGAAAAACATCGTAAGGAAACCATAGCATGGTGGTAGGGAATTTTATAGTACTCGGCTGGCTAGCTAACACCCTCTAGTTGAAAATCTACCGCCAAGCGTCTAACGATATGTTCCGGCAGCCTCACTTGAGAGCCAGCGCCATTCTAAGCTACGTGTGTTCACCATGTTCGACCAACACCGTCATTTAACATCAGGTGAGCTGTGGTCAGCCATTAAAAAAAAAAAACAGGGAAATACGAATAAATGTTACTTAATAATAACAGAAAAAATCCCAAACTATTTCCATATCCGTGGAAAACCGAAGGTTTCGGGTATTGTCAATTGTCCGTGTACTAGAATTTGCACATAGCTCTGGAAAACAATTTTAGGCTCGCATTTGGGTTCACTTTCCGCCCGGCTTTATGAAAATACAGAACCCGTTGTTCCGAAGTAAATTTTCAATTGATTTTCGATGAAATCATCCATTTTCACAGTAACGTATATACAATGCGTCTATGACATATAAAAATTAAAGAAAAATTTCGTCACAAACCAGTTCACCAATCTATTTAAATGATAAGTTATGAAATCTTACATTTGTAAATCCATTTTCTCGTATAAATCTTCGTACACAAATAACTACACAATTATGTTCACAGTAAAGTCTAGTATCATTCGGAATTAATAATCATGGTTGTAGCAGATTACATTTTAAAATCACCGATGCCATGACGTGTGTTGTCTTCTAGTACTTATGCCAAACTATGTATAAACGAGCTGAGAAATCGCTTGCGCTAGTGCTGTGGTGACCATGATACGGCTACTAGCTATGACTGTGTTTGTCTCAAGATTATGTTGGTTTTTAATCATTTAATTATAGGATAAAATCTTTTTTACGTTCGATACTCTAAAATGAAAAAGGGTATAGCATTCTTTAATGACTATTTTTGTTTGCCTCTACAGGCAAGTGCAGGTGGCACTAGATCTGACAATTTTAGAAGCGACTAGCCCTCACATTTATCATCATCATCATCAGCCTTCATTTAAGACGTCCACTGCTGGACATAGGCCTCCTCCTTGGGTTTGCCAATACTCGCCATGCTTGGCAGGCGGGTTGGCGAGCGCAGTTAGGTGTAATTGTTCAAGGAAGACGCTGCTGCCTATCTTCCGGATTACATCCCTTAGCCGTCTCTTACGGCAACCATGGGTAGAGAGGGTGGGGTACTATTCTTACGCCGGTACCACCACGGCACGGCCCTCACATTAGTCTGTACGAACCACGACTTGGTCTTACACCGCGTGTGGGGAATCAGACTTCCCCTAGGCAACCGGGAACGGATGTGTCTAATAGGTTGATCTGGATGACTATTTGGAGAGAATTTTAACAATCTTCAGACAGATCTGGGGAGGGAATTTGTTACATTGATGTTGTTAAATTTAGTAGTAACTACGGCAAAGCCAAAAGGAATGGTTATGTTTTAGCAGTCTGGAATGTATGTTTGTATGTGTGTTCCACCGTGCGTCCGAACTACTCATCCGACTTTGTGAATGATGTGGTGCCGGCATAAGAATGGTACCGCCCCCCTCTCTACCCGTGGATGCTGTGAGAGCCGGCTAAGGGATGTAATCCGGAAGATGGGCAGCAGCGTCTTCCTTGAACAATCACACCTAACTGCGCTCGCCAACCCGCCTGCCAAGCGTGGCGAGTATTGGCAAAACCCCCCCAGGAGGAGGCCTATGTCCAGCAGTGGACGACCTATGGCTGATGATGTGTGATGTGATGAGTCAATCGATTTGTTATTTTGATCCGGAGGACTCAGACATTTTTTTTCTTTATTTATGGTTATACTATTCTTTATTCCGTAGTCAGGTTATAGATTTTTTTAAGCCTCGTTTTTTTTGGCTTGTTATTTTTTACTTGGTCTTATTTTTACATGTATTTATATTGTGTATTAATGCATTATATTCCGTATTTAAATATTATGATTTATGTTTATTTTAGAAGGTAAATGTCTATGTTTAGTCTATCTTTAAATTAGTTTATTTTATTTTAATTTATTTATTAGTTCTTCTAAAACACTGTAGTTTATATGTTAGGATGTAATTTGTAGATAGTTTTCTTATGTAAATTAATAGATGTTAATTATTATTATTATTGAAATCTAGCAAATTAACTCTACAAATCTTTTAAAAAAGAATGTCATGTTATTTATGTTTTATATACATTTGGTACAATAACAATTAGCAAACCTAGATTCATAATTGAAACATAATAACGACAACGAGTACCTACATGATAAATTTGCTGACCCAAGTGTTGCTCACATTGCTGAGATTGCTAGCTTGCTCGTCTTCTATACTTATGTGTGTTAACCTGATTATATCGTTAGTTTATTTTACATTCTTATTGGTACACCTAGCTTTATACTTCTTTTTGAATCCTTTCCATATTAATATTGCCTGGAAGAGACTGTTTATTAGCGTAAGACCTTTTATCTATATACTCTAAGAAAATTTTAGAGAAATTAACTAACCCTTTTAACGTTACCTACACCTTGTTATTGCGCAAAGAAATGACAACAGAATGTTATAAATACGTTTATTGTACAGAAACAACCTATTATTTTTAATAATATAATATTAGTTTCCGCCATAATATTACTATGAATATGGAAACTTCTAAACAAAGAAGTGTGTGCGAAACAGTCTACTAATTTGCATAATTATTCTGTAGATGTCTTAGCTCTGTTGACTCATTGGTAGTGTATCTGCTTTAAGATAGAGCGTGGGTGCGATTACCACCTAGGACATACGTTTTGTGCTATAAACAAATATTTGTTCTGGGTGTTCTGTATGTATTTACAAAAAATTAAAGTATTTAAGTATCCTATCTGTTATCTGGCTTCCATAGCACGAGGTTCGGGGTCAGAGTGCGATTTGTGTAATGTCTTACGATGTTCCTTTATTTATTACCGAATTTAAATTCGATTTTTTTTAATGAATTTCAATATCCCATTGTATCATGTGACGAAATTATTGTTATTTTAATACTTCGTCGTTATTGGTTTTTTTACTCATATATTATTTCGTGTGGCTGTAAGAAATATATTACATTTAAAATAGCTGTTTCGTTTCAAATCATTTTTTGGTGATACGAAGTTCACCGGATCATCTAGTTAGCAAATGAAACAGAGCCCACTATGTGACCAATCAAACATGTTGCGTCGCTTTGGCATGAGCTTGGACTCTAACGGGGATGCCATTAATATGTACAGCTATAATGATAGACGTTGAAGCAATTTGCAAACTGGCCGAACTTATCGGTTTTGGTGATATTAACTTTATTGATGACTTAGAGTTGAGGTAACTCGATTTTATAAATATGCCTCATTATAATTGATAGAATTCAAATTGGTCTGATTGTAATCGCAGGTTGTATTATTGCTTTATTATGACCCAGCTATCGCAAATTTCTATCGATATTTCTCGAAACATTTTGAAAGCTAGTAATTTTAGAGATAATTGCATTTTAACTGACTCAAAAATAGAGAAAGGTTTTTAGTCGACCTAATTTACAATTGTATATATAAACAAATTGTTTATATATATATAATTAAATTTTAATATAATTGAATACACCGATTATTCTGCAAATAGTAGATCGATTTCCGTGATATTTTTTTTATTATTATAAAAAAATTGCCAAGTTTTTTTTTGGTTTTTAGCTGTTTTTTTTTTTCAAATAAAATAGCGATCCGGCTCGTCTTTGTACGTAGGGTAGAGCATATATGCCTATATTTTTTAATAACAGTGGATCACAGAGGGCAATGAGACCCGAGGCGAGGGGGGAGTCCCCACTCAGTTTAGTTTTTGCCGACTTGTTCTACAATTATTGTCATATTTTAACCAATTTTCACAAAATTTTTACTTATTATAATATCTAAACCTTCATCAGAAATCAATATACGAGTACCTATCTATTAGTAAAAACCGCATGAAAATACGTTCAGTAGTTTTTGAGGTTATCGCGAACAGACAGACAGACAGACGCGGTGGGGGACTTTATTTTATAATATGTAGTGATATCTTAGGACATAGACACAGCACCATCCAGCCCCAAATTAAGCAGAGTTTGGCACTATGGTAACCAAATAGCTGATAAAATATTTATTTACTTGTTTTTAGTGTATAAAATGTAAGATATCTCAGCTGTACCCCATTCTTATTCACATTTATCACCAAATAATACAAAATGATATCGCAATTCGCGTGTGAATTATTCGAACATTTCACATGCGAATAACCAGATCTAAGCTAATAAACGGATTTTAGATATGGGTTTCTGACAAATAAAAAAACCGAAATTTTATAGCACCCATTCAAAGTTCTGAAGCGCGACTAGTTTTTTATGTATATTTTATTCCATGAATAACAAAGTATATAATATAATTTCAAATTTACGATGCTTCTTATGACCCTAGAAACGTGTGCTGAACAAGAAGTGGCATAAAAATTAAATAAATAATTAAAATTAATTCACTTACTGTAATTCAGTCCATAGAGCAGAAGGGACGCGCGGTAACTTTATACTAATGATAATTATTTATTTTTTGAAAGTTTTTAATGGGTTTCTTTGCAGTTTTGATCATACATCATCATCATCATCAGCAGCCTACCGAAGTCCACTGCTGGACATAGGCCTCTCCCAAGACACGCCACTCAGCCCGATCTTCGGCTTTTCGCTTCCATCCACCATCCATCCATCATCCATTTTTAGCTCATACATTCTGTAAAATTAATAGCACATACTTATTTTTTATTGATTTAAGTAAACTTAGTAAATGTAGATACTAAGGTACTCTAGTTTGTTATTATTTACCAGGATTTACTTTTACAGTAAATGTTTGATAATTAGTTCGAGTATTTTAATTGAAATGTTTGTTAAAAAAAACAATAACATATTTGAAATGTCATTACATGTTAAAGTTACCATAGAGCTGATTTATTAATATAATTTATCAAGAACTTGAACACTAGAACTATAATTATGATTTATTATATCTACTGTTGAACGAAAAATTTCATCGTAACATAATTAAGAGACATTAATTATTTTCAACTGTCAAGAACTGGAGTTAGCATCAAAACATTTAATGCAACTTTGAAACAGTATATTCTTTAAGAAAAAAAAGATGTCAAGCTAATTAATTTATTAGGAGTGAACCGCGCGGTCACGGAACGCGAGCACGCGTGCGTGGCGAGTCAGGGCAACCTGCTACAACGCGCATCTTCCCGCGCGGGGACCTATAGCGCGCACTTAGACCACGCATCCGTGTTATTTTTTCTATTATTTTTCAACAAGTAGTTGTGGACAATGAGAGCCGCTTCCATCTTATCCGAGTGTGTTAACTCCCACCACTTCCATGATAAATACGGAAAAATAAGAAGGTAGTGAACGTGCAGTTCTGAGTACAGAAGACCAAAGAGAGCAAAGGAAGAAGAAAAGAGAGAGAAAATTATTTTAGTTCTCTTCATCTTCTAAGATCACATCATCAGCCATAGGATGTCTACTGCTGGACATAGGCCTCCTCCTGGGGGGTTTTTGCCAATACTCGCCACGCTTGGCAGGCGGGTTGGCGAGCGCAGTTAGGTATGATTGTTCCAGGAAGACGCTGCTGCCCATCTTCCTTATTACATCCCTTAGCCGACTCTTGCGGCAACCACAGGTAGAGAGGGTGGAGTACTATTCTTACGCCGGCACCACCACGGCAAAAGATCTTCTAAGATCGGCTCTAACCAAATCCTTAGGCCTCTTTAAATTTTCACCTGGAAGTATATTTTTGTGCATGAAACTCTAAAATAATGGACACACTACAGGTAATTACTATGCTTACAACGTATGCAGTACCACAAGCATAAAAAAGGGTTGCCAGCAAAAATTTTAATATTCCGCTGAGTTTGTTGCGTGTATCCGCTAAAATGGGATGCTATGTTAAAATTCTGTGACTTTTTGAAACTCATATTGTAATCAATTATATAATTAATCAATTGTTTTTGATGTGACGTATGCTGCAATTCTTAATCAGCCTTTTTAAACTTGATGAGAGCGTTGTTAAAAATAATAGATATTTACTATATACGGTATTTTCAAAGTGCAGCAATACACCTACACTAACTATAACTCTGTTTTATAAATATTCCTGCAAATGGGGTGGGTTTTTTTAAAAATAAAAATAGGCTTGCGTTGGACCAACAACTTGCCTGATATTAAGCAAAGGTGCGGTATACGGTAGAGCATGCTTGCCTAGAAGAAACCGCCACTTCCAACAGTTTTTTTTCTACGACTTAACGTCTCATCTCATTGTGAGAAGTGTAAGGCCACAACGCAGGCAAATTGCGGTTTGGTAAACTTCACATCTTCCAGTACTATTTTTAAGAACTCGGATATGTAGATGTTCACGATGTTTCCCTTAACTTGGAAAAGGTGCCTGCCGTGGGATATGAACCCAGTGCCTCTAGATTGAAAGCTAGACGGTCTCCCAATTTAATACCGAAGCTTAACTTAACTGAAAAACTGCGAATTTATTGTGCAAAGTTCTATACAGTGGCAAGAATGGCTCGAGCACAGAACGACACGCCAAGTCATGCTTGCTGCACTCGTTGGTTTCATTTAACAAGTTCTAGTTGACTAATTAAGATTTTTCGATGCATGATTGATGTATCCGCTTAGTGGACTTAATGATAATTAATTAAGGTTTCATTCGCGAAAGCTCCTTTCATTTTTCTTATTTTTTACACACAAACCTTCTGTTTTTTTTTTTTTTGACGTGCTGGGTCTTTTGATCACACCTGATGTTAAGTGAAGATGCGGCTTATGACGGTAAACACACCTAACCTGGAATGGAACTGGCACTCAAATGAGGCTGCCAGAACACACCGTGAGGTGCTTGGCGGCAGATTTTCAATTAAATGGCTTGATGGTAGCTAGCCAGCCGAATACTATAAAGTACCCTACCACCACTCTATGGTTTCCACACGATATTTTCCTACACCGGTAGATGTTGTTCATTGTTGGAATTTGAACCCACACCCTCCAGTGAGTGGACCAACTGCATTAATCACTGAGCTACCAACAATAAAAAATATCAAAGACCATACCAAAATTCGTTGCGTGGTTTAGAAGTAGCGGAAAAACATACAGACGTGGCCATTTGTTTTAAACTAACTATTTAGAGAAGAGATATTCTTTCTTATACGTCATAGTCGGGTATATATTATAGTATTTTTTTTAAGTTTTACAAGCTAGGTGTTTGACCACAGCTTACTGGATGTTAAGTGTTGGTGTGGTCGAAGATGGTAAAGCATACCTAGTCTGGAATGAAACTGACTCTCGAGATTCCTGGAACACACCGTTAGATTTTCAACTTGAGGGTGGTAGCTAGCCAGCAGAGTACTATAAAGTACCCTACCAGCCTACCTTAGTTTTTTCTGCAGCGATATAAGACTAAAACATTGAGCATTATCTTTTAATATACATTGTTAGAGACACTTAGATTCCTTATCTTTGACGTTTATTGTCAGTGTCTAGGTATTTTTATCTCGAGATGAATATCATACAGTATCTATCTGTGTGTAAACAATTACTATCAACTCTCTAGAACAGCTTCAGATAGTATTAATCTGAAACGTTATAAAAGTTTATTTTAAAAAAGGTTTATTTAAGCGAAGTAACATTTCTACTTCTATCGGTTTACTGGAACTCATACTAATACTTAATTCAATTAATTAACATTTCGTATGAAGTAACAAGTGTCGGTTTACTGGAATTCATACTAACTACTTAATTTAATTAATTAAATTTAAGCCACTAAACTGTATCTACTTAACCTTCCTTTTTCTCTCTCTTAATTCAAGTTTCTGTATAACATGCTGTCGAAAACGTTAGTAAAACCTTTACAGTAAATAATATAAACTCTTTGCTTCATTAATTATGTCATGAGGTTTTAATAACAATGTGTCAAATTTATTTTATTAAATATCTTTTGCCTTATCATCAATAAATTATTTACTTCAAACGGCACAAATATAGTTATTTAGAAAGAATGTATCTGTTTGTACCATTTAGGGTTCTTTAGGTCCGTGGGCGGGCGCTCACGATCTATATCGGGACCTAGCCAAACGTTTAGAGGAAGCTTCAGGTGATCAGAATGCTGGCATCTACTTTGGTTAGCATTGCCATCCAGCGTGGCAACGCTGCCAGCATTCTAGCCACGTTTCCTTCTTACTTTTAGATTAAGTTGCCTTTAAAATTTTCTAAACAGTATTAATTTAAGATATTTTGTTATTAGTTTTTTGTCAGATTATCATAACTTATAATAAATGATTTATTATAATAGTCAAGTGGAATCTCTTGTCAAAGTGTGATAAATAGTCTAGGAGATACGAGGAAACAAAACAAATGTTTATACTCTATATATTCACTCATATATATATATATATATATATACACACACACACACATCTTGTATTTTACTCAGATAAATATAAAATTAAATTTTACAATAAAGGTGTGTATAATTAAACCTTACGACACGGGACTCCCTAGTGTGAGATTCAGGATCCACAGCAAGATGCCTTGACTATGTTTATAAAACTTTTTAGTTATAGTTTAAGTTATAAATAAGTTTTTAAGTAATACTTACTAATTTCGCTGTATTAATATTTCTTTGCTCAAATAAATAATTGTATTATTATTATTAATAAATAGCTGTTATAAATTGCTGGGAATCATCAATAAGTTGATAATGAATTGAAATGGTGCCGATGGAAGTGGCACATTTGCTTTTACACCTGAGTAAACTAGACTGTTTGGATAAAAGCTGGTAAACTGCAGCATACACTAGCGAAACAAGATTATAAATACTAGGTAATATTTTTTGACGAGGTATTTTTGAGGGCTTAGTCGTCTAGGAAGTTAACACAGACACACACACACACATCATCAGCCATAGGTCGTCCACTGCTGGACATAGGCCTCCTCCTGGGGGGGTTTTGCCAATACTTGCTACGCTTGGCAGGCGGGTTGACGAGTGCAGAGGTGTGATTGTTCAAGGAAGACCCTGCTGCCCATCTTCCGGGTTACATCCCTTAGCCGACTCATACAGCAACCAGGCATAGAGAGGGCGGGGTACAATTCTTACGCCGGCACCACCACGGCACGCTAGGAAGTTAACGCAGTTCTGCCGCCAAGCATTAGTGTATAAGCGTATGTAGTGTACAAGGATATGTCAAAGTAGCTGTATGGTAATTTTTTTTAATATAAAAAACAGGTTAAGGTTACTTTGTAACTCGAAAGATGGGGGTATTATAATAAGGGGTATGGGTAGGCGTTATCTCTTACTACCAGAAAAACGCCTCAATCTTCTTATTACTTGTACACAAAGAATAAATATTCAAAACAACTTTTACTCTGCGTCTATATGGCATCGCTGCTTTGGCGCTCATTACTTTGAGACTTTCGATAGTTAATCTCAACAGCCCTGTAATTTCACTAGCTGCATTACCCGGAACACAGTAATGTTTACACTCTACCGCTTGTCTGTATAATATCTGGTACTGCGGTGGTACCTACCTAGACGACTTGCAGCCAAGGAGATTTACCACTAAGAACAATGACGTCTCAACTAAGTATACACCAAGATTATAAAGGCAGACATTTCGGGACTCATCTGTCATCACTAACCTCCTGGACACTTGAAAAATATACCCATTTCACAATACTAGAACCCAGCAGGTTTTTATTTTTTTTATTTTTAAAATTACTCTCCACAGACTCTGGGGTCCGTGACCTTTGTCAACTTTGAATTACAATATTATTTATTTTATAATTACAATATGGGAAGAGGAATGCTAGTAAAATTAATCTTAATCTAGGGTTAAAATACCAGATTGTGTGTAAACCGCGAGCAGACCAGCGACCCGCAAGTAGCACCCGATCACGAGTGTGACGCATGTGCCAGCCATCGCCCTCCTTAACCATATCTGAGGGAAGAGAGCGACCCGACACACGACGCCGCTGCAAGAAGGAGCCTTCGATGGTGAGCATGAATGCTCGAGGCATACACACAATCCTCATTTTTTTCTTTACATTTAATAATTACAATACAACGTTTGAATTTAAATCGCCTCCTCTCGGCGAAAGAAGAAAGAAGGCCCTGGCCTTCTTCACCGCCACGTTTCGGTCTTTGATAGCCATCTGCAGGTTGTACTCCTTGATGGTCTTCGGCGACGCAGCCGACGCTCGACGCACAAACCGACTGATAGCATCGTCTTCAATGTCGTCGGCGTAGTGGACGAAGTTCCCGGTGTGCCGTGATACTGCAACGACTGCGTGCGACACGTGCGAATCGTTGAACTCAGCAGGTTAAAACCAACAACAAAATCATGAAGTTAACAAAATCACTATTTACTCGTATATGATTTATTCAGTTCAAACAAATCAAATCAATCAAAAAGTCATTTATTCAGTTTAGGCGGTAAGGCACTTATGAACGTTAAGTTACATGTTTGAATCTACCACCGGCTCGTAATTACACTTCAACTGAGAAGACTCCGGCAAGAAACTCAGCAAGGCATTTTTTTGTGGATCTTTCTTTTCATATTAGGTTACAATTTACAGTTATAAACATTAATACATACATTATGCTTACTACAATTGTCACTTAGCCAAGGGGATACAAGTGCAGAGAGAAGCTACAACAACCATATATTTCTGTCTTCCACGTAATGAGCCACTTTATAGTAGGCTTTGTCAAGTAGTTGATTTGTATTCCTTCAATCTGCCCAGTTACCGCTTTATTCTTCATGATAGTTACATAACGAACGATCAGTAATTCATGTGTGATGTAATGTAATATCATGGCTATTTCAGGCTACGTTATTGCGGACAAATTTCGTATGTGGGATGGAATTATTCATCGAGATGGGAACTTATACAAAACCCTGTTTGTAATAACATTTCTAAGTCTGTGCCTTAGAACTTATAGAGATGGGGTAAAACTTAAGACCCACATTCAGTGATATATTAATGAACTTTTTGTTATACTATGGAAACTGGTATGGTTTCGACACATTTTTGTTTTACTTATGCGAGATTACCTACTCACGTTTATTTATATCGGAACCTCCGACTATACTTACGGCCACATCCGGTGGCTTTCATCATGGAGACTGATAGAATTTTCACACCTTTATCTACATTCGTTATGTTTGTCTTGTCTACAGCTCAAGATACAGAGTTCCAAATGTTTTTTTTTATGATTGATATATTTTTTTATGGTTGATAGGCTAGATATTTAACCACAGCTAGCTAACCTGATGTTAAGCGACGGTTCAGTCGAAGATGGTAAATACATCTAACCTGGAATGGAACTGGCTCTCATAAATGACTACCGGAACACACCGGTACGTGCTTGCCGGCAGATTTTCAACTTGAGGGTGGTACTTACCACCTGCTATGGTTTTCGTTCACCGGTAACTCAAGCTTATTGTTGGGATTTGTACCCACGCCTTCCGGCGTGTGAACCGACCACGCTAACCACTAAGCTATCATCGATACAAAACTTACATGTTTACGAATCCAACATAAAAGGTAAGGTGATGAGACAGTGATGTTTTCAAAACCTCATTTGCTGTAGATGATAGCTCATCATGGATAAAAAAAAACAAGACTGTACAAGTGATAAACAAAATCTTCACTTGATTGATGAACTAAACTGCGCAGCCATAAAAAGATACATCATTAAGCCTTCGCTGAGTTAAAACGTTTTCCTCTTATATAATCGATTTCAAAAAAGGAAGAGGTTCTCAAGTTTTTTATGTTTGTTACCTCAGGTCTTCGTCATTTATGAACCGATTTGTTTTTTTATTTTATATTATAGGTTACTTTTAGCTGATACAATTCTGTGATTATTAAAACAGAAAATTCTATTAATAGATTGTCTGTAGTACGACTTGCTATTGTTTATCTGACGCTAAAAGTAATTAATAATACTGTATCCTAGAACAATACAGCGAAAGGGTTAAGGCTATCAAGCAAAACAGGAATGTAGACAAAACGAATGCTAAAAGCTTGCTAAATGCTAAAAGGAACCAAACTACTAATTTAATACATTTGAAATATATTTTATTTGTAATGCTTACTTATAAAACCAGGATCTTATGCATATTCGACGCCGGGGTGCGAAAGTCAGCCTGAGCACGTGTTGAATGAATTTAAATTCTGGGTAATGTAGTAAGAGTGAAATTAACTTGCACATCGCGAATGATATGAAAGCGGCATGCGGCGTATTTAGTACAACAATATCTGTGATGCACAATGAACTAACTGTGCCCGCGGCTTCGCTCGCGTGGTTGTGTAGTAGGTACCTGTCGAAATTTATGGCGGTCTCGGCTTGCGGCCCCTAGCTCTCTACGCCCGGGTGCACCGCACCTCCTGAACCCCCGGGTAAAGACGGACCTGTATAAAACACTAGTGGCACGCATCAGCTTTGTACGGGTGCACTTTAGAGAAAAACAAAAGAAAAAAAAATTGTTGATCCGTTACCTTTAACAGGATCACCCGCTAAGCTAATCTGAAGATTGCCTGAAAATTTCAGCAAAAAAGGTGGCACCGATTTGGATTACGTAGGGAACATCATTATCATCAACATCTCAGCCGTAGCACGTCCACTGCTAGACATAGGCATTGACTTCCATAGGGAACATAATAAATCGATTTTATATGTATAGAAAAAAAAGATAAATATTTGTTGATCCGATCGCTACCAAATTTAACAGAATCTCCCACTGGGCTAAACTGCAGATTGCCTTGCCATTAAAAAAGGTGCCACCGATTTAAATTCCACAGGGAACATACTACATGTATTTTTATTTATGCAGAAAAAAAACAAAAGAGAAACATTTTGTTGATCTGGGCTAATCTGAAAAATTCATGCGTTCTTTTTCATCCCTTAGCCGACTCTTACGGCAACCACGGGTAGAGAGAGTGTGGCATTATTCTTACGCCAGCACGACCACGGCAAAATGTTGTTTATTCATTATTAATTAATTATAGAAAAGCCAATGGAATCACTTTTTGAAATTCTTGCATAAATTCCGAATTTACATTAATTTTAGATTAAAATTACTACACTTATTATCAACTTCGCAATTACTAACTTTCACGGAAGATATTTTCCTAACGGGTCGCTGCGGCTTACAATAGAGAAGCCATATAATCTCGTCAAATTTTTGCCTGGATGTTGCCTAAACTCTGGTAAACGTTTTTCGACGATATCACCCATTGAATAAAAAACCTATTCAACCCAGGAATGTAAGTAACCCAAAAACAGGACAATGGTTGTGATGCCTCTGTGAAAATATTTGGTGTATCGTATTATGTTATATTTTGGAAGAAAAAACATTCTTTGTCAAAGTATTGAGGTTAGGTGCGGTGAAGTCCTGAATTATTTATTTATGATGATAATTTTGTTTGCGCTTAGTTAGGTTAAGTTATACATTACATAGATTGATAAATTAACTCTTTCTTGTTCGTATCAAATATTGTACATTGAAATAGAAAAAAAAAACTTAACTAACAAAAATCTAGTTTAACAATTGACGGCCTTATCGCTAAAAGCGGTTTCTTTAGGCAAACTTCGGATGGAAAGGATTCAAGAACAAGTAGAAAACGAGGTGTGCTTATAATAAAGCTGAAAAATAAGCAGAGAATCTGATCAGTTTAACGTACATATCTTATATAAAAATATAGACGTTAATATTGCTTTTAAAATACGTAAATTATACATCTTTTGGCACGATGTGCAAGTTAATTTAGATATTATTCATAAATCTATTAAGTGTATATTCTAACAATCGCGGCAATTATTGTGAAGCATTAAGTAAAAAATGGAACACAACATTTTTTTTTTGTTTGCACGTGAGGCGCATTCTGATTTTCGCACCCCGAAATATTTTAGACCTTATATACACACATCATAACTCATAACTTGAAATAGTTAGATATTGATTACTGCTTCATCATCATCAACATGTAGGTCTCTCCCAGGATATGCCACCTAGTCTCAGGGCGTCCTATACTACGTTTGCCGATTCACGGTCTCCACACAAATATCATTTATCATTGCTTAATTTCTTACAATATTTCAATATCATTTCAAGTCGATGCATCGTTCATTTGTCACGAAATCGTATTTCTAGTTTTCAAATATTGGAAATTGATCGTTTATTTACAGACCGTTGCCTGAAGTATTCCAAACAGCAGCGTTAATCTACTGTGAATCAGAAATGATGACACGATTTCGGTTGCTTTAAAGTTTTAAAGAAAAATACGATCACAAAGCGGGCAATAAAAGGAAAGAAAAGGAAACGTAATAAAAGTTAGACCGGAATAACTGAGTCATGCAGCACTATAGTATTTTTTAAGTTACTTGTGTGTCGATTTAAAGTTGGGATTAGAATCACGTACCAATAATTCAACTTACCGTTTTTTAATGGTTGAATAGCTAGACTTATATATATCATATCATCAGCCATAGAATGTCCACTACTGGACATAGGCCTCCTCCTGGGGGGTTTTACCAATACTTGCCACGCTTGGCAGGCGAGTTGGCGAGCGCAGTTAAGTGTGATTGTTCAAGGAAGCCGTTGCTGCCCATCTTCCGGATTACATCCCTTAGCCGACTCTTACGGCAACTACGGGTAGAGAGGGTGGAGTACTATTCTTACGCCGGCACCACCACGGCAAATAGATAGACAATAGTTAGACTTACTGAGTGATAAATGTTCTTAACAGCAGGTTGTCTAGCCATACCAATGCAGTATACTTTTAGTGTTAGTTTGTTTGCATGCCGAGAGGTCAAATATGGAGGTTCGTTATTGTCATGTTTTCCATCCAGTACCCCATTGAACCCATATTTAGCTATGCAATAAATAAATTATGAACTGTCTTTTTTTGTTAATGGTCGAGTCTTTTTTATATAAGAAATAGGCTTACGTTTGACCACCTTCTCATCTGATGTTAAGTGATGATGCGGTCTAAGATGGAGCACGTTTGCCTAGAAGATAACGATTCACTCTCGACTTGAAGACACCCAGATTATATCCAACGGGGAACACCCACTCAGGCAGCGCATTCCACTGTCTAGCAGTCCGCACAATGAACGTGGAATCAAATTATTTCGTTCGAGTTTTTGGAACATCGACCATGAAACGAAAGTGTTAAGTATAAGTGTTTGACCAACTCACCTGATGTTAAGTTATGGTGTGGTTAAAGATGGGAAGCACACCTAGCTTGAAATGGAATTACTGCTCTAGTGAGGCTACCGGAAAACACAGGTTATTAATGTGAGGGTGGTAACTAGCCAGCTAAGTACTAGAAACTACCTTACCACCATGCTATGGTTACCTCACGATGTTTGTCTTTCACTGGCAGCTCAAGTTCACTATCAGGGTTTGAACCCATGCCCTTCGGAGTCTGAACCGACCGCGTTAACCACTGAGCTATCTTAGCTACAAAAGGTATGTTCTGCCCAATGTTCCACCGGTCTGCTACTTGGTCTTAGCATTTGGTCGTTGTATTGGTCCACTTTTGATCTTGAAGTCTGACTATATGTCCCGCCCACTGCCATTTTAGCATGAGAGAATGCCGATTCTGATGTCCGTGTTCGTATCTACTCTGTAATTTCAGTCCAATAATGCTCTTCTCCATACGTGCTGGCATGTTGTTATCGTGTGTTATTTTTTTTAGTGAATACTCAATTCTCCGCTCTATAAGTGAGACGTAGCATTAAGCAGGAATCCATTACATCCTTTTTTATTATTTTTTTATGATGTAGGCTTGGTTTGGGTTTTATCGCTATCTCACCTGATGCTTAATCCTAGAGGGATGTTACTTTTTAAAACCTTTTTCAGAGACCAAAACCTATGACTATTTCATACTTAATATAAATATACTGTTTTAATATGTACTATAAAGAGTGCAGAAATATCTACAAATTTAGCAGTTTTGTTTTTCGTAATAATGCAAATAAAAGAAATTTGGGTTCTCGTTAGCAGCTATACTAAGTAACACAGTAGGTGGTACAGCTGCCACAAATCTGTCAATAACACCAACCCTGTCAATCTTTGACAGGCTTGGTGTTTGACCACAGCTCATCTGATCTGTTTAGTGTGGTTGAAGATGGTAAACATAGCTGCCCTAGGATGGAACAAATAATCGTCTTAATCTTCCTAAAGATTTAAAAGCCATTATTTAGAGAGATTCAATTAATTATTCACAGTTTACCACACAGCTTGTCGGTGTCGTCAGGAAACTAAATGATTTCACAAACTCTAACTAGGAAGTGTCGTATAAACCGCAGCATAATCCGTATCCTCAAATAACTTTCTATAAACCTGCCAAAACTTTGTTTGCTTCGTCTGATAAATGAATAAGGAGAATAACTACTTTCAGTAAATCCAATTACGAGACGGAAATCATACCTACACACTACATATTTTTGAATCGGATATAAAAAAGATTATTATACTATTATATATTACTAAGTTGCGACAATGGGAAAATTTAATACCCATATGCTTAAAGTTATGTAATTTTTTTTTTTTTTTTTTATGGCTGACAGGCTTTGTGTTTGACCACAGCTCACCTGATGTTAAGTGACGGTGTGGTCGAAGATGGTAAAGCACACCTAGCCTGGAATGGAACTGGCTCTCAAGTGAGGCTGCCGGAACACACCGTTAGATGCTTGGCGGCAGATATTCAACTTGAGGGTGGTAGCTAGCCAGCCGAGGACTAGAAAGTACCCTACCACCACGCTATGGTTTCCTCACGATGTTTTCCTTCACCGGCAGCTCAAGCTCATTATTGGGATTTGAACCCACGCCCTTCGGCATGCGAACCTACCGCGCTAACCACTGAACCATCATCGCTACGAAATATTAAATAAATAAATTAAATTATTTGATTGATTCAGGCGTTATTTTGCAAAAGTTCATTATGAGTGTTCAAGATATGTATATTCTATTGTAACTGAAACGACTGTTAAGCGGAATTAAACTAAATATATACCTTGACCTTATATTAAATTAAATTTGTTTATTGAGTAAAAACGTAACGCGTACGTAGTTATGAATTACTGATTAATTTAATATAATTTATAATAGGATAAATAATGACACAAGAAATTTAAAAAGAACGCCCTATCTACTATTGTAGATACTATCTACACCATAGGTGTATTTGCAAGCAAACAAAATTAAATATGTTTTTTACTCGCGAACAACTCAATATCTAGAATGGCAAAACGCTATTCTATGGCAGTAAGTAATCTTTGTACATACAAATTAATTGTAATAAAACAAGCAATAAAATATTAATATTTTTTATTGTTTTTTAACACATTTCAACACCAATTCTTATTGTAATTGTTTAAAAGAGTCAGGTACAATAAAATACACCGATAAAAATGTAAAAGTCGATTTAAAGAACACATTTACAATTAGTAAAAAAAGTTTTAGGAATTTAAGACTATTTTTATGCAATATGTTTTTCTGAAAAGTGCTTAACGATTAATAAGAAATAACAAAGTAAACAAAGGACTGGTTTTCACGGATTATTTATCAGCCATGACATTTCAAAACCTTTCTTAATACAAAATTATAGAAACTCTCGTATGTATATGAGAGACAACATTTTATATAATTATATACAGTAATTATAATATATACATTTAATTCATTAATTATGTATATTTTATATAAATTACATTTCAATTGTATTTACATCACGTTTAGTAGGTACAAATTCGTAACATTCCATTGTCCAAAGACATACACATTTTATTACTAACAATTATTATTATTTATAAGCATATAATACTTTAAATAAACAATTATATAAATCTGTCCTGTTAGCTCCTTTAGTAGAATATCTGCTTCAAGGACTTGCAGGGCGTAGATTCGATTCCCACCAGAACAATCCAATGTGACGATAAATGTTCTGTGTCTGGGTGTTCTGTATATATATTATAGGTAAGTATTTACAAAAAAAAGTATACATGTATTCTATCAGTTATGTGGTAGTACAAACTTTGCTCAATTTAGGGCTAGGTGACGTGTGTGAAATATCATACGATATTAAATTAAATTATATAAGTATGTTCAAATAAATTATTTTAAGTCCGATATCTAATTTGCATACCTACATATATATACAATTATACATGTTGAGCATTGCTACAAAATATTATACGTATATTCAGCTTAAATTAAATTAATTTGAAATTTAAAATTTGCACGTCAGCTTGTCTTACAGTGGACGACAGTAAGTTACACACACACAGACGTGACAGTAAGTGGAGAAAGTTATTTCAACATTTATATACATTATAACGATTTAATATAAATAGTAAAAAGTTGATATTAGACTTAATAAAAAAAAATCTCAAAGCTAATAAATTGATTGACTGATTAGGGAAAAACATTTAAAAAGCCAAAAATAAAGAAAAATAAATTGCAATAACGCTTGAAAGCATAGCAGCTACATTCAATTCAATATATTCAATAACGCTATTATAAAAGTTTAAAAATGTACGGGATTGACTAAGCTGCCCACGTGACATATCGTCAATCTTCGTAATTTTTTTACGTTTCTATCAGCGTTACCGCTAATCAAATGTTACTTTTTCTAAGCCCTAACTTAATCGTCTAGGCTAAAATTGTCACCACGAAGAGAAAAATTTCAACGCGTGGCAGACGTCGAAACGCAACGATAAATGATGTGTCTTGTCTTCTAGTCATAAATCACACTATTATACCTACTAGATCGGCGAGGGATTGTTTTGGTCTTCTGTCAGTTATAAAATTTATAGTAAATCTATGTTAAAATAATATGTAAATATGAAATATTGGAACTCCATATTCGTAAACAAATTGTACTTTAAATAAATATATCACCATATTTATCAACATTCTTCAAACTCGACCTTAAAACTTATGAGCCATCTATAAATTTCTAATTTAACGGCCTATATTAAGAAACAAAGAGAAAACTAATTTCACGATTTTGGAGCGCTCCCCCATCCCTCCCTCGATGTGACATATTTTGGAAAATTATTAAAACAGCAATGTCAAGATTTATACGTGTAACATAATGAAGCTCACACGTCCCCATTGCCATTCGAAAATATATTTATTGACCCCCCCTCCCGAATGTGTAACGTAATTTATGAATATCTATAAATATTATGTTTCATTTTCGCTCATAATATGATACATTCTAATTACCCAAATGTTATATTACCGTAATTACTGTAATACCGTATTACCGTAATTAACTGAACCCAACATAAAATTACAGAAAGAGGAGTTTGAAAAAGATAATGAATACAGTAGATATTCCGAAAAGAGGTTTAGAATAATAATAATTTATGGTATTAGAAAAAATATTTATCTATGGTATAGAGTTTTAGATGTCACACTTAGTCCTCTCACGACCCAAAGCACTGGTGTGGAAACGCTCACTCATAAAGTGGCAGGGTGGGACCGCCTTTGGTCTGCCCTGTTCTTGCCCACGTGATCCTGTACAGGAACTGGCTGCCCTCTTCGCCTGTCTCGATGACCTAGAAACGAAGGAACGAGTTAAGCGACGTACGTTTCGATTTCAGATATGGGGATGAGTGGGGGGCAGGGGGTAGAGCACGTTTTGTGACTACATATACAAGATCCATAGCGGGCTAGGTGTGCTTACCATCTTCGACCACATCGTCACTTAGTATCAGATGAGGTATGAACACCTAACCTGTCAATAATGTGCATTGTACCTACAACCGTTCACAGGTTCTTTGTACTGCAAAGACACCAACACCGATAAATAATGTCAAGCAAATAAATTATAACATACAGCAATGTTTGTCTTTTCTACGAACGAAAATGTATCCTATGAACGTTCAGTTCTTTCTAATTTTATTAATCAAATATCTAGCTCCCAAAGATTCTGAACTTAGAACTCTAAATTGCTCGCTGTACCCTCAGTGCCTTAAGGCTGTATCCACCAGAGTTGAGCCAGCCAGATGGATAGCACAGTTGTGAAACGGTACCTTACTAAATAAATAAATAACAAATATTAAAAGATTAGTTTTGAATACCCGCTTGCTGAGAAATCGTCAGCACTAATGCTGAGAACTAACCTTTTTTGTCACACTGGCCACTACAGCGACAACTTTTATTATTATTTATGTCATATTTTATTATGTGTGATAAAATAAATATTCACTTATTTTCGTTTTTTCTACTACTGGTAAGTTCAGTAGCTTTACGTCGCTACAACGCCTTATAACTTTTTTATATGTACCTACAGCTCCGCCAGCCCAGAAATGAAGTGGTCTTATTGGTGGATTTTTTCCTCGCGCATCGCCTAACTACCTCGCATACTAGTGGATCCGTACACTAATTATTATTCTAACGTACACTTTACTTCATTACGTTAAAACTGGCTGTATTGTGGAGAGTTAATTGGGTAGTGTTAGTGATAACGACTGGCTGGAATTAGTCTCGACCATTTTGTGGCTTCATTATTGTTGTTTTTGATGCCCGCATAAAGCTCAGGATTTCGTTTGTGTAAAACGACTTTTTCATGTAATTTCAGCACAAACAAGTTTCAAATAAAAACTTGACTGGATGTTTTATTACATTTATAAAATGTGTACCTACATTAAAGGCTAAAAAGTTAACAGACTTATGAATATGTTAACTGTTTAGAAGATGACACTTTTAATTAGTTTTTAGCGTAGCACTTTGTGCATTTTCCAGCATTTTTGTTTATAAAAGTTATGACACGAATGAGACACTCTTGACGGTAAGAAATAACGCCTGTCTATGACCATTGCAGCGATACTTTGAATATAGTAAAATAAAGTCCAGATCATCGCTGCTTTGGCAGAATATCTGGTACTGCAGTGATAATCACCTAGACGATCTCCTGGTAAGAAAGATCTGCCATAAAGTTTTGTTTTAGTAGATAGATAGAAAATCTTAATTGTGCACACCAAAAATAGAAAAAATGTACAGAAACTCTGTTTTGTGCGTACTAAAAATAGAAAAAAATGTACAGAAACTCTTTATTAAGCACAACGAATATAGAAAAAATGTACAAAACTCCTTATTGTGCACATCAAAAATAGAAAAAGTGTACAGAAACTCTTTATTGTGCACACCAAAAGTAAAAATAAATGTACAGAAAACAAAAGAATCTTATAAGCTAGTGGCACAAGTGGCACAGCCTTATCACTAAAAACAACTTACATCACAAAACGCTTTCCTGGAAAATACTTGTTTACTCTGATTGTAAGTGCCTTTCGGGAACGCCTACTAGAGAAGCGAGTCTTTTTTTTTTTTACAATGAAATCATATTCAAAGTGTTTTCGGGTTTGTATTAGCGTTTCTTATTACAGGAATACTTGAAAAAAAAAAAACATTTCAAATTTAATTCAATTTTAATTTTCAATTTAGCCGCACTAAGCTCGTGCTCTTAAGATCGATTTTACAATGTACGCAGAAGGTTGGCGGTACCTACCTGCGTGATTGGTCTTGCGAGTACAGGCGCGGGCAGTGCCGGGTGGACGCCGCTTCCCAAAGCAGTACTTTGTGAGCCGCTGCTAAACACAATCCTCCCCTTCCAGTCCGTCCAACTCTGTAACAACACTCACAACTGTAATTTCTAAGTAGTGGCGGTATTAGAGGGGGAGACAAGCAGGGAAAGCGCCCGGCCCCTTGAGAAAAAGTCATACAGACTAATATTGTAATAAAATATGGTTTTATTGAAAGTAAAGATAATAATAAAATCATGGGACGTATCGTAACATGTAAATAGCATTTATAATGATATGAGCGACAGCCATCTTGGATTTACGGTACTTTAATGGTACTGAATATATTAAATTGTATGTGTTTTCAGAATTAAAGGTGTGTACCAAATATCAAAACAATCTGTCAACAGGAAAGGGGTAAAATTGCAATGACTAAATTTGACCCAAAATAAATAACAAACAGGGCAAGCTAAATAAAACCGTTTAAAAACGTTTCTAACTCTATCTTTTCACGCTGAAACGGCTGATCTGTCCCGTACTCCGAGGTGCTTATCGATACCTATAAAAATAAGCAATAAGCGCAATAAGGTTCGCAATCGCATAGATTTTCAGTAAGCGCCTAACATATATCGAAATAAGAAGCCCAGTGTATCGTTGCAATGGTTTTGTAGCAATGATAATTCAGTAGCTAGCGCGGTTGGTTTGCACGCCGAAGGGCGTGGGTTCAAACCCCCAACAATGAGCTTGAGCTGCCAGTGAACAAAAGCATCATCAAGCTAATCGGCAGGCTAGTTTTTTTTTTAAATAGCTGACAGGCTTGGTGTTAGTCCACAACTCACCTTATGTTAAGTGACGAGTGTGGTCGAAGATGGTAAAGCACACCTAGCCTGGAATGGAACTGGCTCTTAAGTGAGGCTGCCGGAACACACTGTTAGATGCTTGGCGGCAGATTTTCCACGCTATGGTTTCCTCACGATGTTTTCCTTCCCCGACAGCTCAAGCTCATTGATGGGGTTTGAACCCACGCCCTGCGGCATGCGAACCGACCGCGCTAACCACTGAGCTATCATCGCTAAATCGCTATAGTTGCCACCCTCAAGTTGAAAATCTGCCGCCAAGCACCCAATGGTATGTTCCGGCAGCCTCACTTGAGAGCCAGTTGTTTTCCAGGCTAGGTGGGCTTTACCATTTTCGAGCACACCATAACTTAACATCAGGCGAGCTGTGGTCAGAAAACTAGTCTGTAAATCATTTAAAAAAATGGTCATGTATTATTACTGTACAGTGTCTTTGCTAACAGTGGCGCATTCCATAGCTTGGTTCCTCGTCAGTTGTTCCATAGCCGCGCTAGAGTGCACTCGACTTTAATTATGTAATCTGTCTGTAATCAATGTGAATGAATAGAAATGGTGATCACCAGGAATAGAGTTTCAATATCTACCCCACCCGACAATCAGGAGGACACGTAGATAGTTTGGGAGTTGATGATTAATCTCATAGATGACGCCATCAATAATGCTTCTAATCGTATAGTTCGACTCATTAATTTTACATAAAAAAAAATGAAATATCTCATTTTTATTATTAAGACTCCGCTGTCCGTACGTCTGTCTGTCTGTCACCAGGCTGTATCTCATGAACCGTGATAGTTAGACATTTGAAATTTTCACAGATGATGTATTTCTGTTGTCGCTATAACAACAACACTAAAAAAAACAGATTAAAATTTTTTTTAAGCGGAGCTCCCATACAACAGACATGATTTTTTTGCCGGTTTTATAGATAATGGTATGGAATCCTTCGTGCGCAAGATCGCCTCGCACTTGGCGGGCTTAAAAAAAACATTATTCAAAATATTTATTATTCAAAAAGTTATGGAAATTCTCAAAGAATTTCATTCCCAAATCTTGTGGTGCCCAAACAAACGAAGTTCCTTTCAAATATCGTCGAGATTTAATCCAAGTTATATCTAGCCATATTTATACCGATATATTTCGGGGGTTCGGTCGCGCGAATAACAAAACTCCATTGAAAATCCGTTCCCTTCCCTCCATTCAGCGACTCAAAATTTATTCCTCGTTTGCACCCAAAACCTTTTTCGTGCACGAATGAGCTTCAGATAAAGAACTAAAACGTGACTTATTATTTAGGATTCGCGGTTATCATTTTTACGCTGTTTGTATTCAGACTGGGTATGTTTAATATGGATTAGCATCACAACATTTCTTTTTTTTTCGTTCCAACAAAGCTTTTGTTACAAATTAAATACAAAGTTGGCAAAAACTAAGTGCTGCCTCAATTATAGGTTCATGATAAACATGTATTTTACATTATATGTACAAATGTATAATTTAAACTTAAATTTAGATTGAGTTTACATTATTTAAGTTCTTATGTTATTTGTGAATAAAATAAATGTATTATTATATCTAAATTATATCATCGCTAAAAAAAGATTTGACCTAAACCGACTAACAAATCGTGAACCCGGAAAACTTCTCTGAACTGTAAACTGTACTGTAAAGTTGCCCGGAGTACTTACTTCTTTATAGCCCCTGCTGAATGTCACCTAGATCAAAATAGCAGGAACTCGTGCCTTTGACAGGTGACAAGTAAATTGATGACAAGCTGACAGCTGCATAGAAAATTTGCAAAAAACGCGTGATGTTAAATGCATTGATAAAAATCTGCAAATCAAATCTTTTTTGTAGCGATGATAGCTCAGTGGTTAGCGCGGTCGGTTCGCATGTGGGTTCAAACCCCAACAATCAATTAATGAGCTCAATGAGCTTTAGCTGCCGATGAAGGAAAACATCGTGAATAAGCTAGGTGGTAGGGTACTTTCTAGTACTCGGCTGGCTAGCTACCACCCTCAAGTTGAAAATCTACCAATCATCTAACGGTGTGTTCCGGCAGCACCACTTGAGAGCCAGTTCAAGCCATTCAAGGCTACGTGTGCTTACCATCTTCGACCACGCTGTCACTTGGCATCAGGTGAAGTATGGTCAAACACCTAGCTTATCAGCCAAAAAAATAATTCGTGTTGCTTCCAAAACACCATCGAAGTATAGTAAAGTCACTCCTACTTTACTAAGGCATGACTGCATTTGATTGGCACGGACTGGACTTGACCAAGACTGGACTTTGTAACTAAAGATGTTAGACATGAATTGCAAAAACCGAAGACGAGGTTCCCAACTGTAGCCTGTCCGATGAGGCAAAAAATAAAAAGTAAACCTACTTAAACTTCACCAAAAGTGCAACAATAATAAAAGATCTGCGATACTATAACAGCAGACAATATTGTGATTATTATCTTTATAGAGAGGATCACTGGTAAGCCATGATAGCTTTGGGTAACTTCCCACAACTCTGTCTTAATTATCCAACTTCACAAGATACGGAACCGAACTATCTTCGTTATCTTCCTTTTGGTTGGATGACAAAGATTTGTTGCGTAATCTATTTATCTCAACCTCGTTTGCGAATCAGCCCTGTTTCTTTATAAGCTATCCCACTGCTGGGCGTGATCCTCGTCTCATTGTGGGAAGGGTATAGCCATAGTCTAGCACGCTTCGAGAACTTTTATTATGGATCTTGGACATGTTGGTCATTGTTGGTTTCCTCACGATGTTTTCCTTCACCGTTTTGAAATCGTCGGCAATAAGCACATAACTAAGAAAAGAAAGAGGTGCCGTGCTGTGAGATTTGAACCCAGGACCTCAGAAGTGGAAGTCAGACGGTCTCCCAACTAGGCTCCCGAAACAGTAACTTCTTTTGACCTCATTTAATGAAGTCTTTTATAACCAAAAATACCTTTTTACTAGGTGGTAGATTTCCTTAGCAGGAGGTCGTCTAGGTACCACCGCAGTACCAAATATTCTGCCACCAAGCAGTAAAGTGTAAACATTACCGTGTACGAGCGAAATTACAGGGCTATCGAGACTAGCCATCGCAAGTCTCAAAGTAATTAGCGCCAAAACAGCGATGCCCTGGACTTTGTTTTGCTATTTAAAGTTCTTTGTATCTCTGAAATGGTCAGGCGTTATTTCTTACCAGCAGAAGAGCGTCTCGTTTGTCTTATTACTTTTACATAAAAAAGTAAATAGACAAGGAACTAATATTTTTTAACCGACTTCAAAAAAGGAGGAGGTTCTAAATATGACACGTATTTAAAAAAATGTTTTTTCCCTCATAACTTTCGACTGGGTAAACCGATTTTGATGATTATTTTTTTATTTGAAAGCTAGTGCTGTTCGACGTTCTGCTAGTTCTGACGATGGAATCCATGAGAAAAACAAACGAAGTCGGTTTTTCTTGTTAAAATTTTACTTGTGCTCGATGACAATGTTTCGTAGTGTTGAATTTTTAGATTTATGGTCATGTCCATGCGCCTGGAGACTAACCTGTGCGTCCAGTGTGGCTTCCGCGGATGACGCAAGCAGTAACATCTTGGCTGGAGCTGACCGGTGGAGGAGTCACCTGCTTGTTCTCAGCATTATCTCGAAAGCAAGCCCTGTAACAATAACTTTTTTAGAAAATAAAATCTCAACTATGTTTATCACCGACATGCACACAATATATTATGAATTAGTTTTGTTTCACATCACACACATCATCAGCCATAGGTCGTCCACTGCTGGACATAGGCCTCCTCCTGGGGGGGGTTTTGCCAATACTCGCCACGCGTGGCAGGAGGGTTGGTGAGCGCAGTTAGGTGTGATTGTTCAAGGAAGACGCTGCTACCTATCTTCCGGATTACATCCCTTACCCGACTTTTACTGCAACCACGGGTAGAGAGGGTGGGGTACAGACTATTCTTACGCCATCACCACGATTATTTATTATTATTATTAATTATTATTTATTAACCTCGATTTCAGCCATGTTGCAAAAGTTATTTCAGATAAATATCCCAGGACCTTTCATGCAGCGCCATCTAGCCCCAAATTAAGCAAAGCTCGTACCATGGGAACCAGATTACAGATAGAGTCATCATCTCAGCCGTAGGACTTTTGACTTCCCCGGTTGGAAACGGCTCGCATGCAGCTTGTTCCTACGGTCTATAATAGGTCGTCTGTCCACTTTGTCGGCGGACGTCCTACGCTGCACTTACCGGATTGCTACAGAGCTACAGATAGAGTACTTACGTAGAAACTTTTTTGTAAATACATACAGAACACTCCGACACCGAACAAACCTTTATGATCGACATACAAATATCTGTCCTGAGTGGGAATCGAAGCCACGCCCTACAGCTCTTGAAGCAGATACACTATACCGAATATGCCAACATGGCAGTCTAATAAAACAGGAATGTATATTACCGTTCGCCTTGCGAACACTGGTCGTATATTACGCCGTTTTCGATTTCCACTAGGCTGTAGCGTTGAAATAACTTCGACTTTCGAAATATGGCTCGGTTTTACTTCCATAAGCTATTTTGTGATTTGTAGTACACGTTCTGTTTCAGGATTCCCGTGGTTACACTAGAATTTCTACTTTTAGAGTTCAGGAAACTTAGTTTACGCATACATTATATAGATCAACGGTCAGCAACAGGCGGACCGCGAAAGGTCGAACCTCGGACCGCCAAATATTGTAATGTATTGTATACCAAGTATAAATTAATATGTAGATAAGGTATAATATACCTTTATTAATTGAAATAATATTTTGAAGCCACATAGAATCTAACTTAGTACTTAAATGTGTTCAACACAGAGTTAAAAGGAAATGGAAAATGAACATGTGATCTGATGATCTGACAAAGCGTGTCTGTTTTTCGTCGTAAGCTGGATATCTTTGAAAAAGTTATTGCTTGACAAGAGTTTATTAAATTTTGGACAATTCTTGAACATAAAAAGGAGAACACATTGAAGTGTTTGTAAAACTTTTGACCGATCTTAAAACGAATTTGTTCAAGATTCCAAGGCTTAATTAACTTAATTAAAAGTAGTTGTTGTTTTCTGGACGTCGTTAGAATTTTCCCACAGTATCCGGAACCCACCTAAAACCACTTGCCGACCTCTGATATAGATAGATAACTCTTTATTGTTCACACCAAGATTACAGAAAATAAATAATTAAAACATATAACATGTGGCCTTATCGTTTAGAGTGATCTCTTCCAGGCAACATTGTTGTGAATAGGACTCAATATAACATTTACATAAATACCTACTTTCATCATAATTAATAATAATAATTTCAAGTTTCTCTTTCAGTCTTTTATTTATTATTTTCATTGCCCTATTAGCCCATTTAGTAAAGTTTTGCTTTGAGAGCTGAAGTACGTGTGTTTGATTCCAGGGCGATAACTGTTTGTTCTGTGTCTGGGTGTTCTATATGTATTATAAGTACGTTGTTACAAAAAAAATATTTAAGTCTTCTGTCAGCCGTCTGGTTTCCATAGTACAAGCTTTCCTTAGTTTGGGGCTAGATGGCGCTGTGTGAAATGTCTTACAATATTTATTTATTATTAAATTTTCAAGACTAAACAGCTGTATTTTCCTTCGAAAACTTCTTGATTCAGAATTAGGCTCCCTAAATAACATGTAGTGTGTTAGTAATTTAATATATATTGTTTAGGCGTATCAAAAGAGCAAATATGGGAACTGACGTACTTTTAACACGTTTTCAGGGTACCGTATCCAAAGGGTAAAACGGAACCCTATTACTAAGACTCCGCTGTCCGTCCGTCTGTCTATCTGTCCGTCTGTCACCAGGCTGTATCTCATGAACCGTGATAATTACACAGTTGAAATTTTCACAGATGTTATTTCTGTTGCCGTTGTAACAACAAATACTAAAAAACAGAATATAATAAATATTTAAGGGGGCTCCCATACAACAGACATGATTCTTTTGCTGTTTTTTATAGAAAATGGTACGGAACCCTTCATGCGCGAGTTCGGATCGTACTTGGCTGGTTTTTGTTATTTCCTTTTTACGCCGCTGGCAGTTCTATTACGGATTTCGAAAAGTAGAGTAGGTAGTTTAAATATATCTAATACTTTTTGTATGATTCTGATTTACTACGCTATTACGCTGCCGACAGGTCTATTCCGTTTTCCGTGGAGTAGATGGCAGTAGTGGCTGTGCGCTACGGTGCTTCTATTTTTTAAGAAATCCAACATAAAGCCTCCCAACAATATTATATGTGGGTAATTTAATGTGCCTTTCTCTTTACGTACGGGACGAAATTTTCGAGTGTTAACGCTGCGGTCTTTAGTGAGAAGCAAGATCGCGCGCGTGCTGTATTCAGCTTTGTCTCCACGAAGAAGGCCACCAGATTTGTCCAAAACTATACTCGGAGTATCTGATATAATTAAACGCGAGTAATCCCGCATAAGTAATATAAAAAAGGGCAAATGTTTTATGTGAAAAAATGTTTTTCCTAATTCGTGAGTGGGTGTTGCTAGCTTTCTGGAAACATTCCAGTCCCTAGATAATGCGAATTATAATAAGGGACCGCGTGTCGTGTTGGATTATTTTTACCAAAAGGATTATTTACTTTAGCATTGTTGGAATAAAACAATGAATAAAATAAAAGAATGAATGAGTGAATATACAAATGTTTTGACTACCCTGTTAGCTCATTTGGTTAATGTCTGCTTCAAGAGCTGTAGGGCGTGGGTTTGATTGCCACCTAGACAAACATTTATCCCATCCCACTAATATTATAAAAGTTAAAGTTTGGATGGATGGATGGATGTTTGTTACTCAAGCACGCCAGAACGGCTGAACGGATCTGGATGAAATTTTGCATGTAGATACTTTAGGCCCTGGAATAAAACATAAAATGTTTTTCATCATCATCATCATCATCATCATCCATCACCACGCGGGGTGCATCTAGTGTGTCAATAAATGTCTGTTTTGTGTCTGAGTGTATTATAAGTTATGTATTATTTAGAAGTTTTGTAAGTTTTCTATTAGATATCTGGTTCCCGTAGTACAAGCATTGCTTAGTTTGGGGCTATATGGCGCTGTGTGCAACGTCTTACAATATTCATAATTTATATTTCTTTATTATCAGCACTGTTCAGTCATTTATAATTAAACAATTAAATTAGTAAAAAATATAATAAATTATTATTCATATTACATTGAATAAATTTTTAAGTTAAAGTTAGCAAGATAAATAACCAATAACTAATTACTTTTACATTTAAAACAAGTTGCTATATACTCTTGTTACTTTAGTTTTGTTTTGGTCAGTATAGAGCTAATCCATCAATTTATACCATAAGATTAACTTCCCGAAAGTAACGCCTGAAGCGATTAAATAGACCACATATACAGTTACTATAATACTTACCTAGAAGAAGAAGTAGGTACATAACCAAATCAACAGAGCGGTAGCTCATCTTGTTTTCGTCTAGGATATAGGCAAGCTCATGAAATTTTATAGCCAATCACGCCTTCTAGTACTAAAATCCGATTACGGTGATTGATCCGTTTATGGTGAGACTGAACACGTCATTCTAGAGAGCCCTGTAACCTGTGGCCTGTTTTAATGTATAGAATGTTATACGCCAAGATTCTAGAACTACAGCTACGTAATGGAGCTATGGTTTTCTTATAGCTAGGTATTTTACATATACAAAACCTTTTACCAAACAAGCCATCGTTCGTAGGCGGACTTATGACATCACGCATCACTTTAGTTCTAAGACTTTTCACAAAACATTTGTCAATAAATATTTATTTTGAAAGATAAAAAAATCCGTCATCTATACAGACTATATGTATGTATGTATGTATGTATATGTATATAAAAATTTGTGTATGTATGTTCCCTGTGGCAAAGCGCGGCCCCGACTAAGTAGAACATTTTTCCTACTACCGTTGATTCTTAGCGCGAGGCGCGTGCAGGAATGTCGACATTGCATCTACAAACAAATCTTCGATCGATGTTTTTCATTTGTAGCTTTGCTAAAATCAATTAAGACACACGTAAACTTCGGTGACATTTTAATACTTTTTTATAAATTTGATCATGAACACCTACCTACCTACACAACAGAAAAATGACATTTACGTGCTAGCCCCAACTGCTCTGCCGGCACTCACGTAGTGATCGCCGGCAAGCATCCTCTGCCCCCACCGCACCGCCTCTTCCCACTCGTGTCGCCTATTTATCGCGAAGATGCTCTACTTATAGATATTTTACTTACTTTGCCTATGGAGTGTGTAGCGATTTTGATGAAATTTTTAGGCAATTTTCAGATTCGTCCAACGTGTGATCTTGTGAAATTTGAAAGCGAACAGATCAACTGATTTTTTAAATGTTTTTTTTTTCTAATTTACACCCTTTCGAAGCTAGTAATACATAATATTCTACAAACAAGCAATATTTTTTTAACTCACATAAATTTGCGATTGACCACCAACTCATTTGATGGCACGCAAGGATGTGCACGCTGACTTAGCAGATACCTATTTTATTTTTTTTGACTTTGAAAATATCCAGATTATATCCTTTAGGAAATAGGGAAATCGGCAGCTTGTTCCATTCCTTTGCCGCACGGAATAAAACGCAATAAAACTTGCTGCCCGAGTAAATTTTCCTAATAGATACAATCTGGGTGCCTTCAAGTCGCGAATGAACCGATTTCTTCTAAGTAAACATACTCAATCGTAGACCGTCACACGCAAGACTATTTGTAATAAAATATAACAGATAAACTAATACAGTTAATTTAAGGACAGACAGAAAACATAATCGTTTGTGTCCAGGTCCAGCTTATGTGAACAGTTTGTGTCCTTAATTTCGGAAACCTAATAATGCATATCTCTAAACGATCATCTCACCTGAATAACCTGCAGTTCTTGAACAGGCCAATAAAAGCCTGTCTGAACTTCCTGTTCATGAAACAGTAGGTGATAGGGTTGCAACAGGAAGAGCAGTACGCCAGTAACTGAAGAGACATCACGCCTTTTGTGCCGATGTACTGATATAACTCGTCCGGGTAGAACAGATAGATCTGTTGGAAAAGGAAAATATTTATTATCTGAAAGTTTTCTTCGGAAAAATTGCAACTGTAATTTATGTTCTATTGTCATGTAATTTAAAAAACAATAATAAGTAAGTAACAATACTAAATCAGCAAAGAAACGGACAGACGCGGACAGCGAATTTGTTTTATACTATTTAGAGATAAGTATTTAATTATGTATGTATAAGGTGAATGTACATAGCACGCAGAACTGATGGCCGATGGGGCTGCAAAGTTCTGGAGTGAAGACCACGGACCGGCAAACGTAGCGTAGGACGTCCACCCACAAGGTGGACAGACGACCTAATAAAAACCGTAGGAACGCGCTGGAAGCGAGCCGCTTCTAACCGGTCTTTATGGAAATCAATGGAGGCCTATGTCCAGCAGTGGACGTCATACGGCTGATGATGATGATGATGAAGGTGAATGTATATATTAATGTTGTGTTTTTCTAGATAGCACACCTGTCGTTTTACCAAGTCATATCCATGCCAAAGTTGCCTGGAAGAGATCGTTTTAAGCGATAAGGCCGCCAATTAGTGCACTTCATTTGAATGATACATGCTTTTATTAAGTCTATTCTGTAATCTTGGTGAAAACAATAAAGAGTTATATCTAAAATTCTTTATAGCCATCACAAGGGAAGCAATCGTCTTGAGAAGTAATCTCTTAAATACTTATCTACTAAAAAGTTAAAAATGAATTAAAAGTAAAAAAAAATATTTTTTACATTTAATTTATTTATACCTACATAAAAGTAATGAGACGAACAAGACGCTCTCCAGATGGTAAGAGATAACGTCTATCCATTACCATTAAAGTGGTACCCTTCGATGGTTAGCCTCAACTGCCCTGTAATTTCGCTAGCTGCAGTACCCTTCAAACCGGAACACAGTAATGATTACACACTACTACTTGGCGGCAGAATACCTGGTAAGCCAACAAGTAAAATTAATTTATTGTAATTTAAAGTTCCACGTAGCATCTTTATTGAAGTTTTGTTTATTTACAAGAATGAAACAAAAGTATTTATTGAATTGAATTTCCAAAACAACAAAGGGAACTTGGAGTAAACTACGAGTAAATCACTATTTTAAATCATAAAACAATTTTATTTTAGTTATAATATTCGAACAATTAGGTCCACGAAGTTATAAAATCAAGTTCAAATTGTTGGCTTTAGCAATGTTAAATTCAGAAATTGATAAAATTAAATGAAGGTGTTTGATAGCAAACAGATGAGTAGGTATATATTAATTATTGTTATTCTATCAGTAAGGATCTAATTAGCAGAACTAGAGCTCTTTTATCAAAATTAATTTCAATGTAAGGAAACTATGATTTATGGGAGCTGTAGGGTGTGGGTTCGATTCCCACCCAGAACAAACGTTTTGTGCTATAAATAAATATTTGATCTGTGTCTGGGTGTTCTGTATGTATTATAAGTATGTATTTATATTAAAAAGTATTTAATTATTCTATCAGTTATCCGACTTCCATAGTGGGTACAAGCTTTGCTTAGTTTGGGGTCAGTTTGCGCTATGTAATGTCCTACGATATTTATTTATTATAAAGCTATATAAGTACGTACGTAGATATTTTTAGAATAACATACCATTCCATGAATTTGAGGGTGACGTTAAATATTCATCGTCCAGATTTCAACTAAAACCACTTTCTCTAAAATTTATTATCTTGCTTGTATTAATATACTAAACAACCTTACTTACAAAAGTTTCGAGAGATTTTTTAATTCACTTAAACACAAATAAACTCCACGAAAAATTATATTTAAAGATAACATTTAGAAGCAAATCCATAGGCATTTACGTCTCACGTATTTCTTAGATAGCTTTTTGAGAGTGCTCATCTCATTCTATATCAGCTTAAAATCTGCTATAAAGGATCGTAGAAACCCTTTTAGTGAAATAGCCCGTTTGAAGATTCATTCGTCATGTTTTGAAAGCAATTGTTGGGGCATGGTTAATGAATTTAGTTTATTTTTAGTAACTGAGAATGTGCATTATATAAATCTTATAATTATTCTATCATAACTATGATAAACACTTTAGTTAATAGTTTTGTTGGTCAAACAACTAGGTACTACTACTATTTAAAAAAAACCGGTTAAGTGCGCACCGAGGGTTCCGTACAATCCTGTAAGTATATAAGAAAAAGCTATGTTTTTTTTATTTATTGTAATTTCTTTTTCTTTATCTGTGCTATAAGACGTTGCTTCGTACCAAACTTCAAGATTCTGAGTTCACGGAAAGTACCCTGTAGGTTTTGATTCCCTTGCGAGTGTCGAAAATTTGCAGCATAAACGGCTGTATCTTTTTTGATTGGGTTGGCTTAGAAGTTTGATTTTTTTCACAGCTTATTTGATTATTATTTGATTTTTATTAGCTTTGAGTATTTGATATGAATTTCAGCTTAATACCTCCATGCGTTCCTAAGAAAAAGGGTCTTGCCAGACAGACAGACGTACAACAAAGTGATCCTATAAGGGGTCCGTTTTTTGAGTTTTTGAGAACACCCAGACACAGACCAAACATTTTGTTTATACTTTAAAATGTTTGTCCTGGTTGAGAATCGAAGCTACACCCTACAGCTCTTAAAGCATATAATATACTACCGATGAGCCAACAGGGCTGTGGAAAATGATTAATGAATTCATAAATTTGTTTTGTTTGCCGAATTCAGAATTTATTCATCATAATCTCAGCCGTAGGATGTCCACTGCTGGATATAGGACTTCCTCAATTATTTCCCTGAAGATCGGTTGGAACCGGCTCGCATCCAGCGCATCCATTCCTGCGGTCTTTATTATATCGTCTATCCACCTTGTGGGTGGACGTCCTACTCTACGCTCGCCTGCTCATGGTCTCCATTCAAGAACTTTACAGCACCATCGGCCATCAGTTCTGCGTGCTATGTTTCCTGTCTAGTGCCACTTCAACTTGCTAATCCATTGGGCTATTTCGATAATTTTAGTTCGTCTACAGATCTCCTCATTTCTAATTCTCGCAGAGAAACCCCGAGCCCCTTTCCATAGCTCACTGTGCAACATTAATACAATAAATACATTTAAAACATTACAGAATAATTTAATGTATTATTGGCAGTATACATTGCAACTATTAGAATTCAGATAGTCTGAATGACTAACTTTTTTACTGTAATGGTGAATTCAATCTCCCTTAGTCACGACAATCAATCTCGCATGCGGCTTGGCGTTCTAAATAATTGTTCCACAGACAAAAAAAAACCCTTAAATTATATTTTTTCCCCGATTTTGTTAATATCAGTTTTCTGATTTGCCTCCCATAGTAAATTTAAAGACGTATTTACGTCAAAAAATTCAGTACCCCCTTTATCAAAAAGTTGTTCACAATAATAACTACAGCAATCTCTTTCCAGTTTAGCATATGAAGCGTATAACCCAATATAATAACGATAGGTTTATTCTCTTAGCTTACCGTGTTGATAACGTGCAGTGGTGCCCAACAGATAAAAAACTCCATGATAATCACGAAAAGCATCCGTATTACCTGCAAAAGAGATTTCAATCACTGTCAAGGTACAAAGTGGCGGAAGTACACATAGAAACATCGTTAGTGTAAGTTTGTAAACATTAATCAGCAAAATCTACTCATAAGTCATAACTTGTTAGCCTGTATGTTACCTATTGTATCTACGGTGGGAGACATAAGGATAGATTACGCTTCAAGTATGTATTATGTCTGTGGTAAGGTGTTTGATATTATGAGCCAGTTTCCGGGCAAAAACGTTTATAAGTTTGTCATTCTGTCTGTTTGTAAATCTTTATATTTGTCACATTTTCACGCCTACATGGCTAATCTGGTTCAACCATAATTTAATAAGGAAATGTTTTATACCATGAGGATTAGCATATGCTACTTTTTTGGAATTTTTACATAGTTAAATGTTCACGCGAAGAAGCCGCGGATAACAGCTAGTTGATCTTTATGTACTAGATGGACACATTTTGAACACTAATGACGGTTAACTCAATTGCAGGATTATCTTGCAAACATGTCTATAACTGGCTATTTAGCCAATTTTCTTTTTTGAAAAGGAAACGGCGTATTGACTGGATAAATGATAAATTTCTTTCAGTGAATACATATTACGTAAAATTGTGAAAGCTATCAAATTCTAAATACGTCGGACGCTTCACTCAATACTTTTGACATGATAAATCTATACGTCTATACATACCTAATATTTTCACACGGGGTAATGGAAGTGACAGTTAGCGGAAGCTTTTAGCAAGCCTATCAATAGAACCAGTTGTACCTATTTGTTCGATTGGATATAGAAATCGTGAAATTAAATAAATCATACAACACGAGAGTACTTCTGCACCTTTTCAAGGCGAAGCTGCTTGACTTATCTCGATGTTTAGAAAATAGAATAATAGATAATAGAAGATGCCAATTTTTTTTAGCTTTTTTTGTGTTATTTTTAAATTTAGTTTTTCTATACGAATACATGTATATACATGTTTGTACTTATAATACTATATTATTCTTTACTATATATAAGAAACTTTTTTTTTTTTTTTCAATTATATTTTTTTAATGATTTCAAGATGGAAGACAAGTTTGTAACACGTATTACCGCATCTTGATTACCGCACTATATTTTGGTCGATTTTCGTGCTTCTTTTTTTTGTTAAGGTTATAACTAAGTGAATGCTGAGTGGGCCTAATGTCAGATTTTATATTTGGGCGGCAAATGCATCTAACATGGTATTACAGTCGCTGCTACAGGTCAAGAAATAGGATTCTATAGTCATTTTAAAGAGTCAACGATAGCGCATAGTTGTAAGCACCACTCGCGGTCACCTATACAAAAAACGAACGGATTATAGCTAACAATTATCTACACTATCTACTATCAACTATCTACACTAACTTATCATTTTGGTGACGCTTTAGAAACACCTGGTCGAGCAACCTTAATCATCAAGCCACAAAAATATCTACTTCTTCTTATCTGATTTCTTTTCTCGGCTGTACAATTTTTCCGCGTGTTACGAGATTGCTGAATATAAATACAAACTTCACTTACTTTTCTTTTAGCTTCAATACTCTTATCAATGTGCGTGGATCGGACTACGTGACGGAACTCTAGATCCAGCGTGTGCATGCAGTACGCTTGATTGCTCTTATTATCCGGCTCCAACCTTGGTTCTGGCTCCTGTGAACAAAATTGGAAAAGTTACTACGTGTGCGCGGTGACCCTAACCTGACCTACTGTCATGGCGACACCTATCAACATTATACGAGATGGCACAAAATCTTAATTAAAGCCACGTACATCTTAACTACAGCAATATCTTTAGAGTCAAAAGTAAACTTTAGAGAGTGCGCATCTGGATGAACTAATTTCACCCTGCCCATTCTACTACAGCCAGGAGCTTTAAAAAACGTCACCGCTTCATAGTAGATGTTTTAAAACTGGAACAAAACGGTTCAATTCCACTTTAATCGTACGAACCGCTTAATAATGGCATTTGCTGCCCGAGTGGGTGTTCCCTGATAGTTAGAATATGGGTGCCTTCAAGTAGCGAGTGAGTCGGTTGTTTAGAGGCAACCGTGCTTCATCGTAGACCTGCTCTTCGCCTAACATCAGGCGTAATAGCGGCCAATAGCTAATCCATTTGCTAACAAAAAAAATATTAAAAAAATCATCAATGAAAATACCACCTATTCCACAGATCAAAATCGATAGTAATATTTGGGAAAAGGCAATTCTAATGCCGTTCATATTTTGTACTAAGTATCATAAAATACTCTATACTAATTTATAGAACAGCTGACATTAATTATAACAGGAATAATTTCGTCAGCCTAGTTGGGAGGCCGTCTGGCTTCCAATCTGGAGGTCCTGGGTTCGAACCCACCACCAACATATCCGGTTATGTTCGGTTTGAAGGGTACTGCATCTAGCGAAATTACAGGGCTGTTGAGACTAACGAAAGTTTCAAAGTATTGAGCGCCAAAGTAGTGATACCCTAGACTTTGTTTTGCTACTCAAAGTTCTGTATATCGCTGCAATGGTCATGAACAGTGTTGGATAGACGTTATCTCTTACCATGAGAAGAGCGCCACGTTCGTCTCATTACTTTTCCATTAAAAAAAAAGAATTGTCGCTGACTTCAAACGGTGAAGTAAAACATGGTAAGAAAATCTACATGTCCGGGAGTTTTTTTACTTCTACTACAACTACCATATAGGTCTTCGACCCAAAACTTATAGGGTACTTCTGGTTGACCTAGAATCACGAAATTTGCCAAAAAGTCTTACAGCACAAATAAAGGGAAAATTCCGAAAAATGAAAATTAAGGTAAATTTTAGTACTTAAATTTGCCCATATCTATTTATCGTGTTGATTCTGGATCTTGATTTTCATACACTTAATAGCGACTATAAATCTCCGTATCTGGTATAAATTTCAACTTGCTAGGTTCACCCGTTCCTGAGAAAATCGGTGGTGACACACGGACAGACAGATGGACAGACGGACAAGAAAGTGATCTTATAAAGGTTCTTTTTTACCTTTTGACGTACGGAACCCTAACAAGGCTGAAGAGGAATATACGGATGCTACTATAAAAAAGGATCGCTCTATAAATTGTACGAAAGCGCTCTCGGCTAAATTAAATGCCGCTTATCTTACTTACTTTTAATTTAAAGCGAACATTAATGGATGCACAATTAGACACAACTCCTTACCCGTTTAATCCTAGCTAATACTATAAATGGGAATGTGAAATTGTTTGTTTGTAACGCATTAAGGTCTTAACTAGTCAACCGATCATCATAAAATTTTGCATAGACATTGTCAGAGGCACAGAAAAGGATATAGAATTCATTGTATATAGAATAAAAGTATTGTTCCCGATGCATAAAAAAACTACATTATCAAGAACAAAGCTAGCGGTGTAAATCTGGCAGCTGTATTAGGCAACCCTGTGTTACAATTGATTTCAATTGACAGCCTTGTTGACTCATTGGTAGTACGAGTATATCTGTTTTAAGAGCTGTGACGTGGGTTTTATTTCCACCCAGGAAAAACATTTTGTGTAAACAAATGTTTGGTCTGTGTCTGGGTGTTCTGTATGTATTTATAAAAAAAATTGTATGTATTCTATCAGTCATGTTTTTTATGGAAAAGTATTGAGACGAACGAGACAGTTTCCTAATGGTAAGAGATAACGCCTATCCATAACCATTGCAGCGATACACAGAACTTTGAGAAGTAAAACAAAGTCCAGGGGATCGCTGCTTTGACGCTCATTACTTTTGAGACTTTCAATGGTCTAACAGCCCTGTAATTTTGCTAGCTGCAGTACCCTCGTTTATTGCTTTTGTGTTTTGCATAATCTTACCCTAGGAAGCAAAACCTTGTCTGCATATCTTAAACTAAATTTATGAGTATGTGTGTCTTTTATTGTTGGGTATTGTTTTTCCTTTTTCAGCGTGAATTTCAAAAAGGCACTTATAAATAAATTTAAATGATATAAAAAATCTGTGGTTTAGAAGAAATAAGTGGGGAACCAGACATACGCTAACAGCGACTTTTTAATACTATTTAGACATATACCTATACTTACATTCTAAGTAAATTTATTAAACTTGCACTTGTTATTTTATTTAAATACCAATGTTAAGACAATCCTTTTGTCTCTTTAACTACATTTTATGCAAGCTTGTAGCTATCACAAAGGTGAAAATGTTCTGCAACTCTTTTTGACAGAATGAAACGCAATTTTTCACGTCATGTCTGGGTGTCAATTTTCTCGTCTGCGAAGACATGTGAACACGCAAAATGAAAAACTAACTCGTGCGTGAAATCGAGATTTTGTGCTCAAAAATATCTATTGTGTTCTGTATTCGGGATTCGGCTTTAGGTATACTTAGTGGGAAGGGTGGAAATTTGTCGATTGATTATATTTATCATTATGTACAACTTTTATTATGGGCACAATTGAAATCTGAAAGAAGTGAGCTGTTCTATTTACTGTGTTAGAGGTCAACGAAGTGTTTTTATACACCGTGAAAGTTTGAACATCAGCACTAATGATACAGGGGGAACAGTACACGATATTCGTTAGAAATAATAAATAAAATATGTAGTTAATATTTGACCTAATTATCCTGAGCAAACACAACAATACGGACAATCAAATCACGCGCAATGAAAATGACATTTATACATTATATGGCTGACAGGCTAGGTTATGTTTGACCACATCTCATCTGATGTTAAGTGACGGTGTGGTCGAAGATGGTAAAGCACACCTAGTCTGGAATAGAACTGGCTCCCAAGTGAGGCTGCCGGAACACACCGTTAGATGCTTGGCGGCAGATTTTCAACTTGAGGGTGGTAGCTAGCCAGCCGAGTACTAGAAAGTACCCTACCACCACGCTATGGTTTCCTGACGATGTTTTCCTTCACCGGCAGCTTAAGCTCATTGTTGGGGTTTGAACCCACGCTTTTCGGCATGCGAACCGACCGCGCTAACCACTGAGCTATCATCGCTACAAAAGGTAGCGATAGTAGTAGTAGTGGTAGTCGTGCGCGGTCCCAGATTAGATAACAGTTACTACGTAGTCTACGTAGTCTGCTTAACTTCATGAAAAGCGTGGTCGAACGCGAAACTATTTTGAATTAAAAAAAACCTGTTACTACCTTTGCGGGGTTCGTGATAATTATTGACCAAAGTATACAAGAGAATGGTAAACAACTAGCCACTTCAGCTAATGGTAAGAAAACATCCACCTGTCACCATTACTGCCCTGTTAGCTCAATTTGTAGTGGCTCTGCTTCCTGGGCGTGGCTCGATTCTACCCAAGACAAACATTTGTGTGACTGACGTAGATGAAAAAACGAACATCTACGATAGATGTTCCGGTTCCATCACCGCACTGGCTGCCATCGTCTAAAAGTTCATCCACATATAATTGTTTTATGAAAATCGTCTGTGCGATTCACGCGATACTTTTTGGCATACACTTGCAAATTGTGGAATGATCTTCCCTCTTCCGAATTCCTGCGAAATTACAACGTTGGGTTCTTCAAAAGGGGTGTTGAAGAATCTTAAAAGGTCGACAACGTATTTGTAGTGCCCCTAGTATTGCAGATATCCAGAGTCGACGATGATTTCTTACCATCAGGCAATTGCCACATGTGGCATAAAAAATATAGTTATTGAGTTCCCATACTAGGCACAGGCTTTGTTTTTTAGGCTAGATGACGCTGTGTCAAATGTCCACAGATATTTATTATTATTGCCTAAAGAGCTGTTAAAAGTAATCGGAACTGGCCATTCCTACACAAAATTAGAATTCCGAGTTTTCGTCTGCTCCTTTGTGTTTAATAAATCAGTGTTCAAGAAAAAAAAAATTTTTGATAGAATGACGCACGATAATTGTTTTTAATTCTATGTATAGACACTAAATATTTTCACAGCGAAAACTCTTGAAAAATTAAGAATTTGGCACAAATGTGTTTTATGTGCCAACAATGATTATGAAGACACTAAAATCTCCAGTAGGTATAATGCTCATGACCGTGTGTTAACGACTTTTTCGGACAAATGAACTGACTCCAACGTGACATAAAAGTTTAACTGCGGGTCATAAAACCCGCTATACGAGTATCCTGCTAATATTATAAATGTGAAAGTTTGTATGTTTGTTACTCAATCACACAAAAACGGTTGAACGGATTTGGATGTTTTTTACTGTAAAAGTTATAAGACGAACGAGACGCTTTCCTGATAGTAAGATCCTGTCTATGACTATTGCAGCGATACACAGAACTTTGAGTAGTAAAACAAAGTCCAGGGCATCGCTGCTTTGGCGCTTATTACATTGAGACTTTCGTTAGTCTCTACAGCCCTGTAATTTCGCTAGCTGCAGTACCCTTCAAACTGGAAAACAGTAATGTTTACACACTACTGCTTGACGGCAGAATATCTGGTACTGTGGTGGTGCCTACCTAGATGAGCTCCTGCTCCTTAGCTTAGATCTCCTTAGATCTACCACCAAGTATAAAATTTGGCATACATACCTATCGTTTAAAGGATTGACATAACATAATATAATACTTTTTAGGGTTCCGTTCCTCAAAAGGAAAGAATGAAACCCTTATAGGATCACTTTGTTCTCCGTCTGTCTGTCAAGACCCTTTTTCTCAGGAACGCGTAGAGGTATCAAGCTGAAATTCATATCAGATACTCAAGTCTACTGTCCCTTGGAGTTGTGAAAAAAAATCAAACTTCTAAGCCAACGCAATCAAAAGATACAGCTATTTATGCTGCAAATTTTCGACACTCGTAAGGGAATCAAAACCTATAGGGTACTTCCCGTGAACTCAGAGTCTTGAAATTTGTACTAAGCAACGTCTTATAGAACAGATAAAGGAAAAATTAAAAGCATAAATACCATATCTTTTACTTATATAACTACAGGTTTGTACGGAACCCTTGGTACGCGAGTCCGACTCGCACTTGACTGGTTTTACGTGATGATTATTGCGTCTAGAATATAGATTAAAATTAATATTATAAATGATACTATATACAAGTAGAACTTAATACTAACTTATATAGAGTAGGAATAGTATCAAGAATTTTACATCAATAGATCTTAATAGAAGAGTACCTACTAGTCGTCGCAACACAGGAAATCCTACAGCGATTATTGATTTTTTTATGTTTTACATTTATTTCTATATAAAACAATAATAAAACAAGGTATAATCAAAATCAAAATCAAAATCAAAAGTCATTTATTCAGTTTAGGCCCTGGTAAGGCACTTATGAACGTTAAGTTACATGTTTGAATCTACCACCGGCTCGTAATTACACTTCAACTGAGAAGACTCCGGCAAGAAACTCAGCAAGGCATTTTTTTTGTGGATCTTTCTTTTCATATTAGGTTACAATTTACAGTAATAAATATTAATACATACAATACTCGTAATATAAATCTGTTTTTTTTTAAGATCGCTGGTCTGCTCGCGGTATACACTTTTATATGGTACTAGCTGTGCCCCGCGGTTTCACCCGCGCTAGATGCCTACGTCATAGTAGCTTTATGCATACAAAGTCTCAGTCCGATCGGTTTAAAATTGACAAAGTTTCATATAAACTTTCATCCCCTATTTTATCCCCTTGGGAGTAGAATTAATCAAAATCCTTTCTTAGCGGATGCCTACGTCATAACATCTACCTGCATGCCAAATTTCAGCCCGATCCGTCCAGTGGTTTGGGCTGTGCGTTGATAGATCACTATGTCAGTCAGTCAGTCAGTCAGTCAGTCAGTCAGTCAGTCACCTTTGAGTTATAAATATTTAGATTTCTTTTTATATAGTAAAAAAAAATTTTGTAATTCAAAGTTGACAAAACTCACGGATCCTCGGTGACCCTAGCTGTCTGGGCATATTAAAAAAACTATGAATAACGATAGATCCATGAAACAGATAGATGACCTTATCATCTACGATCTGTTTTGGTTACTTAAAGCAAGGGAAACAATCCAAAATGTCAATTTATCACGCGGTATTTCCGCAATAACCTTGACGCACACGACCTTTTCAGAAAATGTATTGTCGTGAACCATCAGTGTGTAACTTGATGACTTAGTTCACACACTATAGTTCAATGACTATCTAGATATATATATAACTTGGTGTACTTACTGACCTTGGTTTACTTACTGGCCATGATTTTACTGAAAAACTGGACTTAAATTAAGTGCCAGTTTTTATTAAGACTAGATTTGTCAGGTGAGCTTTGTTCAAGCGCCTGTCAGCTGTAAGAAATATATAATTGCCACCATCAATTCGGTATATTATTTCTCTCGTAAAAGATCAGAGACTGATTGCTCTTTTTATCGTGCTCTTTTGTAAACATCCTGTATAAATAACCCTCCGTTACAATTAACCGAGTTTTACTGTATTCAATTATACGGTACGATTATTTTCGACATACGGGCGTAGGATGTCGCAAATTTACTGTATTACGTATGGGATCTTTTTCCGGGCGTAGGAAACGACATGCGTACCTATTATGCGTTAATTTATGTCAATATTTAATTATCACAAATATGTCCCACTTGGACCATCGCCCTTATTGATTGCACCGAAATTTCGAGTAGGTTACTGTTCAAGTTTCAAGTAAGTTACAGAAAATTAGAGATCGATATTTGTAGGTTTACGATTCATTAAAAAACCGGCCAAGTGCGAGTCGGACTCGCGCACGAAGTGTTCCGTACCATTATCTATGAAAAAGGCAAAAAAAACATCGCGTTTGTTGTATGTTGTTATAGCGGCAACAGAAATACATAATTTGTGAAAATTTCAACTGTCTAGCTATCGCGGTTCTTGAGATACAGCCTGGTGACAGACAGACGGACGGACAGGCAGACAGCGAAGTTTTAGTAATAGGGTCCCGTTTTTACCCTTTGGGTACGGAACCCTAAAAAAAAGAAAGAAAAGAATAAAACAAAAATACAACATAAAATAACAAATAAATAGTGTACAAAGGCGGCCTTATCGTCTAAAACGATTTCTTTCAGACAGCCTTAACATCTAATCTTGTTTTAAAACTTGCCTAAAATCAACCATTGCTTAACGTGGCTAGTCTCGATTGCACTAATGATATTTAAGGTAGTTTCGACAAACTCCGGGGACTTACATTATGGATACAAATCTGAGTACAGCGCGCGCGGCCTCGTCTTTCTTCGTGTGCGAATAGTCGACGTGAGTCACATCATCAGCTATAGGACGTCCACTGCTGAACATAGGCCTCCTCCTGGGGGGGTCTTGCCAATACTCGCTACGCTTGGCAGGCGGATTGGCGAGCGCAGTTAGGGGTGATTGTTCAAGGAAGACGCTGCTGCCCATCTTCCGGATTACATCCCTTAGCCGACTCTTACGGCAACCACGGGTAAAGAGGGTGGAGTACTATTCTTACGCCGGCAACACCACGGTGCATAATTAAAACAAAAACATATCAAAATCACGTCAGTTTCCATAGTAACATGCTAAAACAAACATAAAAGTTATTGTATATACCTTTATAGAATAACTTTTGTTTGTTTTTGAGTAAGAACCATTATTCTTGGTCTGAACTGCCGTTTAATACTTTTTCGAGCTCAATCAGAACTTTTACTGAAATGAATTGTGAATCTTTTAATCAAGAATTCAAGTGTCTGTTACTGGAATTGTTGGATATTAAATTTCAGTAAAAGTTCTGATTGCTTTTTCATTACAATTGATAATTGTTTAATTTTGTAACTATGACACAACTACAATAAAACTTTTAAACTCAATTAAAACAAATCAATTAATACGAATTATCTGTCTTAGTTCTTTTTTCTTTCCAACCGTTTGCCAGATTCCGGAAGCTGGTTAGTGGTGAAGTAATATTTTTTTTACGACAATTTAGTCCTGTTGATTAGATTATTTATTATTGAATCAAACTAATATCCCTAGAGGTACAAACCGGCGTAGATATCTTCCCCAGTTAAACTTCAAACTACGATTCTAAGTTAGGACATTGTCGACTAAAGACCAATACCAATTAATACCTATTTGGTTGATACCTAATTGAATTTTCTGTTTACCATTTTCTTTGGCATGAAAAGAACGAAAAATTAATTTACTTATAAGTCAGATTACTGCTTTCAGAACGATTTTACGAGCAAAATTCCCGCTGGGTAAATATTTACCCCGGTTTGTAGTTTACAGGTAAAAAATGGGTTTTTAGTTCTAGTAATTGGGTTATTTGTATAAAAGCGAAATTTTATGTATATGTCCTTATTCTTGTTAGGTAGGTATACACGCGGTAATGGCTAAAAGGCTTCTTATAAAATTTCACATGGGACAATTCCTAAAATTTATTTCGAACATTTTACTTATAAAAGCGATGTTTCGGCAGCTTAATTGGGGGACCGCCTGTCTTCTATTTCGGAGGTCCTGGGATCGAATCCCACGGCACGCATCTTTCTTAAATAAAAAGTTTTCTCAAAGATGTGTGAAGTCTGCCAACCCGCGCTTGGCTATTGTGGTGGTATTACTCTTCTCACAATAAAAAGAGACCTGTGCCCAGCAGTGGGACAGCTTATAATAAATACAGGGCTGAATCAGATTTGCTCATAAAAAATAAATAACATTTAAACAATCATTTTATAAGAACCTCTTTGAAATTTATGGCTCCTTTATTTGACATATTTTTAATGCTTTTGCTGTAACATTAACTTAATAGTTTTAATTACTTTATCTGAAAATCTTTGTTATTTTAGTAAATCATGTCCACTATTAATGGTTCCACCTTTGTTTTTAATTTGAATGCAATCGCCTTATATTAAATAAATCAAAGGGATTTAATTAATTTTGTCTAAAACTAATATTATTTCAATTTATTCTGCGTATCTATATTTAACTTTTTAGCTCTTAAATGCAATATATTATGTTATAATTTGGTTTTCAATTTATAAGTATCGTTATTGTTTTTATCTCCGATGATAAATTGCGCCTTTTATCATCTCAAGGTTACTAAACTTAAAATGGAGGGCTAAAATTTAAACATTTACTACTCTGTTAGCTCTACTACTTGAATTGTGTAGCGTGAGTTCGTTCGTTCCCACCAAGAACAAACATTTTATGTGACGAACATGGATCTTTCTTCTGTGTTTGTATATATTACAAAAAAAAAAAGTAATTTATCAGATATCTGGTTCCCTTAATACAAAGTATAGTTTGTAACAATATGGCATTGTACGAAATGTAAAAAAAAAACCTAAAATTGCAACTTGAAAAACTAGCGCCTTCTATCAAAATCTTCGTTTGATACGTCACGTCTAAATTGGAGAAACAGAAAATGGAAAACTGAGTGTCTCCTAGTCAAGAGTGAATCGATATCTTCCAAGGAACCGTGCTCCATCTTATACAGCATAGGTGAGGTGTCGGTTAAAGAACGCCGAGACCATTGTTGGAGTCTCCGAAGTAATTAAACGCGAGTAATCCCGCATAAGTAAAACAAGAACCAAATTGTACACCTTATGGAATCGGACCATTGAGAGTTCTACTATCTACTCCAGGGTTGTCCAAATCAGATACGATACCGGGCTAATGTAAATTACTAAATACATTTTATTATAGGTCCCCGAAAACAAATGATCATCATCATCAGCTCACTTCAGTCCACTGCTGGACATAAGCCTCTCTTAACGCATGCCACCTAGATCGATCTACGGCTTTTTTTGCTTCCAGTCACTGCCTACTGCCTTATGTATATCATAACTCCACCAAGTCTTAGGGCGTCCTACGCTACGTTTGAAACAAACACTTTTTTTAAATTTCGTTGACGATCATCGGGCACCAATCACTTGAAGCGCTGGCGCGACTGACGTCATATACGTCTGGCAAACACTACAAAACTCGCATAGTAATAGAAAAGTTATTGCCATACGAATAAATATGTCATTCGTTTATTTGAGATGCTATAAAATAAAATTCTACCAAATAATTTTTATAAACCAGAAACCTTATTTATTTCATGTGGATTTCAAACATGTGGCGATCCGCATAAATGCAAACGGCGGCATGATTCCCGCGAGCCATGTTTTGGACAGCCCTAAACTACTCTATCATAGAATATATATAATATTAGAGTTCAATACATCACAAACAGAAGCATACGTAATGGTGGGATAGATATCAAAAGTCCATTAAACGAATTTTGAAAATTGATACCCACTCGTGTGGAAGACAGCTTACGTAATGGTCCTACAGCCCTAATGTTCACGGCTATTAGAGGGAAAGTTTGCCTAGTGATAGCCTCAGATATAACTACAGAGATAATACTGAGAGAAATGATCGTAATCCAGAATTTTTGATGGAATCATAATGCTATGAATGTTTAACAAAAACATCAAAATATATATCTTTATTAATTTTTAAGGTATGATTTTCCTCAAAGGCGTTTGATAGTTTGATATATATATATAGTAATTTAATACGTATATAAAATATTAATATACGTATTTAATATAAAATATAATATCTACTATAATACAAAAACTAAAGAATTAGAAAGAATAAGATTTTTTAAAATATAATAAAGAGTTCTTATTATTGTTATTTATCAGTTCTCTCGTTTCCGAGGTAGTATTATTGTTTTTGCGGTCTCTTGGCCAAGAAAACACTGGGGTACTACTAAACAGGTTTTACTTGGTGGAAGATCACCTCAGGAGGTTGTCTAGGTAGGTATCACTGCAGGACCAGATGTTCTGCTGCCAAGCAGTAGTACATGAATAATACTATATCCTAGCAAAATTACAGGGCTGTCGAAACTGACCATTCAAAGTCTCAAAGTAATAAGTGTCAAAACAGCGATGCCCTGGAATTTTTTGTGTTACTTTTAGTTCTTTGTATCGATGAAGTGGTCATGGACTTGTGTTATCTGCTGTTACCATCAGGAGAGCGTCTCGATCGACTCGTTACTATTAGGTACTACAAATATGTTGCCAACCTTTTAAGATTCTATTAACACGCCTTTTGATGAACTCAGTGTTGTAACTCCGCGGAAATACGGAAAAAGGAAAATCATTCCACAATTTGCCAGTGTATGGCAAAAAAGAACACGTGAATCGCACAGCGTGCGATTTCCATGAACTAATTAGGTATATGTGGATAAGCTCTCAGGAGATAGCGACGATAGATAATGCGGAGATGGAACCGTGATGCCGGCATAACATCGAACGATTCTTCAGAATACTCTCAGTTGTAAATACAATATAATACGCACAGAGACCCAACGTCTCTACGCTCTCTACTAATAAAATAGTTAAATTGTATGAAAAAAGTTTAAGAGACAATACAAAACCTCAAATTTGACAACGTATGTCAATTATATTAGATTTATGATTAAAAGTCACAATTAGAGACGAAACTTCTGAATCTGGTATCACCATTTGGGTGGCGGGTCCATCGTGTTGCAGGAATAGGAATCAGTAAAGTGGATTTACGACCCAGGAGTAGGTTTTAAGATAATCGCCTAATAATTGATATAAAAGAAGGAATAAGACCGCATATAAATAACAGTTTTAAGTAGGTACTCAAAAGGTAGACTTACCCGAGGCAATTTTTTGATACCATTCCATTTCTTGCAATACAAATCTGAGTTGCTTCTCACGATGGGCGTGGTCGGCAACATGTTGTTTATGTTATTTTTGTAGCTGTTTTGCCTCGATACTGTAACAATAAATTAGGTGAAAGTTAAAACTATAGACCTCAATATGTAGGTATCTGCATAACCTGTAGTAAAAAGTAAAGAAGGAAGAAGAAAAAAGAAGAGGGTAAGTAAAACAAAAAGAAGGTAAAACGACTAGGTTATACCATATCTCATAGTTTAAAAAAAAATGTTTTATTTTGACGAAGAAAAATTATAGGTAAGAATAGGCAGAATAATGATGCTACAAAACTATATATACTATACATACATTTGGGAAATTATGTGCCTACAACATCTTTCGTTAAATATATTTTTTAACAAACATATAAACGTTATTCAAAATCGCATCATCACATCACATCATCAGCCATCATTTAAGACGTCCACTGCTGGTCGTAGGCCTCCTCTTGGGGGGGTTTTGCCAATACTCGCCACGCTTGGCAGGCGGGTTGGCGAGGAAGACGCTGCTGCCCATCTTCTGGATTACATCCCTTAGCCGACTCTTACGGTAACCACGGGAAGAGAGGATGGGGTACTATTCTTACGCCGGCACCACAACGGCAAAATTTCAAAATTAATATCCAAAATGCTTAGGTTAAATACCAAACATTCACAAGTCATAGCCGACTTGTGTTGAGATGACTACCCTGTTAGCTCTCATTTGGTAGAATGTCTGCTTTAAGGGCCTACCTCAGCGACTTCTCATTGACAGTGTGAATGCTAACTCTGGTACTGTATATATTTTAGACGCTCCAAGTAATACCGTTAAGACATTTTTGGTAAATGGGTTACATGCCTAAATAGGTTTAGAAAAATGTGTTTGTATCAGTTGCTTCTTTAGGAATAGGTTCAGTTTTACTTCCCGGTGCGCAAGCAGCACATTCCATGTTTAAAATACCAGTAAAAGATAGAGCATATGGAAAAATATTTTTGCACTGTATAGAAAAGTAATAATAAAACCAAAGTATTTCTAGATTGTGTCTTTGTCGTGTGGGATGAATGTACTTTGGCAAACAAAGTTTTAATCGAACCCGTAAATAGATTCGATAAGCTTCCTGGCGAATGACAGATATACCTTTCAATCAATACAGTTTGTAATCCGGATGAATAATTTACTCACAAAGCAGAACTTAAGATTGGTGTCCTCATCGTTCTACTCCGTAATTTAAACCCAATAAAACTTTGCGATGGTACCAGATTGCGAGTAGCGTCATTACAAAGAAACGTTATAGAAGGTATTCATACCACGAATTCTCATAATATTATAAAATTTTCCATTCGAATTTTAAACGGTGTAATTTCCTAACAATGTCAGCTTTACTATAACAATCAATAAGTCATTAGGACAAACGTTGAGCATAGGCACAGATTTTTTTAAGGGTGGCTTTACCCATGGGCATACGTGGCATGTTCACGTGGTAGAAATGCCACAAGCGTAGTTGTTTTAACTCAAGAAAATAGTTCACCAAACATTATGTATACAGAGATTTTACTGAGATTAATACAAACAATATTTTAAAACCACTTCTTTGCGAATCGATATTCGCAAAAAAGAAGAACGAGGTAAGCATATATTTAATATTTCGTTGAAAACACAGAATTATTAACTTTTTCATAAATTGTGCGAACTAAACAAATATTTCTTTTGTTAAATTCCCCGCGGACGAAGTCGCGGGTAACAGCTAAAGATATATTAGCATAAAGTTGATTTGTTTAAGTAAACATTAAATAATAAATAACTCTTGTAACTTAATTTCATTTTGTTTTATTTCATTTCGCACTTAGGTGTTCAATTACCTCATTCTCCAGTACATTAATACAGGGCTAACTTAAAATATTTAATCACAAATTTTTCAATCACGCAACACTCTTAGAATACCTCAAACATGCTGTGATCTTAGTTTGACCCTACTACAAGTATAATGACATGAAAATTAGCAGTAGTGTGTAAACATTACTGTGTTCCGGTTTGAAGCTAGCGAAATTACAGGGCTGTTGAAACTAACCATTGAATGTCTCAAAGTAATGAGCGCCAAAGCAGCGATGCCCTGGACTTTGTTTTGTTACTCAAAGTTCTGTGTATCAACAATAGACATGCGTTACCATCCGGAGAGCGTCTCATTCGTCTCATTACTATTACACAAAAATAACATGGGAATTTGGCTTAGAAATTCTAATCCTAACTGTTAATTACAATTTTCGTTCGGTATTCACTAATTGGACTCATTTCGCCGTAATTGCCGTTAGATGGCGCTTTGCAAACAAGGAAAGGGTCCAAATTTCGGTATTTGGGTATTTTCAATGGGGTTTAAGTAGGTTTCTGGTCACTCCAGTTTGTGTTTTTAGGTAGACATGTGAAGAGGGTCTACAAAAATTATTATATCTGGAACGTTATCCTTGTCATAAATGACAATTTTTAATTAAAACACCGCAGGCTAACCTATTAAAATATACCTACATATTTTAGTTTTAATAATTGGTATTTAAGCGGGAAGTACACACATTTTGCAAAATATTTTAAAATATCATGTGAAATAAAAAAAAAAAACTCATAAATTAATTTGAAAATTATTTTATGAGTAATTTTTTATCAAATCTAACTTAACCTACGTTGTAAATTTTGATGATCTTTTGGGTTTTTGTGAAAGGCGACCGATGTGGATAAACATTTTGATGCTTGTCATCCATAGATGTTATAGACATCACTCGGCTATAGATATAATGTCTATGGTTGAGTATTTAATTGTTAATTTTTTTACAAAACATTACCTAACCTACGGATTTTTTTTCTCTTTCTTCTTGGCGTCGCACTCTGTGCATTCTGCTAGTTTCAATGAATGTATATTTAGCGAACAGTCATCAGTTTTCAGCTTCTTTATCTTTGTAGTTAAAGTCTAGTCTTGGTCAAGCCCAGTCGGTGCCAGTCAAATCCAGTCATGCCTTATGCCGACTTTACTACAAGTTTCGATAGAGTTTTGGAAGCAACACGAAAAGTCATGTTTCACCACGTTATATCACTTTCCCACACTCGCGCTTGTAATTCAGTACTTTATGAATAAAACGTCACTATTTTTATACATAAACACTCGAAGAAACACCAGTTTTGAAAAAAATACAATGGGGTGACTAGACTCTTTTCGCGTTCCCGCCAAAATTCTCGCCTTTGTAATTATTACTTATGTATAAAAAAGTAAAAAAAAAGTACAATTTAACCGGAGTGCAAAATGTCACCTCACAATACAGGTCATCCTAGTGTGGGGGACAGAGAATCACGAAGCTACACACTTGTTCTCTCGTAATCTAGTTAACATTTAAGCATGAAACCTTTTTTCTTTTGTTTATTTATTAAGTCAATCATCACATCATCAGCCATCGGACGTCCACTGCTGGACATAGGCCTCCTCCTGGGAGGGTTTTGCCAATATTCACCACGCTTGGCAGGCGGGTTGGCGATTGCAGTTAGGTGTGATTGTTCAAGGAAGACACTGCTGCCCATCTTCCGGATTACATCCCTTAGCCGAGTCTTACGGCAACCACGGGTAGAGAGGGTGGGGTACAACTCTTACGCCGGCACCACCACGGCAAAGTCAATAAAAAGTTTAAAACAAAGAAGACATAGGAAGCTTAGTACTTACAGTGTTGCTGCCAGTTAAAGTTATGTTGTATCTCATGCCTCATTCCCCTCCACAGCTTGGTGACGATGAGGGAGTATGCGAAGGACATTATGAAGAAAGGAAGCAGGAGCAGCGCACCGTCCAGACCGAGGTTGAACGCACGCTCGAGCTGCAAACTCGACCACATCTCTCGACATTTGAATGCTGTAAAAATATGAACAGCTACAAAAATCTCGCCGACATATTATTATATCAGTTTTAGCTCAGAAAAAATGCCATAAAAAGGTCTCAAAGACGTTTTTTTTATGGATGACAGGCTAGTTGTTTGACCACAACTCACCTGATGTTAAGTGACGGTGTGGTCGAAGATGGAACACTGTATGTTCTGATTGTATGGAACACCTAGCCTGGAATAGAACTGGCTCTCAAGTGAGGCTACCGGAACACACCGTTAGATGCTTGGCAGCAGATTTTCAACTTGAGGGTGGTAGCTAGCCAGCCGAGTAGAGTAGAAAGTACCCTACCATCACGCTATGGTTTCCTCACGATGTTTTACTTCACCGGCAGCTCAAGCTCATTGTTGGGGTTTGAACCCACGCCCTTCGGCATGCGAACCAACCGCGCTAACCACTGAGCTATCATCGCTACAAAATATGAAAAATGCATCAAAAAGGTCTCGAAGACGTGTGAAGTCTGCCAACACGCACTTGGCCAGTTTAGTGGACTATGACCTTACCCTTCTCACAATGAGAAGAGACCCGCACCCAGCAGTGGGACAGTTGATAAAAACAGTGCTGATTCGGATTCAGAAGAAAATCTATCACAGGAGTAATTCGTATGGATTACGTTATAATGAAAAAGTAATATAAACAAATCAGAATAAGTCTATACAACGATGCCAAACGAAACGGAAAGTGGAATCGATGACGGATGTTCATAAAGTTAAACACGCAAGGATCTTTCAAGGATACTCGTGTTCAAGGACGTAAAAGGTTACGCAGAACGGCATTGCTTGCTTATTTTGCTTTCCTTAATATTTATAAGTTGCTGAGAATCTGGCACTGAGACACACCTGTAAGAGGTTTAATGGAGTTTGGTATTCAATTGATGTATATTTTATTAAATTCTAGCTATTGCCCTCAACTCCACTCTTCTACAACTCGCTAGAAGTGAGAAGAATGCTCAATCAGCTTACTGTTTGCTGCAAGGTGGTTAGAGGAACAGTTGACTCTATCCACCTACACGATTTATTGTGCACTCTATTCGCCCTAAACAGAGCCAGTGCTCCGGACAGTATGCGTGGTCAGAAGCATTACTTGTTTGACATGGATCACAACTGAACGGTGGCGTGCTCTGTCTCCTTTGGTGCGCGCTCGCCGTTATTTCAATGCACTCCTTACCGCTAACTCTGATTGTATGTTTGCAATTGACAAAGCATAAGGTGGCTCATTACGTGGAAGACAGGAATATATGGTTGTAGTAGCTTCTCTCTACACTTACATCCCCCTGGCTAAGGTTATCTCTTACCGTCAGGAAAGCGTCTCGTCAGTCTTATGACTTTTACATAAAAATAGCTCCTTGGCAAAAGGTCGTCTAGATATTTTTACTGCGATAGAACCTCATTGTAGTATCGAATATTCTGCCGCCAAGCAGTAGTGTGTAAACATTACTATGTTACAGTTTAAAAGACACTACAGCTAGTGAAATTACAGGGCTGTCAAGACTAACCATCGAATGTCTCAATAAAAAGGGCGTCAATGCAGTGATGACCTAAATTATGTTTTGTTACTCAAAGTTCTGAGTACTTCTTAAATAATCATTGGCAAGCGTTATATTTTACTAGCAGGAGAGATTTTCGTTCATATAATTACTTTTACATAAAAAACCTCATCATTATGAATAACTAATCATCATCCATCCACCACATCATAACCACACAGTCACTTAATATCAGGTAAGCTGTGGTCAAACAACTAGCATTTCAAACTAAAAAAAAAAACATTAAATGCTTTGAAAAAAGAAAGTAATCCGTTCCTTTTAAAATGTAAAGAAAAACTTATTATTTCGCCATTTCAGAGCTAGTTTCATACTAAAGCTGTTTACAATAATGCGTACAGTGACTTCCTTTAGGCTTAGTTTAATCTTTCCGCGTAACCCTGCCGACGAAAAATGTTATTTACATTCTGTACACACAACCTTGGGATAAAAATCCCACATTCATGGGATTGGAACCGATAAAGCTTCTAACGGATCGAGGGAGTTAAAAAATTTTTCGTGCTTAAATTACGTAAGTATTAAAATGATATAAACAAATAATTCTCTGTGTAAGTGTGGGGGAAATATTTGTATTGGCATTTTATATAAAAAACCTGTCGTCAAGTCGTCTAAAATTGTCGTCATCACTACCATTAAACAAAGTCGTCCGCCGTGTCTGTCTGTCTATCTGTCTGTTCGCAATAAACTTAAAAACTACTAAACGGATTATCATGCTAGTTTCACCAATAGGTAGAGTGATTCATGAGAAAGGTTCAAGTATATAATTTGTCAAGGTTTTGTGTAAATTGGTTGAAATCATTACATAGTATAAAACAAAGTCGCTTTCTCTGTCTCTATATCCCTATGTATGCTTAAATCTTTAAAACTACGCAATAGATTTCGAAGCGGTTTTTTAAAATAGATAGAGTGATTGAAGAGGAAGGTTTATACGTATAATAACATCCATTAAATAGTGGAAAAATACTGTTATTTTTGAGGTTTATACCGGTGCGAAGCCGGAGCGGGCCGCTAGTATGATGATAATTGTTGAAAGTGTCGAAAAAAGTCAAGCCACCTGGGAGCTTTCATCGAAAATGCTGCCTAATCCCTTTGAGATATAACAAAGCAATGCATGGTGGAATATTCTCTTTTATAGATCTACAAAACATACATATATCCCCTTTAAGGATACGTAGGATACTATACCCATTTTTACTACCCCTGCGAAGCCGGGGCAGGTCGCTAGTCTTTATATATACAAATCGTCTTCGTGTCACGTTGTTTGTCCACGATGAGCTAAACTACTGAACCGATTTTAACCAAATCTTTGACATTATGTGCAGTTTGATCCAACTTGAGAGATAGGATAGTTTATATCTCAATTTATAATCGCAATATTTTTTATAACAAATTATTTTGCAACAAAGAGGAATTATCTGTGAGTTCCATAAAATTCTAATAGATGGCGGTGTGAGGTAATTTATATCTGTATTGAGTAAGTATCCAATAGATGGCGCTACGTTAAAAGTCCAAACGTTTTATATATGCTACAATTAATTTCACGTTACACGCGTGTGTTCAATTTGGCCACAGCAACGCGTGGCCGGGTCTGCTAGTGTTATATAAGTTTTTAATTAAATCTTCATCACTGTTTTAACCAAAACGACTTTTAAGTGGAAATACCCTATCAAAAGACTATATATAACACTATCTAAAACCTATCCTATTACATTTGATTCCCATTATTAAATTAACTCGCCGACATATGCATTTTTGTAAACTTAGTATCAATAATCTTCTATTATTCAAGATGGCAACTTTACTAGAAGAAAACTCATACAATATGACAACATTTAGTCGTAGCGATGATAGTTCAGTGGTTGGCGTAGTTGATTCACACGCCGGCGTGGAATCGAATCCCAACAATGAGCTTGAGCTGCCGGTGAAGGAAAATATTGTGAGGAAACCATGGCATGGTCGTAGAGCACTTTCTGGTACTCAGCTGGCTAGCTACCACCCTCAATACTGCGAACCGACCGCGCTAACCACTGAGCTATCATAGCTATAAAACCCATTTTCATACCTACCAAATATACATTTTTTTAAATCATAAAAATCGGTCGACACCTTTCGGAGGAATGCGACACAAATACTGTGACACAAGATTTTTTTATATATATAGATTGTATTTTATTTGGGACATATTTCCTGTAATAAATGAATTTCATTTTTATTTGTTGTTTTATTTTGTGTTTTTTTTTATTTATTTCCTGAACCACCCCAGTTACCAGGAGAATAAATGAAAAAAGAAAACGTGATATTGGTTTTTCGTTTTAAGTTTTCACGACCAACTCACTAAAATTGATTTTTATATTGTGTATAAAAGATAATATCATTACATTGTTGCTTAAAGTGAAAGCTTTTACTACATTTATACAGTCTTTAAGTACGCCTTGTTATTGTTATGGAAGTATTCGTCTGCGGCGGTTTGGTAAATTCAGCGAAGGTTTTGATCGTGTAATCTGCCTTAATTGGTTATATTTCGACAGAGGATTATAAACTAAATTAACTTGTTAAGATCTATTTAAATGTGCGACGTTGCTTTTATTTCACGTGGCGAGATGTCTTTAGGTGTAGATATGCTTTGCTGAGAACTAAATGTCAGGAACAGTTTAGAGTATTGGTTAGGTGAAATTGTTTTAGTGAATAGTAGATATTTTATAGTACATACTACAAATTGGTAATATTATGAGTGTTTTTTTTTATGCTTGACTAGCTAGGTGTTTGACCATAGTTCACCTGATGTTAAGTGACGGTGTGGTCGAAGATGGTAAAGCTCGACCAGCCTGGAATGGTACTGGCTCTCATGTGAGGGTGCCTCAACATACCGTTAGGTACTTGGTGGCAGAATTTCAACTTAAGAGTGAAAGCTAGCCAACTGAGTACTAGAAAATGTTTTTCCTTTACCAGCAGCTAATAGTTAGGGTTTGAACTCACGCCTTTCGGCGAGTAAACCAACCGCGCTAACCACTGAGCTATCATAGCTACAAAATTAGAGTATTAATAAAAATATAGATGACAAAGATAAATATACATTTATTTGTGTAAACATGAGTAATTTGCAGTACAAGTGCTATGTTACAAAAGTCAAAAGTGTAGTGTTTTACTATGACGGGTGAAAAAATGGAGTCATTGAAAAATAAAATCATGGTATTGTACTATAACGTAGTACAATAGCATGATCACAGGATGCCCGAGGTATAGGCACTGCCTAGTTTGAAATCCACTGCATTATCTAATAGCACTTGTTACATAAGTTATCTAAGCAATACTTCCATGCATCTAGTTAATATTTTTTCTCTGGCATAAATAAAATATTATTTCAGTTATTTATTTATTTTTAAATATACAAAAAAAAATAACTTAAAAACTAGGATGCCGCCGGTAGCGGGGCAAAGCACAAGCTGCCGGTGGTTAGGGCTGCAGAGTAAGGAGCCTCATAACAATGCGCGCCGTGTCAAAGATTACAAGCCTTTTTAATCTGACCCTTGACCCAACCGTCTAGAGAGAGTCTCTTAAAATGTTGATCAAATTATTAAAATATTATTAAGGTAATATAAGCTACTTACATGTATGCCACTTGAATAATATAGCTTAGTTAGTACCGCTGAAAAGTTATGTGCGCACGTGCTAACATGTTTTTTTTTTTAAAGATAGCTTTTATGTTAATTTTATTTATTCGTGTGTTTCTTTTGTTTTTATTTTGTGTATTATTTTGGGGTGTATATACTATTTCTTTTTTTTTATTACCACCCGGACAGTTGTGCGTGACGTCACCTGCCGGCCTCGACAGAAGATCAGCGCCGGCTGGCTTCAGTCGGCATTATGCTAAGTTGAGGCCGGTTTGTGACATAAAATAAATTTCTTTTTCCTTGTTTCTTATGTTTTTATTTATTTTTGTGTGTATTGTTGATTATAATGTAACTCGTTTTGTATCATGTCACAAATAAAGTGTTGTTTATTGTCTATTATTATTTAAAAAACCTTACAAAACATTTGTTGAAAAAATGTAGTATAAAAAACCCCAAACGAGACGGCTACCCGCAGCAGCAAGTATCACGCATATGTGACCAGACCTTTATTGACATATACGGAACTGTTATAAAGTTATCATTATAACGTTTATATGGTAACGAGTAAATATACACATTTTGAGTAGTTACTTAAATGATCATTATTATGTATGTAACTAATTATTTCTGTATCTAATTGAGACACGTAGAGGCCGTAATTGCTATTTGTATATTATATTGCTGTGAAATTACCGGCGTCACCGTTTAGGGGCGTGGTTGTTATCTTTCATCTACAAACATATATTCGTAAAATAATAAAACTTTTTTTTAGACCTACACGAGTATATAGGATTATTAGTCTGAGAGATATTTTGTTGGATATGTGTTGCAACGTTGATAGCTCAGTGGTTAGTGTGGTCAGATCACAAGCTGAAGGAGGCGGGATTAAAGTGAACAGCGTAGTCGGTTCACATGCCGAAGGGTGTGGGTTCAAACCCTTACATTGAGCTTGAGCTGTCGGTAAAGGAAAACATCGCGTGGAAACTATAGCATGATGGTAGGGTAATCTGTAGTACTTGGCTGGTTAGCTAAAATTTAAAAGCTTTTTTACTATGGCTGAGAGTCTTGTTGTTTTGACCACGGCTTAACTGATGTTAAGTGACGGTGTGGTCGAAGACGGTAAACACACCTAGCCTGGAATGGAACTGGCTCTCATGTAAGCCTGCCATGTAACCGTGTATTTACACGGTTAGATGCTTGGCCGCCGATTTTCAACTTGGGGGTGGTAGCTAGCCAGCCAAGTACTAGAAAGTACCTTACCACCACGCTATGGTTTCCTCACGATGTTTTTCTTCACGAGCAGCTCAAGCTCATTGTTGAAATTTGAACCCACAGCATGCGAACTGACCGCACTAACCACTGAGCTATCATCGCTTAAACCACTTATCTACCACCTAACATCTAACGCCGAGTTCCAGCAGCGTCACTTGAGAACCAGTACCATTCCAGGCTAGTCGTGCTTACCACCGTCACTTAACATCAAGTGAGCTGTGGTCAAACCTCTAGCCTGTTACCTAAAAAATACATAGATAAAAAACCTCTTACGTCAAAAATTATATTTTTACTTAAGTATAACCAACTTTACAAGCTCTTGTAAAGTACCTTTAAATCTCTGTCCAGAGAATTGCAAAAAATGTATTTTAAATATACGTAACAAAAATGTTCCAATGCCAAAAGTTTTCTTGTTATTTTGTTAGGGCTTCCCTTCAGATTTTTTAAGTAACGTGATACATTAAATGCTGTACAGGGTTAGAAGCTTAGGGTGTACTATGACGAAAGGAGGTCATTGTACTCGTTATTATGAACAAATTTGACATCAAAAAAATATACAGAAAAAGTAAATAAATTGATCCTTCACCAAGGATCAATTTATTTTCATTTCGGTGGCGATAAATCGATCTATCTAGGATTCATTTTTAGAAAACGAAAAAATACCGAACTATGCTCGGTCATCCAGGTTCTTAATAGTTATTCTTTGTAAGTATAAATATGTATGATGACCTACTTTCGGGTAAGTATTACTGTTCCGCCTAAACCTGTATAATTGTACGGTTTGATAATAATACATATGTAGGCCAGTGATATAATAAAATGGGATGAAAATCGTTGGAGCCGTTTCCGATATTCAGGTATTAGATAGATATGATTTTTATTTATTAACTAGCTGCGCTCCGCGGTTTTACCCGCTACATTTTTTTCGGGATAAAAGCCTATGTATTCGGAAAGCAAAATACGCTATTTGATTTACTTGGATGACATATTTTTCTTGTTATTATGGTTTAAAAATGAAACCACTGAACCGATTTTGATAAAATTTGTATGAGACCAATCGAAAAGTATATATTTTCAATTAAAAATCATTTTTTCAAATCGCCTTATAAATGACGGAGCTCTGAGTAAAACATAAAAAATAAAATAAAAACAATCGAAATGAGAACCTCATTCCTTTTTAAAAATAAAATATCCAATTAACTTTCCCGCTCAGTAATATTGTTCTTAAAATATGCACGGAACCAACATCACTGACGGGAATAGATATTTTAAGCCGCTTAAGTTCTAGAGAATAATAAACTCAATTAAATTTATCAAACTTAATGTCAAAGGTTGAACATCTAACTCATTTATTAATTTTTGAAGGCAAGTGTTTGACATCGATTAGGACTATTTTTAATAGACTGCAAAAAAGAGGAGAAGAAGATCGTTTTTTTTTGTTAACACAGATCTCTGTCATTTATAAACCGATTTGATTTTTTTATTTGAATGGCTATACTTTCAAATTGGTCCTATAGAGATTTCATGAAAATCGGTTCAGTACTTTGATTTTTAAATTCAGTTCTTGACAGGCTTTGATGTTTGACCACAGCTCGCCTAATGTTAAGTGATTTTGTGGTCGATAGTAAACACACACAGAATGGAACTGGCTCTCAGATGAGGCAGTCAGAACACACTATTAGGTGCTTCGCGACAGATTTTCTACTAGAGGGTGGTAGTTAGTTAGTCAGTCGCGTACTATAAAGTACCCACCAAGCTATTGTTTCTTCACGATTTTTTCCTTTACCATTATTGGGGTTTGAACCCACGCTCTTCAGCGTGCGAACCCACCACACTATCCACTGAGACATCATCGCTACAAAACGTGAAACTTAAAACTAATACCTAAAACTTGGCTCATCGAAAACGCTGCTTTTGAGATAGATCAAAAGCCCCATGCAATCCCGTGCGTAACCGAGGCGGGTCGCTAGTTTTTAGGGTTCCGTACCCAAAGGGTGAAAACGGGACCCTATTACTAAAACTTCGCTGTCTGTCTGTCCGTCCGTCTGTCTGTCACCAGGCTATATCTCAAGAACCGCGATAGCTAGACAGTTGAAATTTTCACAAATTATGTATTTCTGTTGCCGCTATAACAACAAATACTAAAAAAAAAAAACTAATATTTAAGGGGGGCTCCCATACAACAAACACGATTTTTTTGCCTTTTTCATAGATAATGGTACGAAACCCTTCGTGCGCGAGTCCGACTCGCACTTGTTTTATAATATTGTTAATTCATATTTGTCATTTAAGACTACCTTAAACAAACATTATTATCTGAATACGCCTCTAAATTTTTCTGTTTATCCCGAGATCTCCCTTTCGGTACTTTAAATATGCATAAATCACTTGAGTGATATATTCCCTGTCAGTATCGTGCGAGTATCCGTATAATATTTCAGACATGTTATACTCTGAGGGAAATGTGGGTTGATAAACAAATAACGCCTAGCAAACAATCAATGGAATAAATACAATAATGTTAAAGCTTTTACCGTAGGCTTTTAGATATACTGTTTTATATTTGTAGTTTTTTGACTAGTAACTATTTTATTATGAAACTAATGGGGTTTTCACACATTTTTGTTGTTTTACTTATGCGGGATTACTCACGTTTAATTTTATTGGACTTTGGCCACATCCGGTGGCCTTCATCATGGAGACAAAGGTGAGTAAAACGCGCGCGTGACTTCGTCTTGCTTAGCACTGCGGGCCGCTGTGCTAAGCAAGTCCCATAAGTAAAAAGGTCAAAATCTGTAGTTAGACGCAAGAAACCTGTACAAAACAGGGCCCTACTCTTGTAACCAGCTATTTTGTTTTACAAGAGACATGATCATAAAGTTTGATGATAATACTAAGTATGATCTTAAGGTTGCCTGGAAGAGGTAGCTTTTAGCGATAAGGCCGCCAATTATAAGACAACATTTTAGGTTTATATTTGTCTATTGTATTAGATATGCAGTCTTCGGTGTGAACAATACAAAGTATTTTTTTTTAAATAGTTGCCAAGCTAAGTGTTTGACCACAGCTCACCTGAAAGTCAAGGCAACAGTCCAACAGTCCAAGGCATCCTATCATATCATAGATCTATCTATCTATCGTATCATAGATTTAGTATCGATGATGGCTCAGTGATAACGCTGTCGTTTCACACGCCGAAGGGCGTGGGTTCGAACCCCAACATGAGCTTGAGCTGCCGGTGAAAGAAATCATCGTGAGGAAATTATAGCATTGTGGTAGAGTACTTTCTAGTACTCGACTACCAAGTCGAAAACCTGTTGCCAAGCACTTGAGAGCCAATTCCATTCCAGGTTAAGTGTGTTTACCATCTTCGACCACATCGATACTTAACATAAAATGAATTGTGGTCAGACATCTAGCTTGTAAATCATAAAAAAGCTACAGTAAAAGCATTTTTCTTTTGCAAAAATATAATTTAATACAATAAGCGAAAAACTGATGAAATTTTAGCTAAATAGGAAAAAAATATACCATTTCCTCTCATGGGCTGTAACGTAGACACCAGCAGTATTGGAGAGTTGAGAGCTAGAGATAGCAACCACACCGTGGCTATCATCTTGTAGGCGTGGCATTGCGTCTGCCATTTGCGCGACTTTAAAGGCCGACAGATGGCGAAGTAGCGCTCCAGTGAAATTGCTACGAGGGTCCAAACGTCTACAGACACTGACACGGCTGGAACAAACGAGAAAGTGATTAGGTAAGATGGATACTATATGGACGCAATTTTACCCTCTTTTCCGCAGAAGTCTAGTTTTTCAAAGCAATATGTCAGTTGTAAGTGTACTTTTTTCATTCGTTATTTGAATCAGCCTAGTCGATGGTGACGTGTGGTTGTATATATACAGTGTTTCAGAACAATAATAATACTGAAAGCTTATCTACCCAACAATGTAACTAAATTTGGTATAATTCAAGCAAAAAATACAAAAATAATGTAACAAGAATGTCAGCGCGAATTTATAGGTACAGAAACAAACCAGTGGTTAAAAATAATATCTATAACTGTAAACTGTATAAACTGTAACCTAATATGAAAAGGAAGATCCACAAAAAAATGCCTTGCTGAGTTTCTTGCCGGAGTCTTCTCAGTTGAAGTGTAATTACTAGCCGGTGGTAGATTCAAACATGTAACTAAACGTTCATAAGTGCCTTACCAGGGCCTAAACTGAATAAATCACTTTTTGATTTTGATTTTGATTTTGAAATATATACTATTACACAGATAACATGGGATAGGATGAAATAGGACACAAAAACGGGGAAATTTAATAATTTAACATCTTTCATTTTATAATTGTATAATTATGGCGGCTATTTTATTTTTAGGGACTAACCTAACCCACCTACGCCCAATCAGAAGATTTAAAAGATGGTTAATAAAAGGCACTTCTATTGCTATCCTACGTTTTTAGTTCAAGGCACGGAAGAGAAAAAAGTTTTGACTCTTTAAAAACACTTTACTTTTTGGCATTTAACATTAGGTATATCCACAGAGATTATATTCAATAGATATGTCCAGGCAGAAAATAGATTCACTACGTCCGTACTAGCTTCATTAATGGAGTAGTTAGGCATTTAAGTTGTCAACGTTTCTATTAGATATTAGAAAAATCTAGTACATATATAACGTTGCATAGAAAATGGGTAAAGACTCTTTGGCCCCTTCAATTGTGACATACGGAAACTACACGCACACAAATCACGTACTTGTGAGGTCTTGCCGTATTTGTAGACTTCAAACGGTGAAGGAAAACATCGTTAGAAAACTTACATGTCCGTTCTTAATAAAAAAAGTGCTCAAAGACGTGTAAAGGCTGCCAATCCGCACTTATCCACCGTGGTGGACTGTGGTCTTACCTTTCTCACAACGAGAAAAGGCACGCGCCCAACAGTGGGATAGCTTAAAAAAATATATTTTATCATATGCACATTAATTTTGGTGTCACATTACTAGCGGCACTAATTGTTATTTTATGGATATCTAGGTATATATATTAAGACCCTAGTGATACACATAATTATATTTATAAATGTCGGTTCGAAGCTCGAGTGAAACCATTTCATGGCTTCATGGTCGATATTCCAAAACCCGACCGAAACGTTAATTCCACCACCTTAACATGCTCACTCGTGCAGCGCATTCCATTGTTAAGCGGAACGGAAATCGGAAAGCAAAATCACAGACCACCCTCTAGTAACTGCACGAATGAGCATTTAATAGAAAAGAAAGCTTAATAAAAGTCTTAAAAGCAGTTATATCCTTGCTCCTATTTTGTTTGTTCCCTTTTCAATATTTTTATAATATAAAATTGCTGAGAGAGAATTTGAAAATATGTTTTAAAAATAAAATAAAATAAATTTCTTTCATGTAACATGAGTCATGTTTACTTAGTGTAAAAGTGTTTTGGTGATATAAATTCAGTTAAGATGGACGACCCGTTGTCCACTTGCAACGACAATGTGACATCTCGAATTATACGATTGTTCGTTTTACTGATATTCTGAATCGCGATCTCTATTATCTCTATTTTTTTTCTACAATAAACAACAAAGAAAAGAGATAAAAGACAAAATATCACGATATAGCGCTGCCTCGTTTGGTGATCTAGTTGGCTTCGACACAGTGACAGTTCAGTTGTCACCTAAGTTTCGAGGTGTGAAGTGCTCTTGGTTTTCATGAAAAACGTGACATCACACGGATACCATGCATTGAATATCAATTTCCACATCATCTTCAACGTGTCAACTAAAGTTAATACCCTGTAAACTAATATTTTTTGGAACTACGTCATATATTTTCCTTTTTTTTAAACTATAAAAAAATTGTTATTTACTTACAAATGTGATATGTTTTTTCTTTTTGATATTTTATTACAATATTAGTTATACTGTAATCACTTAGTTATGCCTATTTTAAATGTTTAAAAGCCGTTTTCTGTAAAATTGTGGTTTTTGAGATGTCAAACTGTCGTCGGAAGTGGACGATGTCAAGAAAAATCCAAATAAAATTACAAATAAATTTAAATCAGTCAGTACAAAATCTAATTCTGTCAAATGTCAGTTAGTGAAAATAATAGAAAACCCATTATAATTAATGCAATTAAATAGTGGCTACATACTCTTTGATTTTTCTGAAATTCAACGATCAATAAATTTTCTTACCTTGTAAGAATGGTATCAGCTTACAAAGCGCTGCCCCAAATAAGAATCTTCTATACACCTGCCCGACCAAGGTAAACGGCAAGCAAAACACTCCCAGAAGAAAATCCGATATCGCCTGAAACAAGAAAAAATATTCAGCTACAATATAAAGGAGAACATTTATTTAATCAATTAACCGACATCCTCACTAATTAGGGTTTTAAAATGACCTACCCTTTCATAAAACGAGGCAGTTTGGGTTTTATGAAACTCAGTTTCTTTAGAGGGAAAGTCTATAACTAAAATTTTACACAATAGGGTAGAACAATGTCGTCTAAATAATTATGCTTTGTTAGTTCTAAGTACCATTTAAACTTCAGGCAGATTGCGATTAAACGGAAACTTATAAGAAATAAAAAGTTTGACTTTCACTCGGAACGAGCTTGAACTGTCGGTGACGGAAAACATCTCGAGGAAGCCATAGTATGGTGGTAGGTTACTTTCTAGTAATCGTCTGGCTAGCTACCACCCTCAAGTTGAAAATCTGCCGCCAAGCATCTAACAGTGTGTTCCGTCAGTTTCACTTTAAAACCAGTTCCATTTTAGGCTAGGTGCGCTCACTAACTTTGACAACACGATTATTTAACATCAGATGAGCTGTCAATATTAAACAAAAGTATGCCAAAGCTTCAGTAATAGTTTAGTCTTTAGGTCATATATGGGCAACAAACGGCCCGCGGGCCGCATCCGGCCCGCCTCGGCATTTCACCCGGCCCGCGAGACATTTTGAAATTTCGCGCGAAGATAAATACAAAAAACTGAGAGAGTTCGCGAGAAGAATTGTTTACGATTTTGGAAGTACACATATATGCGAACAATTTTTCTCGATGATGAAGACTAATAAGTCGAAATGCCGTAAGAGAGTCACAAATGAAAATCTGGAAAACTCGTTACGCCTCTGTACAATTGGATTTTGAACAAACTTGTTTCTGAAGTTCAAACACAAATATCACATTAATCGTTACACGTAAATTTACTTCACCAATAACCTTATAAAATTGGCTTTTTTATTTTGTGTTATGGCCCGCGACTGCTTTAATATAGTAAGTTTGGCACGCAACTAGCCAAAGGTTGCCTATACCTGCTTTAGGTAAATATATTAGAGAGAGAGAGACAAGTTGAGAATGTCAAGGAAAACACAAACAAATAGATGACTTACGCACATTTTCAATTCCAAATATCGTGAGGAAACCATAGCGTGGTGGTAGGGAACTTTTTATTAGTAGCTACCATGCTCAAGCTTGTTGTTAGGGTTATAGCTTACACGTACAAATATTAATTTATAAAAATTATTTAGCACGTAAACGATAGTCAAATATATGAAGAAAACAGTTTCCATTTATTCCCGCCAGGGGTGTTGTTCTACTTTCCGTACTTATTCGCTGTATTTTATCGTATATTACCGTATTTTTCCGTCGCCTATGTTGTATGGAAAATCTCGCAAATTAATGTACTACCCTCTCAATAATTTACCTTTAGACGCTTGGTAATAAAAGCACTTTAAATTTACACAGGTAAACTCACCAAATTGAGCAAATAGACGTTAGTGACAGTCCTCATCCGCCTGTTGTTCGTCAGGGTTGCTATCACGAGACAGTTGCCCGATATAGAGAGGGCAAATATCAAGAAGTACGGAGGAAGTATGAATCTCCACTCGTACGCATTGCTGGCAGCCCTACTGATGCTTGTGTTACGCACAGCGATGAAAGGTATTGCGCTAGTGGCGATATCCTTCATTCGGAGCGAAGAAGTGTTGATCATTAACAGTTCTTCCATATTGGAATCTGAAACAAGAATATATATGTTAAGAAAAAAAAAAAACAAGTTAAAGAGTTGCCACAGGAATCAACTAATAAAGAAATAGTTAAAAACTTCTTTTTTTTAATTATTTTGTCAACACACTTCGTCCTTATGTTAGTAGAATCATCGCCATACTAAGGTTGCCTGGAAGAGATTGCTCTTAGCGATAAGGCCGCCAATTGTTCCACTAGTGTTAAGTTTAGTGTTTGTCATTGGTGAAAACGATAAAGATGTTTATTTTTATTATTATAGCAGTTATTTATTTGTTTTCTTAATTATTAAATTTTTTACTTTACATATATATTAAACATATAAATGATATAAAAAACTTAAAAACTAGGGTGCCGCAGGCAGCTGGGCTAAGCTCAAGCTGCCGGTGGTTAGGGCTGCAGAGTGAGGAACCTTATTACATAAAAAAAATATTTGCTATAAATAGTGAACAGATAATGATATACAAAAGCGATTTACGCTTATGAAAATCAACAAAGTAGGCCAAAAACCTAGCCTGTCAACGATAAAAAAAAAAAAAAAACACGAAATGTTATAGATACAGCCCAAGTCAAGATAAATTCAATTCGCTGAAACCGAGCACTCGAAAGCATGTCGACATCGTTAGCAAAAACTTTGAAGTAACTTTACACTTCCGTTTCCCAAAACGTGTATCAATAGGGATACTTGAATCAATTTCAGTAAAGTTCAGGATCACGTTTTTTTACTTTGTTTGTTTCTAATTTATTGAACTACGCCCTAGCTTAGATAGATACAGACACCATCTATTCCACAACATTAATAATAATAATAATTCATTACCAAACAAGAACCACAAAACATTGATTTTTTGGCAGGAACGCAGAAAGAGTCTTTTCGCCCCATTGTATTAAAAAAAAAAGTGTTTATGTATAAAAATAGTGGTGTTTTATTCATAAAATGCCGAATTACAAGCGCGTGTGTGGTAATGTGATATAATGTGGTGAAACATGACTTTTCGTGGTGCTTCCAAAACTCCATCGAAGCGTATAGTAAAGTCGCCACTACTTTACTAAAGCATGACACAACCTTGTCACAAACTTGGATTTTCTGTTTGAGAGGCTTTTTAGTTGACAGTTGTTTAATCAATGTATCATAGAGTGGTTTAAAAAAAATATTATATTTTATTTTATTTCTAGTGTTCAGTTTGTTGTTAATTTTTTAATCGTTGAATTGAGTCGATTTTTTTTTTAACGCTGACGTTATTATATCTCAGTGGTTTGCGCGGTTGGCTTTATAGCGCGGTTTTATGGCTGACAGGCTAGGTGTTTGACCACAACACACCTGATGTTAAGTGACGGTGTGGTCGAAGATGGTAAACACACCTAGCCTGGAATGGAACTGGCTCTCAAGTGAGGCTGCCGGAACACACCGTTAGATGCTTGGCGGCAGATTTTCAACTTGAGGGTGGTAGCTAGCTAGCTAGTACTAGGAAGTACCCTACCACCACGCTATGGTTTCCTCACGATGTTTTCCTTCACCGGCAGCTCAAGCTCATTGTTGGGGTTCGAACCCACGCCTTTCGGCATGCGAACCGACCGCACTAACCACAAAGCCATCATCGCTACAAATGAATATACGTTTGCTTTATCTCGCTTCTGATAATATTTTTATTTTTTTTATTTTTTTCAAAAAGAATCGGCGTCTTTTTGGCTTATAATGCATTATTTTATTAACATTAGTTTTTTGTTATTTTCCTCGATTGATTTTTTTTTCGGCTTTTATTACGTTTACAAATAGGATCGTGTTTGATACTAAAATGCTTGCACGTTTACATTGAAAGTAAACGAAACTAATTTAATTCGTAAGCTCTAACGAGTCTTGTGTTCATTTAGTAATTACTAATGAAAGGGAGTCGCAGTAATACCTATACTCATGTTTCAGCAGCAGTCTTATGTCTCCAGGGGTTAGAGCTCTGAAGTCACTCAAGGTGATCTTCGAAGCAATAAAAATCGATCGGAGCGTTATTGCCACAACGTAACGAGACAACAAGCCTATTTTCAATGGCGAGTAGCACGCGAAACGGTTTATGATAAACTAGCTGCGCCCCGCGGTTTTACGGCCGTGGTGATGGGTGATGATGATGAAAATTATCCTATGTTTTATTCCAGGGTCTAAAGCAATTTGCAACATGCAAAATTTCATCCAGTTCCGTTCAGCCGTTCTGGCGTGATTGAGTAACAAACATCCATCCATCCAAACTTACACATTTATAATATTAGTGGGGTTTTAAAATGACTAGTGCCAGTGGGTAAAATTGGTAATTTTGAAGCATAAGTATAATTTTGTGCTAAAATATTACACAAAAAGATAATGTAGCGATGATAACTCAGTGGTTAGCGCGGTCGGTTTACACGCCAAAGGGCTTGGGTTTAAACCCAATGAGCTTGAGTTAGCGGTGAAGAAAAACATTGTGAGGAAACCATAGCATGGTGGTAGGATATTTTCTAGTACCCGGCTGGTTAGCTGCCACTCCCAAGTTGAAAATCTGCCACCAAGCACCTAACGGTGTGTTCCGGCAGCCTGACTTGAGAGCCAGTTCCATTGCAGGCTAGGTGTGCTTTACTATCTTTAACCACAACGTCACTTAACATCAGGTGAGCTGTGGACAAAATACAAAGCTTGTCAATCATAAAATAATGCTTTACAAGTATAATATTTACAAAAAATCTACTTTCATTGTACGAACAGCTAAGCAATGGAATTTGCTACCCGAGTGGGTGTTCCCTGATAGATACAATCTGGGTGCCTTAAAGTCGCGAGTTTCTTCTAGACGAGCGTGCTCCACCATAGACCGCATATTCGCTTAACATCAGGCGAGATGGCGGGCAAACGCGAGCCAATCTAAGATTTAAAAAAAAAACTACTTTATTGCACTACGCCCAAACATGCCTACACAATTATGATGATGAAACCAGAAGGTATTATGTTGTAATGTTTGTTTGGTATAAACAAACGTTTGTTCTGTGTCTGGGTGTTCTGTATGTATTATAACAATGTAGTTACAAAAAAAAAAGTATTTATGTATCCTATCAGTTATCTGACTTCCATCACACAAGCTCTGCTTAGTTTGGGGTCAGATGGCGCTGTGTGTAATGTGTTTTTTTTTATTTTTATATATAGATTATTTTTACCGTCATTATTAGTTACAGAATGCTCTAGAATTGTGGACCAATTCCGCTAAGTGTACAAAATTAATAAAATTATTAAAAATTTAAAAAAACCCCGACTTAATATCAAACATATGTAGATAAGAACACCCCAGTCTAATTCACCTTTCAAAGAAAAAAAAAAAACAAAATGACCATTGGCTCATTTGTTCTGGAGCTACGACTCCACTGACAGAGACACACACACAAAGACACGTCAAACTTGTAACACCCGTTGTTTTTGCGTCGGGAATAAAAAAGCAAATTATTTTGTTTATGTCAAAGTAATGAGATGAACTACACGCTTAATGGTAAGAGATAACGCGAGTGTATGGCCATTGTATGGCATTTGTGCCGTGGTGGTGCCGGCGTAAGAATAGTACCCCACCCTCTGTACCCGTGGTTGCCGTAAGAGTCGGCTAAGGGATGTAATCCGAAAGTTGGGCAGCAGCGTCTTCCTTGAACAATCACACCTAACTGCGCTCGCCAACCCGCCTGCCAAGCGTGGCGAGTATTGACAAAACCCCCCCAGGAGCAGGCCTATGTCCAGCAGTGGACGACCTATGGCTGATAATGTATGTAATGTAATGGCCATTGGAGCAATACTAAGAACTTTGAATAGCAAAATAAAATCCACAGCATCGCTGCTTTGGCACTCATTACTTTGAGGCTTTCGATTGTTAGTCTGAACACCCATGTAATTTCGCTACCCTTCAAACCGGAACACAGTAATTTTTACACATTACTGTTTGGCGACAGAATACCTGGTACTACGGTCGTAATTACCTAGATGACCTCCTGCTAAAAGGACCTACCACCAAGTAAGGTACACATTGTCAGCATATACCATTAGTAACACCGCAGTGTCATATATTTTACCGCTAAGCATTTATTTAGTTTCAAGGGCTACAATAAAAAAGGTGGTTATTTTTATAGCGATTATAGCTCAGTGGTTTGCGCGGTTGGCTTTATAGCGCGGTTTTATGGCTGACAGGCTAGGTGTTTGACCACAACACACCTGATGTTAAGTGACGGTGTGGTCGAAGATGGTAAACACACCTAGCCTGGAATGGAACTAGCTCTCAAGTGAGGCTGCCGGAACACACCGTTAGATGCTTGGCGGCAGATTTTCAACTTGAGGGTGGTAGCTAGCCAGCCGAGTACTAGCAAGTATCCTACCACCATGTTATGGTTTCCTCAGGATGTTTTCCTTCACCGGCAGCTCAAGCTCATTGTAGGGGTTTGAAACCACGACCTTCGGCGCGATAACTGACCACGCTAACCACTGACCTATAATCGCTAAATCTACAGTAGTTGGTAATTTTTAAATATCATATTTTCTCAATACAAGGAAACAAAATATAACCCCTCAGAAATCCATAACAAACTTAGTGAAACAAACAAAATAATGAAACTTATAAAAAGTCACTTTCGCCTCATTGTGGGCAGTTTTGCGCGTTTTATTTGATTTCTTCTTTGCTGGTTTTATTTTTTAAGATTATTGTGTCAATTAAGGCTTCATAAAGATAATAAAAAAAAATTGTTATTGTTTTGAAGCTAGCCGTAAAATATTCATAACTTAGAAAATATAGGGGTGCCGTAGGATTTGATCACAGGGTTTCTGGAGTTCCGGTTTATCTGCCAGACGATTTCTCAGCTAAGCTATCCGCACTTAGCTAGCTCCTTTTTACAAGCTTCCATTTAATATACATAGCAAGTTAAACGGAAGCTTGTAATTAGGTCAAATCTTGCAAGCTAAATAAGAATTACTTCCTCTTATACCACGAGGCCGTGGTGGTGCCGGCGTAAGAATAGTACCCCACCCTCTCTACCCGTGGTTACCGTAAGAGTCGGCTAAGGGATGTAATCCGGGAGATGGGCAGCAGCGTCTTCCTTCACAAAAATCACCTAACTGCGCTCGCCAACCCGCCTGCCAAGCGTGGCGAGTATTGGCAAAACCTAGGGAGGAGGCCTATGTCCAGCAGTGGACGTCCTATGGCTGATGATGATGATGATACCACGAGGATGTAAATTGACATGTTTGTTTAGTTTTGATGACAACCCATTTTTCTGGTAAGCATGACCCGATTCCATACCCAGGATTGGCCTCAGACGAAAGAACTTCTCAACGATTAACAGTTTGATCACGAAATTTTATTGTATACACATTTAATATTGATTATCCGTTTTATATTGCTACTTAGCTGCATATATTGCTTGTCTTTATAAATGTTTTTAGAAATAGAATAAAGTACTTATAAATAATTTAAAAAAATATATGTAATAATACAAAAATTAAATAAAAAGTATATACACGTCATCATAAAAAACCTATCACAGACCACCGTCGGACGTACCTACGTTTCTCCCAGGATGCGCCACTTAGCCTCTTCTTTGGTTTTTCGCTTCCAGTCTCCACTCTAGAACACATCTACCCCAGCGGTTGTCGGTTCTGCGACAAATATTATGACCAACCCACTGCCACTTCAATACTAATATTTATATATTATTATTGTTTATTTATTATTAGCATTTTTTTTTTAATATTTTTTTTTTATATTGTAAGGGGAAACGTACATAACGATGGGACAGTTTTTAAAAAGTCGACCGGAAGATATGGTTTTCAGTACAAAACGTGAAATATAAAAAAACCCCCGTCACATTGATTACAGTGTCATTTTACTATTGCAAGCGAGCGCTTAATTCTTTTCTCGGAACTCCTGTCTACGAATTATGATTTACGGTTTTGCCTGACACCACACCAGGCTAGGTTCCTACACGCACGCCTATCTATAAAGCTAAAATCAATCGTCACATGTGCGACGAACCATCACTTGAAAACAGCTCGATATATTTGCTAATTTCTTTTACACTGTTCATAATAGTCAAGACAAAGTTTGTATGAAAAAATTTCTAGTATATCTACGGGAAATTTCGGAAAAATTTACGAAATCAAATCTAAAAAAAAGGTGTACCCGAGAGAAGGCGGGTCGCTAGTTTAAAAAAAAAACAATGAATACTAGCTTTGGATTAGTTATCACTTTAATTTGTTTGGCAATATTTGAGAGCTACATCTAACCTTATTACTATTTTGGGCAACACTATCATGAACTTTAAGTCCGTGAATGGGAACAGTTGATCAGAAAGATTGACTAGTAAGTATTTATCCTCAGAGTAAAAACAATAAAACTTAATATAAAAAGAAATCCAGCGTACCTTCAATTCCAAAGCACTTATGTTTATGTTATAGTCATGTTTCACTTAACACTAACTTATCATTAACAATAACCACACACATGTTAATTTTAAATAACCAAGACTAATTTTACAACACTATTCACCGACACAAAACTATTTTTCCACTTATATAAATTTTAAAAGTAACGCAATTTTTTGTTCGGAAACTTTCGAGATAAACTTTCGAAAATGCCAGAGCAGGCGGCTGCTTTGGTTGCTACCTTTTAACTGGAACTCAAGGGATGTTGCGGCACCACGCATGCGTCAAATCTTTAGAAGACTTATCATACGTATTTATTTTCTTCCGTTTTTTATTACATCTCATAATCTTCTACGTGTAGTGTGAGTGTGTTTTAAAACTACATACGTGCCCATTTTTATACGGGACAGCTAGTTATATGTATTTTTTTATAATACTGAATTGGTTCGCGTTTGACCACATCATGCCTGGTGTTAAGCGATGTGGTCTAGGATTGAGCACGCTTACCTGTTGATGCTTGATTTGAAGATAGCCGCATTGTACTTTATGGGAAACACAAATTTTGGCAAAAAATTCAATTTCTATGCGAATAAAGAATGTGGATTCGAAGCGCTTAGTGCGCACATGGGGAACGTCCACCATGTACGGGTGACGCTTTGGACGCGTTTGTCTGGCTTTCCGGTAGTAAGAAGGGGCAGGGGGAACCAAGACAAGGGTAGCGATGATAGCTCAGTGGTTAGCGCGGTCGGTTCGCGTACAGAAGGGCGTGGGTTCAAACCCCAACAATGAGATTGAGCTGCCAGTGAAGGGAAACATCGTGAAGAAACCATAGCATGGTGGTAGGATACTTTCTAGTACTCGGCTGGCTAGCTACCACCCTCAAGTTGAAAATCTGTTGCCAACCATATATATTATAGCAATGAAAATTTTAACAAAAAAAAAACGTCTTTATATGGTTTTCTCATGGACGCCATTGTCAAAACTGGACCAAATTGAAGCACACACACGGGAAGCACTAGCTCTCAAATAAAAAAAAGTATGATCAAAATCAGTTCACCCAGTCGAAAGTTCTGAGATAACAAACATAAAATAAAAAAAAACATGTCGAATTGAGATTCCTTTTTGAAGTCGGTTAAAAAAAGAAAAGTATGGTACCTCGATATAATAAGAAGTTCTCGAAGATGTGTGAAATCTACCAACCCGCACTTAGCCAGAGTAGTGGAGTGTGACCTTACCCTTCACACAGTGAGAAGAGGCCGGCAGTAGGGCAGCTTATAAAAACATGTCTGGTCCGGACAAATATCTAAGACACTGAGCTGTTATATAGACACGTCTAAGTTCTAGCAAACTGTTACAATGATATACCCTTCCCCTATCAACAACACCACTCCAAACTTTCGGGACGGAAGTCCCCGAGTCCCTCGTTAGAGCGTTCTAGTGCGGACTATCTCACTTGTATGTAATATTATTATGGCAAAACACAGATATGATTTTTGTCATTATTTTAATAGAACGAAGTTCCTTATCGCATGTTATACCCTAGTAAAAATAAAATGTAACCTCGCACTAAATTACCTATCCAAAATTTTTTTTTAAAGGGATTGTTTCATTTTCTGAGCATAAAATTACTAAATGCTGACAGATCCAGGAGAAGCTTCAAGCGCCATTAAAAAAAAAAAAATTGGCCGATATCTCGGAAACTATTTTAGAGCAAAAGTTATTGAGACCATTAATGTACATAAACCTTATTTAAAAAAATTGGATCAAAAATTTAGTCCGAGGTTGACCAAAAAAACGGCTAGTTTCACTAGCCTATTATCGTTTTCATTTGTTTACGGGTTGAGGGCCTAGACCAAAAAATGTGTAACAATGAAAAACGATAATACATCATCAGCCATAGGTCGTCCACTTTTGGTCATAGGCCTCCTCCTGGGGGGGTTTTGCTAATACTCGCCACGCTTGGCAGGCAGGTTGGCGAGCGCAGCTAGGTCTGATTGTTCAAGGAAGACGCTGCTGCCCATCTTCCGGATTACATCCCTTAGCCGACTCTTACGGCAACCACAGGTAGAGAGGGTGGGGTACTATACTTACGCCGGCACCACAGGTTAAAAAAAAAACAAAAGGGTTTCAAAACCACATCAGTTTCTATAGTAAAACAACTCTTTATTCTTCACACCAAAAATAATATACACCTGGCGGCATTATAGCTTAAAGTGATATTTTTCAGGCAACCTTAGTAGAGAACATATTACATCAAGGATACAAAAATTCGTCATCGTATTACATAAATGAGTATTTTTACACTTTAGTTTTGACATGTTTTGTTTTTATTTTTATTTTGATTTCTCCTACTTTCAAACGTTATTTTATGACGGGATATATTTATATGTCAAAAGTCGGACCATATAATTCTCAGATCAAACACTACAATAATTGAATAGCACGTCAATCTTTTTTATCTCTCGCAGTTATTATAAGTATCTGTCGCTTATGTATATATATATATATACCTTAGGATGGAAAGGATTAGAGGAAGAAAAAGACGGGATGTGTCATATAGGAGAATACAAAACCATGACATACATATCTACATTCTAATAATAATGTATCCCAATACATAGATTAACTTGAATAACTAAAATTACACTAATACATATATATAAAATTAATATTATTTAAATGTTAAATAAATATTTATATAAAGAGGATAAATATTTATATGTATATTTATATATATATATATATATATATATATATATATATATATATATATATATATATATATATATATATACACATATAAATATATATTATATAGTTAAAGAGTTATTCATTCATTCATTCAATGGGATAATAACCGTATTTTGAATATAAGTGTCAGAGGCTATTGTTTTTCTTCGTTGCTGTTGCTTAAGGATAACCGTTGAAATGGAATTAGGGAAATACCAAAAGGAAAAAAAACACTGATCGCTATGTTTTTATCCGTAGGTATTTCTGTTTTCTATCCTTTTTTTCGTCTAAATGTTGCGTGTTTGGAAGGTTTAATGTCACATCATTACTATAATTGTGCGCAAATTCACGCTTCTTAGGGTAGATACTTATGGTCGAGAGGCAAAAGCGTAATCTAAAATGATCATGCCTACCTATTTATAAACGACACTCAAGATTACTTTTCACGGTGAATAGATATTGAAGCGATGATTCACGTTTGACGCAACGACGCGAACTAGTATGGATATATACATTTAGTGGAAAGATTATTCACAGAATATTTACCGAGACTATTAGCTTAACAACTGGCTTAGCTAAGCAAATTATACAAACAAGTATGTCTGAATAATAAAAGATCAAAAATGTATAGCCATTGTCACTCGGGATAATGTAAGAATTCTAACGATACCCAATACATCTCTGTTCTGTTTAGGTGTTTTGTTATGGTGGAATAAAGAAACTCAAATAATATGTACTAAGTACATACATACATGAACCCTGAAATCATTTCACTCTTTTTTTGGGCAGTCGTCTAATCTGTCAACATATTTTGTATATAATTTGCTGTTAAACTTATTATTTTCATAAAAAAATTAATATGTACTAGTATTTTTTTCAGCTTCTAAATAAAACAACTCTACTAGATAACATAAAACTCGAATTTAATGAAAAATATTATTCTTTAGTGGCAGTGAGCAAAGCACGTAGTGTGCAGAACCGATAGCCCATGGGGCTGCAAAGTTCTGGAGTGGAGACCACGGTCCAGCAAGCGCAGCGTAGGACGTCCACCAACAAGACGACCTAATCAAGGCCGCAGGAACGCGCTCGATGCGAGCCGCTTACAACCGGTCTTTATGGAAGTCAATGGGGATGTCCAACGATGGACGTCCTACGGCTGAGATTATGATGATGATGATGACGAGTATGATGATGATTGTTCTTTTTACTTAGAAGTTATAAGACGAACAGACACTCCTGACGGTAAGAGATAACTGTCCATGAACTTTGCAGCGGTACACTGAACTTTGAGTAATAAGTGCTTTGGTTCAAGTACTTAGTGGATGTTTTTCTGTCAAGTAGTAGTGTGTAAACATTAGTGTGTTCCAGTTTGAAAGGTACTGCAGCTATTGAAATTACAGGGCTATTAAGATCGACCATCGAAAGTCTTAAAGCAATGAGCGCCAAAACAGCGTTGCCCTGGACTTTGTTTTGTAGCTCAAATTTCTTTGTATCGCTGCAATTGAGCGTGTCGTTTGTCTCATTACATTTAAATAAAAAGTCGAAATTCATTGTCAACTTAAACATTATTGTCAAATTTCGGAGCATTTATGAATAACTGTATTAGTTTTTCTTATGTAAATTCAGTCGTTGAACTGTTGTCAATACTTCCAAATGGTAAAACGTAATGGTATATTTTTTACAAACAAATTCTGTGCGGTATTTACATACACTTACCCGTACAAGTGGTAGACATCAATATAAAAAACTTATTGCCAAGATTATTGTGCCATATTTAGTGTAAAATTCCGTAGCTAGGAGATATACAAGTAAGCAGAATTTTAGTCATTAATAACTCCTGGGAGTTATGGCGGGAACGCGGAAAGAGTCATGTATTTTTTCATTGTATTTTTTCTAAAACTAGTGCTTTTTCGAGAGATCATGTATAAAAATAGTGGTGTTTTATTAATAAAGTGCCGAATTATAAGCGCGAGAGTGGGAAAGAGATATAATGTGGTGAAATATGACTTTTCGTGTTGCTTCCAAACTCCATCGAAGCTTATAGCATTGTCGCCACTCCTTTACTAAACTAAAGCATGACATTTGACTAGCATGGACTGGACTTGACCAAGACTGGAATTTGACTATCTTTGTCTATGTATAACCTATCTTTAATACAAATTTTATCAAAATCCGTCAACAGTAAATCCTCTGATACAACGACGATTCCTCATTCTCGTCCAAGCGCTCGAAGAGTAAACACGTCCTGGGGCTGCCTCACTAGTTACTGCAACAATAAGGGGATTTAAATACTGATGGTTATTTTAATTATATTTTTAATTTATTTAACTTTTGGTTTTAGATTTTATGTTTATTTCGGATAAATATTTTAAATTTTTTCAAGTTATTTTAATAACTCGTCAATGTTCTAACTAAAACGACTATAAACGGAAAAAAACACTAAAGATATAACTCCGGAATACATTTGTTATAATAGTTTCATAAGAAATACCGCAAGCAGAAAATGATCTTTATGTACTGAAGTTTTAAAACGGAATTATAAAGCTAAAGCTTTCAAACAACGAAACGGTCACGCACGTGCACTCTCGTGTCATTGAAAATGGTAATATTAGCTTAAAATTTCAAACTCAAAAATATATCAAGATAATATATGATATGTTATGAATTATTATAATTCAAACACACGTGCAGTAAAACATCCTCTCTTATTATTTAAATTAATTATTTATTTCACGCTTGGTTTAAAATGTTATTAAGTAGGTTAGTTACTTTATTGTATACCGGAAAAAGATACCTATCTTTCAAAAACTATTATATTATTATATGGAATGATAAGTTAGTACATAAGTTGTAGTACAACGACAACATTATCGCTTAAAGCTATTTCTTCCGGGCAAACTTTAGACGGCAGAATCAATATGGTTAGTATGATTATTTATTTTAGTACATTATAAAACAGAAATTAGTTCATTGCAAGTTAATTTCAAATGTAAAGATATTTTAAAGACACCAATATATTATGACACCAGTTTCAGGAACCAGTGGTTTCATAAGGGTTACAATTAGGATTTTCATTATTACTATGTCAGTTATTTGTTTAATCATTAACTGCGCAACGGCACCCCCGTTTAACTATTCTAATTTACAATATATTATATTATAAAAATAAAATAAACTCCAGGAAAATAATAAATTCTTCTCATTGATCTAAACGAGGTACCAAATACATATATTAGATTCACAGTACATTAAAATTAATTAAATAAATATTCTAGGCCTTTCCACACAGTGCCATACTACGCAACGAAGAAGTTTTTGTACTATAGGAATCAGATAACTGATAGAATACATATTTTTTTGTACACATACAAACTTACGAAACACAGAAGAAACGTTTATGATCATCACACAAATGTTTGTTCTAAGTGAGAATCGAACCCTCTGGAAATTTACAGTTATTGTAGCAAATATCAAATTATCTATTATGATAAATATGCTTTTATTGTCAATAAATCGCTTCAAGTTGATCTCTGAATATTTTAAAAGTACATATAGGCGATGAGACATGACATGACTCGAAATGCGCAGCTATATATAAGAGGCGATTGTACGGATGTGAACTATTACGAGACGAATTGTCTGAACACAGCGTCTGCTCTTAACGAGCTGTGAAAATGACGTCGAGAATATACTGTGTTTTTTTTACCTTCATACTATACAGGACAGTTGAAAGTGTTAATCCGCGCTTCTATCCGAAGTATCATCTCGCTCCACCATCAGGATGGATGAACGACCCAAACGGCTTCTGCATTTTTAACGGTGAATATCATCTCTTTTACCAGTACAATCCTAACTCCAGTCAAGTGCCAGGGATAGCTCACTGGGGACATGCTAAAAGCAGCGATTTGTTCTCTTGGATTCACTTACCCATCGCCATGTCGCCTGATAAGGAATACGATCGAAGCGGAGTGTATTCTGGAAGCGCCCTTGTGGAAAATAATACTATGTATCTGTTTTATACGGGGAATGTTAACAATGAAGGGCAATCTCCTGATCATGAGCAACATCAAGCATTAGCATGGAGTCATGACGGAGTTACCATAACTAAGTACGACAGCAATCCGATTATTGACGGCGCAAAACGTCAGCCCAATATTAGGGATCCGAAAGTATGGAAACATGGTGACACTTATTACATGGTATTAGGAAATTCTTATAAAAATGACTCCCTGGGTCGTGTGTTGTTGTATTCTTCTAAAGACAAGTACCATTGGGATGAAATCTCAATTTTAGACCAGTCGCACGGTTTTTTGGGATATATGTGGGAGTGTCCTGATTTTTTCGAACTCAACGGATATTTCATTCTACTTTTCTCACCCCAGGGCATCAAATCTCAAGGTATACGTTTTAATAATTTATACCAAACAGGTTATCTTGTTGGTTATTTTGATTATCACAATTTCAAATTTACTCAAGTGACGGAGTTTCGAGAGTTGGATTCCGGTCACGATTTCTACGCAACACAAACAATTGAAGACAAAATGGGAGAAAGAATTATGATTGCCTGGGCGGACATCTGGGAAGAAAATTATCCCGAGAGAAACGACGGGTTTACAGGTCAAATGACTGTACCCAGAATTTTAAAATTAGATCACCAGCTCCGATTGATACAGAAACCTGTCCCTCAGATCCAAAATGCTGTTGGTAAAAAGCTCCATTCTGGGAAGGTTCTTGGTGGTAACGTTGTAAAATTGGTAGACAACATGGGGAAGATAGACATCAGGGCTCCAGGACGCCATGACTTTACTTTTATAATAGAAGTCAACGGCAAACCTGCGGTGACAATCAGCTATGACTACGATGGGGGCCTTGTGACTTTGGATCGTGGCGGTGAAGACGGTAAGCGTAGTACAAAATGGAGACCGAGAGATAATTTACGTTGGACGGTGTACGTTGACTCAAGTTCTGTAGAAACGTTCCTTGGTGAAGGCGAGGCTACGTTCACTAGCCGATACTTCCCAGATGGAGAAGTGAGCGTTCGAATACCAGAAAATTGTCGAGCTGCAGAAATGAGCGTATATGAAATGAAACACACGGTTCCACTACCATCGGACAGTTAAATTATGCACGCTTCCAAGAGTTCACAGTCATGCTATTAGCAATAGATGCTATTATCAATAGAGGCTATTAAGCGTTACAAATTACGCACCACCATTATGTATTGTTTACCAGTGTATATTGTGATTTGTTGATGAGTTTACCTTTTAAATTAATTTACAAATTGTGACAGCTTATACAAATTTATTGTACTTTTTTTTTTATTATCTCCAACCTTACTTTGGTTATAGGCTATATATGCTGCGTTTTGTATTTAGTTCTGTACAAATTTAGTACAGGTCTAATCATTTGACATGGGGACAGTATCGTTGCATCTCAAAGCTGAACATTTTGGAGTTAGATGATTTATGCTCCGTTTATCTTACCTTTCTTTAGGCTTGACAGGTTAAGTGTTTGATCACAGCTCACCTGATCTTAAATGACGATGTGATCGACGATGGTAAATACACTTGGCCTGGAATAGAAATGGCTCTTAAGAAGCTGAGAGGCTGGGGCTGCTGGAATACACCGTTAAATACATGGCGACAGATTTCAACTTGATAGCTGGTATACATGTGATAACTTGATGGAAAACTTGATGGCTTGGTAGCTAGCCAGTCGGATACTAGAAAGTACCGTACCTTCACACTATGGTTTCCTCAAGATGTTTCCTTTTACCGGTAACTCAAGCTCATTGTTGGGGTTTGAACACACGTCTTTTGGCATGTGAACAGACCGCGCTAACCACTGAGTTATCAGCGCTACATTGAAAGATGCCTATCCATATAGGGGCACATCCAGACTATAGAAGATTTAATAATACTTTACCTACCAAAAGCCCTTCTATGCTAACGCCAAGGAGAGCTTAATAAGAAGATAAATTTATCCTACTAGCCATTAGCTTAAGGTAGCAAATGTTGCCTATGCCTTTTTTCCTATACAACGGTACATCCGTAGGCCGTCAGTGTTGACCTTTATTGACCGCCAAGGCAGTGATGCCCTGGACTTTGTTTTACTACTCAAAGTTCTGTGTATCGCTGCAATGGTCATGGGCAGGCGTTATCTCTTAACATCAGGAGAGCGTCTCGATCGTCTCATTACAGTTACATAAAAAAAAAAAAAAAAAAAAAAAAAAATTGAATAAATATAAGAAACGAATTAGTAAACTCGTGATTGTGAAAACCTCGGCTAAACTTTTTTCCCAAGACTAGAATTTATGAATAGCGCGCAGCCTTACGCATCGAGCTAGCGCAAGACATAATCTGGGACCGCGCGCGATTACCATGTCATTTTCAGTGCGCGTGATTTGAGTATTTTTGTGTTTGCTCAGGATAATTAGGTCATATATTAACCACCTATTTTTTTTTGTTATTTGGAACGAAAATCAAGTATTGAACCCCCTGTATCAATTTTGCCGATGTTCAAACTTTCACGGTGTATATATCTTAAGTCCACGGTAGGTCATCTAAGAGGCACCAGCACAGTAACAGATATTCTGCCAAGCAGTAGTGCGTAAACGTTACTGTGTTCCAGTTCGAAGGCTACACCAACTAGTGAAATTACAGAGCTATTGAAACAAACCATCGAATGTCTCAAAGTAATGAGTGCCAAAGCAGCTTTATGAAACCGAACTTTGCGAAAAAATTCCTAACGCTTCTGAATTAAAATATTTAGACCTACAAGCATTTTTAATTAATAGCAATGATACAAACAAGACGCTCTCCTGATGGTAAGTGATAATGCATGTCCATAACCATTGCAGCGATACACAGACCGTTGAGTAACAAAACAAAAGTCAAGGGCATCGCTGCTTTGGCGCTCATTACTTTGTCTTGTTTGTCTGAAATTTTCCATCCATGTAATTTCTGTGACCTGTAAGTGCTAAATAAACACAAATCGCTACAGTGACTAAGACAGGTTTGAAGCGTGTACGAATGTATTAAAACACTTTATGTAAGGTAAACTTTTTCGATATTCCTGCTTATATTTTCTTTCTATTTCTCTATGATTATGAGTACAAATACATAGAGTTATTTCTAAACAAAATACACGGAAAAGCAGTAGTGTGTAAACACTACTGTTTACTTACTACGGTTTGAAGGGTTTGCAGCTAACGAAATTACAGTGCTGTTGTGACTAACCATCGAAAGTCTCAAAGTAATGAGCGCCAAAGCGGCGTTGTCTTGAACTTAGTTGTGTTACTCAAAGCTTAGTGCATCGCTGCAATGGTCATGGACATGCGTTATATCTGACCATCAAAAGAGCGTCATGTTCTCTCATAACATTTACATAAAAAAACTAACAATAAAAACGAAAAAACAATAGTCAAATAACTTTTTTATTATTATTACAAATAGGTTTGAGTTTGACTGCCACCTCGCCTGATGCTACGCGAAGATGTGATCTACGATGGACTATGAGCTACCGGTAATGAAAATCATCGTAAGGAAACTATAGCATGGTGGTAGGGCACTTTCTAATACCTACTCGGCGCCACCCTCAAGTTGAAAATCAGTCGCCAAGCAGGTGTATTTCGGCAGCCTCATTTGAGTGTCAGTTCCATTCCAGGCTAAATGTGCTTTACCATCTGAGACCGCACCGTCACTTATCATCAGGTGAGCTATGGTGAAACACCTAGCCTGAAACTATAAAAAATAAGAGTACGCTTTCCAAGGAGAAACAGATTCACTCGTAGACTTGAGATCACCCAGATCATTTCTATCAGGGAACAACCACTCTCAACTATTAAGGAACTTTATTCAATCGTAAGCCATGCCATGTTTATAAGCTGTTTTCAAGGGTCATTACGAACCGTCTCAGTCGCAGGTTCGATGACTTTCAGCCTTCCGAACAAGCCGGTTTCCGAAAAGGTTACAGTACCATAGACCACATCCACACGCTACGGCAAATTATACAGAAGACCGAAGAGTATAATTTGCCACTATGTTTAGCGTTTGTGGACTATGAGAAAGCCTTTGATTCGATCGAGACATGGGCGGTGGTTGAGTCTCTCCAACGATGCCATATTGACTATCGGTATATCGAAGTGTTGAAGTGTTTGTATAATAACGCCACAATGTCAGTCCGAGTACAGGAGCAGACTTCGAGGGCGATTCCATTGAAGAGAGGCGTAAGACAGGGAGACGTCATATCTCCGAAACTGTTTACTGCCATAATGGAAGATGCCTTCAAGCTCCTGGAATGGAAAGGATTTGGCATCAATATAAACGGCGAATACATCACTCACCTTCGATTTGCCGACGATATCGTGGTCATGGCAGAGTCGATGGAAGATCTCGGCACGATGCTCGAAGACCTCAATCGAGTTTCCCAACGGGTGGGCCTTAAAATAAACATGGATAAGACAAAGGTGATGTCGAATACCCATGTTGTGCCCACCCCAATATCAGTTGGGAGCTCGGTTCTTGAAGTTGTTGACTCATACATTTACCTAGGACAAGCAGTCCAACTAGGTAGGTGCAACTTCAAGAAAGAGGTCAGTCGTCGAATCCAACTCGGCTGGGCAGCGTTCGGAAAACTGCGCAACGTTTTTTTTCGTCTGATATACCTCAGTGCCTCAAGTCGAAAGTCTTCGACCAATGTGTGTTACCAGTGATGACTTATGGTGCTGAAACGTGGTCTCTGACTATGTGCTTTCTAGATAAGCTCAAAGTCGCACAACGAGCTATGGAGAGGGCTATGCTCGGAGTTTCCCTACGAGATCGAATCAGAAATGAGGAGATCCGTAAACGAACTAAAGTAGCCGACATAGCCCAGCGGATTAGCAAGTTGAAGTGGCAGTGGGCAGGGCACATAGCACGCAGAACTGATGGCCGATGGGGCTGCAAAGTTCTGGAGTGGAGACCACGGACCGGCAAGCGCAGCGTAGGACGTCCACCCACAAGGTGGACAGACGACCTCATAAAGACCGCAGGAACGCGCTGGATGCGAGCCGCTTCTAACCGGTCTTTGTGGAAGTCAATGGGGGAGGCCTATGTCCAGCAGTGGACGTCCTACGGCTGAGATGATGATGATGATGATGAGTCGATCGTAAGATTCAGATAGAAACAAACCGTTTAATTTTGAGTTTTAGGAATAACTACCATGATGCGGTGTCTGTACTAGGGAATGCAAAAAAAGTGAAATGAATAAAAGTGAATGCAAACGCGATCTCGCGAGATCTCGTCTAATTTTTCGGGATCAATCCCGAAGCATAATATGACAAGATCCCGTTCGAAATTGACGGGATTGGGCGGCAGTGGTCAGCAACGCCGTTTAGCAGATAGTACTCTTAATACACTTTGTTTTTTACGTAGCTACTTTTAAAATCACCAGTAACTACTTTCTTACCCAAGTTATAATTTTTGTTTTGATTATGCTAATTTAAAAAAAAAACTTAATTATTTAGTTAGTAATATTGAAGAATAAAGGTGTTTGTTTTCTTTCAAAACATATTTTATTTTAATAAACCTGACTATCACAACAACCAAGCAGTTTTCATCGTTTTTAGCCATCCGAACTTTAATTTTTTTTATAAACTAGACGAGATCCCGAAAATTTCGGGATCTCACGGAGTTGATATTTCCAATCCCGCGAGATCTCAAATTTGCGATTTCGAGTCGGGATTGCATTCCCTAGTCTGTACCTATCAACATCACATATCATAAAAAATAAAACATGGAAAAATAACACATTCAAGTTTATTTAATTAAAAGAAAATATGTGTAGCAACATAATACAATACCAATACAATAATTTCTCATATAAATTACATTCAAAAAATTATTAAATGTAAAGTCACTTAAAATGTATTATTCAGTAATCGTCCCGTTAAACCATCAGCATATCGTCTTTTTTATTGCTCGTTATAGAATATATAGTTGCCATTGTGCCCGTCACCAAAATGATAAAACCTGCTAAGATCATAAGCACGTCCTTCCATAGTACGTAGCGGAAATGGCCCAAGTCTCTGTCCCATAGGTATACTAAGTCCACTAACGGTGGCAAGATAACGCCGCAGGTGGCGAAAAATATGGACCCTACTAAGCTGATAACTATTTCCAGTCTGGGGACTAAAGCTGCTACAAGCACTGTAAACAATTTTTAATTTAATAAATATTTTTTAAATAATTTTAATTTTTAAAGTAAATTGTTAGGCGCCTGTGGACTCCTAGGTATCGCATTCTTAACAACATTTTTTTTTTCCTTATTCGGATTTTTTGGTGGTAGATCTTCTTAGCAGGAGGTCGTTTAGGTAGGTACCACCGCAGTACCAGATATTCTACCGCCAAGCAGTGCTGTGTAAATATTACTGTGTTCCGGTTTCATGGTGCTGAAACGTGGTCTCTGACTATGTGCCTTCTTGGTAAGCTCAAAGTCGCACAACGAGCTATGGAGAGGGCTATGCTCGGAGTTTCCCTATGAGATCAAATCAGAAATGAAGAGATCCGTAGACGAACTAACGTAGCCGACATAGCCCAGCGGATTAGCAGGTTGAAGTGGTAGTGGGCAGGGCACATAGCACGCAGAACTGATGGCCGATGGGGCTGCAAAGTTCTGGAGTGGAGACCACGGACCGGAAAGCGCAGCGTAGGACGTCCGCCCACAAGGCGGACAGACGACCTAATAAAGTCTGCAGGAACGCGCTGGATGCGAGCCCCTTCCTACCAGTCCTTATGGAAGTCAATGGAGGAGGCCTATGTCCAGCAGTGGACATCCTACAGCTAAGATTATGATGACGATGATGATGATGATGATGGTGGTAGTGGTGGTGGTGGTGATGATGATGGTGGTGGTGATGATAATGAGGTAATATAAAATACTTAGCTACTTGCCAAATTTGATGATTTTATTGGTACCTTATATTTGTAGAACTAAATATTTTTTTGTACAAAAAATATATTCATACAGATAAAAAAATGATAGTATAGAGTTATTTTTCCCCGTTGAGACTCAGAACCTTTAAAAAAAAGAAATATGGAATGGATCCTCACCAGAAATAGACACGATCAGAGTTCTTGAACCAATTTGTGCAATTTCGTGGTATTTACTATTATCTTCTCTCATGTGCAAACGCCTGCTCACCGCTTCCATGGGCACGTAGAATTGTAAAGTGTACGTACAAAATATGACCAAGGCCATCAAACATTTAGTGCAGTGTCCAACGCTGAAATTTGAGAGAAGGAATTAAATAGACATGACGTCGAGTTAAGCAAAAAAAAAGTAAAATATAAATAATTATCCTAGGCGTATGTAAAGTTATTAGACCGCATAAGCAACTCAGTGCTGCGTTTCAAACTCCAGATCATTGACGTGACTCAAAAAGCTGCCATGCTAAAGTGTGACTGGACTGGAAACGGCTTGCCAGCGGAGTTATGGGCGAAAACCACCACCGACTGGGTCCCAAAGGTTAAACGCCACTAGGCCGGCCTAGAAGACGGTGGAAAGATGAGCTCTATGCTTTTAACAAGGCTCGGACCTCAATAGCAACAAACAGAAAGGTATGGAAAGGAGGAAGTGAGGCCTTTGCCCAGCAGTAAGACAAAATAGGCTAATATAATAATAATAATCATTAGAGATTTCGCCATTACACGTCACAATACCATTTAGCTCTCAATTAAGTAAAGCCGGTACTATCGGCACCAGCTTTGCGATGCTCTAGACGTTACTTTGCTACTCAAAGTTCTGTGTAACTTTGTAATGGTCATGGGCTGGACAAGCGTTATCTCTTACTACACTAAGAGCGTATCGCACGCCTCTTTAATTTTACATTAAAAACACTGCAATAGTAATAAATAATATGTTTAACTCACGCGCCTTGTTGGGGAAGGTTCAAAGTGATACTTCCTTTAATGTTCTCCCCATACTTAATATAGCCTAATAAGCCAAGGAGTCCATAAAGTACTACTACTATTGTCATAGTGATGTTAAGAACTCCTTTGTAGCCAAGGAATTTCTCAGGTTCTGCCATTTCGTTCTCGACTGGCATCACCACGCCAATGCCTTCCATGGCAAATACTGCTACACTGAAAATTGTAAAAAAAACTTGTTAAAAGCTACTAGAAATTATTTCTAATACTACGTCGTGCATTGTAGCATCGTGCATTACTAATCAATTACACAAAAGTAGGTTTGTAGAAGAGGAGAGGAGGAGAGAAGAAGAGAAGCCTATGCTCAGCAGTGGGCGATGGCAGGCTGATGATGAGGTTTGTAGTTTTTTCAAACTAAATAAGTAATTTGTATTTTAAACTTGCTCAAGATCTTATCTTAAAAATAGTGAAAATTATATTAAAATCTAAGCAGACAATCAGACACGTGCGAAATCAGACTACATTTTTAACTATTTAGTTAATAGAATTATTATTGATCTGCAACATTGCGAACTTTAACACCATTTACGTTTTTCAAGCGAAACAACACAAGACTGCTTGCACTTTACTTAAAGGTTACAAGATGTGGCTGAAACTATAGTCTAGCTAGAGTATCTGGCTTCTTTAAACTTGAGTAATCCCGTATAAATAAAACCCTAAGTTTAAACCATATGATAGAAGTCCTTACTATTATAATTTGAACTTAATATTTATTGTATTATAATAGTTTTTTGATGCACCAAGCACCTAACTTGCATTGCGTCGTAATACTGCTAATTTATCATAATGTTTCGTTGTGCAATAATCATTTTCATTTATTTGTATTCTAACGCCGTGTTACACTTAAGAGCTAGTTCCCCATTCCAGCTTTGGTGTGTTTACCATGTTCGACCCCGACGTCACTAAACATTAGGAAAGCTGTAAAAAATAAAAATGCATTTCTTTCCTGTGGCTACCTAGGCCGACCATAAAAAATAACGTCACTTATTATACTGACGATATGATTATAAACTTTAAAAAACTTAGATAACAACAACAAAAACAATCATAACATACCTGAGAAACATAGGCCAAGTTGTTATAGGTGTTACCATGGTCCTATCAGATGGTGAAGGGGTGTTCGTAAATATAAATTTCAAGACGATAGCCAGAGTGATTAGAATCCCGACGTTAGCTACTACAGAAAACGGCACTACATACTTTAAGCTCCTGATTTGGCCGATCAAAATTAGAGGAAGCAGTAATATTCCACAATATGCCTCAATGGACAGCTGATTACTAGTAAAGATGTGATCAAATACCTGAAAAAAATAGCTAAAAAGAATTAGTTAATAGGCACGGGTTGGCTGGATGCTAATTAAAAATAAAATCTTTGACGAAAAAGTATCCTACAATATTACAAGTATTTTATCAGTTATCTTGGTTGCCATAGAACAAGCTTTGCTTAAATGTGGGGATAGATGCCGTTGTGTGAAAAGTCCTGCGATATTTATTTATTATTATTTATTTAGTGAAAATTATTTATTACTGATGTAAAATTGTAAAATGTAAGTAATAAATGCTAGCAGTTGACGGGAATTTCTCACAGGTAAATTTTTAGATAAACTTAGTTTTTGCTGTTACATTAAGCCATTTTTATGGCATTAGCTTAAAATTAAAAATTAAATTAAATTACACTAAGCTTTTTCAGTCTGTCGCCAAGTACCTAACGGTGTGTTCCGACAGCCACACTTGAGAGCGACTTCCATTCCAGTCTGGGTGTGCCTTACAATCTACGACCACACCGTCACTTAACATCAGGTGAGCTGTGGTCAAACATCTAGCTTGTCAAACATTTAAATAAAAAATTGTGTCATGAGATTGATTAATTTTCGAGTTTTCATGGATGGTTCTTAGTTAATGGAACACCCGTAGAGTATGGCGTAGACAAGCCAAAGTGGACAGTTAGTAGACGGTTGCTAGATTGTTTCAAAATTAGTCTGGTGGCGATTTTGTTGTGTTGAAGCCTTAACAACGGGCTTTAATATGTAAATATACATATAAGATTCTAATGCATTAAAAACCTTATGACAACTTACATCTTTTAGAGATGACGCAATGAAGACCACATATATGCATAAGACTCCCATGTAGCATAGTGTAAGGCTAGCGTCGGCAAGTCGTCTAGAAAAATAATAACTATGACATCATGCAAATAAAACTTAAAAAAAAAAAAACAAAAGAAAACTTCTATTGACATACAAAATTATAGATAGATAGAAACTTTTAGCGGTGATAGTCCAGTGGTTAGCACGGTCGGTTCACACGGCGAAGGGCGTGGGTTCAAACCCCAACAATGAGCTTAATGGCGGTAAAGAAAAACATCGTGAGGAAACCATAGCGTGGTGGTAGGGTACTTTCTAGTACTCGACTGGCTATATTATATGAGTTTGTGTGTAAAGAATATAATAATTGCATTACAATTTAGCAATCCCATAACTGATATTTTGTCACGAAGAAATAACTTATAAAAACAATTTTATAAAATCTTATTAAAGCTGTTCGTAAAGTTATCCGTGTGATAGAAAATTAAATTAAATTAAATTAAATTTTATTTATTGAGTTAAAAAAACGGTCTAGCCAATTACATTAAAAACTCACATTACATAAAAATTAAAAAAAAAGTATCTTACTGCATGCAGTTGGCCAAGCATTGAAGCTTTTTGGGTCCATAAGTGAATGCTGCCCCGCAAGTTTCCGCAAAACTCATGGATGGGACCTGTGCTAACACGCAAACTTCCCGAGCTGTTTTTACCTAGAATTATATAAGGAGCATTACAGAATGTATTTAATTCTATCTGTACCGGATTATATACTTGCCATGTAAGAAGCCGGGGCTACCGTATAGTTTCAGTAATGACCAGTCTAAGCTGAAAGTCGCAATAAGGTCCTTCTTTATTGAAGTCGCTTAAAAAATATGATCTTACCAAAATATTCATCGCGTGCGTTACAACTATTCCAGCAACTATGATACCTATGGTACCACCGATGAGCCCCGCATTTTTGAAGGCTGAGGGCATTGCTAGAATTCCGGTACCCAGGCATGCTTTAAGGAGATTAACGATCGAACCAAATACTCTGTAAAAAAGATAGTTCATATAAATTAATACGGGCAACTTTTTTGCCAAAATAGAAACATTAGCAGAAGAATATGCAAGATGACAGTCACTATAAATTACTATAATTATGTATTTATTTCATGAAACTTGAGTCATGGAATACAAAAAAAAAAAAAAAAAATTTATTAAGAGAGAGAGGGACCGTAGTACGCCACCTATACTTTCGAATTCTTATTTAATACCACAAAATAACTAAATTATCTAATGAGCGTTTAGTGTCACCAACACCGTCACTTAACATCAGGTGAGCTGTATTCAAACACCTAGGCTGTCAAACAAAAACAACGTACTAGCATTACATTGATCTTCACGCGGCGGTTCGAAAAAAAAACAAAATTTTCTATTTTCCTGAATATTCACAGCAACGTGCGCTATTCTTATTATTTTTGTAGGCGCATTTGAAGTTTCATCAATATTTTGAATAAAATAATGTTAATCTATTTGTATTTAAAAGCGGCGATCGATGTCAAGTTGATTCTACCTATGTCAAGGGTAAAATATAGTATTTTATACACGCATAGGTACATCTACTTTGACATCTACTTCAAATTCAAATTTACTAAAAATGCCTGAATACCAATAGTTGACACACTGGTATATGATTATTATTTAATTATTTTTTATATTTTTTCTCATTCACCTACTGTGATATCGATGTAAAAATTTAAATATGGCTTTGCTCTTCTCAAGAATGCCCAAACGTTGTATTTGTTGAACTTAGTGTATCACGGGGAACAAATATCCCTGAAAATCATACTATAAACCTATATATGTAGATATTATGGCCTTACAAACGAATTGACCAGAAATGGTTACATGGTCAATTTATATGCAGTAAAAGTGGGAGCGAGAGGATTTAATAATGTGGCGGTGAACGTTAACTAGTAAAATATCTCTGTAATCTGCTAAAAGATATCGGCCTGCCAAGAACATCTATACATTAATTGTTGCAAAGAGTAACCAAAGCATTGTTTGTAAGATCATATTAAATTGGATTCGGCAGGGATGGGAACAAGGACAATCAAGGTGAGTGTTAATACGTATTTAAAGGGGACCCCATAAAACTTACACCTCGCAAGCTCTAGACACAGTGCCTAAGACTTGTGACTTCTATCCATGCAACGCAATGGACCAGGCACCCGCAGAATGATACCATTGAATGCTAAGAAGTTTCGTCTTAACTGCGAGCATCGTCAAATTTTTTACCTTCAATTTATTTTGATTTTGGTACTTTTGGAGATTTGCCTAGCGGGGAATGAACAACAAATAACTGATTTAAATTGTAGCTATTGACTTTTTTTTAATAGTCTAAAAACTCATAATTCTCTTCGTTTGGAGCTGTATCAACTATCACGAGGTTGCCCGTACGACTGACACAAAATAACATAAAAATACTCACGTATTTGGATGTTCCACATGACGGTGTTCAATAGGATTGTAAGCTGGTTGACCAGGTTGGTTTGGTTGGACTGATACTTCGTGTGGAGCGGTCGGTGGCGCTGGTGGTTTTCCTGGTTTTGCTGGCGGTTCCGGTGCACCTAGTGGGACTTGTCAAGCTGTAATATCTGGTGTTAAATTCGTTTAGATTTTGGGATCTTTTACCCAGCGGAGAATTAACACCAAATAACAGATTTAAATTACAAAAAAGTTATAACGTTAAAAAAGTTAAAAAAGTTATTAGTACGTTGTTTCTTAAGTTGGCTAGCAACGCAGATTTGTATTCTAAACTTGGAAATGTATCCACAATGACTCCATCATATATAAAGTTACCAGAGCAATTGACATAAAAGAAAAATCATTATCATACTTACTAGTTTGGGCATTCGACATAACGGTATTCAATAGGATTGTAACTGGTCGGCTAAGCTGGTTTAGTTAAACTGGTACTTCTTAAGATGTGCGGAACTGTGAGCTAATAATGGAGCTGGCGTATTTAGTTGTGTTGATAAAACTGGTGGTCCTGGTGATCCGTGGGAACCTGCTAGTTTTCCTAGACCTGGTTCTTCTGGGGACCTGGAATTAATAGCCGCTGGTTATTATGTGGCTGCTGGTTATTGGACACCATACTGAGCGAGGTGACGATTAATGTTCTGAAAATTGCTGGCGTTAGGGTACCAGTTACGGCAGATGACGAGGTCACTTACCTGACACGTTGTGTGGGGACCACTGACATTCAGACATGAGGTCATTTGGGGCCAGTTGCTGATTGGTCCTCGGGTTTGGTCGCGGCATGTTATATCATGTATGGCATGTCGCGACGCAAAAAGAAGGCGTATGGCACCCGACCCAAGGAGTCCGGCAATGAATAGGAGGGTCATTTTGTTCCGTGGTTCCCTCCAATTTTTGGAGGAGCGCGCGAAGCGAATATATCGGCTTGGCCTAAATCGAACATGTCCGGGCATATCTCCGCGTTAATTAGCAGAGAGCTAGTAGAGCAGCAAGTTGTTCTATTACGTACCGCAGTTGGCTTAAAGGGCGATATCAATGTTGTCATAACTATTTCCTTATATATTCCTGTTGTGTTTTTAAGTTTTGGTTTGTGTGTGTGTATTTTTAAATTGTAATTCTTGTTTTTGTTTTAATATCTAAAGTAAGTTTTAGTATTGTTTTAAGTAATACTTTTTTTCGTATATTTATAGTTTTCTACGTAATTCAAGTAATTACATAATTACATAAATATATATATGTATATTTCTGTATTATTTATACTAAGTCGTGAATTTCTTAAGTATGAGATGTTTGATTTTTTTTAATGCGAGGGATTTAATGTCTTTTATATCAGCAGGTAGTTTATTATATATTTGAATTCCTTGAAACGTACATTTTTTCAGACCATAACCTTTATATTTTTGGGGTTTATGGCAAGTAAATATTATTGCGGTACCTTGAAGGTCATGTTTAACTTGTGATTTGCGATAGGTACACTAATTTGACCCGTTACATTTTGATCTTGGACGACTCCATGTCCGGACGATGTGGAGACATCTGACGCCAATTTTTTGGCATGATCACAATTTGATTGGTGCTCTAACACATCGTCTATGTTGCGGGAGAAGCTTGGGCTGAGACAAGTTCGTGAAGACAAGGGTTGTCAAAGCCGCGGAAGAGTGCAAACGCGTGTGGGTCATATTGTTAGATCATACAGTGAACGCCCAAAGTGGAAATCACTGTGGAAATGAAGAACGGGAAAATGTGAAAAAAAAATCTGATCCTTTTTATATCGCCGTCTAGCCTGATACTTAGCAATACTGCGACTTACCCGAATCCAAAACACCTTACACTCAAGGATTAAATATTATAAATATTTTATGAAACTCTACATGCAAATTTACATTAAAGGAAAAAATTATAATTCAATGTATTCCGTACCGTACCAGTAATATATGCAGAAATTTAAAGACTTGGATTGTCTATTTACATATGTCTACTGTGAAGCAGATACGATAACTTCTTTTTTTATAACTAAAAGGCTTGCGTTTGACCACCAACTCGCCTGATGATATTAAGCGAAGATGCGGTCTACGGTGGAGCACGCTCGCCTAGAAGAAGCCGATTCACTCGGGACTTGAAGGCATCCAGATTGTATCTATCAGGGAACACCCATTCGGGTAGCAAATTCCATTTCTTAGCTGTTCGTACAATTAAAGTAGATTCAGACCGCTTAGTTCAAGTTTTTTGAATGTCTACTATGAAGCGGTGCCGCTTTTTAAAGTTCCTAACCGTCAGATAAAAGAATAGGCAAATGATTTGACGACAATCAGCTTTTACACCATCACAAGTGCTTAAAATGGGATGAACCCAAAACCTCAGAATACAGAAAGAATCAAACCTTTACCTGGTCTGCCAACGGCAATGTTCTTTATCTTTACACTTTACTAAAAAAGCTAGTGAAAATAACTTTTGAACAGAAAATCATCCAGAAAAAATATTAAGCCAAATCCGCAGGGCAACCAAAAAAATATTAAAATTCATATCGAAAATATATTTTCATAAAAATAGCAATATAATTTTTTTTCTGGCAGATAGAAGATCAAATGTGAATTATAAAGTCAAGAACCAATGAGTTTTGTATAAGAAATTGAGAAAGGTTTTACTCTAAAGTTTATGACAATTTAGCAGATGCTTAACTACAAAATACTCGAAGTTCTATAGTCCTTTTATAGAGCTTGTGATGTTATTTGTTGCTTGTAACTGTAATTCATTTTTTTTTAAGTTATTTTACTTTGAACACTAACTTGGTTTTGACATTACATCTGTATAATGAAAGTAAACAAACGGACCGAAATTGACACTATAGTCGGAGTATCCGGTATAATCTGTAGTCTGTAGTCCCGCATGCCCGCATAAGTAAAACAATATTTTTTTCAGACTAATGTTTCGCTGCTGGGTAAAGGCCTCCCTTTCCTCCTTCCAGACTGTCTACAGCTTTGGTGGTCCAGTGACTATCGTGACGATTTATTTCGTCACAGTATTTTCGTCTGGGTCTACCCTAAGGTCGCTTAAATTTTGGCGTCCAAGCTGTGGTACCTTTGCCCAGCGGTCGTTTGAAATGCGACAAACTTGGCCCACCCAGTCCCATTTCAGTCGTCCGGCTTTGTGGCTGACAACAGCGATTTCGGTTTTGGAGCAGTATCGTGTTCCTTATACAAAATACAAAACACCAGCTTTAACTGACTTTAATAAGGGATTTGTTGAATTTGATAAATATTATCTACAATTAAATAAAAAGAAAAGAAAGGAGAAGAAAGATACATTTATTTTATTACACACAACACAAAGTAACAGCAAGTAATATCATTCTTTATTACGTAACAAACTTTATTGTATGGGCGTAACTAGCGCTTGGTCTTTTTTTATGATTGACTGGCTATGTTTGACCACAAGCCACAAACTTCACAGGAAATTAAAAGAAGAGCGACTTTTGTGTACGCGTATATATATATATATATTTATTTTTTTATTGCTGACAGGCTTGGTGTTTTACCACAACTCGCCTGATTTTAAGTGACGGTGTGGTCGAAAATGGTAAATCACACCTAGCCTGGAATGGAACTGGCTCTCAAGTGAGGCTGCCGGGACACACCGTTAGATGCTTGGCGGCAGATTTTCAACTTGAGGGTGGTAGCTAGCCAGCCGAGTACCACCACCACGCTATGGTTTCCTCACGATGTTTTCCTTCACCGACAGCTCAAGCTCATTGTTGGGGTTTGAACCCACGCCCTTCGGCATGCGAACCGACCACGCTAACCACTGAGCTATCATCGCTATAAAATCGCGTATGGTTTAAAATCCAAAAAATGATGGATAGAGACGTTAAATCCGATAATCAGGAGTCAATAGCTAAAATCAGTAGATCTCCCGAAAAATTCTATTGACATTTAAAGGAAATGAAACGAATTGAATATTCGCCTGATATCAAGAGAAGATGCGATCTTCGATGTAAAACACTTGTCTAGAAGAAGCAGTCGAATGAAACTAGCAATAACATTGGCATTGGTTTGGAACAGACGACTAGTTTAATTTTATTGCATTTGCTAAAGCCAGCTTGCACAACTACATAATGGAGGTACTTTTTAACCTACTTCAAATTCTTAAACAAAAAAAACTACAATGTCTTAAGTGTTTACAGGTTTTTACTCTTACTTGATAAATTGTAATGAGGTAAATAATAATACAAACTAATTATATTTAAAACATGCTTAAATTAAGATTTTGTGCATTTTTTACATAAAATACTATTACGGTAAACAAAGCGTTGGTCGTCCACCAGCTCGTTAAGTCGATGATAAAATCGCGGAACGAACTCGGGCAAGATTGGCACATGTTGGAATGAGTGATGTACAAGACGAGGAGCCTATACTCAAGAGTGGGCGATTACGGGCTAAAGATGATGATAATGATGATACTATTACTTTACATGAGAACTAATCAACAACTGATAAAATGTCACACATTACCAACACTTTGCAAAATGTGGTCAAGTGTAGTATTTGTGACCTGGTTCAGGAAGAAAAATTCGCCAAAATTCAATTTATACTAAACATGATGATATTTTTCAAACAGTTCTGGTGGACACGTCAGTAGAGCTGATAAATTTAGGCACAGCTGCAGCGCTACTAACTTGTGAGAGTTGTGCAAGGAAACATTTCGTCACCACTTTATTTTAATGTGACTTGAATGGACACATTAAAAATCACGGACGTTAGATAAAATTAAAGGAATATCTACATACACATTTCTTCTATGTTACGGAAACTGCAAATTTAACCTATTTTATTTTATAAATGTGGAATCAATTTGGTAAGAGTTTAAATTGACTTTTGTTTTGGACAGTGTGCTTCAGATTTACGTTTTTTTTAATTCTAAATAGGTCGTGGTAATAGCTATTCGGTATTTACGATAACGCAATGACGTCACCTTATTAGGAACAGTATTGTCAATATCTCTGATAATAGCATCAGAGCAATATCCAGATTCTAACGGGTCAACATCATTAGAGCATATTCACACTGAAATTTGGTGATCACTAGGCAAAACTTCTTGTGATCCCTTGCTGCATCTTTTAGATGCTGTAGCTCAGTCAAGTCCACTTCTTATGTAGTCTTACCTATTTCGGATGGGTGCTCAGATAATGAATACTTATTCAGCAGTAATAAAACCCATCATCGTACCTCTTCAATAATCCTAAGTATTTATACTTCTTTTAATGATGTTATCTATTTATTATTTTATTTTGCATTTAATTAATGTTGACTTTATTTGACGACACTGATATTAAGTTGTATCTGCCTAATGCGTAGAATAGGGTTTCTTAAACGGTCCATGGATCCCTAAGAGGTCCGTGTAATAAGCACCAGGGGCCCATGAAAGCCTAGTTATTATAATGAGAGGTAATGTAAAAAATATTAAAACAATCAAAACATGATTTTGAGACCAGTGAGTCACTTATTACAAGTTTTTACTACAAATATAAGAATTCATTTTATCATCACCCTAGTTTTAATTTCAACTGAAAATAAATTCTTGTGTCTTCTTGTGTCTTCAAGTCAACCCTCTTTATGGTATACAGCCATGTACCGTTCAAGACCAAATGTATGCCTATTTTGTATCTGCAAAAATCTAATATAAGGTTAAAGAAGAATTCTCCACTACCAATACTTCATCACTATGCCCTTTTCATATCTGCAGAAAGCTAATATAAGGTTATAGTAGAATTCTCCTCGACCAATAATTCATCGTTATGTCTTTTTCGTAACTGCAGAAACCTTATACCTATAAGGATAAAGTAGAATTCTTCACTACCAATGCTTCATCATTATATCTTTTTCGTATCTGCAGAAACCTTATACCTATAAGGATAAAGTAGAATTCTTCACTACCAATGCTTCATCATTATATCTTTTTCGTATCTGCAGAAACCTATAATAAGGTTAAAGTAGAATTCTCCACTATCAATCCTTCATCACCGTGTCTGTAGAACTCGTCGATCATCGCCGCTATGGACGTGTACGATCCGGATACTAAAGCTACTATAGCTATGAAGCTTATAACAAAATTCTTCCACATAATGTAGTTCATGCAACCCAAATCCCTTTCCCATCTGTAAACGGTCTCTACTACCGCTGGGAAGAGGAGGCCAAATGTAGAGAAAAATATAGCTCCCACTAAGCTAATGACAAGCTCAAGGTTAGGAAATGCTGCTGCTACGCCAACTGTAAACAATAATTAATTCCAGCTCAGAAAGAAAATATAATGAAGTCTTAAACTAGCTATTTTTAGCAATTCCATACCAACAACATTCTTAGTGGTAGGTCTACTTAGCAGGAGGTTGTCTAGGTAGGTACCACCGCAGTACCAGATATTCTGCCGCTAAGCAGTAGTGTGAAACGTTACTTTGTTCCGATTTGAAGGGTACTGTGAAGGGTAAAGCTGTGATGCCCTGGACTTTGTTTTGCTACTGAAAGTTCTATGTATCGCTACAATGGTCAAGGACATACAACATAACTTACCATCAGGAGAGAAAGCGTCTCAGTCGTCTCATTAAATTATACAAAAAATAAAAACGAACTTGTGAGAATTTCAATAATCTGATTTTTTTATCAAGGCTACATACGTTTTCGCATAGTGTGATAAGTATGTATAATACTAACTGATCAATAAAGCGAACAGTTCAAATATTGAGGAATTGCAAAGTGATTTAATTTCAAATGTTTGTATTGTAGGTTAAGTATTCTCCACGACGATTATGATAAAGTTTATATACAAACGATATTGAGGCAAGTAACAAATACAAATTGCATTTTAAATTCGAGTATAAAAAAACTTTACCTTGAAACGATATAAAAATGAAATCACTATTTTAAAGCTTTGACTAAAGTATGCACAGTATTACGATGAAAGAACCGAAAAGCAATTGAAACTTTACTATAAAATACCTCAAAAGTCATTACTTCAATAAAATATAATTTCTCACCTGAAAAGCAAACAATAAAAGTCCTTATGCTGACTTGTATAAGATTATGGTAACTATCGGACTTTCTTTCCTTCAGCATTCTGTTGATAGCTTCCATGGGCACGTAGAACTGTATGGTGAATGATAAGAATATCACAAATGCCATTAGCAGTTTTGTACTTTGGGCAACTCTGAAAAAATAAGTAGATTAAATTTATTAAAGAAATAGTGGAATGTGTTGCTTGTTGATTTTGAAGCCAGTGAGACAACTGTAGGATAAAAAATAAGCATTCAAGGCGACTGCCGACAGAAGTGAAAACTAAAAACACATCACATTCGTCATTAGCATATCGTCGACGCTAACCCATAAGTTTTGCCCCTACCAAAAATCGTTCAACGAGACTAAAGAGCTCGAGTTTTCACTTCAAGAATATGAAATCGGGTTCGAATTACTAGCACTACTCACTAGCACCTGGTAGTCACTGCCTATCCATGCTTCTGTGTGGATTCACCTTTTTATATTATCTTGTACAACCTTAACTCTCTATCCTCTTGCACTGTATTGCTGGCATGACTGTAACGCACTCCTACACATAGTAATAATGTTAGCTTATTAGCATGTTTGCAATGTTTTCAAACATATTAAGCATGCATGCATAATTATCTTTAAGTACACACACTAACCAAGACAGGGCTGTGAATTCCAATACCTAATTAATAAGGCATGATTATTTTGTACTAAAAATTGCCAATAATCTCAATTTCAATTTCATTATTTTATTTTTTATTTATTTTTTTACATTGTTAATTTCTTGTCAATGGATATTTGTTTTCGCACATCCATGACAATTTAAATCACACAAATATATATTATAGAAACAAGGAAACTTGTACAGCTCGCAGCGCAATTCAATCTGGTAGCGTGGTCACAGGGCGCCCAAGACACAGGCACTGCCTAGTTTGGGGTCCGCTGCCATATCTATAAGCAATTGTTACATAAGGTTTTTTTTTAAGCAATTCTTCCATGTATCTAGTTGTAATTTTCTCTATGGCCATAAATAAAAGAAAGAAATTATTATTATTAATTTAACTTAGTTGTTAAAATTTTTGAGCGTTAGTCAAAATGTGCGAGAATAATTATTATTTATCAGGTATTATCACACTTATACAATTTGTGTGTCTTCAAATTCAGAGTAAACAGGTTTCTTCTAAAAGCGTGCTCCATCTTAGACCACATCTTGCATAACATCTGGCGGTTTCGTAGTCAAATGCAAACCTATTTTGAATAAAAAACGATATAGTCAGAAGTAGGAGAAAAAGCTTACAAATTACGCCGCACCGCAGTACCAGATATTCTGCCGCCAAGCAGTAGTGTGTAAACATTACTGTGTCCCGGTTCTAAGGATACTGCAGCTAGCAAAATTCCAGGGCTGTTGAGACTAACCATTTAATATCTCAAAGCAATGACCACCAAAGCAGCGATACCCTAGACCTTGTTCTGCACTCAAAGTTCTGCGTATCGCTGCAATGGTCATGGATTGGCGTCATCTCTTACCATCAGGAGAAAATGTTAATAATGAAATGAAAGTTCTGTCATAAAACTTACAGGTCATCTTCTGGTAAGTTTAATGTAATGCTTCCCTTCACAGCGTCTCCATACTGTACATAGCCAAAGAAACCAAAGATTCCATACAATATTATGACAACAGCCATCGAAATATTGAGCACTCCAGGACAACCGAGAAATTTCTGGGGACGAGCCATTTCGTTTTCAACTGGCATCACTACACCGATTCCTTCCATGGCAAACACGACAGTGCTGGAAATTATAAACGAAAAATAATTTTATATTTTAATTATAGTAATCGTACTTAGCTGATGTTAAATGAAGATGTAAACACGCATAGCCTGGGATGGAGTTGGCTTTCAAACGAGGCTGCCGGTTGCCGTTAGGTGCTTGGCGACAGATTCCTAACTTGAGGGTTGTAGCCAGTCGAGTACTAGAAAGTACCCTACCACTACGCTATGGTGTCCTCACGATTTTTCCTTTACCGGCAGCTTAAGCTCATTGTCTGGGTTTGAAACTTTGAACCCAGGCCCTTCGGCATGTGAACCGACCGCGCTAGCCACTGCGCTATCATCGCTACAAAACAGGTTTTTATGATAATATTAAATAATAAAAGAAATCGAGAATTCCACCAGGTACTTTAAGCAGGTGAAAAGAGGTAATATGGTAAAATAATTATTGTGGTGTGTACTCAGAATTTTGAGTAAAGAAACTAAGTTTGAGGGATCGTTTCTTTGACGTTTGTTTCTTAGAAATATTCAAGTTGTAAATTTGCCCGCGTCAGTACAAGCTTAAGGGCTTAATTCTCCATTTTGTAATTTTTTCTTAGAATACCCCTAGTTCATAGAATTTTCCTACTGTTTTATGAATAGGTAAGATATGATGGATAGAGATTAGAACACTTTTATTTACATATATTTTTATTATTTACGAGGAGTTTGATAAAAACATGTTTTTCTTACCTGAAGAACAGAGGCCATGTAGAAATAGAAGCTACGACTTCTCTCTCGGAGACTGGAGGAAGGTCAGTGAAGATATAGTACAGGGTGATGGCGAATACAATGAAGATGCCCACGTTGGCTACTCCAGAAAAAGGTACCAAGAACTTCAAGTTTCTGATCTGGCAGATCAGAACCAGAGGAATTAGTGTCATTGCGCAGTATGTTTGGATAGATAACTCCATTCCAGGAGTATAAACGTCTGCTACCTGTAAAATGAAATAAAATTAAGAATATTGTAAACTCATTGTATTGTACATCTAACTGCGCTCGCCAACCCGCCTGCCAAGCGTGGCGAGTATTGTCAAAACCCTCCCCAGGAGGAGGCCTGTGTCTAGCAGTGGACGTCCTATGGTTGATGATGTGTGTGTGATATTGTAAATACAGCAGCATCGTCAATACTGTGATACATACTGAACAGTTTTTTTTACTTTTATCATCATCATCATTATTAGTCCGTAATCGCCAACTGCAGAGCATAGACTTTCCTTTTTGTACGCAACTTATCCCGGTTCAGTGTTATCCTTGTCCAGGTTTGACCCGCGATCTTTACAATGTCGTCAACCCGAAGAGCTGGTGGACGCTTAGTTTCCCGGATCATGGCTACCAATTCGTCAAAGTTTTAGTCCACCTGCCATCATTTTGCCTGGCAACATGTCCTGCCTAACTCTATTCAGTTTCATGATTGTTGTTTGTTTGATCTGACGTCACGCTAAAGTGGAATTAAAACCCAGGCCACCAGATTAGAAGCCAGACTGTCTCCTAACTAGGCTGCGTAAACATGCCTTACCATGCCGTATGATTCACATCCTAAGAAAAGAACACAAACATAGACTTTCGGCATGCTAGAACAGCATAAAAAGTTGCATGCTAAGCATAAAGATATCTGAGTAAATCAATAACTATTTAATTAGAAGTAAGATATAAGACAATGGGTAAGAAGCTGCCAGGACATCGAAATGGAATTAGGCGGGATATATTTGAAGAATGGAAAATGACAGACGGCAAACGGTGGAAAATTATAGGCATACTAGCTGTTATCCACCAGCTTCGCTGGGCTTGTATCAATAAGTTGGAAAGTTAGATATATGCCACCGCAGATTTTTTTGTAGATCTCTAAAAGAGGAATTGTTTTGTTACATCTCAAAAGAATTTTTTTGGCAACGTTTTTGATGAATGCTCCCAGGTGGCTTGACTTCTACCGATACTTCCAACAATTATCATTATATTTCAAGCAATTTATGCAAAACCATCACAAATTATATACTTAAACTTTTCTCATGAATCACTCTATCTATTGGCGACACTCGCATGATAATCCGCTTAGTATTTTTTAAGTTTATCGCGAATAGACAGACAGACGCGGCGGACAAATTTATTTTATACTCTTGTATTGATATAATGGATATCCAGAGGAAAGAAAAAAGAAGATAAACACACAAACGCTGATAAGATAAAAACATGAAAGGGAATAGATGACTGTAGCAAAAGATAGAACATGGCTAAAACTGGGGAGTTTCGGGTTTCGGGTAGTCGATCAGTCAATACGCACGTCACAGAGCTCCGCGGAAAATTAAAAATAAACAGTGCAAAAAAGTGCCAACAAAGTGTGTCATTCGAACTACTGACTACAACAAAGAACAAACTATGTGATCAGCGAAAAAATTACAGAAAAAGTGTTAAATTGAGAGAATAAATCAACCGCATATTGTAAACATTCTAACCTACAAAAATATTTTAAATTGTCATCTGACGCAAATTGTACATAGACTATATAGAGTGGAAACTACAGTACCAACATAACAAACAGCAAAACAAGTGTTGCCATACAAAATCAAGTGTTGCCACAGCAAAACAAGTGTTGCCACAGCAAAACAAGTGCTGCCACAGCAAAACAAGTGTTGCTACAGCGAAACAGGTGTTGCCATAAGCAATATACAAAAATACCAAAGATGGAAAAAAGTATGGAAATCCTATTGGCAAAATTAGAAGAAAAGTTAGACCAACAAACTAAACTTATAACAACTTCAGTAACACAAAATGTCATGGCAGCACTAGACGAAAAGCTTAAAGCGATCACCGAAGAAAACGCCCAACTCAAAAGTAAAATAAGTGAGCTAGAGTTAAAACTCAAATTCGTTGATAAGGATAAGCGCAAAAATAACCTTGTCTTTTTTGGCATTGAGGAAGGAAAAGCAACAACAGAAACAGAGCTAGTAGACTGCATAAAAGACATTATAATAGAAATGGGAGTACATTTTGAAGTCTTCGAAATTAATAATGCTTACAGAATCGGTAAAAAAGAGCTCGATAAAAATCGCCCTGTTGTAGTCTCACTCACAACTATATGGAAAAAACATATCATTCTGCGAAACAGATCTAACCTGCCAGAAGGCGTAAATATCAAAGAGGATTACCCTAAAGAAATAATAGAAAAACGTAAACAACTGCAGCTACAAGTTGAAGAGGAAAAGAAAAAAGGGAATATAGCGTTCATAAAATACGATAAACTGATAATAAAGAAAACACATGAAAGCAACAGAGAAAAGAGGAAAAGAGAGACTTCAGGATCACCAAAAATATCATCACAAAAGAAAGTCAATGCGGGTAATACCGAAAGTACATTGACCACCTTGAATAACGCCCCCTCTAAAATTGCGACAAAGGAAATAATCAGACCAAATATACTGAATTATGTAGAGCGCGGGAGATCAGCTTCATTATCAAATCTCTCAAAAAACTAATCTGCGACACCCGGATCCAAATAACCCCAACAACCACATCACCAAACACAACACTCATAAACTGCACCCCAAGCCGGCTTGTCACCGTGGGGGAAGAAGACAAACACCCTCCATCTAAATCAAAACATAATTCGAAACACCCTAAAGCAAACCTATCTAGAAAAAATTTGCATAAAAAGAAAACATTACAGATAAAACATGATAATAAGATCACTGAACATATACATGTCTGCACACTGAATACTCGGACACTCAGAACAGAAGAGAGCCTAAAAGAACTAGAAATAGCCATATCCAATATAAAATGGGACATAATGGGCATCAGCGAGATGAGAAGGCCAGGAGAAGGGATAGAAGAGAGAAACGACTATATCATGTTTCACAAAGGAGAACACACCGGACAGAAAGGAGTAGGTTTCCTTATTAAGTCTAAACTGAAGAAGAACATTATGGGATTCGAAGGAGTTTCTGACAGAATTGCGGTAGTTCATTTAAAATTTCCGGGTTACAAGAAAAACTGGGCCATCTTTCAAATATACGCCCCAACAGAACAAGCGGGGAAATCAGACATAGAGTATTTCTATGAGAGTATCTCAGAAGCAATAAAACCGCACTACAACAACAACATAATAATCATGGGCGACTTTAACGCACAGGTTGGAAAAAGGCAAATTGGAGAAGAATCCTCAATCGGGAAGTTTGGGCATGGCAAAAGAAGCCAAAATGGACAGAAACTAGTAGAATTCATGATGGAAAATAATCTTATTTTAATGAACTCACGCTTTTACAAAAAAACTAAAAGCAAATGGACGTGGTCCTCCCCAGGTGCAAAATTCAAAAATGAAATTGATTTCATTACAACCAACAAAGCAAGCGCGTTCACAGATACCAACATAGTTAAAAACCTCAACTTTAACACAGACCACCGTATGGTAAGAAGCTGCCTAAGCCTAATCCAACCCAAAAGATCCAGGAAAAATCTAGTAAATAATAATAAGCTGTATCAAATATCAGAACACAGCCATTCCACTAATTCCCGCTCAACAGAATCACTCAATGAAATTATTACCTCCGACGCAGAAACTGGGATTAAATACAGGAGATTACAAAACAAATTGAAAGAGATGTTAGTCAGCAAACCCAGAAGCAAAGAAAGCTATCTAAGTAAAGAGACACTAGAACTACTAAACGAAAGAAGAACACTAATATCAAATAAAGGGCAAAAAGAAAGACGCCAAAAAATTGCAAACCTTAGCAAGGAAATTAAGGAGAATATGAGGAAAGACCGTAAGGAGAAAAGAAATAGAGTTTTGGAAGAAAATATAAAAAGAACAGGAGGAACAAAAAAGGCTATGAAACAACGAAACGAACATGGGAAAGAATGGATATCGAAACTAAAGCAACGCGAATCTTACTTAACTAATCGACTCTCAATACAGAAACTAGCTACGGACTATTACCGCCTATTGTATTCCGATAAATTCGATTCAGGGTTTGCCACAATTCCGGAAGTAAACGAAGCAAAAGAAAACAAAGTAGACGAAGTGTCAGAAATCCTTACCTCAGAGGTAATCAAGGCAATAAAATCTCAAAAACTCGAGAAAGCCCCAGGGCCGGACAAGATACCTAATGAAATGCTCAAGGGAACCTTAGAGGAAATTAGTCCTGTGCTGGCAAAACTTTTCAATGAAATCTTACAAACAAGGCAAATTCCAGAAGAATGGACCGAGTGTCACATAATTCTACTACATAAAAAAGGCCCTAGAGACGAGATTGGGAACTATAGGCCAATTTCTCTAATATCAAACATATATAAAGTATTTGCTAAAGTGATCCTGGAAAGAATATCATTAACACTAAACGAAAGCCAACCCGTAGAGCAGGCAGGATTCAGAAAAGACTTCAGCACAATAGATCACATTCACACAATAAAACAGTTGATACAGAAGTATAACGAATACAATAAACAAATCTACTTGGCGTTTATAGATTACTCAAAGGCATTCGACAGCCTCAGGCACCAATACATATGGCGGAGCCTTGAAGAACAAGGTGTCCAGAGCAACTATATAGAAATACTTAAGAGTATCTACAAATCTAGCAAGGCCAGTATTAAACTAGAATCAACAGGAGAATCATTTCCTATCAAAAAGGGCGTACGCCAAGGCGATCCTCTCTCCCCTACGCTATTTAACGCTGTACTCGAGCACATCTTTAAACAGCTAAACTGGGACCACTTAGGTCTGAACATTAATGGAGCTCGCCTGAGCCACCTAAGATTTGCCGATGATCTGGTGCTCCTTGAAGAGAATCCAGCAGCAATAGAACAAATGATGCAGAGCCTAGCAAATATAAGCAGAGAAGTTGGTCTGGAAATCAATGCCAGTAAAACAAAATTGATGTCAAACTCAAGGGAAATAGACGTTATGGTAGATGGCAACAAGATCGAATATGTCAAAGAATATATTTACTTAGGACAGATAATATCCCCTTCAGATGAAATGACAAAGGAAATAAACAGGCGAATAGCCCAAGGATGGAGAAAATACTGGTCACTAAAGGAAATAGTAAAAAGTAAGGATCTAGGCAATCACATAAAAAAGAAAACATTCGAGACCTGTATTCTACCTGTTCTTACTTATGGCTGTGAAACTTGGTCAACAACACTTCACCACAGAGAGAGACTAATAAAATGCCAACGTGCCATGGAAAGAAGCATGCTTGGGTTAAAAATCAAAGACAGAGTCAGGAACGTAGACATGAGAACAAGAACAAAACTCACAGACATTCTTACCCGGATAGACGCCCAAAAATGGAGATGGGCTGGGCATTTGCTACGCCATCCCATTAACAAATGGAGCAAGCAAGTCACCCTCTGGCAACCAAGAGACGGCAAAAGAGGTAGGGGTCGTCAAGTCAGGAGATGGGAAGATGACTTGAAACAGACAGCGGGACCATTCTGGTTGAGAGTAGCAAGGGACAGGATCCATTGGAAGGAATTGGAGGAGGCCTATGCCAAAAGGCACACCGAACTTAGGGACCTCTTGTAACCCTATGTTTAGGAATAAAAGGCTATTATTATTATTATTATTATTATTAAAACTGGGGAGTATGGGGACGATATGGCTAAATAGATAACAATTAAAAATAAAATAAAACTTACTTCTTTAAGAGATGAAACAATGAATACCACATAAACGCATAAAACGCTAATGTAGCACAAGATCATAGAAAAGTCGACCATTTTTCTGAAAAAAAAAAAAAGTAACAAACGTGACCACAGATACATAGTAATTAATTGAGCAATGCTTGACAATTATGCTTCCGATTTTATGGGTTTTGCATAATACAAAAAAAACCTGCTTTATGACCTTTTTAGTAACGCCGTATTTAAGTTGTAAAATGATACCATATTAAAGGGATAATCTAGTAGTCAGTCTTGTGCGTCCCTAAAGGTTGGTTCTGAAAACCAGCGCTGCTGAGAAATCGGCAGCATTAATGCTGAGAACCAACCTTTTTTGTCGCAATGGACACTACAGCGACAACTATTACAACTGTTCATTATTATTATTATTTTTGTCATTATTTATAAGAAGTGTTTTGTTGTTGTAGTGTTGTGTGTGTCAAAATAAATGTATCTTTCTTTCTTTCTTTCTTTCTTTCTTACTAGCTGCGTTTTGTGGTTTGACCCAAAAATAGCGTGAGGGTAAATCCAGAACATATGATATCTGAATACTAAATTTCATACCAATTAGGTAAATTAGTCTGTCGGACGGCCAAAAGCTCGCTACCGCTAGACAGTGGAATGCGCTGCTTGAGTGGGTGTTCTCCGATGGATCCAATCTGGATGTCTTCAAGTCACGTATGAATCGGTATCTTTGAGGTAAGCGTGCTCCATCTTAGACCGCATCTTCACTTAACATCAGAGGAGAAAATGGTCAAACGCAAGCTTATTTATAAAAAAAATTGAGGTATATGTAAAAATTATTTTGAAACTCTGTTCTTGCAGTATTTTCGGGACAGTAAGTCCTTAGACTTCTTGATTGATTTTTGTCAAAGTATTAAACTTACTTGATATGAGGGCCCCAGGATTGGACTTTTTTGGGTCCATAGGAGAATGCTGCTCCACAAGTTTCCGCAAAACTCATGGACGGCTTTTTAGCTACTATACATGCTTCTTGAGCCGTCCTTACCTAGGTTATAAGAAAATTATATTATAAATGATGTATCTTCCATATATTTAGGTATAATTCTTTTGTCGTGTAAAAATAGGGATATTTTTTTAAAGAAAATTTAAAGATGGTCTAACAGACAAACACTTTAACGCAAAATTTCATAAAACAGTTTCGAATGAAACTAAAAAAAAACCCTTCAAGAAAACATATCTACACTACTATTATTACTATTAAAACATTTTTTAAATTATTTAGTGTTAGCAAAACACATCTCAATTTCCAAATTCAAATTCAAATAAAATATATTTATTTTCAAAGTATTTAGTGGTTAATGTACATAAAAATAGAGTTCCACTTTACTTTACTTGACCCATACTGGATGAGCAAATATCGAATATGCAAATACAAAATTATTATTGTAATTCTTAAGAAATATTCGATTAAAATAATTATACATATATAAAATTTATTATTCATAACATAACATTAGCCTATAATTTATATGATGTTTTTACAATACTGTGCAAGTCCTAATTCTGAGGGTAGTTCTAACATACATCATCATCAGCCCTTAGCTGTCCACTACTGAACGTGGTGTCCTAATGCACGCCACTTTACTTTACTTGGTGGTAGATTTCCTTAGCAGGAGGTCGTCTAGATAGGTACCACCGTAGTACCAGATATTCTGCCGCCAAGCAGTAGTGTTTAAAACATTATCGTGTTCCCGTTTGAAGGGTACTGTAGCTACCAAAATTACTGGGCTGTTTGAGAGTAACCATGGAAAGTCTCAAAGTAATGAGCCCCAAAGCAGTGATGCCCTGGACTTTATTTGCTACTCAAAGTTCTGGGTATCGCTGCAATGGTCATGGACAGGCGTTATCTCTTACCATTAGGAGAGCGTCTCGTTCGTTTAATTACTTTTTTTAATTTTTTATGGCTGACAGGCTAGGTGTTTTGACCACAGCTCACCTGATGTTAAGTGACGGTCGAAGTGACGGTGGTCGAAGATGGTAAAGCACACCTAGCCTGTAATGGAACTGGCTCTTAAGTGAGGATGCCGGAACACACCGTTTGATGCTTGGCGGCAGATTTTCAACTTGAGGGTGGTAGCTAGCCAGCCGAGTACTAGAAAGTACCCTACCACCACGCTATGGTTTCCTCACGATGTTTTCCTTCACCGGCAGTTCAAGCTTATTGTTGGGGTTTGAACCCACGTCCTTCGGCATGCGAACCTACCGCGCTAACCAATGAACCATCATCGCTATAAAAAGCCACTGAGTGCGGTCAACAGCTTTCTGCATCCACACCACTTGCCCGCAGGGTGTGCTACACTACATTTGGCTATATGTGTTTGCTCCAACGTACGATTAACGACATTTTATTCTGCAGTGTATAGGTACTATAGAAATGCTATAAGCTACTTACCAAGACGTGAACTGTGTGTGTGCAAACGATGCCAGCTAATATGACTCCAATAGTACCAACTAGAAGGCCTGAGTTCTTGAAAGCTGCAGGCATTGCCAAGATCCCTGTACCTAAGCATGCTTTGAGAAGATGAACAATTGACCCCAATACTCTGAAAAATAAAGTATGGTGGCATTATTATAGGCTAAGTGTTTCGCTCAGAATTTATTTTGTATGTAAAAGTAATGAGATGAACGAGACATCTGATGGTAAGAGATGTGTTTACTATATCCAACCACACCGTTACTTAACATCAGGAGAACTATGGTCAAACAAATAGACTATCAACCATTAAAAAAAACTTTTAGTCTTTGTTGTTATAACGGCAACAGAAATACATCATCTGTGAAAATTTCAACTGTCTAACTATCACGGTTCATGAGATCCAGCCTGGATACAGTTTGACAGACAGACAGATGAATGGACAGCGGAGTCTTTGTAATAGGGTCCCGTTTTACCCTTTGGGTACGGAACCCTAAAAAAGACTTAATAGAGTGACGATATACGTAGGATGAATGGCAGTGGCTGAAAGCGACAAGCCGAAAATCGGACTGTGCCGTGTCTTGAGGGAGACCTATGTCCAGCAGTGGACTTTGTTTGGCTGATGATGATGGTAACTCACGTGTTAGGATGTTCAACGCTGCGATGTTCAAAGGGATTGTATACTTTTTCATCAGATTTGGATGCTACGCTCAATGAGGACTGGAATCCGGGATTGCTTGTCAACTCCGCTCTGAAAAAGAACATGTCATGTAAGTACAAGATCATAGAAAATATTTCATCATTACATATATACATAATCAGCCATAGGTCGTCCACTGCGGACATAGGCCTCCTCCTGGGGGGGGGGGGTTTGCCAGTACTCGCCACGCTTGGCAGGCGGGTTGCGAGCGCAGTTAGGTGTGATTGTTCAAGGAGGACGCTGCTGCCCATCTTCTGGATTACATCCCTTAGCCGACTCTTACGGCAACCACGGGTAGAGAGGGTGGGGTACTATTCTTTCGCGCGCACCACCACGGCATCATTTCATTATAAAGTATTATTTATTTTATGTAATACTAATAAGACGAACGAGACGCTTTCCTGATGGTAAGAGATAACTCCTGTCCATGGCCATTGGATCGATACACAGAACAGAACATAACAAAGTTCAGGACATCGCTGCTTTGGCGCTCATTACTTTGAGACATTGAATGGTTAGTCTTAACAGCTTAGTAATTTCGGTAAATGCAATACCTTTCAAACCGGAACACAGTAATATTTACACATTACTGTTTGGCGACAGAATAACTGGTACTGCGGTGGTACCTACCTAGATACTAAGATACTAAGGAGATATACCTACCACCAAGTAGTTTTAAGGGCATACAATGCGTGAGGTCCATCACACATTGAAATAGTTTTATCTTTACTAGGTTTTTAATGGTTGACAAGCTAAGTGTACAAGCTCATCTGATGGTAAGTGACGGTGTGGTCAAAGATGGTAAAACACACCTAGTCTGAGATAGAACTGGCTCTCAAGTGAGACAGCAGGTACGCAGCGTCAGGTACCTAGCGGCAGCGGTACTTAGCGGTTCACACGCCGAAGGGCTTGGGTTCAAACCCCAACAATGAGCTTGGGCTGCCGGTTAGGAAAACATCGTAAGGAAACCATAGTATGGTGGTAGGGTATTTTCTAGTATTCAGCTAGCTAGCTAAAAGTTGAAAATCTGCCGCCAAGCACCTAACCGTGAATTCCGATAACGTCACTTGGGAACCAGTTTAATCACACCGTAGCTTATCATCAGCAACTTCAACTTATGAGCTGTGATCAAACACCTAGCCTGTCAGTCATAAAAAGAAATTCACCTGTCCAACACCAAAAATATTATATTCTCTGCCAACTCAATAAAAAAGGCAACATGTATTCTGTATTTCATCCACAAAACAATCATATAATAGTATTTTATAGAAGACACAGTCTGTCTAAAGGCAATCTATTTGGTGAAGATAAATGTCCACTGCATGCTCTGACTGCTGACAGGTATTAAAACTTTAGGATTTTTCTAGGTACTTCACTCGGCGTCGTTGTTGACAGATGACATTTAAAAATACTATTTATTTATAAACGGCTTCGCACGGGTTGTAAGAATGGGTATAGTAATAGATATATCTCACCGCGGACTTCTTTGTAGATCTATAAAAGAGGAATATCCCACCATGCATTGTTTTGTTATATCTCAAGGGGATTATTAGGCAGCGTTTTTTATGTAAGCTCCCAGGTGGCTTAAGTTTTTCTGACACTTCCAACAATTATCATCATATTTCAACCAATTTACACAAAACCTAGACAAATTATAAACAAATCTTCCTCATGAATCATTCTATCTGTTGGTGAAATACGCGTGATAATCCGTTCAGTAGTGTTCAAGTTTATCGCGAACAGACAGACGGACAGTCAGACGTAGCGGACGACCTTGTTTTATAATACATATGTAGTGATGTAATGATAAAAATCGGTTTTCATTGTGACGCAATAAATTCTATGTACCTAACAGCGGTTCTCAAACTTTGTTTAGTGTTTGAGAACCGCTGTTAGCTTTGTTTTTTTTATAGTCAGTTGAGTACGTGTTGAACTGTTGACTATGCTTCAGGATGCAAAAGAGGTTTATTATCATTTTTGGTAATAATTATTTATACTTCTGTAACATTATAGTAGTCACAATAAAATATTTTTTAAGTTCAAAATCTCATGATCACATATGTGCCTATATATTGTCTTTGTTGGTAACACAATTCTTTGAACCTTACCCTATTGTATATATCAATCTAAGTTCATATATAAATAGGTAAGTTTATGTATAAGAAGGTAAGTTTATATATAAGAAGGAAAGTTTATATCGCCGACGTTTTTTTGATTCTGTAAAAATTTCTACTAGAGGTAATATTACAATACTAATATATTATATTTGTATCTATACCAAATATACAATAAGTAATCCCGACTTATGACATTATAGAAATTTATTTTTTGAAATTTTGTAATTATATTGACATCTTCATTTCTATTTATATTTTAACGTTTTTATGATTTTCATTTTGTCAATATATAAGTATTATATTTTTAATTTTTATATTAAACTTACGGCGCTCTCCATCTTCACACTAAACTGAAGATTGCATAAAAATGTAATTAAAATAGATTACGCCATTTTGGAGTCCATAGGGACATACAACACACATAGATTGATATATATACATATAATTTTAATCTATAAGACATACGTATATATAATATATACATATACATTCTAGCTGCGCCTGCGATGTTATTACATTTGCCCGCTACATATGTTTGGGATAAAAAGTAGACAAACACATTCACGAACATTCGCCTTTATAAAGTTAGTGTGATATAATTATTATGTATATCATAGATAAAAAAATGTACTACTTATTTTTGATATATTTATTTGGTAAATGTTTCTTGTATTTGAAATTCATAAGTGTACATTATTGTACTTATATTTGTATAAATTTATGGATTAAAATGTGTGAGATTGTATTATTGTCGTACCGCTGCTTGACCGTGTTAAATCACAATAAATGCAATTTAATATCGAATTGTGTTTTTTTCCTTTGAATAAATTAAAACCTTGAGATATTCCATATTTTCTTTAATGGTTAAAGTAAAACGACTCAAAGTTTTTTTTTGTGTAATGATTCTTTTTTTATACACTTTTATGTTACAGTCGAAAAAAAGTTACTTCGGTTTCAAATTTATTTCATTATTATTCCTATCCTGACCCTTAATTCGTATTCCTTTAGTTCGACATAGCAAGAATTTTTTTTATTTGAATTTTAAAGTTTTGAAGAAAATTGAAGTCTAGGCTTATTCTTAAGTCTACTATTAACTAGCTAGACGAATAAAACTAGGGTCACGACGCTTTTTCAGGGTTCCGTAAGTAACTAAAGAATCCTTTAAAATCGTAGTCTGACGATAAACCGTTATTAATAATAATAATAATAATTTAACACCTGCATACTACCCGTCCTAATGTACGGATTATTAATTACTAATTTGTCACTGTTTTTAAATTTATTATAACATATATATCTTCTATTTATATTTTTCTTGGTAACATGTATTTTACATACCTTTATCATACTATCTCAAAAATAATAACGGTATTAAAATAATAATAATCGTTTAAGTAATTAGAATTTGAAACGAAATACATAATTATTCATTTTGCTCCAAGCTGTACTATTGAAAAAAAACACTCAAAATAAAGAGGTTATTAAAACGTCTTCTTTGAGACTAACTAATATTTAGACATTTTAGATAAAAATCGTAATAACTACTTCACACTTAGGTCTTATTACTTGTCTTATTATTTGCGGCTCACGCTTAATGTCCCACTTTAATTATATTAATTTTATTGATATTTTTATTTTATGTCTTATTATTGACTACGTACTATTATAAATTATTTTTTTCATTATGCATACAATTAAATAATATGAGTCCAAATTTTTTAAAATAAATTCAAATAACACTATTATATTTTTAAACTTACACAGCTACGGAACTCTGCAAAAAAGTGTTACTAACACGCTCTTGGTAGATTTTAGCTTGTAATTTCATGCCACAGAGGTACAGTTTTTTTTTTATTAAAACTATAAATTAAATAAATTTTTGGTTAGTCTGGTTAGTTTATTTTGTTTTATACGTAAAGGCCTTTAACTTTTTATTTTAATAATAGTAAAATAGTAATATTTTATATGGTTTTGAAGTAATATATACATATATAAGGCTTCGCGCACTATTGAAACAGGTTTTTGTTTTACAGGCGTTACCTCTTGCTACCAGGAAAGTATTTTGTTCTTCTCGTTACTTTTACTTTAAAAAAGAAAGCTGATTTTCACATAAAGTTGACTTTCAATGGGGTCGTTCGTATTGTTTGATAAAAATATTTTTCTACATTTGAAGCCGTTTTTACCTAAATTAAAGGAAGCATTGTACCATAAAAAGTGTCAATGTTTTGATATATTTTTATTTTGCTTCATGTGACCGAAGCTATATAGTCGGAGTATGCTACCTAACTAAGCATGACTAATGCCATAGAAGAAAAAAATCTCACGCTGATACTTGAATGTTATTACAAAATGTTTTAATAAAAATATTTTAGAAAGCCAGGAAATTGAATATATTGTAGAAAAATTACAAATAATTATGCAAGTGTCGAATTTTCTCCTAAAAACCTTTTATCATTGCTACATATCTACAATAATCTTCTTAGAAAAAAACTTTTTTATAATTGACTAACTAGGTCCACAGCTAACCTGATGTTAAGTGACGGCGTGGTCGAAGATGGACAGGCATACCTAGCCTGAAATGGGACTGGCTCTCAAGTGAGTCTGCCGAAACATACTGTTACGTGTTTGGCGATAGATTTTCTTTTTGAGGGAGGTAAGTTGAGGTTTCTATCTTGGGCGATAACTCGTAAAATATTGAAAGAAATAGAAAAACCGGTTCATTAAATGGGCCATAAATCGTAAACGGTAAGTTTAAAAAAAAAAATAGGAAATAAAAGATGCCAAATTTTATTTTCTACAATAATGACTTCAATATCTTTTGCCCTAAAATGCATAGTTTCCAAGATATCGGCCAAAAACTTTTCTCACATGTCGCTTGAAGCTCCTCCTGGAACTGTCAGCATTTTGTGATTTTATGCAAAGTAAGTGACACGAAGCCTTATAAAAAAATATTTAGTGCGAGGTTAAATTCTATTTTTACTGGCCTATGGACTAAGATTTCCCTTTCATCTTTCCAGACAAAACTTTGTCATTTCGTGGCACTTACCAACATTTTTGTTAACCAATCAAATGACATCATAAGCAACGCTATTTTACCTACTGTTAGTCTATAGAGTATATACACATAGATAGTACGTCAATAAAGAGTTAATCACGCTTCACGAATACAAAAGAATCAGTGCACTTGATTTTTTCAAACCGACTCGGTTGATCGGCTATGGCCACATCATGTCATAGGGCCAAGGTCAGTTCTGATGAAAGATTGAAGGTCACAAGGGATTTGTCAACACTCCTACCATGGAACATCTATTCTGTCTCAACTGGAATGTTGAGCTGTATCGTTTTAGTGTCGTCTTACGTCATGGAAAAACAATCTAAAAAAGTATCGTGATTTTACCGCAATACGCTCTAAAAGGTGTGCAATTTGTATCTACATTGTTAAAAAGGTAACAATTTAACAGTTTAACAAGCTGAAAAGATTAAAAAATCTACAACCAAAATAAAATAGAATTAAAATAAAATAGCTATACTATAATTAAAGAAAAACAACCTTTTTAAATGTGTTAAAAATTTATAATTCCTAATTAAATTTAAACATTTAACTTCAATATATTTTTGTAATCCCCTTTTAATTTGCTTTATTTAGATACCCTACTTGATAGGTTTGGTTATTTTTTAATTAACGATTACTATTTCGCGCCAAACATCCAGAATTTTCATTTTTTCTCTCTTAGGACACTTGGGTTATTGAGACGAATCTAACGATACTTTAATTGTCGTAATCCATTCAGCCGTTTGGAAGATACGAGGTTATAAAGAAATTTACATATGTACATACAAAATACACGCGAAAAATTATTTCTTGGCAGTCGGGTAAAATGAGTTATTTTTGTCTTTTTAGTGGGCTTGGATAAAGCGAACGACTTTTCTTTCAGCTGGGTAATATTTCATCCGATGGCCTAATGGCCTAAACTTTTATCTAAGGACCATTATTTCTCTGTAATTGGTATAAAGGTTTACTCACGTGGATCTGAAATTGTCTATCTCCATACTGTTGCTTTTTTCTTTCCCCATTTTTATGTCGTTACCTGGAAAAGAATTATATTACAGATAAATCAACTGAGAGTGATAAAAGTTGTCTTTGTTACAAGGGTTTTTTTTTTATAAATAGGTTTGCGATTTTCTTTTATCTTGCCTGATGTTAATCAAAGATGCAGTATACGGTAGAGCACGCATTAGTGTCTATTGTAGCGATGATAGCTCGGTAATTAGCGTGTTCGCATTGCACGTCACAGGGCGTAAGTTCATATCTCAATAATGAGATGTTGTTTGAGGAAGAAAAATATCTTGGAAATGCCACAACCTAGTGATAGGTTAAACTAGTAATAATTTCTAGTACTTGGTTGGTTAGCTACCACCCTCGACTTGAATATCTGCCGCAAATCAGTTAATATTATATTGCTTCAGTTTAGACTCAGTTCCCAATTCAGGCTAGATGTGTTTGCCATCTTCGACTACACTATTACTAAGTACCTAACAAGTTGTGAACAAACAAACAACATAAAAAAACTAACAGATTTTTGATAAAATAAGTTGAGCTGAGAGTTGATTTGTTGATCCAGTTGATATATTTGTTGACAATAATAAATTACCTACTTGGCTACAAAAAAGAGTAAAGTGTAAAACGGACCGCGGACGCAGGGTTCTGTTTTAGCCTGTTGTATAATTATTTTATGCATGTGTTTATCGAAAAATTTGTTATATTTTTTTATTTATTTGACAGGATAAATGTTTGACCACAGTTCAGTTGATTTTTAGTGACGGTGTGGTCGAAGATGGTATTGCATACCTACCCTGGAAAAAAACTGGCTCTTAAGTGAGGTAACCGGAACACACCGATATGTGCTTGGTGGCAGATTTCCAACTTGTATTGGTGGTAGCTAGCCAGCCGAGTGCAAGAAAATACCCTACCACCATGCTATGGTTTCCTCAAGATGATTTCCTTCACCGGCAGTTCAAGTTCATAATTATATTCCTTTAAGTAAATCCGACACTTGACCGGTTTTGGTGACTTAAGTATTAGTTAAAAAATTAATATGGTAAAAAATGAAAATTTATTAAAAAACCTATATTTTTCACATTGATAAAATTTTACATAAGGGTTTTTTTTCTGTGCATTATTCCATTTCTCGTGTACACAATAAATACTTTTTATATATCAATACGTGAATCTAAAAATATTAAATTTTGTTAAAAAAATATGTGTATGCCCATGGCCAGATAATTATAAAATTAATTATAATGATAATTTTGTAGCGATGATAGCTCAGTGGTTAGTGCGGTCGGTTCGCATGCCGAAGGGCGTGGGTTCAAACCCCAACAATGAGCTTGAGCTGCCGGTGAAGGAAAAAATCGTGAGGAAACTATAGCGTGGTAGTAGGGTACTTTCTTGTACTCGGCTGGCTAGCTACCACCCTCAAGTTGAAAATCTGCCGCCAAGCATCTAACGGTGTGTTCCGGCAGCCTCACTTGAGAGCCAGTTCCATTCCAGACTAGGTGTACTTTAACATCTTCGAACACACCGTGACTTAAAAAAAATTATAACAAAGTTATAATTTTTTTTTTGTTCCATCATACACTAATCACACTCTTTTCATATCCCACTATAGTTTCAGTACAGAACCCTAAAACTCGATCGTCTTTGTATTCATAATCCATGCAAGATTGTGCAGTGTTTCATAAAATATTATTGCAGAAAAACATGTTCTAAGATAAAAAGTTATCATCTTGGATAACGGTTATGAGTGGAGTCAGAGTCAGTTTCTTTTTTTCCTGTTAGCAACGTTTGTTGCTTTAAAAATATTGTAAAGTTCTTTTGTTACATGCTTTTATGAGGACATACTTGTGTGATTTATAAAGGTTTATTTCAATTTCTTCAGTTGCAATAGCGTTCACATTATTGCCAAAACGTTTCTTTTTTACACGTCAATGGTACAACTAAAAAGAAGGGTTATGTTTTTAGCAGTCTATGTATGTTTGTTATGACGTGTTGCCGGCGTACGAATAGTACCCCACCCTCTTTACCCGTGGTTGCCGTAAGAGTCGGTTAAGGGATGTAATCCGGAAGATGGGCAGCAGCGTCTTCCTTGAACAATCACACCTAACTGCGCTCGCCAACCCGTCTGTCAAGCGTGGCGAGTATTGGCAAAAACCCCCCCAGGAGGAGGCCTATGTCCAGTAGTGGAAATCCTATGGATGATGAGGATGTATGTTTGTTTTACCGCTGCGTTGAAACTACTAATCGGATTTAGAATGAGGTATGAAACAATAGTCTTATCTTAAGAAAAAAAAAAAATCGTGAGGGTTTTACTATTTCACTAGTGACTTAATCTTCTTTTTTTTGTTTGCTTTTGCCACATCCTGCCTTATGTTACACAACGATATGATCTAGGATGGAACACGCTTACCTAGAATTAACCTTTACTCTTGATTTGAAGACACCTATATTGTACTTTTCGGCAAAACGTCTACGAGTGATGTTTTGGTCGCGTTTGTGTTAAAAAGTGGCAGGGGGAACTAAGTCGTGCAACTCGAAGGCACAATCCCCAAAATGTATCCGGTAGAAAGCCAATTGACAGGAGACCTTAGGTCGATGCTCAGCTGAGACTTGACCAAAGTGTCATCTAAGTGTTGGTATTTATCCACACGAGTGAAGCCGAGGGCAACAGCTAATATAACGTATGTCATAAAGTCTTTACATCTATTAAACTTATCATACTTTATACAAGTAAGTTTCAAGAGTTTTCATCAAACTTCTAAGTTATACTTAGATCGAATGCTTCAACTGCATATTGGAAAAGTTAATATAAGTCGCAAATAATGTGACGAAAATGGTAAATTTTGATGTAATAGCCTAAAATACTTTGTTGTATGAAAGCACTTCAACAAGAGCGCCTGGACAAAGTATCGACGAGTGTGTGAGTGTGTGTGTGTGTCATTGTGTGTGTTGGGTGTGCGATTGTATGTGTGTGTGTGGGTGTGATTGTGATTGTGTGTGTGTATGAGTGTGTGATGTGTGATAGTGAGATTATGTGACTGTGTGATGGTTTGTGTTTTTGTGTGATTACATGTGTGTGATTGTGTGAGTGTGTGTGAATGTATGTGCGTGATAGTTGGTGTGCGTAATTGTGTGTGCGTGATTGTGAGAATTTGTGATTGTGTGTGTGTGTGTGTGAGAGAGAGAGAGAAAGAAAGAGAGAGAGAGAAAGAGAAAGAGGGGGCTTGTATTTGGAGGCTTTAGATAAAAAAAATATCTATAGGTAAGGGTTATCGAATTTTGAATAAGTATATCAAGTGTTACCTTGCCTAGGCCCCCAGTTGTCTTACTTGAGTGAAATACGTGGCAACTCGAAGATATCAAATAGTCGCTGTTCCTGCTTGTAGCCATGCATATAATTTCTTTTTTCTGTCGGTCACGTCGAACAATGGGCTAGGTCGTAAACCAGTGTGTCGTAGCATGTGATCTACATAATTATAAGCGTGCGACAATTAGCGAGCAACGCGCTAAGGTCTAACCGGTCTTTATGGAAATCAATGGGAGAGGCCTATGTCCAGCAGTGGACGTCATACGGCTGATGATGATGATGATGCACTAAGGATTTTGACATGTCACACTGGCAGAAAGATCACACACGTGGATCTTTGAAACGGAATGAAACTTATATAATAATGAAAATTAATTATTCAAAATATTCAATCAATGACGAAGATGAATTTTCGAAGCTTGAAACTGAATAATAATTTTAAAACTGACAGAATTTATAGAGTGCGATTTTAAGGAAGAAAAGGCACATTTCGATAATATGTCAAAATTAATATTATCAAAAATACTAGTAATGAATAATTTTCAATGGATGATATATTGCCGTGGTGGTGCCGGCGTAAGAATAGTATCCCACCCTCTCTACCCGTGGTTGTCGTAAGAGTTAGTTAAAGGATGTAATCCGGAAGATGGGCAGCAGTGTCTTCCTTGAACAATCACACCTAACTGCGCTCGCCAAACCGCCTGCCAAGCGTGGCGAGTATTATTTTTAAATTGCCTCAAAATATTTTAGTCTAAGCTGTATTTTTTAAAACTGTAATTAATTAATAAATAAAGTACCTATTACTTAGTTTTCAATGATCATCAATGTTTTGAGTGTGCTTCTTTCGTCTCATTACATTTACATTAAAAAACAGATTTTTTTAAATTAAAATTAAATTAAATCATAGCTAAGGACACTGTCGATCCAGTTACCAATTTAACAAAAGAAAATCAGATCAACAACAACACCCTTTTGTTTGTTAAAAATAAGAACAAATACTATGTAAATTTCTTTTTTCAGTTAGTAATACGAGTAAATAGACCGATATAGCCACACGAAATAGTATAATTATGTTTAGGTTTGAAGCTCATAATTATGTAAAACATTGTAAGGTACGAGTATATTTGATGGTAAAGGTGGATTCAGGGATCCCTTGAATCACCCTTTACCAAAATGTATGGAACATTAGATTCATTTAAATTAAAATAAATTTATTTTTCTTTCTTTTTGTATAATTCAATTTTTTTTTTTTTTCAAATTTTTACTTTTTTATTGATACTAATTTATATTTAATATTATTTAATGGATATTTCTTTTTACGTAATGTTATGGAAATGTTTCTGAAATAAATAAATGTAATAAATGGGCCGGTCCCAGTGTAAAAAATATTATTTTACATTAATGGGTAGATAACTAAAATACCTCTGGCAATATTGACAGTAGATTAGAAAAGATATTTTAAAAGACTGTTTTGCTTTTTCGTTTATTGTTCGTCTTTATTTTAGTAACAAATTACTGAGTACATAAATGTAATTTTCCATATTAAAGTCGGAGTTATCTTCTTTAAACGGAATTTCAATTTAGTAAAAATGTTGTGGTTGAGATAGTAATATTTTATTTGATGCTTTATTTTATTCAACAAGTACTAAAAGAAACTGTTTTCATGCCTTTATTATATTGAAATTCTTAACAGGAGCCGAGAATTCTCGACTGTCAAGTTGTCTCATTTAATAAGAGTCTAGAATCTGTTCTGGATTTATTGATTCTTTCCCTTAGGTCAGGGCCAATACTTATTTAAGCAACAAGATTTTTAGCTTTTAAGTCACTAAATCTATATATATATATACTATACATATAATTATTTGTCGTGGCTGACTGTTTCATTAACACAAAACATACAAGTAAATTATTATGTTATTGTATTTGAAAATCAACAAGAAAGTACCTTTGTTAATGCTCAAGTTTCTAGAGATATAGAACTGTGTTTTAATACACATAGCGGATAATATAAGTATGTGGACATTTCCCACAGCCTCAAACAAAAAGCTTGTACTATGAGAATTGGGCAAGTGACAGAATACCTAAGTACTTTTTTAGCGGAATAACAAGCTAAAGATTTTCAATGCGGATTACAGTGTCTGATAAAACGAATTTCGATTCACAAAAAACGGCGGATTATTTGCGGAGGCGGCCAATTAGCGACCATTTAAAAATAATTAAAAAAAAATCAAGAGTAACACAACGAAACGCAACAAACGTTTTCGATTTATTAGAATAGAATAGCGCAGAGAACAACAGTTCGTATCCTAAAAACAAAATCACGTTTTAATGTCATTTAATAATTTGAAAGCCGTGGTGGTGTCGGCATAAGAATAGTACCCCACCTTCTCTACCCGTGGTTGCCGTAAGAATCGGCTAAGGGATGGATGATCCGGAAGATGGGCAGCAGCGTCTTCCTTGAACAATCATACCTAACTGCGCTCGCCAACCCGCCTGCCAAGCGTGGGGAGTATTGGCAAAACCCCCCTGGAGATAGGAGGAGGCCTATGGCTGATGATGTGATGTGAATAATTTGAATAAAAAAAGTAATCAAAGAATTTAATTTTAACGTCTTCTTATACGGCTTCAATATAGTCAAGCATCTATAAAAGTCCCAGTTGTAAATACTATTCGAGTGAATGTATAAAATTATGACATTTAAACTTTTTTCAACCTTGCAGCGTTATTAAAATGGTTCTTATTTTAAAAAAAAAACAAGCTCTTTGATTTAGGACATTCTTTTTTCAAATTATATTATTTTAATAAATCATAATCATTCGTGCATGGAGAAAGAGCTACTGCTTACAGCTTTAGGGTGGATCTAGAGGCGTTGAAGTCTACTAAGAAACGTTCAAAAGGCTCATCTGAAACGACACTTGTTCAGGCTAAACTTCAAAGCCTCGAGCATCGCAAAGTTGCTACTCTATCGATATTTTATCGGATTCATTTCGGAAAGTGTGCTTCATATTTGAATTATCTTCTCCCTACCCAAAAGCGATATCTTTTCATGGTTGATATACCAAAAACACGAAAGTAACGTTTGTATGCCTACCAGAAAAACAGTGGAATACATTGCCCAAGTATATTCCCAATATCTACAATCTGGGGGTCATAAAGTCGCGAGTGAATCGGTTCTAGGCAAGCGTGCTCGATCGTAGAACACATATCAGGCGAAATGGCGGTCAAATGATTAAAAAGGCACACTTTATAATTAAAAAAAATCGTTGCATAAATTATTAGAACATTGTTTTTTTATCAACTTTAAACTTACTCTACAAAGAATAATTAATTTTAATGATGTCAGAAGTAAACGCAGTAAAAATATCTGAGTGGATTGAATTTATTTTGTGTTTTGATTGCGGTTTGGTCCCATTAGTGGATAAAAATATTATTTATAAACGACAGAATATTTTGTGTTACTAATATATTATGGGAAAGAAATGGATAAAATAAATAAAACTAATTTTACGTCCAGTTAGCCCACTACTACCCATACATAGTGGAATTTACTTGGATACGTACAAAATGTTTTGACTCTACGTTTCTTATCCATACGGCCAAGAAACGGAACAAGAGGCTTCCTTGTTTCCTGAGATATATAATCTAGACCTTTTCATGGTGGGTGAATAGGTATTTTCTAAGTCTAGGTATGTGCTTCATCTTTGACCACGTCGTCGCTTACCATCAGGCAAGTAGAAGGTTAAACTCGGACCAATTAAAAAAATATTACCAGAGAACACAAAACCCTTTTGTTAACTTAATTTCGTAGTCATTATGCTTTCAGTTTTAGGAATTTGTCTGGTCGTAAAAATATTATGAGGTAATGTTTGTTTTATACTTTCCAGATGCATTCTGCAGTTTTGCTCGCGATAAAAATCACATTGTTTTATTTTCAGCCTAAATCTGCGTGCCTCTTTATCGGCCGCAACATCGCTTTCCATCAGACGATTTAACAGTCAAACGTAGACTTATTCTATAAAGACAAGTAATTAAATTAAAAATTTAAAAGACCTCCTACGCAATTAACCAAACATAGCTAAGAACCACCGCAAGGAAACTGGCTTTCAAATAAAAAAAACCGCATCGAAATCGTTCCATCCGTTTGAGAGCTACGATGCCACAGACAGATACACGCACACACACAGACAGATATCGACGTCAAACTTATAACACCCCTCTTTTTGCGTTGGGGGTTAAAAATAATAAAGACTAACTTTTATCCGGTACTTATCCCGCAAGTATAATGACTACCCATTATTACATTAAAAAGAAGGATAAACAAACACATTTTCATGATACTATCAAGTAAAAGACATAAGTCCATAAATGTACGGGTCGACTATAACGAAGGAATAAAACAATTTTCGTACCTTTTTTAAGAATTAACCTCAGAATAATTGGATTAGTTTTATCACTCACATAAATTAATCATTTTTTTTTGTAACATAAAAATAATATTTTTTTATAAACAATTTTCGGTTGTTATTCTATGACACCTGAAATCCGACTGATCTCGGATATTCGCTGACCATAACCAAAGCACGTTTTGTCACACAGCCGCGGACACTCGAATATATTTCTTATTTTCATCACTCTAAGGTACATTCATATTGAGTTTTTATGATAACGTCAAGGCCAACCTTTAGATGCCTTTAGCAATCGTTTGTTTTCAATATTATCAACAATTTTGTTGCAAGCGTGTAATTAACTTATTGTCGTTAAATAATTAATAATTTATACTTTAATTTTAAATTGCGTGGTAGATGCCCTAAACTCTTGTTTTAATATAACATAACGGCATTGTACAAAGCGTAGCTAATCACTCAAAGAGTAAAAACTTTTATTTTAATTATTTGTAAATATTTGTTCTTACGTTAGCACTGCTGCACGTTAGCCAGCAATCTGATTTGTTCAGGAACCGAAACGGCTGGCGGAGGCGAGTGTCTCAAGTTTTTTTTATGTTAAATTAATAAGACGAACTAGACGCTCTCCTGGTAAGAGATAACGCCTGTCCATGACAATTGCAGCGATACACAGAACTTTGAGTAGCAAAACAAAGTCCAGGGCATCGCTGAGTTGGCGCTCATTACTTTGAGACATCAGATAAGTACTTAGTCTCAACAGCGATGTGATTTTGCAAGCTGCAGTACCCTTCAAACCGGAACACAGTAATGTTTGCACACTACTGTTTGGCGGCAGAATATCTGGTACTGCGGTGGTACCTTACCTTACCTTAGTACTCTTATAATATACTGCCCTATAATCTCTATAGCTCTATAATATAAAAATATAATGAACTTTATTTATATTTTTTATTATTGAAATTTAGATCGACGTGTTCTGGTGGAGCTCAATTGCACAAAATAGATATCAAAGCGCCTCAGACTTTTTAGTTTGACAAGGTATCTATTTTGTTTTCATTCTTCTATAAAATTATGAGCATTGAGAACGGCTCGACCGATTTTGTTGGTTTGTTTTTCATTGCATTCGTTATTGTCAGCACAAGGTTTGTATGCAATAACATTTTTCGGAAAATCTGCGATCTTCCAATCTCACTATGTATAGTTTTTATGTACAAACAAATATTTGTGTGTACGCCTATGTATGATAATACATATCACATTCCCACACATACGTATACACGCATAAATTGTTTTTGTTATTAGTGAAGTAGACATTATACTTTAAAGATTTTAAGTTTTTCCTAAAAATGACAATATACATAAACTGCAAATTTTTTTGGGAAAAAAAGTTTTTTTTTTTTTCTATTTTCCGAAAGAAATCTGTCGATGTGTTTCGGAGGAGCGAGGCCACAAACACCATGACACGAAATGTATATATATGGTCATTATATTATTATTAATATAAATGGTCATGAATATGTGTTAGCTCTTACCATCAGAAGAGTGTCTCGTTTGTCTTATTACTCTTACTAGATAAAAGGTGCTCTTTTGCAGATCATATTGTTGCATACAATTTCTAAATATCTAAATTTTCACAGCTTCAGGTTTGTAGGTAATCAAACATCAAATGGAAAATCTTATAAGGAATCGCCGTACACTAGTATACATTTCACACACCCCTTGAAAAATGACGCAATTCTTTGATAAAACTCTCGAATTAGCTACCGTCAAGCTCCTCGCGCCACAATCAGAATAAAAAACAACTGTCACTTGGGCTTCAAGGTCTTAGAAAATGAACATTATCTTGACAGACGGTTAGTGGGCAATACCTTATCGAGAATTATTGGAAACATGATAAATAGAAGATTTCTTTAACAACATTGATTTCAATCTGTTATTTGTACCGAGTTGTCGTTTATTGATGAAACTCTAGATAAATTCGTTATGTCGACATGGCAACAATCCTAAACAATTTTACTTTGCTTCTTTTTTAAATTTACGAAACAAGCAACACACTTATTAATAATTGTAATCTTATGAATAAGTAGGTAGGTATATAACTACTACATATAGACCTTTTCTTAAAATTCACCGGTGGAGAATATAGAAAAAAAATTAATGTATTGAGCCGCTTCCAACCGGTCTTTATGGAAATCAATGGGAGAGGCCTATGCCCAGCAGTGGGCGTCGTACGGCTGATGATGATGATGATGAGACAAACGTGCCACTCTCCTGGTGGTAAGAGATCGCGCTTGACCATGATCATCGCAGCGATACACAGAACTTTGAGTAACAAAACAAAGTCTAGGGCATCGCTGATTTAGCGCTCATTACTTTGAGACATTAGATGGTTAGTCTAAGCAGCCCTGTAATTTTGCTAGCTGCAGTATACTTTAAACTGGAACACAGTAATGTTTATACACTATTGCTTGGCGGCAGAATATTTGGTACTGCGAGCGATTTGCGATGCAACTTTTACATAAGTAATTATACAGTACCTGGATGAGCGAGCTTTGCTCGGTTTTTCATTGCCTGAAAAAAAGGATAAAACGACGTTTTCTAAAGATTAAACCTAGCTAGTTTGATTTATTGCCCCCGAAACCCCCTGCATACTAAATTTCATGAAAATCGTTGGAGCCGTTTCCGAGATTCAGAAGATAGATTCATACAAGAATTGCTCGTTTAAAAGTATTCGATATATACAAGAATTGCTCGTTTAAAGGTATTAGATTTCGTAATATCATTTCAGTTTTATAATGGACATCCTTTTTTTTGTATCTATATTTTTTCTTTATAATTTTGTATAATATGTAAAAGATAGATGCCCATATGAAATAACTTCAGTTAAATACAAGAGTATTTTGTTATTAATTAGCTAGGTGCTACAGACCGCTTGATGTACATACATATTATGTTAGGAGGGTAAATACTCCTAACTTGTAGTGTATACTTAGCTCTCAAGTGAGGCTGTCTGACTGTACTCGAAAGTTAATTTTCTACTTGAGGGTAAGCTAACCAACCGAGCACTACAAATTACTTAATGATTTGGGCGCGATGTTTCCTTTCACCGGGAGCTCAAACTCATTGTAGAGATTTGAACCCACGCAATAATGCGTACGAACCAAACTTGCTAAAGAATGCGTGTCTCTGGTTTGCTCGTACCGTACCACTAGTTTTGCGTTTAGTTGAAGTTTATTTAAATTAAAAAACCGGCCAACTGCGAGTCGGACATGCGCACGAAGGGTTCCGTACCAGTATCTATAAATAAAATAAATAAATAAATTCATTTAATTATTTATCTTTAAAATGTATATATAACTAAATATCCTAAGAATATTTTAAGCGTCTACCTATTGCCGTTATCAATATCGAGCAAAAAAATACGTTTGTTGTATGGGAGCCCCCTTAAATATTTATTTTATTCTATTTTTTAGTATGTGTTGTTATAGCGGCAACAGAACATGATATATAAAATAAATAATAATAATAAATATTGTAGGACACATTACACACAGCGCCATCTGACCCCAAACTAAGCAGAGCTTGTGTGATGGAAGTCAGATAACTGATAGAATACATAAATACTTTTTTTTGTAAATACATACTTATAATACATACAGAACACCCAGACACAGAACAAACATTTGTCCTTGACGGGAATCGAACCCACGCCCTACAGCTATATATACATCATATGTGAAAATTTCAACTGTCTAACTATCATGGTACATGAGATACAGCCTGGGAACAGATAGACCAACGGACAGCGAAGTCTTAGTAATAGGGTCCCGTTTTACCCTTTGGGTACGGAACCCTAAAAAAAGAACGTGTTATGTTGACGAAGGTCACGGACACCGGTGTCTGGGGAGCTGAAATAAAAAAGAAATATGCTAACAACTGATCTACCAAGTGAAAGTCAATATCAACAAGATTAAGTACCTACTTATTTCGTCACTGATATCAAAGTTCTCAATTGCCTGTACTATCTTATCGACCGTTAGGTTAGGTATCTGATTCATAAGAAATTACTAAATGTAAAGGTACGTGTACATTACATCTCACATTTTTAAAATGTAAATGTAATGAGACAAACGTAACGCTCCCTTTTTTTTCCTTTTTTTTTCTGACAGGCTAGTTGTTTGACCACAATTCACTTGATGTTAAGTGACGGTGTGGTCGAAGATGATAAAGCACACCTAGCCTGAAATGGAACTGGCTCTCAAGTGAGGCTGTCGGAACACACCGTTAGATGTTTGGCGGCAGATTTTCAACTTGATGGTGGTAGCTAGTCAGCCGAGTACTAGAAAGTACCCTAACACCACGCTATGGTTTCCTCACGATGTTTTCCTTCACCGGTATCTCAAGCTCATTATTGGGATTTGAACCCACGCCCTTCGGCATGCGAACCGACCGCGCTAACCACTGAGCTATCATCGCTACAAAATTGGTAAGATATGACGCCTGTCCATAACCATTGCAGCGTTACATAGAACTTTAAGAAAAACAAAGTCCAGCGCATCGCTGCTTCGGCGCTCATTACTTTGAGACTTTCGATGGTTAGTCTCAACAGCCCTGTGATTACGCTAGCTGCAGTATCTTTTAAGCCGGAACACAGAAATGTGTACACACTACTACTTGACGGCAGAATATCTGCAATGGTACCCCCTAAAATACATAGTATATTATTGTACTGTATTTGTAGCGAAGATCGCTCAGTAGTTTATCCAGTCAGATTATACCCCGAAAGTCGTAGGGTCAAATCCCAATAATGAGCTTGAGATATTCATTGGAAGAAAACATCGTGAGTAAACCAAATATATGCGTGTAGTTAATGTAAATAAACATATTGTAGGGCCAAAAACTCTTCACTGATTTTGACTTGGCTTGACTTTGTTTTGTGTCTCCAAGTTCTGTCTATAGCTGCAATGGTCGTGGACATGCGTTATCTCTTACTGTCAGGAAAGCTTTCGTCTCATTATACTTACATAAAAAAAAATTTTTTTTGGTAAACTTCCTAGGTTTAAAATTATTTAAACTAGGCATGAGTAGGTATTTACACTCTACTCTCCATCTGATGTCTACGGTCGAACCTACAAAATTACCTAGCCCTCCAACAAAATAAATCTGTAATTATATATATGTATACTCAGGAATCAAATATTTTAGGTTTATGATAAAGCCACAGACAACTGTAATTTCATAGCTTATTTTAAGTATTCAGGACAGATCTAATAGTTCTTTTAGCTTATATAACGTACCAAACAGAAAATTAAATTTCATAATCAGTTCTTATCGTACCTTAGCAATTCAAGTGGTTTAAAAGATAAACTACACGACATATGGGTTATATGTGTCGTAACATTGATACTATCTGAAACATCCATTTGTGAATCTTGGGGCAATTGACACCGCACGAGATCTCTAGAATGGTGTGAATCGCCTAAGTGACATAAATTTATTGAGTCATTACATTTCATCAATTTAATTTTAAGTTGGGAAGGTTATCCATCAAAATACAGATATTGCAACACCTAATTAGCTATGGCTGCATACAAAAATAAATATTTTTTTTCTTCAAGTATTTATTTTTGGTTGGATAACTTTGATCTTTGGTCTTTGATTTGGTCTCTGGCTATGTGCCTTCTTTAAAGTACCACAACGAGATATGGAGACGGTTATGCTCGGAGTTTCTCTACGAGATCGATTCAGAAATGAGGAGATCCGTAGACGAACATAGCCCAGCGGATTAGCAAGTTGAAGTGGCAGTGGGCAGGGCACATAGCACGCAGAACTGATGGCCGATGGGGCTGCAAAGTTCTGGAGTGGAGACCACGGACCGGCAAGCGTAGCGTAGGACGTCCACCCACAAGGTGGACAGACGACCTAATAAAGACTGCAGGAACGCGCTGGATGCGAACCGCTTCCAACCGGTCTTTATGGAAATCAATGGGGGGCCTATGTCCAGCAGTGAACGTCATACGGCTGACATGATGATGATGATGATGATGATGATGATGATGATGATGATGATGATGATGATGATGATGATGATGGTGGTGATGATTGTTCTTTTTATTTAGAAGTTATAAGACGAACGAGACACTCCTGATGGTAAGAGATAATGTCTAACTATTAATCTAACTATCCATGAACTTTGCAGCGGTACCCAGAACTTTGAGTAATAGGTGCTTTGCTTTAAGTACTTGGTGGAAGATCGGTTCTTCTGTTAATTAATCTTCAATCTATGAACTTCGATCTCTTTTTTGCCGGCGGTTAGAAAAATGTTTACTAAATAATCGTTACATTGAAAAATAATAACTATACTTACTTACCTGGGATAGTGACGCATTGGTCAAAGGGAAACCTGACTTAAGATATATAAGACGCCCCAGTTTAGTTTCCCCCCAGTTTAGCGCATGTCTTTAGCACGGGCTATTTTTTTCTAAAGCGGTATCTATACTAAGAAAGACATGGGGCTTGAATATGCATCCAAATGGACAAGGAAAGCATTGACAGCCCTGTTGGCTCATTGGGAGTATGTCTGCCTGAGTTGTAGGGCGTGGGTTCGATTCCCGACAAGGACAAATATTTGTTTGGTATAAACAAATGTTTGTTCTGTGTCTGGGTGTTCTGTATGTATTATAAGTATGTATTTACAACAACAAAAAAAGTATTTATGTAATCTATCAGTTATCTGACTTCCATCACACAAGCTCTGCTTAGTTTGGGGTCAGATGGCGCTGTGTGTAATGTGTCCTTCAATATTTTTCAATATTTTTATTTTCAATATTTTATTAATCATTGATTCAGAATCATGTATTGAGACGAACGAGACGCTCTCCTAATGGTAAGAGACAACACGTGTCCATGTCCATTAAACAAATTCAACGGCATCGCTGCTTTGGCGTTCGTTACTTTGAGACATTCGATGGTTAGTCTCAACTGCCTTGTAATTTCACCAGCTGCAGTACCCTTCAAACCGGAACACAATATATTTGGTTGAACGTTACGTTTGACTGAATCTCAATTATTAATATTTTTTTTATAATGAAATGGTACATCATCATCAAATCATCAGCCATTGGACGTCCACTGCTGGACATAGGCCTCCTCCTGGGGAGGGGTTTTGCCAATACTCGCCACGCTTGGTAGGCGGGTTGGCGAGCGTAGTTAGGTGTGATTGTTCAATGAAGACGCTGCTGCCCATCTTAGCCGACTCTTACGGCAACCACGGGTAGAGAAGGTGGGGTACAATTCTTATGCCGGCACCACTACGGCACATTGGCACAGAGGCATGAAATGGTATATATACACCTAATCGGAAATGGAGACGGGCTGTTCTTTGGTTACTATTTGGCTCATCATTATCTTTTATCTTTATCTTTAAATTTATCTTTATCATTATTAAAGTCCACTACTGGGTATTTACCCAACGCACTCAGCGTGCCCAGCCGCCTGTTCTTTGTTTAATACCGGGCTGGCTAAAATAAAAGCTAATTATAATGTTTACCCATTATTATCACGTATTTTACTCAGCTCTTGTTCCTTCAGCATTTGTCGTGTTTTTTCTGAACGACTAACAACTATTATTTTAAATGTACATACGTGTTTAATGTCTTTATTTATAGCTGTTTACCATAGTTTAAACTATAATTGTCTGCGAGACTTTATAAGTGGCACATTGTATTGTCGCTATACACATAGTACATTCATTTGCCATTAGATTTGTACCTACGTTTTGTAGAGATATGTTCATTTTCTGAAGATTCCATGTTCATAATTTTGATTGTATTGCAGTCCAAATTGAAGAATGGTAAAGGGTTTACGATTTTCTTTCACCTCTACTTCCCTGACTGTATGCTAGAAGATGATAGGTAAACCTTCGACATAAAAAAAAATATATATATCGTAACACACACAGCGCCATCTGACCCCAAACTAAGCAAAGCTTGTTTTTCTTTTTATTTTTTTTACACCTGACAGGCTTGGTGTTGATCACAACTCACCTGATGTTAAGTGACGGTGTGGTCGAAGATGGTAAAGCACACCGAGCCTGGAATGGAACTAGCTCTCAAGTGCTCTCAGCTGAGTACTACTTAGTAAACTATTATGGTTTCCTCAGAATGCTTTCCTTTAGCGGTAGGTCATTGTTGGGATTTGAACCCACGCCCTTCGCAGCGTAAACCAACCGCGCTAACCACTGATTTATCATCGCTACAAAATAAAAAGTTGATTTGGAATCAGTGGCATCACTTGAGTTTATACCCCCAGAGTCTCTTCCCAATTATGTATAACTGCGTTTTCACGAAATTACGGTAAAAAATCTATTGTATACCTCAACCATCAAGATTACACAACTAGTCTGACTATATCTTTATAATAAATTCACTACTTTATATTTCCATGTCACTCATGGAAAAGATAAATTTGAATTTACGTCCCTAAAAGTACTTAAAAGGGTCAGACGAGCTTTCGGCTTACTTTGCTTTCACTATTTTCAGGGACCCATATAGAAATTTTATTAACTAAACCTTGTAGACAACAGTGTACTTTAACACAACGTAAATAAGAGTTATTGCTGGCGTACTGGTTGCTCTAGCCAAATTAATGAATTATTCTTACGAGCTATCACAAGTTCGCAAGAATCCTTGGGACATCAAAAGCATAACGAGAGTCATCTTATATTAATACGATTCTATTTAACTCTACTAACTTTTCACTAAAGGGTTGTACAATACTAAGAAAGGGTAGGTCAAAATCCAAACGAAAAAACACTTCAAACACCTACAAATGAATAAGTTAACTAATCTTTACATAAAAAAAACCGACCAAGTGCAAGTCGGACTCGCGCACCGAGGGTTCCGTACAAAACTGTAGGTAAATAATTAAAAGTTACGGTATTTTTTTTAAATTGTAATTTATGCTTTTCGCAATTTTTCCATTATCTGCTATAAGACGTTGCTTCGTAACAAATTTCAAGATTCTGAGTTCACGCGAAGTACCCTGTAGGTTTTGATTCCCTTGTGAGTGTTGAAAATTTGCAGCATAAACGGCTGTATCTTTTGATTGCGTTGGCTTAGAAGTTTGATTATATTATTTCGGATCACACGTTCAAAACCCCAACAAAGAGCTGGAACTGATATTGAAAATACACATCGTGATGGTAGATCTCCCAGGTGGTCTAGGAACTAGGTAGGTACCACCAGAGTACCAAATATTCTGCCGCTAAGCAGTAGTGTGTAAACATTACTGTGTTCCGATTTGAACGGTACTGCAGCTATAATTACAGGGCTGTTGAAACTAATCATCGAAAGTCTCAAAGTAATGAGCGCCAAAGCAGCGATGCCGTAGACTTTGTTTTACTACTCGTTGTTCTGTGTATCGCTACAATGGTCATGGACAGGCGTTATCTCTTACCATCAGGAGAGCGTCTCGTTCGTATCATTACTGTTACATAAAAAAAAGAACACCCCGACACAGAACAAACATTTTTGATTATACCATAAAATGCTTGTCCTGAGTGGGAATCGAACCCACGCCGTACGCCAACAGGGCAGTCAACCTACTATTACTCTTACTTCAATCACTATAATTTTTAGTCCAAAATTTTTACAAATGCTAGTAATTAAAGGTTAATTTATAGTATTAATTAGAACGATATCAATGAGCTGATATGATACAAATAAAATATAAAATACATACCTACTCGAAAATGAACAGAAAGATAATGCCTTCGAAAGTTATCATGGCAAGTTGGCGTACAGTATATGCTATTGTATTTGAATTCTTGTTGAGAAAAGCTTCATCTTAGCGTACTTTCATACTACGATCGTTTAAACGATGGAATTCGCGCCCAAGTGGGTGTTCTCCGATAAATTTAATCTGGGTGTCTTCAAGTCACTAGGAAATCTATTTCCTCTGGGCAAGCTCTATCGTACACTTGAGGTTTCAAGCGTATTGGCGGAAAAGACACGCCAATTAAAAAAAATAAAATATATATAATATTATTTGTTAATATTAGATACTTCTCATCCAAAAAACTCATAAAAGGAACAGAAAGGAACAGCTAAAAAATACCTGTTAAATTTTTTAAGCTCAGGTTAGGTGTTTGGTCACACAGGAGTTTGATGTTACGTAATGGTGAGGTCGAAGATGCTAAACACCTATCCTGGAATGGAACTGGCTCTCAAGTGAGACTGCCGGAACACACTGTTAGATGTTTGGCGGCAAATCTTCAACTTGAGGGTAGTAGCTAGCCAGTCGAGTATTAGAAAGTGCCCAACCACCATGCTATGGTTTCCTCACGATGTTTTCCTTCACCAGCAGCTCAAAATCATTTTTAAGATATGAACCTGCCGTTTGGCGTGTAAACCGACTGCGCTAACCACTGAGCTATAACGGCTTGAATTGAGACAATGTCGGTACAGAACCGAACACGTGTGTTGCAATCTTAAAACTTAGACGGTCCTGCCATAACTCAAAATAAACATATGTATAGCAATAATGTACCTAGAAGCCTAATGTTGTAGTTACACAACAATAAAAGGAGACGCGTAGAAATTACAATGGTCGGTACGTAATGTTAGACTACGTTTAGAAAGCTAAAATTTGGCAAACTCTCGATGACTTTCTCGCGATTTTTAATGGTTTGCAAATATTTTGAGATATTTTGAGCAAATATTCTGTGAAACTTTTTAGTATGGTACAATGGTATCACCGATTGGCCTGTCGGCTCATTTGGTAAAATTGTGCTTTGAGGGCTGAAGAGCGTGGGGTCCATTCCCACTTAGAACTAACATTTAATTTTGTGTGACTAACATAGATGTTTGTTCTGTGTCTCGATGTTCTGTATAGGTATATTAGGTCCTTACATATGAAATTAGCGTTTTGTCGTACTGACTACTTTGATCTGAAATATCTCCTCTTTGGTTAAAAAATCCAAATTTAAATTTATAAATTCATTTAGCTGGTACATTTGAGTTTTGAAAACAGTCATTTATTTGTTTTTTCCTCATTATTTTTTTCTTTGGCATCGCTTATTACCACACAATGCAAAACAGGAAATATCGGTATATTTATGACTACGAGTTCTACCGTGGCACCAGTGCTGCAGAAACAGTTCGAAGGATTAATGATGTGTACGGCGCTGGTGTCGCAAAAAAAGCACGGTACGTTTTTGGTTTCAACGTTTTCGTTCTGGAAATTTCGACCTTCAGAACCAACCTCGTGGACGGCCGGAGACCAAAGTGGAAAATGAAGAATTAAAGGCTATTGTGGAAGCAGATCCATCACAAAGCACTTCAGAGATAGCTGCAGGCCGAGTACTAGAAAGTACCCTACCGCCACACTATGGTTTCCTCACGATGTTTTCCTTCACCGGCAGCTCAAGCTCATTGTCGGGGTTTGAAACCACGCCCTTCGGCATGCGAACCGACCGCGCTAATCACTGAGCTATCACCGCTACAAAATCTATTTATCTAGTTTATCTTTGACCATATAACAAGGACGAATTTGAGTTTGTAGCTTTTAATTAATTTTGACTGATACAAACAATACAAACTTTTACTTGGTGGTAGATTTCCTTAGCAGGAGGTCGTCTAGGTAGGTACCACCGCAGTACCAGATATTATGCCGCCAAGCAATAGTGTATAAACATTACTGTGTTCCGGTTTGAAGAGTACTGCAGCTAGCGAAATTACAGGGCTATTGAGACTAACCATCTAGTATCTCAAAGTAATGAGCGCCAAGGCAGCGATGCTCTGGACTTCTCAAAGTTCTGTGTATCGTTGCAATGGTCATGGACAGGCGTTATCTCTCAACATCAGGGGAGCGTCTCGTTCGTCTCATTACAGTTATATGAAAAAAAAAAAAACTTCATTTTTATTTCGGAAAACGTGGGTTAAGCAGCAGAGTGCAGCATCAGTACAATGTCATTTAAGTCAGTAAATGTAATAATAACTTGTTATTTCTACTAAATAAACAAAAACATTATCACACCTTATTTCAAAATGGGTCACCGTGCCACTTAAATTTAGAAACAATTACACTCGAGTCCATAAAAAATATAGTAGTTTAACTATTTTAATTCAACTAAATTCAAGTCGAAAGTTACTCAGTCATCAAGTGATAATTAGGGTAAATGCGCACAAGAATGCTATAAATATTTGTATATGGCATAAATCAAATTTAAATTCAAAATTGATTTCTCACTGCATGTATGAAAGGTATATCAGACTTCTCTAGTATATAAACTATTTAGTTTTTGTGTTATTTATTTTTTATTTTGGTCTCATTACTTTATAATTTATAGTTATTATTTTATACATATACATCTAAAACTACTGCAAACATATTATTTACAAACTTAAAATAACAAATTTAAATAGCCGTTATATTGATTTGAAAGAAAACATTATTTTCAATGTAAATGACACGAAATAAATGATAAAATTCACGGCGCAGATGTCAAACGATAGCTCCGCTATGAACGCCATCAATTGAAAGTAATCTAAACTAGCAAATTCCATACAGAATTATAATTTCGATTTTTTATGTCTGCTCCAAGATCCGAGATCCGAGATCGAGACTCCAAGAGTTCGATTCCCACTCAGTACACGTATTTTGTGGTAAAATCATAAATGTTTGTTCAGTGTCTGGGTGTTCTGTATATATGTAAGTACTTACAAAAAAAGTATTTAAGTATTCTATCAGCTATCTGACTGCCATAGTACAAGCTTTGCTTTGTTTGGGGTCAGATGGCGCTGTGTGTAATGTCCTACGATATTTATTTATTTTAATTGTTAATAAGATCAAAAACTAAAATTAAGTTTTTAGTATCACACATCATCAGCCATAGGACGTCCACTGCTGGACATAGGCCTCCTCCTGGGAGGGTTTTGCCAATACTCGCCACGCTTGGCAGGCGGGTTGGCGAGCGCAGTTAAGTGTGATTGTTCAAGGAAGACGCTGCTGCCCATCTTTCGGATTACATCCCTTAGCCGACTCTTACGGCAACCACGGGAAGAGAGGGTGGGGTACAATTCTTACGTCGGCACCAAAACAGCATCATAGTTTTTAGTGAAATATATCAATAAAATAAGATTGATTGCACTGACGAATTTTTACAATAAAATTTTAATAGGTATGAATTTGTACAAAACTTATATAAACTATTGCATCAAAACGTGTCACAACATTGCACGTATTAGTAGGATCCAAAAATACCAACCAAGTTGAGAACCTCCTTCTTTTTGAAGTCGATTAAAAGAGAATGTCAACGAACACAGAAACGTAAACTACTTTGCCATGAGTTGTTGTGTTCGTGTTGTTTATGTTTTCTGTTGCATTGCATCGTAGTGTGGTCTTACCCTTTTTGCGAGCATGTGCTGTATTAATTACATAACTCTATCTAAAACACGTTGCGCAATAAATAAATTAAAGTGATATAATTTCGCGCCTCTACTTACTTTCTAGGCCGTCGGAGTTTCTCATGGATTTAATTTCTCATGAAATAAGCAACGTTTTTTATTTTCGTAATGTTATTATATAATAAACAGTAAAACTTAGGACGTATATGGGTACGCCTAGGACGCCTTCAGACTTGATAGAGTGACGATATAGGTTGCGGTGGATGAAAGCGAAAAGCCGAAGATCGCACTGAGTAGGTACGTGTCTTGAGAGAGGCGCACGTGGACTTCTATAGGCTGATGATGTCTAAAACAAATTATGTAAAATTTAACTGTATAATTTGATTATTACTCTTACAATAAATAACCATTTTTTACATGACAAGCTATGAGAGAGATGACTATCAAGCGAGTTGAAGGTCGTTTGGATTTATCCGTATTAAAAAAAATCGATACAACAGGCATAAGAAAGCAAACAATCGAAGCCAAACATTAAGTGCTTGCTTATGTGAAGTACCTGCCAAACGTTCCTACATTATACATACAAAGTTTCACGGTATTTAAACTTCCGTTTGCCTTTAACGTCGCTTCAATACTCCGCCGGTAAACATTGTGTAGAAATACTTCGTAGAACTTCGACGGCTAGACAAGAAAACATTTACCAACAGTTTTAGACATATCTAGTTACCTTCTTGAGTTTTAAGTTTTATGTTCATGGTTTATCTTTACTTATTATTGTAATTATCCTTTGTCGAAATGTGATTAATAGTCTAGGGGATACGAAAAAACAAATTATCACATTTTCATTGATATATGTATACATTCATATATAAGCTGGCATACTTCACTTCATACATACTCATATTAAACTTTTGAACTTTACATTTTAATCCTACTCGAACTAACTTGACTTGTATTTACTTAGGAACCACATAAATTAAAATTACAGTACTTTGTCAATCACTAAACCTCACCTCACCTATTGGTGATGAAAAGTTGGTAGAAAAAAAACTTTTGAGCCTTGAGTACCACCGGAAGGTAGCAAGTCTGTCAATTTTCTACAGAATTCATTTCGGAGAATGTGCTACTGAGCTGTACGACCTTGTACTTCCATCCCCTTTTTACTACAGGACAAGTAGAAAGACGGCCCACTACCACCCATACATAGTGGAATTTCCTTGGGTACGTACCAAATGTTTTGACTCTACGTTTCTCATCCGTACGGCCAAGGAATGGAACAAACTGCCAGCTTCCTTGTTGCCTGAGAGATATAATCTAGATCTTTTCAAGGCCAGAGTGAATAGGTATCTTCTAAGTCTGCGTGCTTTACCACATCATCGCTTACCATCAGGCGAGTTGGGGGTCAAACGCTGACTTATCCAAACAAAAAAATAAATACGACATGGAACTCCCTAGTGTGAGATTCAGGGTCCACAGCTAGTAAAAGTTAGTCGATAAGCACCTTTAGTATAAGATCATAAATGCTTTGACTATGAACATGAAATTCAACATAAACCTTCTTAGCGACAATTAAGGGCCTAACAACTTCGCGACAATATTGTTTTTTTTTTTTACATTTATTATTATAATCAAATTATGTAGACATATATTATGACGGCTTAAATAGTAAAACAAAGATACTGTCCGCTTACTTCCACTTCCGCTTTTCCTAGACCACGTACGTAATGGATTTTGATACGGTTTTCACTGTCATTTAGATATTTTTTTCCGAAAGGTTTGGATGTAAAACACGTTCTAAAAAACTTTTATGTAAGAGAAATTTATTGTTTTTTACGGTACAAATACCGCAATAAAAAACACATAATGCTACCTCTTAAAGCTTGTGTTGAGTGATACATAATGGATTTAATAAAATAAAAAAAACCCAAAATTTAAGGTATCACAAAAACAGTATTAATAATTCTATTTATATGTTTTAATACAAATACAAATACAAATATTTTATTGATAACACCAATGTTACAAGTCAATTCCGTAATATCATTACATTGAGTTTTAGAACACTGATTACATGTCAATGGAATAAAAACAAAATGTCAAAGTATATAAACATGTCAATATAAAAAATATTGTCAATATAAAAATACTGCCAATATAAAATATGTCATAATAAAAGCGTACACAGCTTGTAAAACGTAATGTTAACGTTTAATTGCCATTTTACCTGATGTTAAGTGAAGATGCGATCTACTATAGAGCACGCTGGCCTAGAACATACCGATTCTTATACGACTTGAAGACACCCAGATTGTATCCATTGGGAGACACCCACTCTGGCAGCGCATGCCACAGTCTTACGGTTCGCAAAATGAATGTGGAATCAAACCTTTCAGCTTGTGAACCGAACAACTGTGCTATACCATCACTACGAATCAGCACGATTTAGCCTTCTGATATACCCGAACAACCCAAAAAAACTTATACATAGGTTTTATGCTATCAAGGTTAATGCAGTATACAAATAAATTTCAATTTCGCATGACGCAGCTTACCATTAAAATTAAACGTTACATCTGTGCTTACTCACATAACACAAGAGCAACTAGTGAAAGTAACGTCACTTGCTCTCGACGCACACCGGAACTTGTATCTTAAAGAATGCTTGTTATTCGGACAGTCGCGGAGAGAATAGCTTGCAGCGTGACCTCACGTAGTCACAAAAATTTTCTGTTGGTGTACGAGTCCCACTGAAGAGTTCCATTATCCACCTTCTGTTTCCATCATCACTAAGCCCTCAACACTAAATGGAATATTGATTATATAAGTAAATCCAATGAGCCTAAACTCGCTAGCCTAGCAAACGGACGAAAGTCTATAAATAACCAAAATTATCATCGTACGTCTCTCAAGACCCTAGGTGACTTCCTACTAATACTATAAATGTGAAAGTCTGTATGTTTGGAAGTTTAGATGTTTGGTTGTTTTTTATTCAATCACACAAAACGGCTGAACGGAGTTGGTAGAAAGTTGGCACATCTATACAAAAACAAATATTTTATTGATAACACCAATGTTCAATTCAATTCCGTAATATCATTACATTATATCATTTAAGAGTTTTAGAACACTCATTACATGCCAATGAAATAAATAAAAAAAAACAAAGTATACAAACATGTTAATATAAATATATTGTCAATATAAAATTTACATATATAGTTTATTACCTGGGTTACATATAGGATACTTTTGTTTGAGCTATGGGATTACCAAAAACGTTCAAGAGCACTACCACTACCCACCACCAGATGTCGTTAAAATTCATAATACATAATAGTAATGACTACTCTACTTATGATTTGACGTCATCTAGTGGTGGTGGTGACATTTCTTGTTAAATTCGTTCTTGGGTAACCTAGTCTACCATAAAATATGATAATCACGATACCAAGGGTGCAATGTAAAAACTGGTGAAAACATTTATTTTATTAACTGTACAACTGATGCGTAACCTACATAAAGCAAAGCTTTGTGTTAATGTACATTTTGTAAGTACACAAGTATTATGCAATAAATTATAGAATTATCGTGATGAGTTCTTGTGTATTAAAATAATAATATTGACGATTGATGCCCATCAATAGTCACTATTGTGATAGGAGTGAGATGAGAAGATAGAAGTGTTTTTGTATTAATTATGCGGGATTACTCCCGTAAATTTATTTTATATCGGATTCTTCATTCTTCAAGATTCTTTAGTTTCGGCCACATCCAGTGGCCTTCATCATAGAGACAAAACTGAGTACAACGCACGCGCTGCCTCGCCTTTTTCGCGCTGTTGTGGCCGAAACTATAGTCGGAGTTTCCGATAAAATTAAACGTCAGTAATCCCTCATAACTAAAACAAAATGTGTCAATACCACGTCAGTTAGTAAAATAGACTATTATAGACTGTGTTCAAAGTTAAATATGAATCCTATAAAAGATAAATTAAATAATATAAATCCCGGTGATCTGGTTTCTCTAACAAAATTATGATTCCACCAAAAACATTCTAGTTGATCCGTCTTAGACTACAAGGGTTTCAAATATTTACACACATTTACATTAAACTTACATACACACATATCATTTATATACATATAATTTTCCAGTCCATATCTTATAGACTGAGACCCCCCGGTCGAAAACAAAATTCTCCAGGTAGGCAAACCTATTTATTACTTAAAAAGGCGATAATTGCTATCAAATGGTATAAAGCCGAAAACAAATTGCTCCAGGTTCATGGCTGGCAAACTTATTTATTACTTAACAAGGCGATTATTTCTATCATATGGTATAACCGTCATGTTACTATCATCATACAATAAGTAAAATATTTGTATGAGAATTTTCAAGCACAAAACTCGGCCAAAAACAAAATGCTTCTAGGGCTGGCAGTTCAATATTTTTATTAACAAGACGCCTAGAGCTATTGATCGGCATAAGTAGCATTTTGGTACCCTATGACGTAGGTTGAGCTCATTTTTTCAACCCTAAAAATCTGGCCGAATTCTTAACGCCCCAGATTAAGCCCCGGCAAACCAAGTTTTTCGTACATAACTTTTATCACTATACGACTAGTATACGGTCTTGGTACTCGATGACGTAGGGTTTCCTACAGCTGGCTCTCAGTCTATTGTTTGACATTAATAAAACATGCTAATCATACATACCTATTAAAATTTAATTTATTTTGTCTCTGATCTTGTTTTTTGCTCTCAAAACAATTATACTCTCAAAGCCTGGGGCTGGTTCATTATTTTAACATGAAGTAAGATAATAACAATTTAGAAATGAAACATCATTAAAATGTTTGTGAGAGTATTCTTATTGGTTGTTACATGACACATAACTGAACTCTTAATCCTTAAACGTGGCGCTGATATAAACCTGTAGCTGTAGGTTTTTTTTTTAATGTGTTTGACCACAGCTCACCTCAAGTGACGGTGTGGTCGAAGATGGTAAAGCACACCTAGCCTGGAATGGAACTGGCTCTCAAGTGAGGCTGCCGGAACACACCGTTAGATGCTTGGCGGCAGATTTTCAACCTGAGGGTGGTAGCTAGCCAGCCGAGTACTAGAAAGTACCCTACCACCACGCTATAATTTCCTCGCGATGTTTTCCTTCACCGGCAGCTCAAGCTTATTGTTGGGGTTTGAACCCACGCTCTTCGGCATGTGAACCTACCGCGCTAACCACTGAGCCATCATTGCTAAAGCGGAATCGGAAAAGCTTCATTGTTTTCCTGGATATAAACCCTTTTTATTTGTATAAGTAATTAAACAAACAAATTGCTATCCTGATGAAGAGATAACGCCTGTCTTTGCCCATTACTGCGGTATCCATGCGGTACTGCGGTACTGCGGTAAAAGTAGGTATTAGCGGTATTACGTCCCTAGGGTCCTTAGTAAAAACGGGCGTACCTCAAGGATCAATCTTAGGCCCTTTCTTGTTCTTGGCATATATTAATGATTTGCCCTATATGGTAAATGAATTGTCCGATATAGTTTTATTTGCTGATGACACCTCGTTAATTTTTAAAGTCAATAGAAAAGATACAGACCTTACACAGCTCAATAACACCTTATCAGCTGTATCAAAATGGTTTGCCGCCAATAATCTTATGCTTAATTCATGTAAAACAAAATGTATAAGGTTTTCTCTCCCCAATGTTGCTAAGAGGGACACTCATATCTTAGTCGATGGTAAAAGACTTGATCTAGTGGATAAGACAGTCTTTCTCGGCGTAACATTAGATAGTAAAATACAATGGGGTCCTCATATAGAAAAGTTAGCTAGTAAATTGAGTTCCGCTGCCTTCGCGATTAGAAAAATTAGACAAATAACAGATGTGGCTACAGCCAGGTTGGTTTACTTTGCTTATTTCCATAGTTTAATGTCCTACAGTCTACTGCTGTGGGGCTCAGCTGCAGACTTTGAAACTATTTTTATTCTGCAAAAAAGTGCAATTCGCGCAATCTATTGTTTGGGTCCTCGCGAATTACTACGAAATCGATTTAAAGATTTTAAGATATTAACGTTACCGTCACAGTACATTTATGAAAACATTATGTTTGTCCGGAAAAATTTAAATTCATTTGAAATTAATAGTAGTCGCCATAACTTAAATACAAGAAATAAAGATAAAATTGTGACACCTAGATTCAGGTTATCTAAAGCTAATAAGTCTTTTCTCGGGAATTGCGTTAGATTCTATAATAAAATCCCACTTGAGGTAACTAAAATGTCCTATAATAAATTCAAAGATTTTATAAAGCAGAGGTTAATTGACAAAGCCTACTATAAGGTGGCTCATTACGTGGAAGACAGGAATATATGGTTGTTGTAGCTTCTCTCTGCACTTGCATCCCCCTGGCTAAGTGACAATTGTAGTAAGCATAATGTATGTATTAATATTTATTACTGTAAATTGTAACCTAATATGAAAAGAAAGATCCACAAAAAAAATGCCTTGCTGAGTTTCTTGCCGGAGTCTTCTCAGTTGAAGTGTAATTACGAGCCGGTGGTAGATTCAAACATGTAACTTAACGTTCATAAGTGCCTTACCAGGGCCTAAACTGAATAAATGACTTTTGATTTTGATTTTTTGATTTTGATCCAGAACAGTAACAAAACAAATTCCAGGGCATCACTGCTTTGATCCTCAGTAGATACTTAAAACATTCGATTGTTAATTTCAATAGTCCTGTAATTTTGCTAATTGCTGTACCCTTCAAACTGGAACAAAGTAATGTCTACATAATATTTGTGGCGTCTCCCTGAACAATCTCCTGTTAAGGAGATCTACTGTCTAATTAAGCCTAAAGTTAAGTTAGTTAGTTTTAAAAAAATTATGTTTCCTATCAGCTATCTGACTACCATCACACAAGCTCTGCTTAGTTTGGGGTTAGATGGCGCTGTGTGTAATGTGTCAAAAAAAATAAAAAATAAAAAGTTGTTAAGTCATGAACGAAAGACAACACCAAAAACAATTTAATTATCCTGAAAGTTATCTGCGTATTTTGGACTCTGTAGATAGTAGAGATAATATCAGTTTTGAATTAATAGTAATAAATATTTTTTATATAAATAACTACCACGGTATTATTTAAATGGTTAGAGGAAGTAAGGTATTTTCTACTACTCAGCTGGGTAGCTACCACCCTCAAGTTAAACATTTGCTGACAAGCACCTAACGGTGTGTCCAGCAGCCTCAATTGAGACCCAGTTCTATTCCAGGCTAGTTATATTTACCATCATCGACCACACCGTCACTTAACATCAGGTGAGATGTGGTCAACATAGCTTGTCAAACAAAAATTTTAAAAAAAGACAGCCTAACTTTTGGCATTATGGAACATGTATTTAGTAGTTTTACAATCTTTGTTTGACATGTATTTAAAATTCACTAGATTTACTTTTAATTAATTAAAATAGGTAATAAAATGTAACTCATTTATTGTAAAAAAAGTGCTATAATTGCTACAAAATATATACGCCACAGCAGTGAAAATTACGAAAAAAAATTACATGCGAGTGACCATTTTTAAATTTTGTAGAACACTCTCTCTCTCTCTCTCTCTCTCTCTCTCTCTCTCTCGCACCGTATTTGAAATGTCTAGTTGGATTATATAAAATGTCTTCACCTTTGATCTATACCAGTACGGGTAGAGTAGACTCATTGTAAAGCAAAATTATGCAGTATCAATAGAGAAATTCCTTTACAAATGTGCCTGTGATGTAGTGACAGCCGATGCCTATGATTGATCATTTCTTTTATAGTTTTAATGGGATGTAAACTGCTGAAGTACACAACATAGGATTCTATCCAGAATAATAAAGGTTATGCTAAAAATTTGGGTAGATTTTTTCATAATAAATAATACGACTAATAAAAGATAAGTTATCTCTTATTATGATGAATATTTGCGATGTTTTTGATGCATCCTGACTGGACAAAGGCGTAGATAAAACGTGATAAAAGCGTATGTATATCTTTAAAATGTTGTCTGAGAGAACGATAAGGCCGCCAATTGTTTCACTAGTATTAAGTTGTATATTGATATAATTGTTTATATTTGGTGTGAACAATAAGGAATTACTATGGAAACTGTCGTGGTCTTGACACATTTTTGTTTTATTTATGCGGGATTACTCATGTTTTGTTTTGTGCCAATTTATTTGTGCCGTGGTGGTGCCGGCGTAAGGATAGTACCCCACCCTCTCTACCCGTGGTTGCCGTAAGAGTCGGCTGAGGGATGTAATCCGGAAATTGGGCAGCAGCGTCTTCCTTGAGCAATCACACCTAACTGCGCTCGTCAACCCGCCTGCCAAGCGTGGCGAGTATTGGCAAAACCCCCCCCCAGGAGGAGGCCTATGTCCAGCAGTGATAACTCACGCGTTTAAACGTGAGTAATCCCGCATAAATGAAACAAAAATAAGGAGTTATATTTTTATTTTACCCTGGAATTATAATTGAGCCATATTTTACCACATATATATAAGTGCAAAATAGTGTTTTTTTTTTTCGAAAATAAATTGCATTTGATCACCTTATCACTTGATGTTAACTGAGGATGCAGTGTACAATGGAGTACGCTTGCCTAAAAGATTCGCTCTCAACTTGAAAACGCTCTGATTGCATCCATCGGAGAACACCCACTTAGCGCTTTCCAATGTACAGCGGTTCGCACAATGTAAGTGAAATTAAATCGTTTCTTTCGAGTTTTTGGAACGACGACGAAGAAAATATATCACTTTTGAGTTTCGCAAGAGTTTTTTTTTTCTCTGGATACAAATGTGTGCTGTTTTTGGAGATTGTCTAGGTGCACCACCCCAGTACCAGATATTCTGCCGCTAAGTAGTAGTTTGTGAACATTACAGTGTTCCGGTTTAAAGGTTATTGCAGCTAGCGAAGTACAGGGCTATTGAGACCAAGCATCAAATGTCTCAAAGCAGCGATGCCCTGGGCTTTTATTTGTTACTCAAAGTTTTGTATATCGGTGCAATGGTCATGGACATGCGTGATATTTTACTACCAGAAGAGCGTCTCGTTCATCTTATTATTTATACATAGAAAAAAAACGCATTTCTTCAAATTAATCAATCAAAACGCGGGTAGAATCGAAAGATGACATTAGTATAATAATATAAATCCTTATCCGACTAAATAGTTTCATAATCAAAGAATATGTAAATTCCTAGTGAAATTATTCAAATCGGGAAGTTGCGTCGGCTGCTAAAAGCAAAGTACTTGGAGCGTGCGGCCCAGAGTAAGTAGAACATCTTCCCTACTCGTGTTAATTCACGCAGGTTTAGCGCAAAGCGTGTGTAAGGATGTCAATGTTCGTAGACGCCTAGGAACAAATCTACACTCGTTTATTTTTGTTCATAGCTTCGCTAACATCAAATCTATAAGACACACATTAACTTCTGTGAATTTTTCATTCCTTTTTATTTAGAAGTCACTAACCCATTAAATTTTAACATGAACATCTACACAATAGAAAACAATGATATTTACGTGCTAGCCCCGACTGCTCAGCCGGTACTCACGCTGATCTCCGGCAAGCATCCTCTGCCCCCACCGAACCGCCTTTTCCCACTTGTGTCGCCCATTTATCGCGAATGTAGAACACATTTGCGATAAATGGGCGACATAGATTTTTATATTATAGATATATAGATAGACTTATAGTTTTTTTACTTACTTTGCTAAAAGTAAAAATAATGCCACGGTGCAAACAAACAACTTTACGCTTATGCCAACCCGTACGAAACCGGGGCAAGTCGCTCGTTTTTAATTTCTTTATTAAATTAACTGTGCGCACCACTTTAAATGAATTTCAATAAAACGGAAACATAAAAAAACAACGTGTTAAGATTATCGTACCCAAGAACAAAACGCAGAAGCAGTGTGACCTGCACTAATAACTTTCCTTAGTTACACATTAAATTGGCAGTAGGTATACCTTTAAAAATTTAATTGGAAGAGATTGTTGTTTCATGGAGAACTGCGTAACATTCTCCCTGAGAGAAAGCAGGGCAGACCTTAAAAATATCCTGATTGGTACGGATCGTAAGCTGTAAAATCGGTATACGAGAAAAAGCGAAATTTTTATGCATTTGGTGATGAAAGAAAGTGAAGGTACTGTGGCTTTTTGTTGTCATTTGTATCTTTATTAAACTCCAACACAAAAAAGGAGTAGTATAAGTTTAACGTATGTATTTGTGTCTATTTGTGCAATTCTTATTCAAAGTCAAGGTCAAAATTATCAATAAATATTAGGTACATTTATAAGTCATTCAATAACACCTGTTCAGCCGTTTTAAGATTGTTTTCTTGTTAATGAATACATGTGATACTTTTCCACATGTTTGATCAAATCGAAATTTAGAGTTCCTGGTGTTTACTTGGTTTTAATTTTTAATTTATGCATCAAGAGGTATGTTTGATTAACAATTAGTTTTTCAAATGATTGTGACAGCTAACTTAACTGAATAATAAAATAAAATTGATGAGGCTTGCTTATCTTTATCTATAAAGCATTTTAAGCATGTTACAGCAGCTTCACTCGGACATTTCTTCATTACATCATCAGCCGTAGGACGGTGCCGGCGTAAGAATAGTACAAAGGAGGAGGCATATGTCCAGCAGTGAACGACTTTTGGCTGATGACGTGATACAGTTTGGTGATGCAGTTATCTATTATCTAAATCCAAAATGTAATCACACCACTCGACAATTCATTACATAGGTTGAGACTTGAGAGGTTTTGAAATATGGAAATTCTAAGGACTTCTTAGTGTCCACAAATGTATGCATTTCCATAAACTTCGTTTTTATTTTGAGTGAAATTTCGTCTCTACGCGATGGTGCTTTTCATCTGGCACCAATATGGCAATTTTTTTTGTAAAAAGGTCAAAGAAATTAATGTCTATTCAGCTACAACCATTGTCATCCATTAGCAATGACATAAAAAATGTTGCAGATTTTGGCGGTTAACCACGGTACATAAATCGACCGTCAAAGTGTAATTCGCATTGAAAGGTGACCGAAATTCGTTTCACAAGTTTTCTAACTAACAAAACTGTGGCCGGTATAGGACTGTACCACTGCTGGGAGCGAGCTTTTTCTCATTTTGAAGCGGATTTGATCATAGTTCAATACGTTGGCCAATTGCTAGTTTGCAGACTTTACACTTTTTCAGAAGCACTAATAACACTCCGACAAGCATGTTCCTCACGCAATTTTCCTTTACCACACACTAACACTTCAAATAATCACTTTTAAAAAAATACCGTACATTTTGGTATCACAATTCCCAATTCAAATTGATTGTTTGCAAAATTGTAGTTAGAAAAATCAATAAGCAATTTTATGTTTGTTATGATGTATTTGTGCAATAGACTTTCGATGAAATAATAATTATGAAACATATTTTTTTGAATTGTTCGTTTTATGAAGTGTTTCTTTATGAAACGCCAGAAAAACTCTCAAACCATAGAATCCTATCTGAAAGTCTTCCCATTCCCTCGCGAGTCGAGATCGCACGTTAGTTTTAGCGCTCGCGCAGTCTCGTCGCGGTATTTGCCAGCGGAACGCGGCTGACCGACCGTTCCGCCACCCCGCGGAACTAAAGTTTAGTTTTGTGTTTTTTGTGTTATTTTATGGTAAGTCATTTTTTATTACACCTTAATTCGGAACATGATTTAAAAAAAAAAACCTATTTTATTAATGCCTCCAAAGTTAAAAGACTAATTCCGTAATATTATTAAAAACATTAAAATATTTGTTAATATAAAAAAAAATTATAAGATAAAAAAAATAAGTTAATTTAAAAAAACATGTAACGGACCACTTAATTTATAAAGAGGAATGTTAGCACCCGAACATGAAATTCTGAATCTCGGGAGCTAACTCCGTCCTAAAATTAAGAGTTAGTTAAATGTTTTTAAGTGAGGCTGTCTTAACCGATATCTAAATTTAATCAGCTATTTACCTGATTAGTTCATAATTAGTGCCGGTTCAGCCGTTCTCAAGTTAAGCATTTACCAACGAACATTATATTATTATTATTTTTATATAATGTATAATAGATAATTACAAAAAATATTACGATCTTTTATTTATTTATTTAATTCTTTATTGCACACTTAAAAAAAAATATGTACAAAAGGCCCCACAGTAAATGAGATTGTAGGCGCGCATCGAAACAAATGTATGTATACATATATATAAATAAAAATAAAAATACAACATACAAATATAATAGTACTAAATATTAATAAATATATAATAAACTATTATAAAATAAAATATACACATAAATAAACATAAATTGACATAAATATGTGCATCCTTGTCAGATGATGAATCAATCTTTTAGCCCCTTACTATACATTTTTTTAAGCTCTGAATGAGTCTCATTTAATGTATCCTAATCGACTTAAACCTTAAAGCTTTTCATAGAAGTCATATGTAAAAAAAAAAAAAACTAAACTCCTCGAATAGTATAAAAACTAAACACCCCTTCCGCAGTTTCAAAAAAAGCACATTGCTACATCGTTTGCAAATTTATATAATAAAATGTCTTAGCAGGTCGTGAAAAACTTATTTTCTTCAGTGTATATATAATATAAAAATAATGAGATGAATGAGACGCATTTAAAGGGTAAAAAGTAGCCCACGTCCATGATGATTACAGCAATACAAAAAACTTTGTAGCAATACACACTTTGAATAACAAAACGATGTCCTGAGCATCGCTGCTTTGGCGTTCATAACTTTGCCACTTTCGATGCCTAAGGCCCTGTAATTTCGCCAGCTGCAAACTGGAACACATAAATGCTTATGCACTACTACTTGGCGGCAGAATATCTAGTACTGCGGTGGTATTCGGAAACATATTTGAACGTATAAGGTACTAAAGGTTTTTCCGACTTATAACAGTTTTTTCTTGGTTTTAAAATATATTTTGTTTTAAAGAACTCATTAACTAAAACTTGTCATACATTCAAATACTTTGTAAAACTAGAAACGTAATTGATTAACTTGTTAGAATTTTTGTACTTGGCGGTAGCTTTTTTTTTTGTCGCAGGAGATCGTTTTGGTAGGTACCACCGCAGTACCCAATATTCTGCCGTCAAGCAATAGTGTGCAAATATTACCGCGTTCCAGTTTGAAGGGTACAAGCGAAATTACATTCAAGTTCAATTCATTTCATTCAATTCAAGTCGATTCAACCCGGGTTTGTTCAAGAAAAATGTGAATAGGTATTTCCTAGGCAAGCGTGCTCCATCTTCGGCCACATCGTCACTTTCCATCAGGTGAGATCGTGGCCAAAAGCAAACCTAGTCCGTTGTAAAAAAAAAAAAGATTACATCAATTACTTTTAAAAAAAAATAATAAATCTATATTGAAGGATATTATAGGATCTATAATATATAGATCTATAGTTTCTACGCAAAGTGATGACAGGTGGAGTAAGGTTGCAACAGAGTGGTGGCCTAGGCAAGGTAAGCGGAGCGTTGGTCGTCCAGCCGCAAGATGGGTCGACGATATTGTCACCGTTGCGGGTCGAACCTGGACCAGATTGGCACAGCACCGAGGCCGATGGTATAACAAGAGAGAGGCCTATCAGCAGTGGGATAAATAAAGCTGTGGACGATGATGATCATAGGATCTATATTCCACTCAGTGCCTAAAATGGTTAATTTTATTACAGAAAAGTTTAAACTTGTAACCGAAATGTTGCTAAGGGAAATTTGAATAAAACCACGTTATCCGACCCTTCCTTCTGCTCTTAGATAAGCTAAGAACAATTTATAACTTTCTTGTCATCGAAAGTGATAGAGGTACATCAATGAAGTTTCATATTTTCTTTTATCATCATTTCTAATAAGTTATTGAACTTTATTGATGTATTTAATAGCTTTCATATTCCGATATATCACAATAGGCTAAGATCAGCGATGGAGAAAGCGCTTTTGACGTTACTGTGGAATGTAATGCCTCTTGATAATAGTTTTATCAAAATATTTATTGTCTTTCATCGTATGAACCGAGTATTGTTCCCTGATAAATACACTCTGGGTACCTTCAAGTCGTGAGTGTTTTTTTTTTCAAATTATTGCATTTGACGCCTTCTCCTCTGATGTTAAGCGAAGATGCGGTCTACGATGGAGCACGCTTTCTAGAAGAAACTGATTCATTCGCAAATTGAAGGCATCCAGTTTGTATCTTTCTAGGAACATCCATTAGGGTGTCAAATTCCATTGCTTAGCGGTTCGCACGATGAAAGTGGCATCAAACCGTTTAATTCGAGTTTTGGAATATCTACCATGAAGCGGTGTTACTTTGCCTTTTAGAGTTACTGGCTGTTCGACAGTAGAATGAGCAGGGTGGAATTAGGTCATACAGATTTGAAGCGCACTCTATAAAAAGTGTATCTGATAAAAACCGACAGACATACAACTATGCGTCGATGCTTAAGGTTTCTTCTAGACAACTGTCCTTCATCATAGATAGCACATCAGGCGAGATGATGGTCAAATACAAACTTATGAAAGCTTCTTGCATGGTGGTAGGGTACTTTCTAGTATTGGCTGTACTCGGCTGGCTACCACCCACAGTGGCAGTTTTTCAAGTTGAAAAACTGCCGCCAAGCCGGAAACGGTGTGTTCCGGCAGCCTTACATGAGAGCCAGTACCATCTTCGACCACACAGTCACTTAAATCAGGTGAGCTGTGGTCAAACACCCTAGCCTGTCACAATATAAAAAAAAAACATATATTGTACGCGTGTGAAGCCGGGGCAAGTCACTAGTGGATTATGTGAAAGAAAATTTTCTTATAAAAAATTGTGACTAAAGTGTTGTGTTTGATATTAAACAAAAGAGTAATTTCAAACACGTACCTACAATTTGTTAGTCAAAAGCGTGGTGTGGCGTAAGTGACAACAATAAAAAGTGGCATGGCGTAACACAGAAGTAAGCAGACTTTAGTTTTAAATGATCTCAAATTTTTTTTGTCATATAGTGATTTGATTGTTTTTTTAATTGTACTTTTTTATTGTCTAACTTTATGTACAAGTGTTCAAATATGGATATACATATAGCTAAGTTTCAAGAGCTTCATCTATGATACGTAGGTATACACGAGCGACCCGCCTAAGATTTCCACGGCTGCACTGTATAAAAAAAAAACAAAAAACTCTATTGTTCCAATCGTTACCAAACCTTACAGGATTCCCCGCTGAGCCATACTGAAAATTTTATCAAAATCAGTCACTCCGTTTTGGTGTCCATAGAGAACATGAACACATTGCTTTTATATATAGACATTCAATATTTTAGAGTTTCAATGCCAAACATTATAAATCTACCTAAAAAAAAACATATTTATATAAAAGTAATAATAACAATAAAATACTTTAAATTAAGTTTAATATGTACATACCCATTATTTACAAATTTATTAAAACAAAACAAAACCTAATCGAAAAGACCACAAGAGGAGAGGAATGTGACCAGAATGTTAACTAATAATTGCCACGCTGGATGGCAATGATTAGTTAAGCTATTAGATTATTAGACTATCACTAACCTACCTAAATAACTAGCCTAGTGATTAGTTAGAACGAGCATTTCAAGTATTAGTACTTAACTGACCTAAAAAGAGACATACATGTCATCTAGTATCTTTTCAGTGACAAAAGTCAACAAATTTTCCATAAAACTTATCGAACATAAAAACTGTAAGTAAAAGCTTATCAAACTTATTCAAATAGTTGCTAGAAAAACACTTGAGTATGCCCAATTAGCACTTTTAGTTTTTAAGTCCGTATTTATATAAAGAAAAAAAATATATTTGGAAATGTCTTTTATCTTACACACCCATAGTAAATTTACATAATCACAATAGTGATACCGCTGTGCTAAATGCTTGCTTGACCATTCAAATTCATCTTAACTAACAAGCATGCGTAGAAATCGTGCCAAAATTTTTGACTGCTTTGATAAGCCCAAATAAAGTCTTGAAAGCCATTCCGTTGCGTAACTGTCACAAGACTATGTGTTATCTTTGTACTGTTTCCATCATTTAATTGTTCACGTGGGAGACGATAATCAAATCACTCATAAGAACATTAAGGGGGTTTTCAAGAGATTTTTTTAGTGTATTTCCGCTTAAAAGTTATATTGTTTACAGCAGTGACGAAGATTTAATTTAATTTGAATATAATTTTAAATATTTATCTAACTTGATTATTTTAAATTAAAATCCTACATAAACTTAAAATCTAATTAAATTAAAAATATCTAATTATTAGGTATTATCATTATTACTTTTAAAATTGATGTCCGGTTTTGGTTTTAAATATTAAGGAATATTTTGGATACATATATGAAATTGTCTTCAAATCAGATAAATATTTAAAATTATATTCAAATTAAATTAAATCCTCATCACTGTTGTAATGAAAATGATTTTTAAGCAGAAAAACCCAAAAAATATATCTCTTGAATACTTAAAATGAACTTCCGCAAAGTAACAAAACGACTGCTTCAATAAATTAGAACGTTGCTTAAATTATTAATTAATTTTAAGCTTATTAATTTAAACCCTTTTATAGTAAGCCCTTATGAGTATTCTTATGAATGATTTGATTATTGTATCTCACGTGGACATGAAATGATGGGATTAATACAAATATAACACATATCACCGATGTTTGTAGCTCCTCACAGTACAAAATATAATCATAATCAATTTATTTGGTATAAACTTTAGACACATAAAAATAAACCCATCGACTCCGAACTAGGTGTCAACTGTATTTCGGAAACTAATGGCTTCTCCCGATATCTTAATCAAACACAAAATGCCAAAGACAGACTTAAAAACAAAACATTTTTTTTAAACAATTACATGAATATTAATCAATATGTATATATAAATCAGCTTTATATCTATATGTGTGTGCACGTGTGGTATATGTGTCTATGCGTGCACGTGTAGTGTGTGCGTGTGTTTGCGTGCACGTGTGTATGTGTGCGTATTTGTGTGTTTAAAATGTAGATCATATTATATGATTTATTTTTATATATGAATCGCAAATTTATTGTTACAATGGACAATTATCATAGATAGCTTTTTTTATGCATTATTCACATTGCAGCATCGCTTCGATGTATAACTTTCATTTGTAACCTCGTCAAAACGTCACCTCGGCCATGATCGGTCAAAAACTTTGGCATGAGCTGTACTTAGTGACTGCATAACCTCAAGTGAATGTTATTCAACGCGGACATCTTAAATAATGGTACGTGATTCAGAGAGTCTCCTCTCTCTACCTTTTACAGCAAACATAGATTTCCTATCTTGCTCGGTTCACTTTCACTGATAGGAAACAGGGAAGTCAAGAGTCGCTTACAATAGATGACCAACATTATTTTTGTGTCAAGTAAACCTTTCGGGTACATAAACGATTCGTTTGTTTACTCAGTAGCGATGATAGCTCAGCGGTTAGTGCGGTCGGTTCACACGCCGGAGGATGTGGGTTCAAATCTCAACAATGAGCTTGAGCTTCCGCTGTAGGACAACATCGCGATGTACATGGGTACTTTTTAGTACACGTCTGGCTAGCTACCATCAAGTTAAAAATTTGCCGTCAAATACCTAATGGTGTGTTCCGGCAGCTCACTTGATAGCCAGTTACATTCTAGCCTAATTTTATTATTGTGTCTAGCACCTTCTATCACACCGTGACTTCAGTAAATTATGGTCAAACACCTAGATTGACAACTGTTAAAAAACCGGCCAAGTGTGAGTCGGACTCGCGCACTGAGGATTTCGTACAAATCTGTAGGTATATAAGTAAAAGTTATGTTTTTTTTTTAAATTGTAATTTATGCTTTTCGCGTTTTTTCCTTTATCTGTGCTATAAGACGTTGCATACCAAATTTCAAGGTTCTGAGTTCACGGGAAGTACCCTGTAGGTTTGATTCCCTTACGATTGTCGAGTTTGCAGCATAAACGGCTGTATCTTTTGATTACATTAGCTTAGAAGTTTGATTTTTTCACAGCCCCAAGGAACAGTAGACCTGAGTATTTGATATGAATTTCAGCTTGATAACTTTACGCGTTTCTGAGAAAAAGGGTCTTGACAGACAGACAGACGGACAACAAAGTGATCCTATAAGGATTCTGTTTTTTCCTTTTGAGGTACGGAACCCTAAAAAGCAAGGAACTTAGGGAAAACGTTTGCTGATGGAAACGTTTATATAATTATTATCACTAGAGTATTAAAAAACAAACATTAATGTAATTATAAGAAGTATATTTTAGGACATTTAGATACGAAAATAGCTCTAAGGTCCCAGTAAATAATATTTCTTGGTATCAGGTATAAAAACAACAATACCTTACTAACAAACAAAAATATCTACATAAATTCCTTTTCCACGACATCAAAAGCTCTAGCGGGCTACCTACGTTTTACCTACATTGTCTGATTTTATAACAGAACTTATTTTTTTCTGTCTGAGAAATCTATTTTTGCATAAAACACTTTTTAGCTTAGGGATAAAAAGCTCTTTATTGTGAGCACTGCAATATTAATTATTCTAAAAGTAATGAGACGAATATGACAGTCATAAAGCTTGTATATCGCTATTGCGGCGATACACAGAGCTTTAAGCAAAACAACGCCCTGGGCTTTGCTACTTTGGCACTCATTATTTTGAAACTTTGATGGTTAGTCTCAATAGCCCTTTATTTTCACTCGTGAAGTATCCGTCAAACCGGAACACAGTAATGTTTCATACTTCTATTGGACAGCCCTGTTGGCTCATTGCTTTAAGAGCTGTAAAGCGTGGGTTCGATCCCCACCCGGGATAAACATTTTGCGGTATAAACAAAATGTTTGTTCTGTGTCTGGGCGTTCTGTATATATTATAAGTAAGTATTTAAAAAAAAAAGACTATTTAAGTATTCTAACTGTTACTTGACTTCCATACTACATAATTAGTAGGTAGTTCCATAGCTTTGCTTAGTTTGGGATCAGAAGGCGCTGTGTGTAATCATCATCATCATCATTATCAGCCATCATTTAAGACATCCACTGCTGGACATAGGCCTACTCCTGGGGGGGTTTTGCCAATTCTCGCCACGCTTGGCAGGCGGGTTGGCGAGCGCAATTAGGTGAGATTGTTCAAGGAAGACGCTGCTGCCCATCATCCGGATTACATCCCTTAGCCGACTCTTACGGCAACCACGGGTAGAGAGGGTGGGGTACTATTCTTACGACGGCACCACCACTAAGTATTGCAACTGTAACACTGGTTGGTACCCATAACAGCGTTCTCTGTCTTTATCAAGCTAACATTAAAGTTAATTACGGAACAGATACTATTAATTAATTATCTTTACGATTATCTCCAGTAGACTTTTACGGTACAAGACGATTAACGTCTTTTAATAAACAGTTCAGTGATCTATTTTGGAAGTTTAATATAAAATGGTTACAAAGGTTTCCGCAACAAAAATATCTTATTTCAAAACTTCAAGAGCATAACTTTCGAGACCTTTTGTGAAAAACTTCCAAACGTTTTTCGTAATTTGACACGAGTGTTTTACAAAGGGAATATTCTTCAGCTTCGGCAAAAGCAACAAAAGCTAATTTATTATTATAATTGTTGCAAAAACAAAGCGAGTGAAGTCATTGTTACGAGACGTTGTCTCGCATAAAATCAAGGAGAAAATTAATCTTGCATTATTCATGAACTTTCTCGCCGACATTACCATTAAGCTTTTAAAATTGATATCCTTAATCATTACTTAGATAGAAAACGTTACACGTGCATACACATGTATCTTTAAACATACCAACTTTCCACGCTTTATCAAACAAAGACGAAACTTGCCGGGTCCATCGCGTTGCGTTGGTTTGAAGGGGTACTGCAGCTAGTGAAATTACAGAGCTGTTGAAACTAACCTTCTAATGTCTCAAAGTAATGAGCGCCAAAGCAGCGATGCCCTAGACTTTGTTTTACTACTCAAAGTTATTTGTATCACTACAATGATCATGGACTGGCGTTATCTCTTACCATCAGGAAAGGGTATCAATCGTCTCATTAATTTTACATTAAAAAAAAATTAACATCCTTAAATATAATTACTCTACCAGAGATAGAAAGTCGTTCACATTAACATGTCTGTTTGACAAGCGAATTTTGTTTCCTTATTTTAAGACATAATAACTAGGTAGCCAGTTGTAACAGTTTATTTTTCTTCTTTACATGATCTTTGATTTGGACAATAGAGAGTTAATGAATTACTTAACCATAATTATGCCTACTTAGCCCACATTAGGGACAGTCCCTCAGTCTGATTTTCGCCATTAAAGCTTCAAATGTCTTATACTTACAAATACTTTACCTTGTAGCGATGATAGCTCAGTGGTTAGTACGGTCGGTTCACGTGCGACATGGGCTCAAACCCCAACAATGAGTTTGAGCTGTCGGTGAAGGAAAACATTGTGAAGAAACGACAGCATGGTAGTGGAGTACATTTTAGTACTCAGCTGGATAGCTACCACCGTCACGTTGAAAATTTGCCATCAAGCACTTAACGGTGTGTCCCACCAGCTTTACTTGAGAGCTAGTTCCATTCCACGCTAAGTGTGTTCACCGTTACTTAACATCAGGTGAGCCGTGTCGAAGAAATTTCGTCTTAATGGTTACTAACTGTCTTTATTTCTTCTTTTCAGGTTTCCGTGGATATAATAAATCAAAATGGCGAATGTTATAGTAAATTCAACGCAAAGTGTCTTCAAAGACACTTATGACTATTATTTATGGACTTTATCACTCTCAGGTAAGTCGACCAATTTAAAAAAAAAAATATAATGTACAAAATTATATATAATAGGTACATTATAATAGATACTTTCTATATAAGAAAAATGTTAGGTTCCTGAGGAATTATCGAAAATATAATAATAAAATAGCGTAAGTTTCATAACTGTTGCTTATATGTTACTTACGCGTGTCAATTCTTTGGAGAGAAAATAAGGATAAGGAGATCTGCCACCAAGTAAAAATTTAGATAATAATAGATATAAAAAGTAATTGCATTATTACGGTGCAATTAAGTGTATTGTATGAAACAATTTATTTTACGTATATTAGGTACAAAAGTTACTGAATCAAAGCAGATGGAAATTTGGGAAGAACCATCTTCACAAGTCTAGAAATAATCTGGCATCTACTTTGGTCAAAAGCTTAGCATTGCCATCCAACGTGGCAATGCTGCCAGCATTCTGGCCACATATCCCTCATCTGACGGCCTTTTTATTTAATTTTAAGTTGGTTTAGTTTTCTCTAGATGTTTTAAAATAAAGTCCAGTAAAAATCTGAGCCCATATAAAAAATATGAGAATTCATCCTTTTTGAAATCGGTCGTATTTTATTGATAAACACTAAAGTTACAAGTCGAATTCCGTAATATCATTTGTAATAATATCATCATGGTGTTTGTGGTCGTTCTCCTCCAAAACGGCTCGACCGATTTTTATGAAATTACATTTATATGCACATTTGGTAGTTATGAGAATAGGTCGTAAGTATATTAGTAAGATTAGGGACAATTCTCAACTCAATCTAAACAAAGTCCAACCAAGTCACGGGCGTAAGTCAAAATGAACTTCCTTAAAATAACGCCTTAATCAAACACAAAACATATATGTGAATAAAATATATAAATGACAATATATAATATAAAAAAACTGTTGGGATTGTTTCAAATGAAAGCTTATTTTTTTCAGATAGCAGAACAAAAGGGTGGCCCCTAGTCGACTCCCCTGCGCCCACCGTGTTCTATACACTAGCCTACCTCTTCATTGTATGGATTGGACCAAAAATTATGCAAAATAGAAGGCCGTTCAACTTAACTTGGCTTCTAGTGCCCTATAACTTAGCAATGGCTGCGCTAAACGCATACATAGCAGTAAGGTATGTATATAAATATAAATAAATAAATAAATATTGTATGACACATTACACACAGCGCCATCTGACCCCAAACTAAGCAGAGCTTGTGCGATGGAAGTCAGATAACTGATAGGATACATAAATACTTTTTTTTTGGAAATACATACTTATAATACATACAGAACACCCAGACACAGAACAAACATTTGTTTATACCAAACAAACATTTGTCCTTGGCGGGAATCGAACCCATGCCCTACAGCTCAGGCAGACATACTCCCAATCAGCCAACAGGGCTGTCAAACATACACACAAAAAATTGCACACGAGGCATAGTTAGTTAGTTGCTTTGTTTGTACAAAGCGCAGGTGAGTTTGTGGATGGAGTACTTTTCGCACCTGTGGGACGGCATTGCCAAGTACCAGCTTGAGGCACTGGTGTCAGTCGAGAGGCGCGCTAAGAGGTTGATAAGTAATGACACTTGACTCAAGTCTCGGCTACAAAGCCTTGAGCATCGACGTAAGGTCTCCTGTCTATTGGCTTTCTACCGGATACATTTTGGGTATTCAAAACTCAAAAAACTCAAAGTGCTTTATTTCCTTTAGACCTTACAGGACTCTTGGACACGTCACACGTCACAAATTATAAACATACTTAAAACTAGGAAATAAAGTGATCACTTTGATCTTTCGTTCACTTCAATCTTTTTGAGGTAAAGTAAAGAAGCGAACAAGAAACCTTTACCTTGTTAGATTGTTAGTTTTATTGTGCCTTGGAGTTGCACGACTTGGTTCCCCCTGCCCTTTTTTACTACCGGACGCCTAGACAAACGCGACCGAGGCGTTACCCGTACATGGTAGACGTTCCCCATTCTTATTCAAAGTGGGGGAGATAAGTCCTGCACTGAAGTCCCACTTGGGGTATTTTGTGGATATTACGTTCCCCATATACGTACTAAGCGCTTCAAATCCACATTCTTTATTCGTATAGCGAGGATGTGGATCTCTTTTTAAGAAAAGAAAGATCCACAAAAAATGCCTTCCTGAATTTCTTGCCGGAGTCTTCTCAGTTGAAGTGTAATTACGAGCCGGTGCCGGTGGTAGATTCAAAAATGTAACTTAACGTTCATAAATGCCTTACCAGGGCCTAAACTGAATAAATGACTTTTTGATTTTGATTTACCAGAGTCTGTGTTTGCCGACTTCATTGATTCAAATTCAAATTTAAAAGTGTTCATCAATACATTTTGGAATTTGAATTTGAAAGTGTTTGTACCGTTGTCGCCATCTATTAGAATTTCCACCAAATATGTCACATCGTACTATGTCCCTGATTAAATGATCAAAGACTACCTCCTATTTCTCTAGAGTACAATTGCTCATCAATAAACATGTCATGGGAGTTTTGGCGGGTACACGGAAAAATTATGTCACACGCTTTATATTGCAAACCTTGTATTATTTCGAGTGCTTATGAATAAAAATAGTGGTGTATTTTGCTGCCAAGCAGTAGTGTTTAAACATTGCTGTGTTCCGGTGTGCAGGATACTGCAACTATCGAAATTAGAGAGCTGTTGAAACTAACCATACAAATTCAAAGTAATAAGCGCTAAAGCAGCGATGCCCTTGATTTTGTTTTGTTACTCAAAGTTTTGGGTATCGCCGCAATGGTCGTAGGCTTGCATTATCTCCCACAAAGAGGAAAGCGTCTCGTTCGTCTCATTAAGTTCACGTTAAAAAATCTAAAATTTTCTTTTTCTATCTATCTACTAAGAGTAACGAAAATTGTACCTACTAACACCTGTCCTTTATGTAATGAACCTTTATTATTATTATCTACTTTAATTTATTTATTTAAATATTTTTGTTTAATAAAACAAAACATGTACCCACATCTTTTGTAAAAAAAAACCTGTTAAATAAGGTGGGGCGTACTCTTGAGAATAACTTAAGGGCGATAGATAGATGTAACCAGCTCTACCTCTAAAAATGTTGATTTCAAGATTTATTTCCATCAAAGGAATAACATAAAAGTAATTGGAACCTTTTATACAAAAATCTTAATAATAATTTTGGGAATCATTTGTAGAATTCGCTTATTTATACAAAAATAAAATGTTTACCAAAGACTTTCTGTATTTCTTACAAAATGAAACGTGGACTTTTAAGAAATGATTTTTAACTTACTAATACTTACTTTATATTTTATCCTAATGACTACAATGAACGCCACTATAGTGGTATATTTTTTTATTTTCAGTGTGTTTTCAACGTTACGTTAAGAATGCTTTTCGCAATTTTTCCTTTACCTGTGCTATAAGATGTTGTTTCGTACCAAATTTCAAGATTAGTTAACGGAAAGTACCCTGTAGGTTTTAATTTCCTTGCGAGTGTCGAAAATTTGCAGCATAAACGGCTGTATCTTTTGATTGCGTTGGCTTAGAAGTTTGATTTTTTCACAGCTCCAAGGGACAGTACTCGTACGAGTAGACGACACGAGTAGAGTACGAGTGTACGAGTATTTGATATGAATTTGAACTTGATACCTCCACGCGTTGTACAAAGCGTTACAGAATCTATAACTTTTGTTTGTGTGTTTGACCAAATAAATAGATGTATTATTATTTTGTTTCAGGTTACTAACTGCATCATTTAGGTTAAGATACAGTTATATATGCGAGCCTTGTCGACAGAAATACGATCCAGACGAACTACAAGTAAGTCTTACTGATATTTGCAGACTGTTTATTGTAAACTTGAAGTTTATTCTTGAACTTAGATAAGTTTGTGTTTTTTACTCTGGTTTTAAGCCGATCATGAAACGTGCTTAGTTTTTATTTCGTAAAATCTAAAGTGTATCATTAAAAATATTACTATTCAATTCAACAATATTTGAAATTTTTATTATACTTTCTGGGAAGTTCTTTTCGCGGAGTTACATCTCTCTGGATTGACAACGCATCAACAATATGCCTAATGTTAGAGGTAAGCTTACCATCAAGCGAAATGCTATTAGCAGGCATTTCGCTTGATGGTGCTTTATAAAAAAATCTTGACAAAGTGTGTGTTGTAACTTAGTATATTGAAAATAATTTATATTTTGCTAATACGGAGCTACAATGTGTAGCGACATTAGTTCAATTGTTAATGCGCTGGGTTACTCAACAACTGGCGCGGGTTTAATTCTCTTCAATGCACTGAAACTTGGAGTAAAACATTCTTATTAAATCGTAAATTATTTATATTTTAATTACTTGCTTATTATTATATTGCTATTTAATCATAGTGGTAGGATACTTTCCATTAGTAGTGTAGCTACCACAAGAGTTGAAAATCTGTTGCAAATAACTTAACGTTGTGTTTCGGTACATTATTTGAGAGGCAGTTTATATTACAAATATTTTGCGTATAGTGCAACACATAGCCTAACAACAATGTATAATAATATGATAGTTTATAGAATGACATGGGCAAGAACTGGCCCGCAGGCTTTGTCCCGTGATATTTGATATTCATTTATGTCCTTTGAATATACAATGTTATGCACATAGCTTTGATCTTACGACTTTATGTACTCCATCGTATAAACAGCAGTTAAAATTTTGTGGTGGTTAATCTGAATAGATGTAATTTAAAGCAGTTTCGGGTGATTTTGGTTTTTACATAACATGTCGTGTTAGGAATTTTTAATGTGGTAAACATCGCAGTGTTCCGGTTTGATGAGTACTGCAGCTAGTAAAATTACAGGGCTGTTAAAACTAACTATCGAAAGTATCAAAGTAATGAGCACCAAAACAGCAATACCCCAGACTTTACCCACTCAAAGTTATGTTTTTTTTTTTTTATGTAACAGTAATGAGACGAACGGGACGTTCTCCTGATGTTAAGAGATAACGCATGTCCATGACCATTGCAGCGATACACAGAACTTTGAGTAGTAAAACAAAGTCCAGAACATCGCTGCCTTGGCGCTCATTACTTTGAGACTAGATGCTTAGTCTCAACAGCCCTGTAATTTCGCTAGCTGCAGTACCCTTCAAACCGGAACACAGTAATGTTTACACACTACTGCTGGGTGGCAGAATATCTGGTACTGCGGTGGTACGTACCTAGACGACCTCCTGCTAAGGAAATCTACCACCAAGTAGTTATGTATATTGCTGCAATGATCATGGACATCCATTATCTCTTACCATCAGAAGAGCATCTAGTTCATCTCAATACATGTAGATAAAAAAAAAATAGTTTGCGAGACAAGGACAAAACATACTTCTCAACCCCCTCCATAACCACCTTCATTATCAAAAATACATGAGCCGTTTAGAATAAAAAAAAAAAATGTGTTACATTTTAACAATTCAGGTCTCATCTAAAGACTTTATAAATTTCTTTTCGTAACAGATAGCAGACGCAGTATGGTGGTACTACTTCTCGAAGCTTCTAGAATTCTGTGACACGTTCTTCTTTATCTTGAGAAAAAAGGATGAGCAGTTGACCTTCCTTCACGTATACCATCACTCTACTATGTTCAGCTTTTGGTGGATAGGCATCAAATGGGTGCCAAGTGGATCAAGTAAGTCTTACTTGTTTTAATTATTACCTTTTTTTATGGCTGACTGGCTAGGTGTTTGACCACAGCTCACCTGATGTTAAGTGACGCTGTGGTCGAAGATGGTAAAGCACACCTAGCCTGGAATGGAACTGGCTCTCAAGTGAGACTGCCGGAACACACCGTTAGATGCTTGGCGGCAGATTTTCAACTTGAGGGTGGTAGCTAGCCAGCCGAGTACTAGAAAGTACCCTACCACCACGCCATGGTTTCCTCACGATGTTTTCCTTCGCCGGCAGCTCAAGCTCATTGTTGGGGTTTGAACCCACGCCCGTCGGCATGCCAACCTACCACGCTAACCACTTAGCCATCATCGCTACAAACCTTACCTATAGGTTACCTATACCTTAATAAAACCTGTCTATGGTTATTGCAGTGTTACCTAGAACTTTGAGTAACAAAACAAAGTCCATTGGATCTTTGTCTTGTCGTTAATAACTTATACATTCAACGATAAGTTTCCCTTGATTAGAAAACCATAGATTCGATAATAATTAGAATGGTTACATCGTTTTCGTTCCTAAGAAATCTTTCAAACGAAATCTACGCCCTTCTCGCGTCCTTATTTATTTTATGCTAGCTATGCTTAGTTTATTTGGGATTGTATAATCGTATCTTAATTTTTCTGGGGTAAAAAGGTAGATTTTGTTTTCTTTTTCTACCATACTACGTTTGTACATTGCATAACCGGCATTGCATGGCATTGCAGATTGTTTTACTAAACGACATTTGCGGCACACGCTCAATGCCGTCACAATTTAATTATTTTTATTACATTTTATTGACATTTTGATTTTATTTTTTGACATATTTTTTTGTATAATAATAATATTTAATTAATATTTTTTATGTATAATTATAAATTTTGATCTATGTATTAATGAGACTTTAGTTGAAAAAAAAATGTGCTAGTTCTCAGGTTTTCAAAAAAGTAGCTTATTACCTCTGTACGAAAATTCACATCGTTCTTTAACTTTTTCTTTGTGTTTGGCGTCGCACTTTGTACATTTGCTAGTGGCAATTGGTTCTTTAATTTCATGAATAATTAAGTGAAAGAGTCATGTTTCACCAAATTAAATCGCTTCCCTCAGTCGTGCACGTAATTCGTCGATTTATAAATAAAACACAACTATTTTTTATGAATAAACGCAAGTTTTAAATCATCATCAGTAATGCAATGATACGACATTTCTGTTTTCCCGCCAAAACTTTTCTTCTTCATCTTTTTGGCGTCGTACTATGTGCATGTGCCAGTGTCAAGTATTTTGATATTTTAAGATAAATCTAGTACAATATGTCAAAGTCACACAAGTCAGAGCCAAGTCTGGTTTACCACAAGCGGAGACACTTTTTCACATTTCCGCCAAAACTTTTCTACTTAAGAAAAAGCTGCAAATAAGTTAAAAACAAAACATTTAGCAATTACAACATAAATAAAAATAAAATATTTTTAATTTAAAAAAAGTACCATAGCTCCCCAAAAATGGCAAATGTTCTCGGAGTAATCTCTTAAAGGATTCATTAAAAAGTTTCATTGCAAATGTTTTTAATATTTTAATTCTATGTGTAATTTGTACGATTCAATTTGCTTTTCATTGGAGTCTGTTTCCGCTTTATGGCTTTGAGTTCAGTATATCGTCCACCTGCGACGACAGTGTCACATCTCGAATTATACAATATTTCGTTTTACTGATATTCTGAATTTGGAGATAATAGAAAGCGGCCTCGCGTTCGATTATCTCAAAATAACGGGATATTTTTTCTACAATAAAAAAGAGAGAAAATATAAAATATCACGATATAACGCTGTCTCGTTTGGTGATCTAGTTGGCTTCGACAGAGTGACAGTTGAGTTCTCACCTAAGCTTCTAGGTGTAAAGTGCTCTCGGTTCTCATAGGAATCACGAGGATACTGCGTATAAAATGTCAACTTCCACATCATCTTCAACGTGACAAATAAACTTATAACCTTATAAACTTATTTTTTTTGCAACAACATGATAAGTTTTCCTTTTTATTTCATACTCTATAATGAAGTTAATTTACTTCCAAATGTGTTTTTTCATTTCAATATTATACTCTAATCATTTCATACATGATAAAGCTATGTTGACATAAATTTAAGAGTTATGCTCATTTACCGTGGTGGTGCCGGCGTAAGAATACCTATAGTATAGTATAGTAGTACCTCACCCTCTCTACCCGTGGTTGCCGTAAGAGTCGGCTAAGGGATGTAATCCGGAAGATGGGCAGCAGCGTCTTTCTTGAACAATCACATCTAACTGCACTCGCCAACCTACCTGCCAAGCGTGGCAAGTATTGGCAAAACCCCCCCAGGAGGAGGCCTATGTCCAGCAGTGGACGTCCTATGGCTGATGATGTGTGTGTGTGCTCATTTAAAAGTCGTTTTCTGTAAAATTATGGTTTTTGAGATGTCACACAGTCATCGCAAGTGGACGATATGAGCTATACTGAATACTATGACTCGCCATTCCTGAAAGCTCACCTACGATCTGATAACCTTTTGGATAAATCTTTGCGAGTAGCATTTACATTGAGAGCATTGAGATTTCTTAGATGTAATCCTTTACATGCAAGTTTCATCATGATGTTTTCCTTCACCGTTTGACGTAATATTTTTTAATATAAAAGTATCGCGGCGTTCTCCTGATGGTAAGAGATAACGCACGTCCATGACCATTACAGCGATACACAGAACTTTAAGTAACAAAAAAGTCCAGGGCACTCCTGCTTTGGCGCTCATTACTTTGAGACATTCGATGGTTAGTCTCAACAGCCCTTAGATTTCGCTAGCTGCAGTACCCTTAACACAGTATGTTTAAACACCGTACCTGCCGTCAAGTAGTAACTTGACGGCAGCATATCTGGTACTGCGGTAGTATCTAGACGACTTCCTGCTAAGGAGATGTACCACCAATTGCTTTTCTTATGTTTTCAGCATTCCTGCCAGCTATGGTGAACAGTGGTATACACGTCCTGATGTATACGTACTATGGTCTGTCTGTCTTCGGACCAGCAGTCAGCCAATACCTCTGGTGGAAGAAATACCTCACTATTTTACAACTGGTGAGTCCGAGATTCAACATACTACCATGTTTGCCAGTTCTTTTTCTTTTTTGTTTTGTAGATGTTCGTTGTTCATTTGCATTTTATATAACATCAAGTCTTTGTTCTGTGGCTGACAGTCTAGGTGTGTGACCACTGTCTGTGTTGCAAAGTCACACGAAGTAAGTCAAAGTCGAGTACAGTAATCCTTCTTATTACATAGATACATAATATTATTAGCGACCCGCCCCTGTTTCGCACGGGTGCAATGTAGATTCTAATGTGGTATATATGCATGTATTATTATCTACATATAAACTTTCTTCTTGAATTACTCTATAGATGGAAACCGCATTAAAATCCGTTGCGTAGTTTAAAAGATCTAAGCGTACTGACCGCGGGGGAAGCGACTTTGTTTTATACCATGTAGCTGGCAGAAGCTAGTGCCCTAAAAAATTGTAATGACTACTAGAAACTTCTACGGAATTTATAAGACAACCACCATTTTCATTTTTAAACATAAACACTCTTACACACAAATTTTGGAAACATACATGGTTTTTTCACGTTAATTATAAACTTCTAATCCATTGTTATTTAGACTTTTATCAAGGTACGCAAGCTAGCTCTCTATTAGTTTATCTTTTCTTTAGATACTGCGATTGAAACTTGTGAAATAAAATAGAAATTTTAAAAACACGAGTTAAGTACAGTCGGGCTCACGCAACTGGGATTCCGTTCAAATTTCATTATATGTATTTACTTACATGCACATTGCACTCTACAAAAATGGAAAACCATGTTTAATTTTTTTTTTATGTGGCATTTAACATTGTAACTGGGCAATCTGCATAATTATGCGAACTTATTGACTTACTCGATAACTAGATTCGTTGGGTTCTATTCCCACCCATGACAAACATTTGTGCGATTTGACGAGCATAAATGTTTGTTCTGTGTCTGGGCGTTCTGTATGTATCATAAGTATGTATTTCCAAAATTAATTGATCTATCAATTGAAATGAAGTCTTAAAAAGTATATAAGTATTCTATTATCTAGTTCCCATAGTACACGATTTGCTTAGTGCTAGAAAGCTCTGTGTGAAATTTGCGAAGGATATTTAATTATTTGTTCACTAAAATTTGTACATTCCAATTAGTGTGAGCTTAACTTGCCCTTGGCTTGGGTTATTATATTAGGTATTCGTTTAGAAATTTTACTATAATGATATCAGATTTCAAATGATTAGGTACGAGTTACTAAGTTTTTGTAGATAGGGTAAAGAATATAAGCAAAAAAGGTAAAATTGACAGTATAATACCTACGTACACAATATTACATTCTGTGAACATTTTGCTATATTCAAAAGTCACTCCAACAAATAACAAAGCTTTCATTATGAGCATTTCTGATTAGCTTTTGGGTACAGAACCCTAAATAGAAAAAAACATTTTTACGTAATTTGGAATATGAATATTAAAATAACCTTGGTTTAAGTTTTTACTTATGGTTCGTTTTACCTAATTCTAATTCAATTGCTTTTCAGGCTTTCGGAGTTATTAAAGGCTTTGCTAAAAGACAGTATAGTGGTTTTAAAGATTATTCAATATTCAACCTTATAACCGTGCACCAAAGGCACTATTATGGGACTTAGTTATGGCAAGATATTCTGACACGCACAAACTTGCGTGTCAAGTTTCAATAACATTGAACAACTTGGTGTAAGCAGCCTTTGGCATACTTCCCTTGTTTTGTCTGGCTTTTGCAATAATTTCTAGATATTGATTACCAAACCTAGCTTGGTTACTGACTGCAAAATATTAGTATTTTTTTTAATAAGAAATACTTAGTCTTACTTTTGACCGCCATCTCGCCTGATGTTAAGTGATGTTGCGATCTAAGATGGAGCACGCTTGCCTAGAAGATACCGATTCACTCTCGACTTGAAGACACCCAGATTATATGTAACGGGGTACACCCACTCAGGGAGCGCATTCCACTTTCTAGCAGTCCGCACAATGAACCTGGAATCAAATCGTTTTGTTCGAGTTTTTGGAACATCGACCATGAAACGATGTCGCTTTTTCGAGTTCCTACCTGACAAATAATATCGGACAAATCTATTAATCCTACTATTTATCTTAGTTCCCATTACAGGCCGAGTGTGTTTATTGTTATAAACTATACAGTCACTTAACATCAGGTGAGCTGTGGACAAACACCTAGCTAGTCACTATTTAAAAAAATCAGAAATATTTGTATCATAAATTTGAAAGTAGAGTATAATCGAGTTAGTACTTTTGTTAAATAAATGCAGCGATCAATTTCCCCGTATTTTAGTTATGTTTGTCACTATTATGTCAAAATGAGAGAAAGAATATGCCCCTGTTAAATAAATAACCTACGATGTATACACATATTCCTAATTTTTAGTTTGCATCTTTATGTTTTAAGAAATGTTTGCACATTACATTTGAGCTTTAACAAAAATTTGTTTTATATAATGCAAACTTCTGGAGTTACTTGTATTAAAAATATTTTCTATCTTCAGATCCAATTCACGTGTGCCCTGGTCCTCGGAGTTAACGGCATCAGGACTGGCTGCGAGTTTCCTCTGTGGATGCACTACGTACTCATCATCTACATGATTTCTTTCATCATCCTCTTCGGAAACTTCTATATGAAAGCTTACATTGCGAAGGTGAGGACCATAGATATAAAACTATATAGAGTTGACCACAGAACTCAAACTCTTTGCCCTTTCATATTTGGAGCAGTGAAATTACAGTATATATCTATCTGTATTGTGTCTATTTGTTTGTAGATATTATGCGCGTAAACAAACGGTCGACATAATTTTTTTTTCATTTTGCTTTTGTCATCGCACTTTGTGCATTTTTCCGTGTAAAGTAATTGATATTTTCTATTTTACAAAAAATAAAATAAGTGAAATAAGTCTCAGTAACAGTCAATCAACAAAGATAGTCAAAGAAGAGTCCGGTCATGCCCTAGTGGCAATTTTACTAAAAAGATAGAGAAGTAAAATATCTTCAAATCTACAATAATTATTCTACTTGAGCTTTATCTTATACCGCAGAACTGCTTCACAAAAAGCAAGGTGTGGTGAAACGTAAATTAATTATGAATAAAAAACAAATCTTCGGCAAACATATATATTTGCAAGCTACATGAAAATTAATATTATATCTCTTGCTCGCACTGATACGTATAATTCGGCACTTTATACATAATAAAATACCTTTTTTAATACAAAAACACTCGAAAAATACTACTTTTGTAATATAATAATCGATGTCGCGTTCGCGCCAAAACTCTTCCGGTTAAACTTACTATAATACTGCGCTTTACGATTTACAGTACAAATACAAATATTATTATTGTTAACACCAATACTACCAGTCAAATTCCGTATAATCATTTCAAATATATCATTAAAAATGTCAAAATTTTAATTACATGTCATTATAAAAAAATATCAATGTAATAATTAAATTAATAATTGGAAGTTTCGACAACCTTGTTGGGAGACCGAATGGCTTCCAATCTATAGGTCCTGGGTTCGAATTGCACGAGACGCACCGCTGTCTTTTCTAAGTTATGGCCGTATTGTTAATCGCGTTTGTTGTATGGGAGCCCCCTTAAATATTTATTTAATATTGTTTTTAGTATTTGTTGTTATAGCGGCAACAGAAATACATACGAGTAATTTGTGAAAATTTCAACTGTCTAGCTACCGCGTTTCTTGAGATACGGCCTGGTGACAGACAGACGGACGGATAGACAGACAGCGAAGTTTTAGTAATAGGGTCCCGTTTTTACCCTTTGGGTACGGTACCCTAAAAATTACAATTATTACGACAACACTTTAATTGGTATCCCATTACAACGTAAAAGAAGGTCAAACAAACAACTTTCATTTTACAATATTTAGTAAGGACTCGATGCCAAGAAAATTAGAAAATCATAACACATTTCACGTCACTTTGATAACTCCATAAGTACAAGCACCTACTCATTGCGTTCTCGTTTAGTCAAACAGCAAAGCCCATTTTCTCGAACCCAATTAAACCTCACTTTACAATATCGATTTCACGTTCCGGTCTATCAGAAAACAGCTGTATCAACGTAATTATAAAAATTACTTCATCTTACGTCACTGTTACGTAACTGTGAAAGTTACGGTAAGCAAGTTCCGTTATGTCAGGTGGTACTTTCATATTTATATGAAGGTTATACAACGAAGGCATTTACACCGAGTACGCCCGGACAGAGGGCCTATCATGACAAATTTGCGAAAAAACTCGTCAAGTTTTCGATATAATAGATGCCAAAATAGCGTTTTTTTTTAAATATCTGACAGGCTTGGTGTTTGACCACAACTCACCTGATGCTAAGTGACGGTATGGTCGAAGATGGTCAAGCACACCTAGCCTAAGTGATGCTGCCGGAACACACCGTTAGATGCTTGGCGGCAGATTTTCAACTTGAGGGTGGTAGCTAGCCAGCCGAGTACTAGAAAGTACCCTACCACCACGCAAAATGAAATGAGTCAATGAGTTAATGAGTCTTTTAAAAGATTCCTTCAGCAAATAACGTGATTTCTACTTTTTTACAGGGAAGCAAATGTATGGAAGTGCGGTACGGACAATGTCTCGACGATGAAGAAACCATCGCGGCGAAGAAATTAAAAAACAACTGAATAATATAAATTATAAATAAAATTAATTTATTTCCCTAGTTTATGAAAATATGTATATCGCTCTCTAACTTGTACAACTTTTGTATAGAATATTAAATTAATTTGTTTTGGGTACATAGTTTTGTTGTTGTTTAAATTTCCTTGTGTTTGGAACGACGAGTCATAGGTAGTTTAAAAGAACTAACATTTTAATTATTAGCAACGTAGCCATCATGTCATCAATATTTTGCCTGCCACCTTTATCTCTGCTTCATAAGATGTAAGGCGTGGATTCGATTCGCGCCCAGGATAATAATCTATATCTTTAAACGAGCAATTCTTGTATATATATATATATATATATATATATATATATATATATATATATATATATATATTCTGAATCTCGGAAACGGCTCCAACGATTTTCATGAAATTTAGTATGCAGGGGGTTTCGAGGGAGATAAATCGATCTAGCTAGGTTTCATTTTTAGAAAACGTCGTTTTATCCGTGTTTTCAGCCGAGCAAATGACCGCATCCAGGTACTTTAAGTGATAAACGCAGACGCTTATTCCGTGTTATGTATGCACAGAAAGATATACTAAGTATTCTATCAGTTATTTAGTTCCTTTTACAAGCTTTACTTTGCTTTTTTTTTTAATGTCTGACAGGCTATGTGTTTGACCACAGCTCACCTGATGTTAAGTGACGGTGTGGTCGAAGATAATAAAGCACACTTAGCCTGGATTGGAACTGGCTTTCAAGTGAGGCTGCGGGAACACACCGTTAGATGCTTGGCGGCAGATTTTCAACTTGAGGGTGGTAGCTAGCCAGCCGAGTACTAGAAAGTACTCTACCACCACGCTATGGTTTCCTCACGATATTTTCCTTCATCAGCAGCTCTAGCTCATTGTTGGGGTTTATACCCACGCTCTTCGGCATACGAACCTACCGCACTAACCACTGAACCATCTGATACTGCGGTGTTACCTATCTAGTCGATCTCCTGTTAAGGTGATCTACCATCAAGTCACAATACACAATAGGTAGTCATTGCTACTCAGTTCGTCGAATTTGATTTGTTTGTTTATTCAACGAGCTTTTGTTTCCCAGAAGGTACAATATGAGTGTATTCAAAACCAAAATAAACAAATGTACACACAGTGTTGCCAAACAAAAATATCGTGCAATGTCGACACGAAGCCACGAGATTTCTCTGGAGACGCTTGTTACGGGAGATTTGTTTCATACTTAATGCGCATTTTTATACAGCGACTCCATTTTTTTTACTGGTTTTATCAATAAAAGAAAAAAAATACATTCCTTGCCTTCACATCGATATTTAAATAACAAAAAAACAAAAATAATATTAAAAATGTCAATATAATAATATGACAAATACTAACTTTGTCATATACTTTTGCCAATATAAATAAATGTCAATAAATATCATAATCATCATCATCAGCCATAAGACGTCCACTGCTAGTCCTGGGGGGGGGGTTTTGCCAATACTCGCCACGCTTGGCAGGCAGGTTGGCGAGCGCAATTAGGTGTGATTGTTCAAGGAAGACGCTGCTGCCTATCTTCCGGATTACATCCCTTAGCCGACTCTTACGGCAACCACGGGTAGAGAGGGTGGGGTAATATTCTTACGCCGGCAAATAAAAAATATAAATATAAAAAATATAATTACTATTATAGTAATTCATTAATCTCTTATCTTGAAATAATCGCGTACTTTGAGAACTAGATCACCGATTTAAACTTATTTCCTTTTTGTAGGATTCCGTACCCATAGGGTAAAAACGGGACCCCATTAAAATATTATAACAACAAACATTAAAAACGAAATAAAATAAATATTTAAGGGGGCTCCCATACAGCAAACGCGATTTTTTGCCTTTTACATAGATAATGGTATGGAACCCTTCGTGCGCGAGTCGACTCGCACTTGGCCGTTTTTTTTTGTAAATACTCACAATACCTACTTATAACACATACGGAACACAATCAAAACAAGTATCTATGTTTGTCACAAAAAGTTTGTTTGTTTATAAAGACAAATTACAGTAACGTGCCTAGAAAAAAAAAACGTTTTTTAATACCTACTTTTATTATTTTCTGGGAACTGTGTCACTAGCGTAATTTAATTGCATAGAAATTGCAAAAAATTCTTATTATGTTAATGACAATCAAATGTATTAAAAAAACTGTTCCCGTTCCCACCAGGGGCGCTGTTCCATTTTCTGTATATTTTTTTAATCATTATCGTTAAATCTCGTCAATTGAAAAGCTTGCCAGTCTGTATTTATTTCTAATGTACTTAATTAATTTTATTAGTTCATTATGAATATTAAACATTCACGAGCGAGCGAATCATAATAATCAATAAGGTACTAGGAATCACAAGAAATTGTCTAATCAAATCGGCATGTTCATAAATATCATAGGAGATAATTTCGACTTACGACGTCGAGCGGATAAGTACGTAATCCACAGTAACGACATATGTATTTCGAAAATAGAAAGGTCTCGGTTAGTGACCGTAGAACTAGGATTATTGCAGGAATCTATATACATAGTATGAAACAAATACGCTTTCCGTCGTCTGTACGCTTAGATCTTTTGAACTCGCAACGGATTTTTATGCGGCTTCCAACAATAGACAGAGTGATTCAAGAAAAAGGTTTATATGTTTAACACATTCATATTCCCAGTCAGCCCTATTTTTTATAAACTGGCCATCTGCTGGGCGCGGGTCTCTTCTCATTGTGAGAAGGATAAGGCTATAGTTCACCACGCTAGGCAGACTTCTCACTACTACGAGAACTTTTTTTTCTGAGACATGTATGTTTCCTCACGATGTTTTCCTTCACGTTTGAAGTTAACGACAATACGCACATAATCTAGAAGAGGCAGAGGTGCATGCCATGGGATTCGAACCCAGAACCTCCAGATTGAAAGTCAGATGCGGTCTCCCAACTAGGCTGCTGAAACTTCACATATGCACTTCTCATATTTATGCATATGCACCACATTAGTAGGGATTCACATTGCATCCGTGCGGAGCCGGGGCAGGTCGCTAGTAGATTATATTTTATAGCACACTTTATATTCAAACCTATTTTAATTCTAATATATATATATATATTTTAATCATTACCATCTATCTTCTCTTCTAAATATATATAACTCAAAGGTGACTGACTGACTGACTGACTGACTGACTGACTGACGTAGTGATCTATCAACGCACAGCCCAAACTACTGGACGGATCGGGCTGAAATTTGGCATGCAGGTAAAGGTATTCTTCTAAAGAATAAAAGAATATATATATAAAAGAAACTTCCGCTTCTAAAGGTATTTTTTTTATCGTACAACCACGGGCCCTTTTTCCCACAGCCAGCCCAAGAAACTTATAATGTATATTAAGCATAGAATATTTTCTTTGTTTCTATCTTGATTTACTCAACTTGTCAATGAGTAGCTCAGTGGTTAGGATGGTCAGTTCACACACCGAAGGATTCATATCCTAACAATGAGCTTGAGCTGTCGGTGAAGGAAAATTTCCTGAGGAAATCATAGTATTGTGGTTGGGAACTTTCTAGTCGGCTAGCTACCGCCGTCAAGTGGACGTAAGCTGCGCTAATGATAATATGTTTTGGCAGCCACAGGTGAGTTGTGGTCAAATACATAGCCTGTCAACCAAAGAAAACAATTTATTTTTATAAAGACAGTTCAAATAGAAGTTTCAAAAATTTATTCTTAAATCCACAAAGCGTCACAATTGAATGGTGATTTAAAGATAAAACAATTTTTATAATTTTGGTTGGTTTCACGGTATTTATTTTCCTCGATGACGGTTCGAGACACACTGCTCCGGGAAAATGTTCCCGATAAAATGACAGTGCGATATTCGCGCAAAATGGCTCGCAACAGGTTTTTTGATGTGAAACATCCATTGGCGCAGTTTGGCAGTAAAACCGACTCGTATACCGTCTTTATTCCGCCTCTACGCCACTACTCTCAATTTCCTTGTGTGGAACACCGTTGCTTCAAACGCACTAAGCGTTTTCAGACCACCATCCTTGTAAGAACTGCCGATGTATGGAAAACTATTCAAGTCAAGGAATGTAAATATAAACAGTTCTTTCTCTACATCTGTTGGCACTGTGCTCTCGCCATGTAAGCAACCTTCTGCGCTCTCTGTACCACTTCAGGACAACGCTTGCGCCGCACCAGCCGGCAATCTTGGAAGAATCCTTCATTGCGGGGGAAGCCGTTACTACCATCGCTGAACGTCACCAAGCCTGAGAAAGAAATAGTTTTTTTTTTCTTTTAGCCTTGCACTTTGATGTGATTTTGATATTTTTAAGTTATCATTATCATCATCAACCTAGCTTAGTCCACTGCTGGAAATAAGTCTCTCCCAGTACACGCCATTCAGCCTGATCTTCAGTTTTTCGACTAATATTTAATATATTTACATTCACAAACAGACAGTTCAACAACAGCAACAACAGTTCTGGAGTGGAGACCACGGACCGGCAAGCACAACGTAAAAGGTGGACAGACGACCTAATAAAGACCGCAGGAACGCGCTGGATGCGAGCCGCTTTTAAACGGTCTTTATGGAAGTCAATGTGGGAAGCCTATGTCCAGTAGTGGACGTCCTACGACTGACGATGATGACGATGACTCAAAAACACATAAGTTTTTGAAACTATTATTTACAATGGAACGCTATGAATTTTCCAAGCTCCCGGCATGTAAAACAAGAAAATAAATAATATTTCAAAGTTTTTGGATGATTTTTGTTTAATGAGAAATAAATAAACAAATGTAATTGTATATGTGGTTTTAAGGCTAGAGTGAATAGATTTCTTCTAGATTGGCGTGCTCCATCCTCGGCCGCACCGTCGCTTTCCATCAGGAGAGTTGGTGGCCAAACGTAGATCTGTTTAATATATATATATATATACTAGCGACCCGCCCCGGCTTCGCATAGGTGCAATGTAGATACTAATGTGGTGCATATACATGTATTACCTACATATAAACCTTCCTCTTGAACTCTATCTATTAAAAAAACCGCATTAAAATCCGTTGCATAATTTTAAAGATTTAAGCATACATAGGGATATAGGGACAGAGAAAGCGACTTTGTTCTATACTATGTGATATATATAAAATCTCATAAGACATTACACACGGCTCCATCTGACCCCAAACTAAGCGAAGTTTTGTACTATGGAAGTCAAATAACTGATAGAACACTTAAATACTTTTTTAAATACATACAGAACACCCAGACACAGAACAAACATTTTTTTATAACACAAAATGTTAGCACTACCTCTGTACTACAAAGTATAACCGGTCTTATAATATATAACTACGTATAACTACATTATAATATATATGGTATAACTACTTTTTGTCCTGGATTCGATTCCCACCAGGTAGCTCTTTGTAAACTGTACACTTTTTCAGGATAAGAAAAATATCCTACGTAATACTTCGGGTATAAATAAACTACCCTCTTTATCTAAATTGATTTAGCTACTATCCAGTTAAACGGAAACAAACACACGCACATCCTCTCTCATATTTAGATAACGCTAACAATATTCAATAACGCCTGATAAAAGCTAAAGAGCAAAATCTTTTCTACACTAAAGGCGCTATAAAAAGTAAAATATATTTATGGGCTTACCCGTGAACTGAGAACATAAATTCACACGTGCACACAAACATATACTACTTACATATAAATGATTATCTTTTTACATATCGTCTACTTGCGACGAAAATGTGATATCTCGAATTATAGGATTTTTCGTTTTACTGATGTTCTGAATCGCGATCTCGCGTTTCTACAGTAAACAACAAAGAAAAGAGGAAAAGACAATACATCATGATATAGCGCTGTCTCGTTTGGTGATCTAGTTGGTTTCGATACAGTGACAGTTCAATTGTCACCTAAGCTTCGAGGTGTGTAGTGGTTCACATCATAAGGATACCACTTATTAATTGTCAATTCATATCAAAACTTCGAACCACATCATCTTTAATGTGGGACATTTTACACAGCGCCTTCTAGCCCCAAACTAAGCAGAGCTTGTACTAGATAACTGATACTTTTTTTGGCAAAAAAATACAGCACACCCAGAACAAACATTTATCGTCACATAAACGTTTCTTCTGTTGGGAATCCAACACACGCCCTAGCAGATATTCTATCAAATGAGTTAACACGCCAGTCCAAGGTAGATAAAGTAGGTCGTAGTCATTATTACTATCACTACATAAATTATAAAACAAAGTCGTCCGCCGCGTCTGTCTGTCTATCTGTTCACGATAAACTTAAAAATTATTAAACGGATTGTCATGCGATTCAGCAATAGATAGAGTGATTCGTGAGGAAGGTTTAAGTATATAATTTGTGAAGGATTTGTAAAAATTGGTTGAAAATGATGATAATTGTTGGAAGTGTTGGAACAAGTCAAGCCACCTGGGAGCTTTAATCGAAAACCCTTTTAAGACATAATATAACAATGCATGGTGGAATATTCCTCTTTAATAGATCTACAAAAAAGTTTGCGGTGGCATATAAATCTACCTTTTAAGGTTAGCTTATACCCATACTTACTGCCCATGCGAAACCGGTGCGTGTCGCTAGTATAAGATATTTTTGATTTTATACGTGCTAATAACTATTACTGGAAATAAATCTCTTTTTAATCCAAAATATGCTAACAGTTACGACATGCTTGGATCAAAGAGGTACTCATTGAGGAATCGGAAGCGAAAACCGCGCCTTTCGGTCAATTCAAGTGACAAGGGTATCTCCCTCAGGATCAATGAGTTGAATTACAATGAGCAACCTCAGTCGAAACTGGAATACGTAACATAACTGGTTAGAGCCCCTAGAGTCGGTCGAATCTTTACCACCCCTTTTAATATCGGACGCTCAGACAAACTTGACCCAAGTGCTATATCTACAAGGCGATATTCTCCACATTTGAGAACGGACAAATCAGTTCGATTCCATAAATCCATATTTTGTAGTGACTATAGCTTAGTGGTTATCGTAGTTGGATTGCACGGTGGAGAGCGTGGATACAAATCCCAGCAATGAGGGTACCTGTAGACCTTCGTGTCTTGGTCTTTGGCCGTGGTGGTGCCGGCGTAAGAATAGTACCCCACCCTCTCTACCCGTGGTTGCCGTAAGAGTCGGCTAAGGGATGTAATCCGGAAGATGGGCAGCAGCGTCTTCCTTGAACAATCACACCTAACTGCGCTCGCCAACCCGCCTGCCAAGCGTGGCGAGTATTGGCAAAACCCCCCCAGGAGAAGGCCTATGTCCAGCAGTGGACGTCCTATGGCTGATGATGTGATGTGATGTGTAGACCTTCGCGTTTCTTACTATATCTATAAGAATAAAAAGGGTCAGAGGCATAATTCAAATTCAAATAAAAAAATAAAACGAATTGGCTAAAGTTAAGAATCTGGCACAACAGAACCAGCTTCACTTGAGGTCCTAGGGGTTTATTCCATCTCCAACAACACCGCTGGAAGGCCTGGCAGAAATGTGTTGAAGCGTGACTTTTAATGACGCTTTCAAATCTTCATCGAAATCTGTAGTAAAGTCACCGCTACTGTAGGTCAAACTCAGATGATAAGTAATGAGGCGAACGAGATGCTCGCCTGAGTGGTAATCATTGAGTAGTAAAACAAGGGCGTCGCTGCTTTTGCGCTCATTACTTTGTGACATTTGATGGTTAGTCTCAACAGTTCTGCAATTTCGCTAACTGCAGTACCTTTCAATTCTGATTACAGCGATGTTTACACTCTACTGCTTGGCGGCAGAATATCTGGTACTACGATGGTACCTACCTAGACGACGTCTTGCTAAAGAAATTTACCATCAAGTAAACTTAGAGTGCCGTGGTAAGAATAGTACCCTGCCCTCTCTACCCGTGGTTGCCGTAAGAGTCGGCTAAGGGATGTAATCCGGAAGATGGGCAGCAGCGTCTTCCTTGAACAATCACACCTAACTGCTTTCGCCAACCCGCCTGCCAAGCGTGGCGAGTATTGGCAAAACCACCCCAGGAGGAGGCATATGTCTAGCAGTGGACGATCTATGGCTGATGATGTGTGAAGCTTAGAGTTATACTTGACTTTTGTAAATATCGAAGCCCTTGACAAATAGAAAAATTGAAACGTCCAAAAAAAAAGAATAAGTCAATACCATCAGTCGCAACCTGATCTTCGATTAGATAATATGTGGTCAAAACATAGTAAAAAACAGTTTCAGGCCGAATATAGGTATATAGGTACTAATATGCAATCTGGCGCTACCTTACCAAGTCCCCAAACTCTTCCACCGCGGAATTCCCCTTCAAACTTCATGCCATCAGCGCGCCAAAACACTCCATGCCCGTGGAACCAGCCTTGCATGAACTCTCCTTCGTATCTGCAATCAGAACCAAAATTTATGTAAATTAGAATTTTTTTAATGGTTAACAGGCTAAGTGATTAACCACAGCTCACCTAATGTTAAATGATGGTGTGGTCGAATATGTCAAAGCACACCTATCCTGGAATGGAAATGGTTCTCAAGAGACGCAGCTGGAACACGCCGTTAGATGCTTGGTGGATAATATTTAGTTCTGGTTGGAACTTTATTTTAAAACAAAAAGTTTAGTCTTTAATGTTGCCATTAGTTTAGTCATTAATACAGATAACTTTATTGTTTAAATATAAAAGTTTAAATAATTATTAGCATACCAGTATGCTGTATCGTAAGGCGTATCGTAATCGTACAAAATATGTAAATAGCATTTATAAAGATGCCGTGGTGGTGCCGGCGTAAGAATAGTACCCCACACTCTCTACCCGTGGTGGCCGTAATAGTCGGCTAAGGGACGTAATCCGGAAGATGGGCAGCAGCGTCATCCTTGAATAATCACACCTAACTGCGCTCGCCAACCCGCCTGCCAAGCGTGGCGAGTATTGGCAAAAACCCCCCCAGGAGGAGGCCTATGTCCAGAAGTGGACGACCTATGGCTGATAATGTGTGTGTGTGATTAATATGAGCGGTTAACTGTTGATAAAAATATCATGCGCCCGCGATTTTTTAATGATCAATGCTTTCTATTGATTTGGGGAGTGGTCTGATGACTGGTACCTAAGACCTACTGAATTATTTTTTAGCATTTAGTAGATTATATATGTCGCAGGCAATTTGTATGATTTCGCTTTTTACAAACGGTATTGCCCGTTTAAAAAGACTCGCAGTTTTGAAATATGCCGAAGACATATTGTAAATTGCCTTGCCACTATATAAATTTGTAATAAGCAAAATCATAATTATGTACAAACTGCCTGCGACAAAATCATCATTATTATCTTTATTTACAATAAAATCGTTTCACAAAATTATGTAGACACTCATGACGAAGTTATCTTTGGGAAGACAACTAAAATACCTATATAAAAAACTCGACATAAGATTACAAAATTATGGAGACTAATATATTTTTTTACCTATTTAGTAGTAAAAGTGGCAAGTAAAGCTCGTAAAGATAGTAAGTTTCTACTTGGCATTCAAATACTTTATTATTTTTAGCTTACTTATCTTTATGTGGCTGTTACCACTGGTTTATCTACAAAATGATTTCAGTACAGTTTACAGTACCCACGTAAACAGTTTCTAAAGGGTTTTTTACTATGTTTGACAAGCTAGCTGGTTGACCACAGGTTGTTGTTAAGTGAGAGCATGGTCGAAAATAGTAAATACACTTAGCCTGGAGTATGGAACTGAGTCTCAAGTGAGACTGCCAGAGCACACCGTTAGATGCTTGGCGGCAGGTTTTTAAGTTGAGGGTGGTAGCTAGCCAGCCGAGTACTAGAAAGTACCCTACCACCATGCTTTATCAGCAGCTCAAGATTATTGTTCGGGTATGAACTCATGCTCTTCGAACCGACCGCGCTAACCACTGAGCTATCATCGCTACTAAAATTAAGGGTTATTTTAAAGGTTATTTAAATTTTCTTTGTATTGACCGTGGTCAAGAGTTTTATAGTTACAGAAAACCTGAAAAAGCATTGTCCAATTACTCACTTGAGTGCCTGTTCCATTTCAGGCCAAGTGTTCACCATCTCGACCACACCGTCACTTAACATTAAATGAACTGTAGTGAAACACCTCGCCTGTCAGCCACAAAAACAAATTTCAACATTTATTTTGCCCTTGCTAGTTGGGACCAGAGACGATAAAACATGAATTATAACAAATACATACCAAACTTTTAGCGATGAGAGCACAGTGGTTAGCGCGGTCGGATCACACAAGGGCGTCTGTTCGAAACCCGACAATAAGCTTGAGTTGCCAATGAAGAAAAACATAATAAAATCATGTCAAATATTGGGCTGTCTAGCTGCCAACGTCAAGTTGAAAATCTACCGCCAAGAGCCCAACTGTGTGATTTTCGGCATTTTAACTAACCTTACCATTACACGGAGCTATGGTTTAACACGTAGCCTATTACCCTTAAAAAAAATACACAATCCTAGACCCACTTAGCTCCATCAGGGAAAGCCATGACTCCAAGACCGGAACACAGTCCTCCGATGAGAGCTCCGTCGTATCTTGTTCCGTCTGGTAGGACTAGATGCCCCATCCCATGTTTCTGCCCTTTGGAGTTCCACTCGCCAACGTAGCGAGTCCCATCTTCGTATTTGTACGCTCCAGTCTTTACGACCCCAGGGTCCGCAACTGAATAAAATAACAAGTAAAATTTTAACAATAAAAACCGACTTCATTTTGTTTTCTCATGCTATTGTCAGAACTGGACCAACTGGAACCACAAAGAAAGCACCAGCTATCAAATAAAATAGAATCAACAAAATCGGTTCCCGCAGTCGAAATTTCTCAGGTACCAACCATAAAAAAAATACGTGTCGAATTGAGTAGGTACCTCCTCCTTTTTTGAATTCGGTTAAAACATATAAAGACAATTACTGTGGTCGTGTAAAAATGATTATACTCGTAGATGTACAATAAAAATAGGGTTGCTAATGTTTTTGTAATTTTTGTGTTAATGACATACATAGACATTACTGCGTGCGTTGTTTAACTTATGATGAAATGTATGTAGAATTAAAAAAAAACATAAACCAAACATACAAAACATAAACAAGCTGAAGAGCTTTAAAAATCTATAATCCGAATGCAAATAAAATAGCTATTTTATTAATGGAAAAAACTTTTTAAACCAATTTATTATTCCTAATTAAATTTAAACATAACTTAAATATATTTTTGTAATCCCCTTTTAATTTCCTTTAGTTTGATACCCTACTTGATAGGTTTCGTTTTTTTTTTTAAATTTAACATAGGTATTACTATTTCGTGCCAAAAATACACCATCCTGATTTTTTTAAGCACCCTCTAAGGACACTTGGGTTATTGAGACGAATCTAACGATACCTTAATTGTCGTAATCCATTCGGCCGTTTGGAAGATACAAGGTTATAAATAAATTTATATACATACATATATACATATACAAGATACACGCGAAATACCTTCCTTGGCAGTCGGGTAAAAACAAATTTTAATGCGTTGATTTTATAGAATCGTGTTATTAATTATTATCAACACTATCACCATCTTTTTTTGCAAGAATGTTTTTTTAATTATTATAACTGACAGGTTAGGTGCTTGACCACAGCTTACTTGATGTTACGTGACGGTGTGGTCGAAGATGATAAACATAGCTAGTCTGAAATGGAACTGGCTCTCAACTGAGATCAGTTAGATTAGTGAGTGAGTTAGATGCTTGACGGTATATTTTCAACTTATTGGGTAGAGAATACTATACCATCACGCTATTTCCTCGCGATGTTTTCCTTCACCGACAGCTCAAGCTCATTGTTGGGGCTAGAACCCACACCCTTCCGCATGCAAACCGACCACACTAACCATAGATCTATCATCGCAACAGAATTATACCCAGTACTTCCGCATCAAGAGTTGATTTCACTTGGAACTTTAAATGAATGTTCTTGGACTTTTATTTGAGCCAAAATAAAACAGAAACCTACCATCCACCATTGTGACACAAAACTAACTAAAACCAGCATTTACTCTAACAGCAGTTGTAGGGATTCCCTCCGTAATTAAATTACGAGACCTTCATTGTTCTGCAGTTTCAAAACCGGTAACTATATAACTTAGAAAAGATTGTGGTATGTGCCATGAAATTAGAATCCAAGACAGTCAAATTAGAAGGTCTGCCAACTATCTGCCGATACTTCATTAGAAGCTAACTTTTAATTATGGACATCCGTATTGCAATCAACTTTCAGCTCAATCAGACAGATGAAACTAATAAAAAAAAACTTGCAATAAATGAGAACTGACATGCTCGCAGACACATTTATGACGCAAATAAATGTTTAATAACGCTAACTGACACATAAATCATCCGCGCAAACGCTCACTTAAACAGGGAAGCACGAATCGACAACGTGACCAATAGCAACAAGGAATGTTCAAGAGCACGTAAATTGATTCTTCCTACTTCACAAATTGGTGCCACTTGACACCTATTTACTCATCTCAGATGCTTTTGCTTCTTATGACTTATGATTATGCAGGGTTACGCATAACAGTAGTACTTTTTCTTATTGTTGACTGGCTAGACGTTTCACCACAGCTCACCTGATGCGGTGTGGTCGATAATAAACACGCCTAGCCTGAAATAGAACTGAATCAAAGTTGTCACTTTGAATGTAAATATATTTTTAGGAACATACATATTATAGTCGAATATCCTTAGGTACGTTCCAAACGCTTTGACTCTACGTTTCTCTTCCAAAATGAAACACGGTGCTAAGGAATGGAATAAGGTGCCGGCTTCCTTGTTTCCTGGGAGATATAATCTGAATCTTTTCAGTCAGAGTGAATAGGTATCTTCTAAAACATCGTGCTTCATTCCTTTTTATTATTGGACTGGACAAAACGTCGCCCGTAGGTACATATTTACAACTCTACGTCAGAGTCTGCGTTCCCGGAAAATTACAGCATAAGTGTCTTAAAATCCAAAATCAATAGCTTCCTTCTAAGTAAGCGTACGCCATTGTTTGACATCAAGCAGGGTGTGGTCGATCACAAACCTATTTAGTGTAAAAAAAAAAGCAAAAGTTGTAAAAAATATTGAATTACGAGTTGCGAGTTGTAAGTTGCGAGTTGCAAGTTACTTGTTGCGAGTTACGGGTTACGAATTTTAAATATCACTGTTTACACTGGAACCAAATAAAGAGTTTGACAACTTTCCAATAGGTTCCATGTAGGTTAGTTTTATAAAATCTATAAAATATATATGTATTACAAATAGATATATCGAAAAATTAGAACACCTAAGCTTTTGAGAACCCTTATCTTCAGTAACCAATAAGACTTATAACAGGCACATTAAATATCAAACATTTTAGATTCGTGTAGATCAAGTAATAAGTGAATAGCGTTTTTAGTAGGTAATCATTAAAAGAAGCGTCAGATATTCTGTGTCTCGGATAGAATGATCTCAAATTTATATAATAATACTAACATTTTTACTAAAAAGCGTACTGTTTGATAGGATAACACAACACTAAGTAACAGAGAAAAAATGTTAATATTTATGTGTAAAGAGGGAAGGTATTTCATTATCAGTCTATCGAAGTTTATTGCTGGACATAGGCCTCTCCCAAGACACGCCACTCAGCCCGTTCTTCGGCCTTTCGCTTCCATCCACCGCGAGCTGTCCTACGTATATCGTCACTCTATCGAGTCTCAGGGCGTCCAGTGTTTTAGGAAGTGTTGTAATGATTATAGCTCAATGGTTAGCGCGTTCGATTCACACACCGAAGGGTACACACCCCAACAATGCTTGGGCTGTCGGTGAAGAAAAAAATTGTGAGACAACCATAGCGTGGGTGTAGGGTACTTTATAATACTCTATCGGCTAGCTACCAACCTTTATGTTGAAAATCTATTGCCAACCTGCAACGGTATGTTCTGACGGCCTCACTTGAGAGCCTGTTCCATTCCAGACTAGGTGTGTTTAGAATCTTCGATCACACCGTCAGTTAACATCAGGTAAGCTTTAATCAAACACCTAGCTGTCAACATTAAAAATAAACCCATTGATAATGAACAATTAATACAACAACAACATTGATATTTAATTGAACTTATTATTATTGTTGACTATTTTTTAATAGTAATTACAAATAAACAATTTCATAATATAGGTACACCTGTTTCAAAAAAAGGTTTTCTATTCATTAATGGATGTAAATATAACTTATTATCTATATCTATAAAAATTTCGTGTCACGGTGTTTGTGGTCGCACTCCCCAAACGGCTCGACCGATTTTTATGTTTTTTTTTAATGTATATTTGGTAGGTATTAGAATAGGTTGTAAATTATATTTCATACCGCTAGGTGATTAGGGACAATTCTTAACTCAACGTGGACAAACTCGCGGGGGTACGGTAGTTAAAAAAAAAAAAACTGACTAATATATTAATACATTTTGTAGGGATGATAGCTCAGTGGTTAGTGCGGTCGGTTCGCATGCCGAAGTGCGTGATTCCCCAATAATGAGCTTGAGCTGCCGGTGAAGGAGAACATCGTGAGGAAACCATAGCTTGGTGGTAGAGTACTTTCTAGTACTCGGCTGGCTAGCTACCACCCTCAAGTTGAAAGTCTGCCGCCAAGCATCTAACGGTGTGTTCCGGCAGCCTCACTTGCGAGCTAGTTCCATTCCAGGCTAGGTGTGCTTTATCATCTTCGACTACACCGTCACTTACCATCAGATGAGTTGTGGTCAAACACGTAGCCTGTCAGCCATAAAAAAATAAAAAAATACTTTTTCTCTTATAACTTGCACCGCGAATGTTTGCAATTTCATTGACTTTTGAGCCGAAGATCGAATAGCTCTCCCTTGCGAGCAACATGAGTGCGATATGTTAAACCGGTATGAGCCTTATTTCCTTGGAGGTTATGATCTAAGGCTTATACATTTCAATATTTCACAAGTCCCACTTAAGTTTTAACTACATAAGGTACATTTTGGGTTTTGGCGGGAACGCGGTGAGAGTCGTGTCGCCCCATTGTCGAATTACAAGCGCGAATGTGGGAGAATAATATAATGTGGTTAAACATGACTTTTCGTGTTGCTTCCAAAACTCCATCCAGGAGCTTATAGTAAAGTCGCCACCACTTTACTAAGGCATGACTTGAATTGACTGGGACCGACTGGACTTGATCAAGACTAGACTTTAACTGTAACTATAGATGATAAAGAAGCTGAAAAATGAAGACTACTCACAAAATATAGAAACATTGAAACTGGCAGAATGCACAGAGTGCAATGCCAAGAAGAAAGAGAAAAAAAGGTACATTTATGTTTTAAATGTACCTTATGTAGCAGGTCATAATGCCCATATAGTGAGCTTACCTTAAGCTCGATTACCATTCTTGTTCAAAACAAGCTGACCCGACTAACTTCGTATCGCCTAACAGTCAATAATATACCGAGAGCAGCGCCACCTACCGGAACCAATTCTGTTTTCAAACCATCCAGGAAACCATTGAAATACACATTTACTATACACAATATTTTACTTAGTGGTAGATTTCCTTAGCAGGAGGTCGTCTAGGTAGGTACCACCGCAGTACCAGATATTCTGCCGCTAAGCAGTAGTGTGTAAACATTACTGTGTTCCGGTTTGAAGGGTACTGCAGCTAGCGAAATTACAGGGCTATTAGAATAACCATCTAGTCTCAAAGTAATGAGCGCCAAGGCAGCGATACCCTGGACTTTGTTTTGGACCTGGACCTGGACTTTGTCGATCGTCTCATTACTTTTACTTGCCTAAATTACACATTCAATTGTCCGTAGCCCTGTAATATTTACACACTACTGCTTGGCAGTACAACATTTGATACTGCGCTAGTATCAACCTAGACGAGTAAAGAGATCTACCACCTAGTAAAAAGTAGGTACTACTATAATCTTCAGCTTAAATTGACACCACAATATGTCTTCCAAGAGTCTTATCTTAAGTCTCTCTTAAAGAAGAATAAACTATCTAGTTGAAGTGGAAGTGAGCTATTCTTCTCTGACTCCAAACCGATAACATTCCTAAAACTCAGCTAGTTATTTTATATATCAGAGATCCAGTTTTCTTCCAGACACGACCATTGAGGGAGGATGCTTGAAGTAACAGGCAAGTTGTAAAAGGGGGAACGAATTTCGCCAGCCACTGTAACAAGATCTTCCTTTGAAAGATTCTTTGATTCTTTGTATGATAGATAGTTGTTCCGTAACATTAAGACGATCTCGAATTATGTTTGACGTGCAGCAAATTTTAAACGTTACTTTTAAATAAATATAAATAAGCAATTTAAAAAAAAACCTCAACGAGTCGGTTTTTTAAAAGTCCAAACATCCATTTTACGCATTTTGGTTGAAAAATCAGACTTCTGAACCGATTTTCATGAAATTTCTATAGAACCAACCGGAAAGTACATCCATTATCCTGTCAAAAATAAATAAATATGAAATCGGTTCATAAGTGACGAGGATCTGAGGTTTATTTAAAAAAATCATCATCAGCCATAGGACGTCCACTGCTGGACATAGGCCTCCTCCTGGGGAGGGGTTTTGCCAATACTCGCCACGCTTGGCAGGCGGGTTGGCGAGCGCAGTTAGGTGTGATTGTTCAAGAAAGACGCTGCTGCCCATCTTCCGTATTACATCCCTTAGCCGACTCTTACGGCAACCACGGGTGGAGAGGGTGGAGTACCTACTATTCTTACGCCGGCACCACCACGGCACGAGAGGGTTTTTAATACAAAAATTGTATTTAAAAAAATATAAAATATAAAATATAAATATAAATTTTTTGTATTAAAAACCCTCTCGTTTTTTGAAGTCGATTAAAAATAAACATAAATCGTAGGACATTTCACGTGTCGCCATTTAACTCCAAACTAAGCAAAGTTTGTTCTATGAACCAGATAACTTATTGTATACTTATATTTTATAAATACAAACTTACCAGTATAATACAATCAGAGCACCCAAAGTCAAAGCCAAATTAATTTATAGGAAGAGGCCAAAATACTGTTCCACATCACCAATGTATACTTACTTACTTAATAAGCATAGGGTGTAAGAAAAATGATACACATTTTGTAAGAGTCCAAAGAGGGTGACATAGTCATGTTTGACTTAACCCTCTTACAAAAATAAAGATTATACAAAAGAAGTCTTTGGTCATATCGTTGTGTTAGATTGATATTTCACTGTTATCAATTCATGCAATTTCTTTACGCAGTTACAAAATAGCGCCGTGCATAACAATGCGTCTTTTTACCTGGAACATTATATGGCCTTGACCACAGCCCCACAGGGTCAATTAAACCATTCCCGTAATCACCAGTTAGCGGCAACAATCGGCCGTTTAATGTTTGTATCCTCTGCGACGCTTCGACAATTGTCATGCTCGCCGGTCTGACGTCGCTGCATAGAATAGTGTAAATATGGACTATACATAACAGGCAACCTTTGGATGGATAGGAAAGAAGCCACAGCTAATAACCCTTATTAGCTGTGGCTTCTCTCTGTGGCTGTGGCGGTGTATAAAAAAAACGAAATTAATTCGTAATGTTAACTTGTAAACTGTTATTGAGAATGTAAAAGAAACTGCTCATCCAATTTTAAAAATCTTCAAACTTCAATTCCGTCTAGATTTTTCTGTATCGAGTATCCCATTAAAAACATCTGCATATAAGACAATTGTAGTCAGTACATATGGTGACACTGCTATAGCTATAGACCTATAATTACTGTTCCGTTCCAGGTTAGGTGTGCCTACCATCTTTGAGCACACCGTCACTCAACATCAGGTGAGCTGTGGTCAAACACCTAGCATGTCAGCTAAAATTAAAGAAATAGTCTCACCTGAAATCCATTCATTCTTCAACATCTGTCGCATGTGCTGAAGATAAATTAATATTGTTTCGCTGTGCTTAAATATGACAAGAGTAGTAAATGTACACGCCTGTCTCGTTTACGTGGGATGAAATGAGTGGATAAGATTTTATCACGTGAATTTACGTATGATTTGTATAAAATTTGAGCAAAGCCACGTTAAAAATGGGTAGTACATTGTAATAAATGTCTCCATTTATTACAATACGTCGTATACCGTAACAAACTTGAAAATGAAGTCAACCACAATGAGCGAGTGTATCAAAGAAAAAATCCGTGAAGCGTATAATATATTGCAGAAGGAACCATTTTCTTTTGAAGTTTGTGCCAAATTTGCATTTCATTATATTGGTCGGTCAAGTAAATTTCGATAGAATTGAAAAGTGGTTGTTACACCAAATAAGTTACGCATGTCAAAAATAATTTAAAAAATTATAAGTGTTGTGTACCTCTTTGAAGAAAATTTATTTAGAATAATAATGTAACACCCGTGCTGCAACTCTACTTAACATTTTTTTTATTTACTGAGGCTACGCACCGGCCTTTGCGGCCAATGTTCGGAAGTGTGAAAGCAATTCCAAATAAAAAATGAGACCTATCCGGTGTCACATTAAATTGTCGATTACGTTAGTTTGAAAGCCATATTAAACGTTTTCGGTCGACACTTTGACATTAAGGCTGGCTACTCAGTCTATACGAACATATTAAAAAAAAAAGTAAAATTAAGGATTCGAACAAGACGCTCTCCTGATGATAAGATACAACGCATCTTTATGAACATTGCAGCGATACAGAACTCCGACTAACAAAAAAAGTCCAAAGTATCGCTGCTTTGGTGTTCTTTACTTTGAGACTCTCGATGGTTAGGCTCAACAGCCTTGTAATTACGCTAGTTGCAGTACTCTTCAAACCGGAACACAGTAATGTTTACTAATAACTGTTGTGGCAACTACCTAAACGACCTTCTGCTAAGGAGATCTACCACCATGTACAATAAAAAAAACTGTTTACGCAACTGTTTAATCTTGAGTGAAATTTTAACTAACGTACCCTTGAATTGATCGGAAGCAGGTAATCCATATTTTGATTCTTATTCCAGAATAAATATTTAATTTTCTTTTCTAGGCTCAAATATTTTACTCTAAAGGCGGATACTCCAAACGAAGAAATACACTAATTATTGTCGTCGCTCTGCTAGCCTTTGTTTAAATCTTACGTCAGACTGCGTCAATGCGGTTCGTGACGTAAACGCCTCCAACACCGTCAGTTAGCTAGGTAATTAATAAAAGCCTATCTACCATCTCTGATCTATGACCGACAGTCGGGTACCTTGGCAGTGTGCCTTTTGACTAACAACTAGTAGCAATCTAGCGCTTCCGGTACAGTATACTTTTATGTGAGTACTTGGCAACATTTTTTCTCGACTTTTATTGTTTGACAAGCTAATTATTTGACCACAGCTTACCTAATGTTAAGTGACGGTGTGGTTGAAGGTGGTAAACACGCCTAACCTGGAATGGAAATAACTCTCAAGTGAGGCTGTCGGAACACACTGTTAGGTGAATCACATCATCAGCCATAGGACGTCCACTGCTGGACATAGGCTTCCTCCTGGGGGGGGTTTGCCAATACTCGCCACGCTTGGCAGGCAGGTTGGCGAGCGCAGTTAGGTGTGATTTTTCAAGGAAGACGCTGCTGTCCACCTTCCGGATTACATCCCTTAGACGACTCTTACGGCATACACGAGTAGAGAGGGTGGGGTACTATTCTTACGCCGGCACCAACACGGCAAGATTAGGTGCATGATTGACGTTAACTTGACAGTTAGAGATGACATCTGCCTTCGACCATTGCAGCCATAGCCTCAATACTCTGAGTAACAAAAACAGTCAAGAGTGATAATACGTCAAAGCAGTGGTGCTAAAGTAATTTATTATACTTTGAAACATACGTTTTAACCTAGAGAACAGTTACGTTTACACACTATTTATTAGTGTCAGGATATTTGATATTACAGCGGCACTTACTTAGATGACCTCCTACTTAGGAGATAAACTAGCAATAAACACAACAAACAGTTGACATTACGAGTTTGACCATAGTTTACCTGATTAACTCTAACAGTGTGTTCCAGGTAGCCTCACTTGAGAGCCAGTTCCATCCCAAGCTAGATGTGTTAATCATCTTCAACCACACCGTCACAAAACATCAGGAGAGCTGTGGTCAAACACCTAAACTATCAGCCATTATAAAAAACTTACTGGAAAAGCTTTATCTAATATCTTTAATTGATTCTGTATAGAGTTCAGTCACTGTTATCATTTTCACCTTGGCCGCCATTTCTAAACTCGACTCCGTGACAAGTTCACGGCTTGTCTGCGCTTCTATAAAACAATGTGTCCAGACTTTTTTCTAGTCGGAACTATACAAACCATCTAAACATACTTCATTTCCGCAGACTTTAGTACTTAGAGATTTGTTAGGCAAAGTTCTTAATGCCACTGGAATGATCAAGTCATCAGCACTTGATCATTCCAGCCGCTCTCACTATCATGACCTGTCTTACCACGTGAAACCTTTCTACTAAAGCCGAAAGGGTGTCGTTATTATTTTAACAGCTTATGCTGAAATCAAGAAAAAACCTTTGTTGTTCAATGCATTTTATTGCGATTAAATTACATTTATATATGGCACACATTAACAGCTGTTTTTATCGCAATTTATGGCCCCATAGCAAAACTTAAGGATTGAAGATGAAACGATGGTAAACAACGATCTAGTTTCAAATTATTACTATCATTTCGCATATATACCTAGTACGAAAACAAAGAAAAGTATTTTCTTGGATATTAAAGTAAAATAGTAATAGTGTTAATTGAAGGTAAAAACAACGTTAGCCACCAAGAACCATTTAGATTAAGTAGGTTAACGATGTTAATAAAATCTCTATTGTACATGGGCTTAAAGCAGATGATACAATAAGATACATCCACCCTAGTTGTAGAGTAAAGAAGTGGTGACTTCAATCTGTATCTACAATGATGTAGACTAACAATCATCTTCAGTAAGCTATCGTAACGCTGCGTGCGTAACAATAGCTCACTGTAGGATCTAGACTTCTCCGAAGCCACAATTTTATCAGTTCTGTTTTTAGCCATGGAAAAATTTATTACGTACTTCGTACCTATATGATTTCTTCAACAACTCTTATATTTAGCTGTTAAATTTTTGGAGTTTATGTGTTCTAGAATAGCCTCTACTCTAGATTTTTTTTTCCAATGGTTGGTATTCTAGGTATTTGACAACATCTTAATTGATGTTAAGTTACCATTACCTTAGTATTACGTTAGTTAATGTTACCATCTTTGACCATACCTGACGGTATGGTCGAAGATGGTGAATACATATAGCCTGGAATAGAACTGGTTCTTAAGTGGGGCTGTCGTAACATGCTGTTAGGTGCTTGGCGACAGATTTTAAACTTGAAGGTGGTAGCTAGCCAGCCGAGAACTAAAAAGTAAAAAGCTTTTTATGGTTATAGCATGGTGGTAGGGTATTTTTAGTACTCGGCTGGCTAGCTATCACCCTCAAGTTGAAAATCTGGCGTCAAGCACCTAACGGTGTTCCGGCATGCTCACTTGAGGGCTACTTCTATTCCATTCTAGGTGTGATTTACCTTCTTTGACCACACCGTCACTTAACATCAAGTGAGCTGTGACAAACACCTACATTGTCAAACAAATAAAAAAAAATGTATAAAATAAATCCAAATTGATAAATTTAATCATTATTGAGCCAATCTAATTATATTGGATTTCAGCATTCAGCAACATCCACCCGTCGAGTCGTCTGATTTTTATTATCTTTAGTTTCATTCTACTTATATTTTGCTGATCATCTAATCTATTGCAAAGTCATCTTAAGCGCTTTTCATTCTTTTATTTGAACTATATAAAGTAAGGAAAGAAAGGTTTATCGAATAGAAATATATCTCACTTTAGAAACTTATTAGTTACAAGAGGTCATTGCTATTGAGTTTAGTTTCAAGAATTTAATGTAGAAGACTATGAATTTCATTAGAACGACTTAAGTTTATAGAATATTCTTGAAATTTTATAAGCCCTTGAATATTGGAAAAAAAATCAAATATAAAAAGGCATCTTCATCTTGAGACTATAAGCTTAGACTTTATTAGCCTTTTTAATAAGTTCAATTCGATGAAGATATGTCATTATTGATCATCAAAGCAACCAGATTTAGTGGAAGATTGTAAGATTTTTTATACTGGGATTATTAATTCCCGATGTAAATACCGGACGTGTGGCAAATGCGACAAGGCGATTGATTAAAACGTTACTTTGCAGAAGTTAATTTCTCTTTGCCTGCAAAACGTTAAGGTTAAGTTGATATCCAAGCCTGTAACGCTTTCTATTGTGACATCTTTATAATACTTATAATAATAAAGACTTTTCAAAATCAAATCAGTGATTCGTACTATGAAAGTGGCATCAAACTTACTTGGTGATAGATTTCCTTAGCAGGAGATCGTCTAGGTAGGTACCACCGCAGTACCAGATATTCTGCCGCCAAGCAGTAGTGTGCAAACATTACTGTGTTCCGGTTTGAAGGGTATTGCAGCTAGTCTCAAAGCAAGGAGCGCCAAGGCAGCGATGCCCTGGACTTTGTTTTACTATTCAAAGTTCTGTGTATCGCTGCAATGGTCATGGACAGGCGTTATCTCTTATCATCAGGAGAGCGCTTCGCCCGGCTCATTACTGTTACATTAAAAAAAAAAAAGGCCTCACTTTTCAGAGCTCCTGGCGGTCCTGTAGTAGAATGGGCAGAGTAAAATTAGATCGTGCAGATTTGAAGCGCCGTCTCCAAAATAAATCCGATAGAAAATCCACTAGTAATTCCGCGACGATGTTCAAGATTTTGGAGCTTCGCCGAAACAAGGGTACAAATAATGACTCATTTAGCATAAACATAAGACGTGATAGCAAAGTTTTCGGGTTTTCGGTCCTTATTTTTATAGCCGGTTCAACAAACCCAAAATATTTAGTATTATGTTGCCAAAAGAAAACCACGTGCAACGTAACTTATTCCGGGACATTTCATGCCCAACAATCATGTAACATTAGCATATTTATTACGCTTTTAATCCTTCCGAAGTAGGTCCCTACAAGTTCTTTGCGTTGTTCCGTGCAAATCCACATAAAGTTGTTGATTATCAATTATCATAAGGTAATAAAGAGTTGGTGGCTGTCGCTCGACGGAACGGGTCGATGGAGGCAAGGTCACCGCCGGTAGTTACCTTCTGGAGCCGTCACGTAACATGCCTTTTGTGTTTTCAATTATACGAGAATGTTGATTGTTGAAACTATATTTCATTTCGGGGTTTTTGTGGAAGGAAAGTTGGGGGTTTCTATAAACAGGGTTGTAAGCTAAGGTATGCTAAGTTGAAAGAGTAAATTGTATTCATCATTGTTATCAACACAACAACTAATTTTCATTCCCGATTATTTCAGAGTTGTGCCAATCGTAAAAGTTATAATGTTAAGTACAACGAACCCCTTTTTCTTCACACCAAAACGGCAGCTTATATAGTTTGTATAAAGCGCAAGTAATGTATGGATTAATTGTATGGAGTAGGTACTGCTCTCACCTATGGGACGGCTCTCTCAAGCTTGAGGCTCTGGAGTCGATCAAGAGACGCGCTAGGAAGCTAATAGGTGACGACACTCTGGCCACGTCTTAGTTGCAAAGCTTTGAGCACCGACGTAAAGTATCGTTCTGTCTTACTTAGATGAGTTGAGGGTAGTTTGGGGAACTGGAAAGGGCCACATTATATTAGTTTAAAAATATAAAAATAGTGATATTTTATTCATTAAGTGCCGAACTACAAACTTGAGTTTTGGAAAGTGATATAATATGGGGAAACATGATTTTTTGTGTTGCTTCTAAAACTCCATCGAAGCTTGTAGTAAAGTCGCCACTACTTTACTAGGACATGAGCCGACTTGACCTTGACTTGCTTTGTGTGACTTAGACTTGTTTTACTAGATTTATCTAAAAATTACCCTACCACCATGGTATGGTCCTCGTGATGTTTCCTTCCACCAGCAGCTCAAACTTATGATTGGGGTTTGAAACCACGCTCTACGGCGTGTGATTAGACCGTGCTACACACTGAGCTTTCATCTTTACAGGTTTACAATTCAATACCTAATAAATATGTTTAAAAAATGAAAAATCTACACTGACCTCATCATCCTTGCCAAATTACATTTATTTATAAACGCAAATAGTACCTAACAAAGATTGTTAAGCTGATTCGTCTTTAATAGTCTCATTTCAAATAATATCACTAGAATAGATACTGGATGTCTATTACACAAATGGACACTTTATTCACATATTTCTGTAAAGAACTTTCAGAAAATGTCGAAGTTTTTTAAAATTTTCTTTTAACCATTGAAGTAACCAACATTATTTTCTTACAAAAAATATTTATACTGTGAGTGAGTCATTAAATAAAAACATTTTTTGAATAAAACATGACTCTGAAAGATATTTAGAGATATTTATATTTCTACAAAAATAAATATTCGTATTTAACATACAATTAAAATAGCTAAATTAAGATCGAAGGTGTCAGCCAGCCAAATGCAAGTAAGACTCGAACACTGAGGGTTCCGTACTACAACATAAACATGTAGGTTGATCATGAATAACATTCACAGAAGTTTGTTTTGTGAGTTAGACTAAGTTACGGAGACTGATGTGGTTTTAGTACAGTGTTATTTAACTTATGCAGGATTATTTATGTTTCTATGTCGGATATTTAACTAATAATCCCGCATAAACTGCTCTATTGGCTCATTGGTAGTGTGTCTGCTTCAAGAGCCGTAGAGCGTGGGTTCGATTCCCACGCTCAAAAAGCCTAAAAGCTTAAAATTACCTTTTTTCCAAATTACGATAATGTTTATTAGACAAACCAGGCCGATTTAGTACGTCGTGTAATTTAAAAAAAAATCCACGGATTTTTATCTTAGCAAAGATTGAATTACTAAGTCTTTATAGTTAAATCCCGAATTATAGTAATAATACTTTCCACCGTCGATATATTATGTATTTATCAACTTTCTACCTGAGCTTTGCTATAAAATGTCCTCTAATATTCACTTAGACGTATGTTATGGAACCCTAAAATAAAAATAAAAAACTTAAATCATGCAGTGCTCTTTATGGATCAAATACAAGTACAAAATTTACCCAACTTTGGTTTTAATGTTAAGTTTTGCAAAGTTTTAATGTTTTTAATAAAATCTCTATGTTGACAGCTATTCTTGTTACTTAAAGGTGCCTTTCACATTAATGCTTGGGTATAAAGATTCTCTCCACGAACTGTGTTTGTAAAGAGTAATTAAAATTCTCGTTTATTATAAGAATTTCTTTTAAACGCCTTATTTGCAGAAAAAATAATAATAATTTAGGATACTGACTCACTGAGTATTAATTTTCTTGAAATATATTTCGAGTTAATTCATTTGTTTTAAAACATTGAGAATTATAAGTGAAGTAACAAAGGGCTGTGCGTCGTCGTGTTCTGTTTTCACTCCTTGAAAATTTTTAATGTACATTGCACACAGCACCACCTAGCCCCAAATTAAACAAAGCTTGTACTAGGGGGACTAGATAACTTATAAAATAATTATATACTTTTTTGTACATACATGTTTACATACAGAACAGCCACATACATGATAAACATTTATCACTACATAAATGTTTGTCCTGGTGGGAATCGAACCCTCGTTCTACAGCTCTTGAAGCAGTATTACCTATAGGTATATTATGTTTGACATATTATTATGTGCCATGGTGGTGCCGGCGTAAGAATTGTACCCCACCTTTTCTACCCGTGGTGGCCGTAAGTCGGCTAAGGGATGTAATACGGAAGATGGGCAGCAGCGTCTTCCTTGAACTATCATACCTGACTGCGCTCGGCAACCCGCCTGCCAAGCGTGGCGAGTATTAGCAAAACCCCTTCCCAGGTGGAGGCCTATGGCCAGCAGTGGACGTCCTATGGCTGATGATGTATATTATTATATTGACATTTTCATTATATTGACATATGTTATGATTTTGAGAATTTTAATGTTATTTTTAAATATGAATGAAAAAATTACTTTTAACTTTGGTGTTATCAATAAAATATTTGTATTTGTATTTGCAGATATTCTACCAAATGAGTTAACAAGGCATTCAGAAATCCTCACTAATCGTTGAACAATCTATATCTTTAAACGTATATATTTAAAATCTATATCTCGGAAACGGCTCCAACGATTTTCATAAAATTTTGTATCCAGGGATTTCGGGGGTGGATCTAGCTAGGTTTCATTTTCAGAAAACGTCGTTCTATCCATGTTTTCCGAGCAATGCTCGGTCAACCAGGTAATGTATACATAATATTCGACACATTTTGCCAACAAAATCGTTGTAAAGCTATTGTTTGTAGGACAAAACATATTTTGTGGAATAAGATATTTATGAAACGAATGGTATCATATAATAGACGTTGGTTGTAAAGTAATATATATATACACAGTGTTGGTTGACAGCCCTATTGGCTCATTGTTTGCCTTAAGAGCTGTAGGGCGTGGGTTCGATTCCCATTTAGGACAAGCATTTTGTGGTATAAACAAAATGTTTGTTCTGTGTCTGGGTGTTCTGTGTGAATTATAAGTACCTATGTATTTACAAAGAAAGTATATCTGTATTCTTTGCTTAGTTTGGAGTCAGATGGCGCTGTGTGTAATGCCCTTACGGTATTTATTTATTTATATTTTGGTGAAACATTAGTGAACCCTATTTTTCGATATTTATCGTGTCAGTCATGTAAAACCTTGGCAGATGCCAAGTGAATGAAATGAACGATGATCATAGAACTGTTTGGACTTATATCATTAAAAGTTGGTATATCTCAGGTTGTACTAGAAACTCTTGGATTTACCGTAGTTTGGGTTTTTACAGTATAAATACATAATATAAAATACCTTCTGATATTATAAATATCATCTCAATTTTTTTAGTCCACTGCTTAGATTACATATAGCTTACATAGGCCTCTTCCAAGACACGCCCGATCTTCGGCTTTTCATCACTCCACCGAGTCACAGGGCCTACTACTAGTCTAAGATCCGGCTGCAGAATTAATGCACTCATCGAGTATTTACTAAAATCCAAATTTTTGCGCATATTAATGATAAGGAGAATATATATCTACCAGGTTGCCTGTCAAAATGTGGCCGCTAATATATTTAATTAAATATTTTTTTATTGACTTACTTACTTATATTACTTTCTCCACTCTAGAACATGTCGACCCCACTTAACTTATTTAAAAAGCAACTTCCTGAATATGTAATCATACACTAAAATACAATCAGACTAATAATAATATTATAAAGCTGAAAGTTTGTGTGTGTTCGAATTTTTGTCCCTTCTTCGCGCTCAAACGGAACCCCTTGACTATCTTCGAACTCTAAAGTCTAATTTTAATAATTTTAAAACTTCGCTCAAGCACGAATGAGCCTTGGGTTCTTGTCATTAGATGGTGTTGAATATTGTATTTGCTTAGAAACTTGTAAAGCTTTTTTGTGATATTATTAAGTTTCAAACTAAGAAACCAAGTAAGTTTATTAACTCATGAGAATTTTGAAATTATTATAGACTTCTTAGTAAATGAAAATGAAGAGCAAATGGAAATAGATTCTAATCTTCTGATGAGATCAGGTTTAGGTTTAAATATATATATTCTCATATTCGAGTAAGACTTCGTATTAACCAAGCTCTTCGTATTAAAACAGAGGATTTAAAATAAAAATGTTTTACATTTCATAACGGAACGTACACTTTATAGGTAACTGCATGTGTCAGGATGTCAGCTACCTCCATACCAAATTTCATAAAAAATTATCCAGCCGTTTGAGACACCTAGCTGTTTTGACACACTCACAAACTTTCGCCTTTATAATATTAGTGTAATGAAAAATAAGGGGCGATTCAACTGCTTAAGCTCTTGAGTGATCCAACCAACCAACGTAATCAAAACGCTGGTGGCATTGCCGCGTTGAAAAATGAAGCTAAGAAAATGTTAGCTTTCGTAATACCTATTAAAAGAGTTTACAATTTTTTTATTTACATTAAGCTTTCGACAGTCCTTTGGTATATCTGCTTTAAGAGTTGTAGTTTGTGGTAGGTATATACAAAATGTTTTGTTCTGTGTCTTGGCGTTCTGTATACGCTGACAGTTTGAACATTAGCAATATTCAAAGACATCTTAGTTAGTGGTCATTAGCAGTAATATATCTCTTTTTAAACAAACTTTGCCCATCGCTATTATAATGTATTATTCAGATACTCTATGTGTTTGTGTTTGTATTATATTTTATGTCTCATAAGTTGTTTGCTCTATATTATGTTATAGGATCATTTCATGAAAATTACCATAGTTTTCGTCTCGACAAAAAGTTATATAAACACGCAACCCTGGACTATATTATATTGGTACGTCTACAATATTATTATAACTGGATGTCATTTAGAAGCTAAGCAGTGGGTGGTGCCCGTATCTGAACACCCACAACATATTGTTTGAGATCAAATGGAAGAGACAATAATGTGGACATACATTATTTTTTTAATACTTCATCACGACCATGACCACAGTCAAACAGGAAATACTCTTCTATACAAATAAGTACAAGGAAAGAATTTAAGACCATCTGAACAGCCTGGCCAATGTCTTGATGGAAGACAACACCAATACTGAACATGCCAATAACAAACCCAACCAACCCACTGATAAATGTCCCAGCCGGCCAAGTGCGAGTCAGACTAGCGCACCGAGAGTTCCGTACAAACCTGCAGGTATATAAGTAAAAGTTATGGTATTTTTTTTAATGGTAATTTATGTTTTTCCCAATTTTTCCTTTATCTGTGCTATAAGACGTTGCTTCGTACCAAATTTCAAGATTCTGAGTTCACGGGAAGTACCCTGTAAGTTTTGATTCCCTTGCGAGTGTCGAAAATTTGCAGCATAAACGGTTGTATCTTTTGATTGTGTTGGCTTAGAAGTTTGATTTTTTCATAGCTCTAAGGGACGGTAGACCTGAGTATTTAATATGGATTTCAGTTTGATCCCTCCACGCGTTCCTAATAAAAAAGGTCTTGACAGACAGACGGACAACAAAGTGATCTTATAAGGGTTCCGTTTTTTCCTTTTGAGGTACGGAAACCCTAAAAAATACATTATTTCACTGAAAAAAGTACGATGTACAATGACTTTAAGCTGCCGGTGAAGAAAAAAACATGGTGTTAGGATACTTCCTAGTATTCGGCTGATTAGCTACCATCCTCAAGTTCAAAACCAGCCGCCAAACACCTAACGGTGTGTTTCACCAGCCTCACTTGAGATCCTGTTCCATTCCAGGCTAGGCATGCTTTGTTTTCATGTAAAAGTAATAAGACGAACGTGACACTCTCCTGATGGTAAAAGATAGCACATGCCCATTACAAATACACAAAACCTTTAGTAACAAAACAAAATCCAGGGCATCGCTACTTTAGCTCTCATTACCTTGAGGAATTCGATGGTTAGTCTCAACAGCCCTGTAATTTCTCTAGCTGTAGTACCCTCCAAACCGCAACACACCATTGCTTGGTGGTAGAATATCTCACACTGCGGTGGTACCTACTTAGACGACCTCCAGCCGAGGAAATCTACCATCAAGTAAACTTTACTGTGTTTGCCATCTTCGAACACACCGTCACTTAACATCAGGTTTGCTGGTCAAATTAGCTCGTATACTACCCTGGCATAGTTGTTTTTTGGATTTTACAGGAGCTGGACTTAATTTAACAGCAGCTGTTAAATTCCAAGGCTAGCGTTGTGTTGTGTAATCAGTCAAGGGCGTCTCGCTGGTCAATGTTAGTTCGTAGGTCTTGGATTGCCGCAGTCGATGTCACTCTGCTGGCCGTTTGATTCGCTCAGAGATTCTCAACATTTTAGTTTTATGTTAACACCGATGAAAATATCGAACAATGAGCGATAAAATTATTTATCAAAGACAATTTAATTGTAAAGCGATTTAAAGCTTCTCGTTTACACTTTCGTAACAGAGCATACATTTACACGCTTTTAATAAAGTAAAAAATATGAGGACGATTGTATGTACATATGTGTGTGCGTGTGCGTGTTTTTGTGTGTGTGTTTGTGAGTATTATCTTTTAATCTATTGTAACTAAGAAATATGAGAAGTAAATAGGCACTTTCTTTCTTACTATCTTTTCTTTATAATAATGTCATTTTATAATTTGAAGCAATACCTCAGTTTATAAATAATTCAATTTAGATATCCAAGTAAATAATGAACTTTTGGCATCAGAAAGATTCATTGAGATGAAGTCATTAATGTATTTATTAATTTTAATGAAAATGATATTGACTGAGTGACCTTATTTAGCTTATAAAACACAAATCTTACTACCTATAGAATAATAAAAGTCTAGAGGCAATTCTAATGCTCAAGAGTCAAGCACAGCGCTTGCCAGAAAAAGTCGTTTATGTTTTATAAAGATTATTTTTTCAAGCCAAAATGATTTAGTAACTTCATAAATTTTGCCATTAAATATTCAGTTTTCCCGAAACTTTTCTTACCGGGATAAATAATTCTCCTCAAATTAAGACAAACATCAAATACTCAATTATACATATCTGGGCCGTACTCTCATTTAAATATCATAGCATCAAGATGTCATCGGAATAACAAAATTATGTCTGCTATTTTATTACAGTTACTGTTGCCATTTTTTTGCACTCTCTTCTTTTTTGTTCTATTCTATTGTAATTAATGACCATTAGCCGTACACGTACATATGTGGAATTACTGTCACTATAAGGTCGCAATCTTTTATAAAAATATTGATAACAGTTAATCTGTTTTGTGTATCTAAATAAATAAGATAAAATAAATAAAAATCGGAAGTCAAGACAAAAAACAACTATAAACAACAAATTACTACACTATTTACTGAATAATTGAACAAACGAATGAACGAATGGCCGAACTAACGAATGCACGAATGAACAAAATAACGATTTAACGAATGAACAACTAAAAGAATCAACTAATGCACGAATAGACGAATGCACGAATAGACGAATGCACGAATAGATAAATAGACGAGTATACGGATGAACGAATAAACAAACAAATGAATAAAAAGGAAAGTAAAATTAAACTTCCTGTGCTGACTGATATATTTACTTTATGAAATAGTCCGTTTCCGTTTGACCACAAACAGATGATAAGGCAACGGATAGAGTACTCTAATCTAGAAGAAATTAGCTTTAAAAATGGGCTACACGATGTTTTTAATCAGTCAAGGGCGACACTTGAAATGTATCCAAGATCGTGTATTAGGCAGTACTATTAGGAACCGTAGTCGACGTCATATCATATTACTAACAGTCCAGCCTTTGGTGATCAGATATTTGCAACATTTTTTCTCTTTACCATAGATTTTTTCACTTTCCCATAGAATGTTTCCTTTCTTGGTAGTCACCACAGATTACAAAAAAGAAAAAAAAATTGTGAAGACTCTTTGACACTAAAATTTTTCCTTGTTTACACCTATACAAACGATATAATACCTCTTTACATTTGAGTGTCGTAACGCTATGACATATTTGAGTGAGTGTGGTTGGTGCAAATTGTGAAAAATAGTAGGACCAAGGAGTCTTTATCTACATAACCAGCTTTTTTCCCACTCTGTGATTGTAACAAGTACGATGAATAAGAGTACTAAATATTATACATTTCACAAACTCTTTCAAAATTGTAGTTTTCTCGGCATCGACTCGCTGTAGGTTGATTCTTGTTTGCATCAATGTAGCTGATTACAATGACCACTGCAGCGGTACCCTGAACTTTAAATAACAAAAACACAATAGGGCAACGCTGGAAATCACACATACATACAAGATTAAATATTCTGCAATTAAAGATTAGATATTCTTCACTAACTAAACACAAACACTTTTCAAATCTATACACATTTTTTATTCTATTTCTTGGCAGTACAATATTTACTGCGGTGGCACCTACTAAGGAACGATCTAGCATACGAGTTTTGAGAAAATCTTGGCGTATTTATCGAGTTTCTCAAATTTTACAAAAATATTCGGGTCTATTTGTTCTGTAGTAAAGATCAAGATCACTTTGAGTTCACTTTTTTTCCTTTTTTGCTTTTGTCAGCGCAATTCCGAGAATTAATTTTGCAAATGTGCTACGGGAAACGTATTAGATGATAGCATTTTGTACAACGTCTAAGAGTCTCCACACATTTTTATCTTGATTTGATATATTTATATAGGGGCTATAAGTTCAGGATCTACAATACCAAAAGAGGATCATTGTACTCATTTTTTAAAACGGTTTTTATTATATGACCATTTAAACGGAAAGATATAGAACCACTAATTTTTAACGTCGCAAGAAAATAACTTAAGGTTCTATAAAAAAAGTTTGTTGACTTTTGAGTTAGTGTATTTTTACCCGACTGCCAAGGAAGGGTTATGTTTTCCGCGCGTATCTTGTATATATGTCTGTAAATTTCCTTATTACCTCGTTTCTTCCAAATGGCCGATTGGATTACGACAAATAACCCAAGTGAAATTTAAAAAAAAAATTGTAAAACGCGAAATAGTAAAACGTTAATAAAAAAAATTAAGCAAACCTATCAAGTAGGGTATCTAAATAAAGGCGATTAAAATAAGATTTCAAAAATATAGTATATAGTAAGTTATATTATGTTTAAATTGAATTAAGAACAATAAATTTGTTTAAAAAGTATTTTTCCTTTAATTATAGCTATTTTAATCGCAGTCGGGTTATAGATTTTTTAAACTCTTCAGCTTGTTCAAACATATAATTTTATATATTTGTGTTTGAACGCCATTTCACCTAATATTAAATGGAGACGTTATTAAAGATTAAGCACGGAAATGGATTGCTTCGAGACTGGTAGGCAATAAAGCAACAGGTTTATTTTATAATTTCAGAATAAAATTTAATGATAGATTTTCTTTTCGTAAATGACACATTAGAATAAACGATACGTTGTCGAAATTTTGGTAAATTGTTCAAAACCGAAATTAAATTTTGTTGGATTGAAATATCTTTACGGGACAGTAAATTAAACCAATCTGTCGTTGAGGCTTTTGACAAGTAATTGAATTAGGTAAAATAATATCTAAGCGAAGGTTCGTGTTAGGAAATGACAGAAATAACATTGATATAAAATGATCTTTGATGAATTATTCCATCCGCAGATTACGCCACATCGTTAGTATGTATTGTTGTCAGTTTAATTGTTTTACCGCAAGTTCTCTGGTTCTAAAAATAGTCTGAAATAGGAACTAGTTCTCATGTGAGATGGTGGGAGCACACCGTACACAGGTACTAAGCGGCATTTGATCTGATCTGATTTTTTTCTAATACAAATTCTAAGTGTAACCAACCAAACCGGTTATAGGATTGTGTAGATAAAGAAGTCGTAGCATCATAGTTCGGGGCGAATGACTAGTAAATTATAAACTTTTCCTTGACTGTCTCATTGTAGAGCCTAGGTAAAATGTGACAGCACAAAATAAAGACTCCAAGAAAAAAAAATTAACTATTACAAATTAATTTGTTAGAAAATAGTATCATTAACTTTTATATACTGTGGAAGTAGGAGCTACATCAATATCAAATAATCTATTAAAAGATCTCAGTTCAAGAACAAACATAAATTATAGCTGGAAAGATTATACATAAATAAATATCTTAGGACATTTCACACAACACCATCTAGGCTAACTAAGCAAAGCTTGTACTATTGGAAATCAGATAGCTAATAGAATACTTGTGGTTTAAAAAAAATACATACTGAACATCCAGACACAGAACTAACGTATATGGTCGTCACAGAAATATTTGTCTTGAGTGGGGATCGAACCTACGCCCTACAACTCTTGCAGTAGATACTCTACCAATTGAACTAACAGAGAACCGATAGCGATACCATTGAATGTCAAGGAACGGAACTAGCTGCCAGCTTCCTTATTTCCTAAGGGATATAATTTGCATCTTTTCAAGGTCAAAATGAATTATTATCTTCTAAGTCTACGTGCTTTATCTTTAACCATATCGTCGCTTACCATTAAGCGATTAGATGAACGATAGAAATAGATACTCAATATTTATTGCACGTAGTAAGTTTACATTATCATGTACAAAGGTCTTATAAGTATTAAATTTAGTAAATACTTCCTAACCGCCTTGTAAGGGTATAGAATTAGTGTGGAGTGATGATATTTGTTCCATAATTATTGAATTATAATTCCGTAAGACAAAGAATAAGCGAAGTTACGTTATCACATTAAAATCCGATATAAATTTAAAATCTAAATAACTGAAAATAACCACAAGAGCTTATATTATCTTCTTCTTGCTGCAGTAACTAGTTGCCGATACGTGTTTCGCCTCTACACAAGGCAATCTCAGGACTTGTTAATCTTTGAGCGCTTGGTTCGGCTTGATTTTGAGGTTATTTTGATTATAGTTTTAGATATTAAGTAATATTTTGGACAATTTTTTTAAATTGTCTTCAAGTTAAATAATTATAATTTAAATCCTCATCACTGTGGTAACGAAAACGACTGTTAAGCGGTAATACACTAAATATATTCATTGAACACTCAAAATGAACTTCCGCAAAGTAACGCCTAAATTAATTGCTTATCACTGTATGGTTTGATATTACTTCTGGGCGTTCGGGTAAAAACCGACCTAGCTTCCATGGCCTCATATGAAAATAAACTTGAGCCAAATGTTATTTACCCAGGCTAAGGCGGGCGGTGGGTGTACCGCCATCGGGGCAAGCACGCAACTCACGTACTGCAGCTCAGTCAAACCACCGCTGGGGCCGTCCCAACCGCGCCTAACACCGCTTTATTACAAATAACAATAATTAAACAAAATAATTATTACCCTAATAATAAGTGATCAGTGCACAGTGTTGTGTGTTGGTGCGGGAGGACAATGTACTGAATGCTGGTGAGAGATGTATTGTGCTTAGATCGGATACTGTCTTGGTAATATATTGTTATTTTGATCTTAAAGTTTATTGTAATATTTAAGTCTAGGGAGATAAACTACAACGATGACCTTATCGACTTATTACCATGCTTCCTATAGACCTTCTAAAAAGTATACTTTGAAAAAGTCGTTTTTGTATAAAAAGTATACTTTTTTAGTTGTTGTTAAAAAGTATACTTTTTCAAAGTATAAGTAAGTAGTATAAGTAAAGTATACTTTTTAACAACAAAAAAGTAATAAAAAAAGTATACTTTTTAACAACAAGTAAATATATTTCATAGGAGATATGACTAATCTTTTTAATATATTCTTATTGAAATTAGCGAAAACAAAGTGATATTTTTTAGTAGTGTCATTTATGGCAATACTCAAATTTGACATATTTTTTTTCGAAGTATTTTTTTTAATGTACTTGTTAATATTTTTATTGTGCCATTCAGTCTCAATATTTATAAAGATTTTTTTTGTCATACTAAATCCAAAATTGCAAATCAAAAAATTTAATATGTAAGCAGCATATCATATTATTATCATAGAATGTCAGAGTGAATAGAAATCTCCTATATCTGCGTGATTCATCTCTTCAACCACATCAGGCCATCAGGCGAGTAGGTCAACCACGGACTTAAACGCATTAATAAACTATTTGGCGCCGCCGTGAATACAAATGCTATTTTGTGGTCTCTGATCAGATGTAGTCTTAATTTAATGACATACCTATAATATATCTATCTTTGTTACAAAACAATCATAAATACAATTATTTTATTGATAACACCAAAGTTACAGGTAATTTTTACACTCATATTTAAAAATAACATTTAAAAATATCAAAATCACAACATATGTCAATACAATGAAAATGTCAATAAAATAATATTACGTCAAATATAAAATATGTCAATATGATAAAACGGCAATAAAACAAAATTACTTACTAGTAATTCAATAATCTCTTATTTTTAAATAATCGTCAAAGTCATAAAACAAGGTCTTTTAAAGCCAAGATCATAGCTTCACTTATTTAAAGAATAACAAACACACACACTTAATCACAAATATTCGCATTTAATTGTAAAGCATTACTATAATTTCAAAAGTACTTAGTTCAGTAACTCAATATTTTTCTTACAGAAAAAATTCTAGAAGAAACGCAAGACTATTTTAGGAAATACGCAAAACTGTGACGTCTGCGCCATAATAAGTTGCTCGTAAGAACTTCCGTTCGGGTGAACTTGCGAAGAATGTTTCCTGTTTCAGTTACAGCAATTGTGTAAATGTGACTCGCCTTAATACCACCCATTACGGTATAAATTGGCCTCTTTTAAATCATACTTTGGTTACAGATGAAACAAAATTTTCCTATGGATACTGACGTGGTTTTCACACGTTTTACTTTTATTTAAACGTAACTAGGTCGCGCCCGTGACTTCATCCGAGTTGAGTTAAGAATTAGGTTCAAAGAGAAATGAAACGTGTTAGTTTCACTTGATGGTAGATTTTCTTAGCAGGAGGTCGTCTAGGTAGATACCACCGCAGTACCAGATATTCTGCCGCTAAGCAGTAGTGTGTAAACATTACTGTGTTCCGATTTGAAGGGTACTGCAGCTACACGGAAAAAAAAGAGTCGAAAGGGTTTCTTTTGGTCAAGACATTTCGTTTTCTTGAACATATTTCCTTCAGTCAAAGAAATTATTTTAAAATATAATGATAGGATATTAAATTAAATTTGTAACTTTCTTGATTGAATTCAGCAATATTACTTTAACGTGAACCAAACATCGTTGTTTCAACACAATAAATCCTACTTGTCAAAAAATAACCCAATTTTTTGTTTCAATACTTTAATTTACCTGTTATAAAAATATATGGTATCGGATGAAATGATTTGACGGTCTTGCATAAAATAAAAGAAAAAGCTAAAAGAAAGTAATAAAATGTTATCTCAATGTAACATTTGATTAAACTGAGAATACAAATGTCTTGGTTCAAATACTCGATGTCATTGTCATGAAGCTACCGTTACTATTTTAAAGAGTGTTGTTGCTCCAATACAATACATTTAGTTTATCTGAAGATATCCTTAATAATTCATCTTCAAAGAAAGTGAATAATTTGATTAAACTGAAGCAAAGAGCATGTTAATGAAATGTTGTATTTCTTTAAAACAAGGATAACCGTTGGCTTGGTTTGAACACACAATATCATTGACTTCAAACTCTCGTTATTTTCGCTACACCTTTTTTTTCTTTTCCATCTAAGCAATTTATTTTGAAATAGTAATGCTGATATATTGAAGTAAAGTAATGTTCTTCTTATTTTATTCGTAATTATTAATTTATCCTGAAGTAAATTTCGTTGTTTCGATATAATACATTATATATCGAAAATACCTAATGGTTTCTTCTAATACTCAGATTTTCTTGTTTAAAGAACATAAATAGCATCAGATCAATGAGATTTTATGTCAATTCAAAAATTTATTAGTCTTTCGTTCAAAATATATAATCAAATTAAACGAAAGCGATATTACTCTAGTAAAATGTAATATTTCTTTAATATAAGAAAACCATTTTCTTGCATCGAAAACACGGTGATGTTCTTTTGAAACTATCTGTAGACATAACCAGTGCTGCCAGCTTACACCTTTCGTTTCTAAATCTAGCTCTTTTTGATCGTCCCAATCGCCCCCACCGAGTATATACGATATTTTAATTATTTTAATCAACTTTTTAAGCTTGGATTTTAGAAAGCCGAAAAAGTCATCGTTGAGAATAACAGCTTATGATATAGGGCAGTATGGTGCTGGCGTAAGAATTGTACCCCACCTTCTCTACCGTGGTTGCCGTAAGAGTCGGCTAAGGGATGTAATCCGGAAGATGGGCGGCAGCGTCTTCCTTGAACAATCACACCTAATTGCGCCCGCCAACCCGCCTGCCAAGCGTGGCGAGTATTGGCAAAACCCCCCCAGGAGGAGGGCTATGTCCAGCAGGGGACGTTCTATGGCTGATGATGTGATATAGGGCCAACTCTGTGATTGGGGAAAAAACCAGCAGTTTCAAAGAAAAAATTCACACAGGCCTCGCACTACCACCACAAAACTATCGTGCTGTTGATTACTGTTTTCGTACATACTTTGAAATATTATTAAGTGACCTTTGGCACCTTGGGAGATTTGGCTACATTTATTTCTTGATAGGTGACAACACCTGTAGTTTTAAGCGGGAAAAAGTATGCCGTTGCCGTCAGCCGTTCTATTCAGCAGTTGTCGTTGTGGCTGTGCAGACTGCACACTGAACTGTAAAATTGTGAATCTTCGAAACCTAAGCTTCGACTTCAATAATAATTAGTATAGGTTGCAAAGCAATCTAAGTATATGATATATAAGCCATGGAAGCGGCTGATCCAAACGAAGAAACGCAAAATCTTGTAGCTCTATTGATATCACGGCAGATGCCCCAAGATGTAACTTCAAGCATTTTGTAGTGAGTAACCTTTAAACCAATTTTATTATTGTGCTATACTTAACTTTTTATTTACCTTACCTTTGAACTGTTTTCTGTATGTACTCGTATTGGTGAATTTTACAGTTAGCTAGTGTTAATTAGTGTTTGTGTCTATAATTTGAAATATATATTTGTTACAGGCGTCTCACTTATGATGGTTGCTGGGAAAATCATAACTCTTTTTCCACATGAAACAGCTGACACATATTTTACTCTGCCGGTAAAAAAAATAGTTTTGGAACCATTGCAGCAAGAGGTAAACTAGTCGATAAAGTTAGAAACTTCCTGATTAAAAGCTCCGAAAGAAGGAGAGGGTCTGAGGCAGAAAATGCAGTTACAAAAAAAAAACATCACGTCCTACTGAGTGAGTGCTTAGTTGTAAAATATTAATTTTTCTTTTCTTTTTCCTGACTGCAATTTTATATGTAAGAAGCTTTCATCTCTAAATAGGATAAAAGGTAGTAGCTATATGCTGTCGGTTAATTCTTCCTTTTGATATTGAAGTTGTCTCTAGTATTATACATATATTTATGTATTTATGACCAAAGAACAATGTTTGTTTATTTCAGGTATTCATGAAGATGACATTCAATGGCTGACTATCAAACAGAACCATGGTCGTAAATAGGAAGTAAATTCAAGATGGCGCAAAACTTCACAGAGAAGGCAAGAGCTTAAGTATGAGAATGGCCGGGACTTTTCATCGAAGGGAAAAGTGTTGCAATTACCAGGTGGAGCGGAATTGGTGAGTAGAATAACAAATCATCAATAGAAAATAAAGGAACAGTATGTTCATAACTCTTAAATGACTTGAAAATACTAGGCATGCATTGTCAGGCAGTTCCTCCCTGCAGTCCCAAGCACAGGTTTTACTCTCTCCTATTCTGTTCCACAGGCAGCTTGTGCCAGTGAGACACAAGTTATTAAGTAGGTACATATTTTATATTATTTGATTATGTTTTATATTCACATTATTGTTATTTTTTTTAAACTGATATAAAAAAGAAATGAGTGTATAATAATAGTGACAATTAATTATCAGCCTTCCTTAAATGCAATCCCAGATTTAGGCATACTCTTGAAAGTTGTTTAAAGTTCCAAAGTTTTTTTTTTTAATGAACTTTCCAAATACTAACTCCCACTATAAGTTCCACAACTATAAGTTCAAAAACAAAGGACTTTCATACAAAAGTTTTCATCCATTTTACACCCTTAGGGGTTGAGTTTCAAAAAAATATTTTAGTGAGTACACCTAGAGGTGTACCTACTAAAATATTTTTTCAATTAAATTTTTTTTCAAATTTTTTTCGCTTTAAAACAATACACCCTCCAAATTTCAAGTCTCTACGAGCAGTGGTTTAGGTTGTGCATTATCTATGAGTCTATCCAGTATCTAGTCAGAACTTTGATTCTTATAGTATTGAAATTTGTATTATTTTCTTTCAGAACCCTGATGACATTAATTCTTGAAACAAATTGTAAAATCTACGAAGAGAAAACTGCAAGTCCAACCATACATATTCTTGCTTGGAAGTTTGGAAAAGGTCGTGCAAACCTATATTGTCATAGACAGTGTTACATACGCTTTCACCTCTATGAAAGAAGCATTTGACTTGCTATTCAAGTCATTTCATGTGTTAAATGCACAATCCCCTAAGCCGAGTGAAAATATTTATTTAAAAGTCCAGCAATATGATATTCTGTATATACTACCATTCTACATTTAATTGTATACTATTGAGTTTTTAATTGTATCTACTATTATTTTTAATTGTATGTGATTTTACTAAAATATATTGAATGCTCAGTTAATTACTCTTTTTTCTCTAATCACTCCCAAAAGACATCAAAAAGGAAACTAACAATATGATAGTGTAATTGTGATATAAATCTCAATGTAGTTAGAAGTGTTTTAATATACATAGCTTCTTGATTTTCACATTTGTTTTGTTATGTTTCAGGAATGGTTAGTCTTCTTGACTCAGTTGGTTGGATTTGTTGGAGCTCAACCCACTGAATAGGGGGCTACCCAGTGGGTTAGCTCTGATGGATACATACAATTGAGTCAAGTTTTTGTCAGTTTCTTTATAGATCTCTTATATTTTAGACAGAGTAAATATTTTCTTAAAAGAAAACTTTATATGCTTGGATTCAAAGGCTAATTTCTTACAAGAATCACATAATGCTTTATGCTAATATACAAACGTTATTAAATTAAGCAAATCATAGTTCAGGACAAAACTCAATCGTTTTGTGCGAGTCCAAATATTACTTTGTGCTAATATATCAACGCTTGTATACGAACCAGATATTAGTTCCAAGGCAAAAGTTTATCATTTTGTTACGATACACTCAATTTTTCACTCAATATTACGATTTCTTCTGCATAAACAAATAACGGTTTTATCTGGAAAAACTCAACTTAGTTTGATACATTTATTCACTTGAAATAAGATTTTATTTGCTATCTGGAAAAATATAGTACCTTAATGTAAAACGCGCAGAGCTTAGGATAAGATATCCGTTATCTTGACTATAAGAAGTTATCGTCTAAATAGAGGTTTTTTAAAACATCAAATAATTTGAACCAAGACTGTTATTGTTTTATTTAAACAAAAAACCAGTTTGTTTTCTATCGGATCCTGTATATTTCTTTAATCTAAATACGCCAAAGCTTAGAACAAGATTTTATTTCTTTTGATTGTAAGAAACAGTCGTCTTGCTAATGTTTTTGAAAATCGTTCACTGGAACGAAGACTACCATTATCTTAATTCAAGATTTATGTATATTCAATAAATCTACAGTATTATTTTAATTGAACGCAACTTAAATTCGTCTAATTGAATATTCTTTTGGAATTTAAAGAAATATATCGTCTTAGATCAAAACATTTTACTGCATGGTGCATATATATACGCATATTTGCTTGGATCAACGAATTCTTTTTATCCGTGTAGCGAAATTACAGGGCTATTAAGACTAACCATCTAGTCTCAATGTAATGAGCGCCAAAGCAGCGATACCATGGACTTTGTTTTACTACTCAAAGTTCTGTGTATCGTTGCAATGGTCATGGATAGGCGTTATCTCTTAACATCAGGAGAGTGTCTCGGTCGTCTCATTACTGTTACATTAATAAAAAAGTAACAAAAGAGCAACAGTTTAATTCGTCATGAAACTTGCGCTATTTGATTTAGGTTAATATAAACGATACCTTTTATTCCGGAGTAATGCTCCATAAGACACACCTATACAAAATTTCAAGTGGACTCGTCCTGTAGTTAGTTTTTTGATAATTCCATAGGAACCTAACATTTTCCCGAGTTAAAAAGTAGGCTATGTGTTAATATAGATAATAAACTATATGTATGTGTAAATTTCATTCAAATCTATTCAGCCGTTTTTGCGTGATTGAGTAACAAACATCCAAACATTTTTATATCGGCAAAATGTTACGGTCCTGTAGGATTATCAAAAAACTAACTACAGGACGTATCCACTTGAAATTTGGTATAGATGTGTCTTATGGAACATTATTGCTCAATAAACAGTATCGTCTATATTAATCTAGGCAATTAAGTAGCGCAAGTTTCATGATGGATGTAATTGCTATTGCTCTTTTATTACTTACACAATATTCAAATGCAAATTCAAATTATTTTATTGACATGAAAACGATATACATTTACATTCATGTCACAAAAATCATAAATTTCACATAAAAATAAAGAAAAAAGAATAATAATAATAAGAACATTCAAATAATTATCTAAAGCCAATAATTATACTATCACTAAAAAATATCGTCAAAAGTAATAGAAATGTTACGTTTTTTACACCTACCCCATTGATCTGTCAAGTTTTTACGATATGTCAAAAAATATGCTGACGTGCTTTATGTGCTACTAGCTGCACCCCGCGGTTTTACACGCGTGGTGATGGATGATGATGATGAAAAGTATCCTATGTCTTATTCCAGGGCCTAAAGTACCTACGTGCAAAATTTCACCCAGATCCGTTGAGTAGTTTACGCGTGAAGACTGTTTGAAAGTTAGGATGTTTCATTTCTCTCTGAACTCAATTCGACAAATTTACGGACGCAAGTCTAATATTCACCTTAAGAATATATATTTTTATTATAATGCAGGTATTAACATGTCAAATACATTCAAGTTAACACCTCGCGTGTTAACATAACGTTCAATGAACCATTCGTACCAAGTTGTTATTGATTTTCCTACAGGACTAAATTGTACAAAACAAATATTTCAAAGTCACTACCACCACAACAGAAAATTCTAAGTGCTATGTGACTTGTGAGTATTGTTAAGTTGAGTCACAATGCTTGTACCGTGAATAAGTTATACAATTTATTGATTTAAACTAATTACTTCTATTACAGTTTGTACGTCCTGTATTTTGTATTAGATAGAACTAGCAATTGTTTTTTGATATTGTAGTTATTAACGGCCGTTCTTTATTAGACCACTTTTTATTTTCTTTATCTTTATATTAGCTCAATTAGTGAAGTTCTGCTTTGCTTTCGAGCTGAAGGGCGTGGGTTCGATTCCCTCTCAGAAGTAACCTTTTTTTTAAATAACACGGACGTTTGTTCTGGGTGTTCTTATGTATTACATGTAGCTATGCATTTTGAAAAGAAAAAAAGTACATTAAGTATTCTATCTGCCATCTTATATCCCATAGTAAAAGCTTGGCTTAGTATAAGGCTAGATGTCGATGTGTGACATGTATATATTTTTTTTTAAATTAAATTTTAGTTACATGTTCTAGTACTTAAGATTATTATGATATAGTTTTGAAGTAAAAAACAGTTAGAGCAAAACTTTTAGGTTTGCGTCACCGACATTTTAATGTGACATGACTTTTTATACGACTGCCTAAAAAAGTATTGTAATGTTTTGAAGGCCCAAGTATGTATATATATGTGAGTTTCTTTATTCCATCATAACTTTTAAACACCTAATCATATTGGTATCGTTAGAATCCCGAGTGACATAAGCTGTAATTTTTTGAACATGTAAAAAATTACAGTACAGTAAGCATTAGTTTTTACTTAAAATAAGCTTCCGTTTGACCACGCCTGATGGTAAGCAGTGATGCAGCCTAGGATAAAACACGCTTCTCTAAATATAGCCCATTTATTCTTAATTTGAAGACACTCATGAATATTACAGACTCCAGCAGATAGTTCCACATCTTACCGTATGCTGTCTGCATAAAAACGTGGAATCAACGTGTTGAGTACGTATGCACGTGTAATGTCTCGGTAGCGGTCTGGTAGTAAAAAGGGGCAGGGGCAGGAATCAAGTTCAGCAATTCCTGGGCACGCTCTTCGAAATATAAACCGTCAAACAAACAACCTCTTGTCGATACTCAAGGCTTTGCAGCTGAGACTTAACTAAAGCGTCGTGGCCTATTAGCCTCTTAGTGCGCCTCTTGCATCAAGAATTCCAGTCGGTACTTGGCAGAGCCGTCTTATAAGCGAAAGCAGTACTCCATGCAAGATGTATGATTTAAGATGCTTCTGTCGACGAAGATAGATTTACTTGGTGGTAGATCTCCTTAGCAGGAAGTCGTCTAGGTAGGTACCACGGCAGTAAAAAATAGTCTGCCGCCAAGCAGTAGTGTATAAACATTACTGTGTTCTGATTTGAAGGGTACTGCAGCTAAAGAAATTACTGGGCTGTTAATACCTACTAACAATGGAAAGTCTCAAAGTATCGAGCGCGAAAGCAGCGATGCCCCGGACTTTGTTTTGCTACTCAAAGTTCTGTGTAATGCTGCTATGGATATGCGTTATCTCTTACCATCAGGAGATCATATCGTTCGTCTCATTACTATTACATAAAAAATAACCGATCAGAGATCACCAAATAAAACGAAAGAAATTGCACAGTACTTGCTCAAAGCACGATCTTGCCTTTATTTTGCTCATAAATGGATATTTAGGTCGCAAATCGGTGTAGGTATAATCGGTTGGAAAGCGTGCTCCATCGTAGACCGCATAGGCGAGTTGGCGGTCAAACGCAAGCCTATTTGAAATAAAAAAGTCTTATCGATAGGATTCTGATGATCATAATAGTTTGCGTTTTATATTAGAATAGACTAGCTGTGCCCCGCGGTTTCACCCGCGCTAGATGCCTACGTCATGGTAGCTTTATGCATGCAAAGTCTCAGCCCGAACGGTTTAAAATTGACAAAGTTTCATACAAACTTTCATCCCCTATTTTATCCCATTGGGGGTAAAATTAATCAAAATCCTTTCTTAGCGGATGCCTACGTCATAACATCTACCTGCATGCCAAATTTCAGCCCGACCCGTCTAGTGGTTTGGGCTGTGCGTTGATAGATCACTATGTCAGTTAGTCAGTCACCTTTGAGTTATATATATCTAGATTGTATATCTTATAAGCTGTGAATAAAAAGTTAAATAAAAGACTTTATTGCTTATATTAAACTATATTGTTGTCTAGACAGATTCCACATTTATATCACATTATTTGCAAACAATATGCTAGAAATGTAAACATTACCGACACCAGACAAAATTCTATTATTTTATTTCTTATTTAGCAACCACTGAAATGGTTCATCTTTTATTTGATACTCTATATTATCTTGCTATAATAAGAAGAATGAGACTTAGTGAAACATATTATAATTTTCTATAATAGTTGTCAGGCTAGGTGTTTGACCACAACCAGATGTTAAACGATGTGTGGACAAACTTAGCCTGAAAAGGAACTGGCTTGAAATCATATTTCTATTATTATTTCTTTTTTCAATAAAGACTTATTGTGTTACATAAAACATATATACTATAGAAATGATTCTGCCCTATTAGCTCCTTTGATGGAATATCTGCATCAAGAGCTGTAGGGTTCGATTCCCACCAGAACAAACATTTATATGACGATAAATGTTTGTTCTGTGTGACCTAGTAAAAATAGAATTTAACCTCGCACTAAATTTCCGATCCAATTTTTTTTATGAGGTTTATGGTCACTTACTGAGCATAAAATCACAAAATGCTGACAGATCCAGCAAGAGCTATAAGCACAATCTTGAGAAAAAAAATCGCCCGATATTTCGGAAACTATGCACTTTATGGAAAAAGTTATTGAAACCATTATGGTAGAAAATAAAATTTCGCATCTTTTATTGCCTGTAAACTTGTTTGTAAAACTTACCGTTTACGATTTATTGCCCATTTAACGAACCAGTTTTTCTATCTCTCTACCTACTATAGAAAAAATCGGTTCATTAAATGGACCATAAATCCGAAACGAAATAAAATAGGTTTATAAAAATTTTTAACAATAAATGTTTGTAGATATACCTTTTTACTAAAAAAACCGACTTCAACAGAAAAAATATTTATTTAATTTAATAACGAAATTCTCACCCAAATCGTTTTTGTAGATTTTGAGAAAGTACTGGACGTACAAACATACACACGGGTTGAATAAACTCCGGTCGGGAACCTCCTTTTTTGAAGTCAGTAAAAAAGAAAATGAATTCCGATAAATGAAATATATTATAACATCTGTTAAGGAAAACGGAATAGGATAAGTACAAAGATTATTTACCCAATCTCTTTTAAAAGGGAGCTTTATACGACTTGGTTAAATCGCTGTATTTCTTCTTCGGTCTATAGAGTGAATTAAAACTCGTTTTATGAAAGATTTAATTTATAATCGTCAAAGTCAGCCAAATAGGTATTTCCAGAAATAAGATTTTACCAAGACACAATGCGGCAAACAGTACACTCGTGGGTGCGAATTAAGTTAATTAAATATTTATTTATAAATATTAGCTAACAAGCTTAATAAAGAAAATAAAAAACACAAAACACCAGTCAATCAGTAAATATCCAGTGTCACAGGGGCGGAGCAGGAGTTTTTAGGAACCCCGGGCTAATACTAATTCGGAGCCTGCCTAAATAATCAACCAAATTCCATTCTATCAAAATCCTTCATGTCAAATTATTTTTGGGCCGTAAATTCCTTTAGTTGCTCATCACATTGTAAGCCCTTTGTTAAATCACAATTTATGGAAAGAACTGATAAATGATGTAGTCAATAAATAGTTTGGCATTGTTGTACTATATTTGTTTTCTATATATGACATCCTGAAGAAAGAGCGCTCCGCTTCACAGGTAGTGGCGACGAACATTTTAAGATATAATAATTAGGGAAAACATCAATTAGCTTCTTTTCATGGTATTTTGTATTCAATGGGGACTGAGAACCCTTTATATTCAAAGCCCTTATATCGATCCGCCCTTGCAGTGTTACTTGGGATTATATAAGGATTCTAACGACACCTTATGTACATCTAAATCTGTTCAGTTAATTACGCTAATTTTTTGGGTAGTAGTGATGTATGCTTCTTAGATTAGTTTATTTTAAATTTACTAGTCCCTCTCTAATATGTCTTTTAACTAAATTTGTTTAGAATATTGAATACAGCCTTTTCGTATGGACCGAAATTAATTATTCGTGTTTGAAAATTTCGGATCGGAAACCTATATAAATATATTATATGAAAATCTCCCGCATAACACTTTAGCGGTGCGTACCGGCAGCCTCGCTTGAGAGCCAGTTCTAAGCTTCGTGCGCTTACCATCACCATGATTTATCATCAAGTGAGCTGTGGTCAAAGAACTAGCTAAACTAAAAGTACACTCCAAGCATATAACCACGTCTATACTTTTTGGGAAAAAGTTTTTTATTTTAAATATTAAATAGTTATACGTTTGGCCACCAACTCGCTTTATGGAAAGCGACGGTGCGGTTGAGGATGGAGCACGCCGATCTAGAAGAAATCTATTCACTCTAGCCTTACAAACGTCCAAATTGTAGTTAAAAGGAAACGGAGCAGCCGGCAATGAGTTCCATTCATGGGCTGTACGGTAAGATAGTTGAGCGGAATCGCTGTGTACGAATACTGGGAACGTCCACGAGGAACGGATGATAGTGTGCTATTCTTCTGGTTGTCCTGTGGTGGAATGCAGAGGGTTGGATAAGGTCACGCAGCTCCTGCGCACACTCCCTAAAATGTATCCGATAAAAAATAGAAAGACATGCTACTCTAGCAATTATTTGGTGACTAGATCGTGCAAAACATGTTCAGCTGACCTACAAAATATCCAGTTCTCACCTCACATCTCCCTGGTTAAGTGGTCATCACCTGGTGGAGCAATCAATTTGGATACTTACTGCGCCGGCGCACATTGAATCACATCCGGCGCAGAATAGGTAGTGGTCAACGCTTCCTCCGTACTGCTGTCTATTCTACGACAAGGTCGCCGGTAGCGATCGGAAGCAGCCGCCTTTAGGGGAAATTGCGGATTTATGGATGTCTATTGGACAGTTCCTCATTCAAGACACTAGATACTGATATCTAGCACACAAAGGTAATAGTCGCCAAATCAATAGAAGTTCCATTCTTCTACCTAATTTTGGTAGCCCTATTTGTCATGAAGTTTCGAGAAAATAATTTCACCTTTTTACTTGACAGCTCCGTAATTGAGCCAAAACATGAACCCAACTGTTTTTTTTTTTTTTTACAGACTTAATTAGAGAAAATTATTGATACTTTGCATGTTTCGGAACTCTTGACGTTAAACTGTTTTGCTTTTATTTATTTTTGGTGAGCTTGTAGTCGGGTTTAAGCGTTTATTTTTTCCTAGGGGCTTTGCTCTGGATAACTATATGCGCCATTTGTAGTGTTCCGTATAAAATTAAGGAAACCTTCTTACATTGCCGTTTATCTTTTAATTATTATAAGGTGACATGATTTTTAGGCTTTAATTTTAAACTATTAAGGTTTTTTTTTAAAGAATACTTATTTTTATGCATAAGTAATGAAACGAACGAGACTCTCTCCTGATGGTAAGAATGTAATGTCGCTAGCTGCAGTACCTTTTACATACTGCTGCTTGGCGGAAGAATATCTATTTCTAATATGTATTTTCGCTAATAAGTGAATAATGAGAAAATAAATATCACAGTAATATCTGGAACGGCGGCGATACCTACCTAAATGACCATGAAAGAAAATATACCACCAAGTGAATGGAAGTGAAGTAGTTACAATTCTATATGACCTGGCTGTACCCCAAAAACTAGAAGGTTTTGTTTATAAGTTTTCTTTCTTGCGAACGGAATTAATTATATCAACATAAAGTATTATAATTATCAAGTACGTATAAAGAATATTTCAATAATTGTTCACGGTAGAGAAAAAAGATAAGGTAAAGAAACGGACTTTGGAGAAGCAAAACCAAGTCCATGTTACAACTTTTTAACGAATTCAAGTCTACCTTCTTATTCTAGACCTAATTTCCGGCGTTAAAACGTGCTACCACGAAATGAAAATTGTCAAGCGAGCTGTGCAAAGAGCTATTAATTTCTAAAGGACCGAGGCCGGAACTAAGTTGTTTGTGACCAGAATTCTTCTAAATGTGCAAAGAGCTTTGAGCTTCGTTCATTTAATGTCTGTAAAACATCGTCTAAGTTTAAGATATTGTCTTCTATTGCATTATATCTATCTCCAGTTAGATTAAATGTGATTGACCAACTCTTTACTGTCCATATCAAAGATTACATACAACACTACAATAAACTTTAGTAATAGGTAACTGGCGACCTTAACGCTTAAAGTGATGTCTTCCAGGCAACTTTAGAATGGAAAGAATTCAAAGAAGAGAAAAACGAGAACTAGCTGAAATGTAAAAAAAAATCTATAACTCGACTGCGATTAAAATAGCTATCACATCACACATCACCATAGGACATCAGGACACAGCCATAGGTCGTCCACTGCTGGACATAGGCCTCCTCCTGGGGGGGCTTTGCCAATACTCGCCACGCTTGGCAGGCGGGTTGGCGAGCGCAGTTAGGTATGATTATTCAAGGAATAAGCTGCTGCCCATCTTCCGTATTACATCGCTTAGCCGACTCTTACGGCAACCACGGGTAGAGAGGGTGGGGTACAATTCTTACGCCGGCACCACCACGGCATCTTAAATAAAAATAATATCTAAAATAGCTATAATTAAAGGAAAAACTTTTTTTATACAAATTTATTATTCCTAATTAATGTTTATTAATCCTTGATAGGTTTGGCTATTTTTTTAAATTAAGGTATTACTACTTCGCGCTAAAAATGCACCATCTTGCTTTTTTTTAAGTCCACCCTCTAATAACTCTTGGGTTATTGAGACGAATCTAACGATACCTTGATTATCGTAATCCTTTCGGTCGTTTGCAAGATTACGAGGTAATAAAGAAATTTAATACATACGAGATACGCGCAAAAACATAACCCTTCCTTTGCAGTCGGGTAAAAAGAAAGAAAGAATATAATTTTCACGACACGTCACGTCATGTCTTTTGTTTAGTTTTTCGCAAGAAATATATTTAAATTCGTTGTGAACATTTTTTAAGATTGATTAGGGTAACGTTGAGTTCTAACTCACTCGTTGATTAAAGATCTTGTCGAAGATAAAGCACACTCATAAGATGTCTAGGTATTCATTCTGACCTTGAAAATAGCTTAATTGAAATTAAGAAAACCTGTAAGCTTTTATTTATATTGGGTATATATTATTCACCATCTTTGAAAATAATTATATCTCTCTCCCAATCTCTTCACATTTTTTTAAGCTTAGCCGGCTAGGTGTTCGACCTCAGCTTTAATTAGACATACCTGAAAAACCTAGAATATTTTGATTAAAAAAAACTTCAACCGCAACTTAATTTCGCATTTATGATGGCATACCACTACAGATCTAGAAGTTTCGAAAACTTTCCAGTCTGCAGCGTGCTAGTGATGTTATTATTTATCAAGGGTAACTGACACGCGACGCCTCATTCCCCTGGGGCCATGTGGCGCGTCTAATTAGGAAAATACACGTACATAACATGATTTTTGAAGTGAAATTTCCTTGAAATTTCCAAAACCTGTTGAATAATAATATACTTTTTTTTTCTAATGATGTAACTGTTTGTTGTTAGCTACCTACTACATTGCTATTACAATCTAGCCTAGTTCAGGCTAATAAGTAGTTTTAATATAATTTAAATTGCTAAGCTGAGTAAATCGAAGAATGCGTCCATCAACACTTTTCTTACTGTTTCTATTAAGGGGAAGAAACTTTGTTCATGTGTTCTATGTACATATATCTATAATATGTAGTACAAAATGCACTGACATTAACTTAATACACTAACTCAAAAGGTTTTTTCCTTTTTAAAGTTCCGTACTTAAAGGATAAAACGGGACCCTATTACTTAGACTCCGCTGTCCGTCCGTCTGTCTGTCTGTCACCAGGCTGTATCTCGTGAACCGTGATAGTAAGACAGTTGAAATTTTTACAGATGTATTTCTGTTGCTGCTATAACAACAAATACTAAAAAACAGAATAAAATAAATATTTAAGGGTACCTACAACAAACGTGATTTTTTTGCCGTTTCTCCTTGGCCGGTTTTTAGTCTATTTATTGATACACCAAAGTTGACATTACAAATTAATATCCGAATAAGTAAGTTCTTTTACAATGAAATGAAATGTGTTAGGGGAGTGTTAGCAATATAATGACAATCATAAAATGTATCAACATAATCTATTTAGCGGAACTGACTGCTTGAATAATTTCTCAGTACACTGGTCAGTAGAGTAGGTCATCAGTTCAGCCTAAGGCATCGATTTGAAACAATCAATACCCTGGCGTTACTAAATTATTAGCTTTTGACGTCGATAGTACCTAGGTACTTCACAGCTCACTGGTGGGTTGGTAGACAGTGAGTGGAAATTTAACATAGAAGAACATTAACATAAAAGAACATTAATATGGAAGTACATTAACATTAACATCTCCTGTCATCTTGGCATCATTTGACTGCCCTGTTAGCTCATTTGATGGAATATCGGCTTCAAGAGATGTAGGGTGTGGGTTTCATTCCCACCTGCACATTTTCATGAAATTCAGTAAGCAGAGGGATTCGCGGGCGATAAATCGATCTAAGTAGGTTTCATTTTTAGAAAACGTCGTTTTATCCGTGTTTTTAGGCAATGAAAAACTGAATAGAAACCGAGATATTCCTTGAACATGAATATAACAACATATAGCCATGGCGACAGCTGACGTTAAAGTGACGTCATACATGGCATTGCATTACACTCATTAGGGATTCGTTAGGCTCGAGCCCGAAATATACCCGCGCAAGTACGCGCACGGCTCAACTAAAACATTGAAGTAGATACATAGATAGATAACACCACTGATAGATAACCTTCCAGTTTCATCATTATCTGATGATGAACACAATTAATGTCATGTTTTTAATAGTTAGTTTCTTATCTTTATTGTTTTATGCCATACAATAGTATATATTTAATTTAAAATACAACTTTTTTTACTTAGGATTTTTGACTAGAATATTAACCCTTAACATTATTAAAATACATAATTTACATTAGGTACGCACAATTAAATAAAAAAACTTGAAATAAAATTTTACAAAAAAAAAACCGTACCCATAGTTCTCATTCCTTATTAAATTACGACGATGCTAAGAAATCATCGTATTATTTTCGGGAAAATATTTCACGTGATAGGCAACACCAAGTTTGTTTCAGCGTGAAAAAAGGCCAAGAATTAAAAAAAATACTTTGTGTGCGCAAATACTGGCCATCAACAAAAGAAACTTTCGTTAGTGTTCTATCTCTATCGAATCTACATCACATCGTTTTCCAGCCAGTTAATGTAACAGAGATAGATATATTTTTCATAGTATGTTTTATTAGAATAATAATAATAATAATAATAATAAATATTGTAGGACACATTACACACAGCGCCATTTGACCCCAAACTAAGCAGAGCTTGTGTGATGGAAGTCAGATAACTGATAGAATACATAAATACTTTTTTTTGTTGTAAATACATACTTATAATACATACAGAACACCCAGACACAGAACAAACATTTGTTTATACCAAACAAACATTTGTCCTTGGCGGGAATCGAACCCACGCCCTACAGCTCAGGCAGGCATACTCCCAATGAGCCAACAGAATGTATGTTACTTTCAAAGTTATGTCGTTGTATGCTAACAAACTAAAAAGCGTGTGTATAACGTTTACCCCCATTGGCTTCAGGTAACTGGGCGGCATTGGAATGACCTCCACAGCGGAGCCCACTGGTCGTCCATCATCAGACCTCGAAGATGATACCTGGTGTCTGGCGTACAACACTCTTCTTTCTTTTATGGTAAGATAACTATAATTAATATGTATATTTATAGCGATGATAGCTCGGTGGTTAGCGTGGTCGGTTCGCATGCCGAAAGGCGTGGGTTCAAACCCCAACAATGAGCTTGAGCTGTCGGTGAAGGAAACCTTGGTGAGGAAACCATAGCGTGGTGGTAGAGTACTTTCTAGTACTCGGCTGGCTAGCTACCACCCTCAAGTTGAAAATCTGCCGCCAAGCATCTAACGGTGTGTTCCGGCAGCCTCACTTGAGAGCCAGTTCCATTCCAGGCTAGGTGTGCTTTACCATCTTCGACCACACCGTCACTTAACATCACGTGAGTTGTGGTCAAACAACAAGCCTGTCAGCTATAAAAAAAATAGAAATTATTTTTGTTGTTATATTTTGAGTAGACAGACAACAATTTTGCGAAACGATTATTATTCTAAAACCCAAACTGAAGTGTTGGATCTAATTTGTGTAAACCTCTAATAAGTAAATACCAGAGTGAATATTTCCGACATTATAAAGCCAAAATGTGCCCAAGTTATGCATAATTTCTCATTATGCATAACTTTTCCAACTGGACGCAAAACGGGACACCGAAATCGCAAAAAATGTGTTGTTATTAATGATATTTTTCTACGGTTTTTTTTTTTTCGTTATTTCAGTGTCGATTTCAAAATTATAAGTTTAATGAACTTCTTTTGGCTCAATCCTACCGTTCCGTGTAACCTGAATACTAAAATAGACGTAATCGAGGTATTAAATTATATCTAATTGTGCATACTACATAGCTGATTTAACTGAACCAGTTTGGTTAGTCTTTCAGAAATTACACTATATCGAAGACCTACTTACCTCTTTCAATCTTTGCAAAAAAAGTTTTTTTTTTATTTACGCCAGTGTCAGAAAACAAACCCATTTTAGCATAATTATATATTTACAAAATTGTTTGGTTTAACCTTTCCGAATTCTAAATTCAAATTCATTTTCCTTATTCTCCATTTATTTCGGTGTTCGGTAAGATTTACGAGAGGAAGCTACTCTTTCTGTTCACGCCTCGGAGACAATTTGTTTCTTGTGTCACTAAAAATTCAAACGTAAGCGTCGGTGAATTGCACAGTCAGGAGGCCTGAAATATGATTTCCTTTACAAGTGACATTCACTAGAAATTTCTATGAAGTGACATTGACAACTGTAATTGTGTTTATGACACCTTGAGATTATTTATTTATATTTGGCATCGCATTTGTGCATTCCACCAGTGTCAACAATTTTAATTTTTTTAGTGTCTCAGGAATAATCGATTAAAAAATAATATATTTTTATGTATGTACATAAAAGTTTTTTTTTTTTTTCTAAAAATATATGTTTATGCCATTGGAAAAATGTGAGGATTCCAACGATGCTCTCATACATCCAAATTTATTCAGGCATTTAAAACTTATGGCGCAATAAAAAATCTTACATTATTATGTACATACATATATGAACCCTGAAAACATTACACTCCTTTTTTGAGCAGTCGTGTAATAAGTCTTAGTGACAGTCAAAGTTACATAAAGTAACTCTCTAGACTCTAGAGTAGTGATGTACTAAAAGTTTAGTTTAACTAAAATGTTCAACGAAGTTATGGAAACGACACAAAAAGTTTTACGACATAAAATAACTTTATTTTTTAAACACTATTTTATCTCGAAATAACAGAAACAGCGCTTAGTCTTAATATTTTCGCGTTCTCGCTAAAACTCCGCTTTGTGTTTATTAGAGACCAAGCTCAAATAAAGATTAGCGTCGCCATCTATCAAGTCAACTGCAAAACTACTTCTTGGTCGCGTTTTTGAAAAACTTTTATTGCATGATCTTATAGACAATTAAATATCAACAATAATCACTCGAGTAATTTATCAAGATATCTTTCTTTTTCATTTAGCAATGTCGGATAACATTGCTTAGAGGGTCAAGTCGTATCTTCTGTAATCAGTGAAGGCCAGGAAAGTCGTTAAGATAAGACCTAGCCTGAACATAAACTTGTGACCTGAAGCTATGGTGGCCATGAATACGTTTAACTTATTTCTAGTCGTCTAGCCGGTGTACTTAACTAAGCAAGGTTTTCTGAACTTACACCATAAGCAATCTAGATTTAGAGGTAAAAACATCAAGGCTTTTTGGCTTTAATCCAAACTAAGTTCAAGCCAATTTCTAGATGCTTTCTCCTTTTTTGAATGTAGTTTTTGAATTTGTATTTGATTAATCAGAAAAAAATATCTCAAAGTAATAAGTGCTAAAACAGCTATGTCATGAATTTGTTTTGCTACTCAAAAAAAGCAAATTCAAATTAGGAATCAGTATTGGTTATCTTAAGCAAAGCAAAGATAAACGATATCGAATAAAGAACAAGATTAAGATTTTCGAAGCGAGAAAAGTTTCGTAACGTTTTCCGCTCGTTCGTGTCTCGTAAATTAATCCGTTCAAATAAAATTTCTTCGAATGGAAAAGTATTTTATTGTTTGTCATTGTAACGAATGGAAAGAAATCAGTTTGGTTCTAGACAACAAGGGATCGCTGATTTCGTAAGATCGAATATTTTACAGACACCAGACACGGCATTTGAATAGTATTCTATTTTGTTTATCAACACAAAATTAACTGTGCCATATAGAAAACTATACCATACTTACTATACTGATAGCTCAGTGGTTAACGTGGTCGGTTCGCATGCCGAAGGGCGTGGGTTCAAATCCCAACAATGAGCTTGAGCTGCTGGTGAAGGAAAACATCGTGAGGAAACCATAGCGTGGTCGTAGGGTACTTTCTAGTACTCGGCTGGCTAGCTACCACCCTCAAGTTGAAAATCTGCCGCCAAGCATCTAACGGTGTGTTCCGGCAGCCTCACTTGAGAGCCAGTTCCATTTCATGCTAGGTGTGCTTTACCATCTTCTACCACACCGTCACTAAACATCAGGTGAGTTGTGGTCAAACACCTAGCCTGTCAGGCATTAAAAAAAAAGTCGCTTTTAGCGATAAGTTCGCTAGTTTGTAATACCTGTTTTAAGATAAAAAAAAATCTGTATTGTATATATTTTGGTGCGTACATTAAAGAGTTAATCAATCAATCACCGCAGGTACCAGATATTTGACGCCAAGCAGTAGTGCGTAAACATTACTGTGTTGCGGTATGAATGGTACTGCTGCTAGCGAAATTACTAGGCTGTTGAGACTAAACATCTAAATTTTTAAAGTAATGAGCGCCAAAGCAGCGATACCATGGACTTTATTTTGCTACTCAAAGCTTCGTGTATCGCTGCAATGGTCATGTACAGGCTATCTCTTACCACCAGGAGAGCGTCTCGTTCGTATCAAGTTCGTATTGTTTTTTTTTTCTTCTGTATCTGTAATGGGACGAACGAGACGCTCTCCTGATGTTAGAGAGACCATTGCAGCGGTACACAGAACTTTAAGTAGTAAAACAAAGTCCAGGGCATCGCTGCCTTGGCGCTCATTACTTTGAGACTAAATGGTTAGTCTCAATAGTCCTGTAATTTCACTAGCTGCAGTAAGTACCCTTCAAACCGGAACACAGTAATATTTCCACACTACTGCTTAGCGGCAGAATATCTGGTACTGCGGTGGTAGCTACCTAGACGAACTCAGGAGTTCTACCACCAAGTAAATTGTATAGCATTATAGCACTTGTTATCTCCACTGCGGTGTTTCCTGCCCTCCAAATGATGGATCCCTGAAGGTCACGGCAAGGGTCAAGGGTATGAGGTGAATAAATCACTGATAAGAACATGGATAACATCAAACGGTGTGGCCGGCTTCCGTAGGCGGGAAGTGTAGCTGCCTTATGTGTGGGATTAAATAGGTAAATTATAAGCGTTAAAGATTATATAGGAAGATAGAAAGAATTAAGGAGTGGTGAAATTTAGGCGGAAGTTTTATATGGGGAAAACTTGACCTTCTTTTTTAGGGTTCCGTACCCAAAGAGTAAAGCGGAACCCTATTACTAAGACTCCGCTGTCTGTCCATCTATCTGTCTTATGTACCGTGATAGTTAGTAGAAATTTTCACAGATTATGTATTTCTGTTGCCGCTATAACAACAAATACTAAAAACAAAATAAAATCAAAATCATCAAATCAAAATCAAAAGTCATTTATTCAGTTTAGGCCCTGGTAAAGCACTTATGAACGTTAAGTTACATGTTTGAATCTACCACCGGCTCGTAATTACACTTTAACTGAGAAGACTCCGGCAATAAACTCAGCAAGGCATTTTTTTGTGGATCTTAATAAATATTTAAGTGGGCTCCCATACAACAAACGCGATTTTTTTGCTCGTTTTGCTCGATATTGATAACGGCATCAGATAGATGCTTGAAATTTTCACAGAATATATAGTTATATATTCACTTTAACATAAATAATTAATTAAATCGAAATAAAACAAATATTTAAGGGACATTTCCCATACAACAGACATTTTTCTTGCCATTTTTATAGATAGTAGGTACGGTACCCTTCGTGCGCGAGTCAGGCTCGCACTAAGCGGTTTTTTTTTATATTGTCGACAAGCAAGGTGTTTGACCACAGCTCACATATGATTTCCTCACGTTTTCCTTCACCGGCAGCTCAAGCTCATTGTTGGGGTTTGAACCCACGCCCTTCGGCATGCAAACCGACCGCGCTAACCACTGAGCTATAATCGCTACAAAAGGTATTAGTTATCTGGTTCCCATATTACAAGCTATGGTTATTTTAGGGCTAGAGGGCGCTGGGTGAATTGCCCTACGATATTCATTATCAATATAATTATGTTCGTCACACAAATGTTTGTCCTGGTAAAAATCGAACCAAGGTCCCACAACTTGGGAAACAGAGCAAACCGTATAGTAGCGATTGAATGGAACAGAAAATTATACATCATGCTGAAGTTATAAATTTCCGTTGAATGCGGAAAAATTACGAATAACGTAGACACATATCCAGGCCAAGGTGGGATCATCGATTGTATATTTAGTTGCACGCCACGTAGCTATATTTAGACTATCGCAATATTTCGCGTTTGTCATTTATCATTGCGGACTTTCTGCTTTGAAAACAAACGTAAACTGACTGCCTGAATCATTTGGTAACGCTTAACTTTGATTAGCAAAACGAAGTTCAGCAAAAAGCAAAACATCGCTGCTTTTACGAGTACTTTGAGACTTTGGATGGTAATCAAGCTCTTTAATTTCGCTAGCTGCAGTACAGAGTAATGTTTAGACACTACTACTTGGCGGCAGAACATCTTGTACTGCTGTGGTACATACCAAGTAAATACAGGAATGTTAACATTTGAATACATTCCTTGGTGGCAGAATATAATTATGATACTGCAGCGGTTACGAACTTGCTACAAATTTCCAAGCAAAACCAATTTTTAAATTTGTAGTGTTCCGTACCTCAAAAAGGAAAAGGAAACCATTTTCAATTCAATTTAATTTATTTATTTGTGCATATGGGTACTTCAAAAAACGTCGTGTCAAACAAAATGCATCTTTTCGGCATGCAGAACAAAAAGGAAAGTTGAGCTTCATTAAAATTGTACCTTATGAAATATTACCGAGCACAGTAAAATACTTTGTACATTTTTGAGAGCCACCACTTGTCACTGGCTTCATTTGGGAGCCCGTTCCATTCCAGGCTGGGTGTACTTTACTATTTCCAACTACACCGTCACTAAGCATCAGGTGAGCTGTGGTCAAACACCTAACATGCCAACGATAAAAAAAATTGGTTTCAGAAACATCGAAATATAGAATTATGGTGAATAACAAATATGTTCACATTCCTCGGTGCGTCCGACTCGCAGTTTTTTATTACAATGACATCTGAACATTATCCTGATAGTTTTATACCTACATGTTAGGTATTGCCTAACTAAATAAAACTATTTCCAAATATTGAAGCTTTGTGATGGATACGGCTCTCAAGGCTGACATTCCAATATATTTTCCTGTACAAATTATTATGTTAATCCAGGCCATAAACTATAAGTGTGCCAAATTTCATTGAAACCCGTTCAGTAATTTTTGCATAAAACAGTAACAAACATAGATCCATTCTCACAAAATTTCACATTTATAATATTACTAGCAGCGCCCCGCGGTGTTACCCGCAATTTTTTTTTCGAATTATGTTAGTCCTGGTTTTCAGCTACCTCCATACCAAAATTCATCAAAATTGGTCCAGCCTTTTAGGCGTGAAGAAGTAACAAACACACTCATAAACTTTTGCCTTTATAATATTAGTGCGTCTAGCTGCGCCCCGCGGTGTTGCCCGGTGTCATAATCCATGGTGTTAGCTACCTCAATACCAAATTAAATCAAAATTGGTCCAGCCATTTGAGCGTAAAGAAGTAACAAACACACATACACATAAACTTCAGATTCAGTTCATATTCATAATATCATAGTAAGATAGAATTTATTACAACAAATGCTACAATAAAATCTAATTATTATTCAGACCTCGAGAATAGCAGGGAGGAATAATAGGGAAGACCCATTTGGTGTCCAATCCAATTTAATGCCAATCGTATACACGAAGTCAAAGGCGTAGTTTTTTATTATAGTTGATATATAGCTCTTCCTCCGGTGTTGCTAGGCTGGAAATAGTAAACAAACAAATAGGTACAAAGACTTGTCGAGATTTTTATTTGGTTCAATAATCACTATCATTAGATTTGCATTCTCTTTTTTCATTCTCCGTATCTCTTTCCAGATAATTTGAGGCTGGTACTCTGAATATGTTTCCGCCATCCAATTTTATCATTTGTCTGCTGATATTTAATTATTAACTAGCTGTTACTCGCGAATCCGTCCACGTGGAATTTATCACAAAAAAATCTGAATTTTTCTTTATTTTTCTTTCTGTAAGAACCTTCTTCAAATTATGTATTAGAAAAATTACAAAAAAAAGCGCTAAAGTCGTTTTCAAGTTATGGCGTAACCAAGCAAAACAGGGATTAATTTATATATATATATGTATATATACTAAGAATGGGTATAGTAAGCAGCTATCCTTGAAAGATATACCTCCACCGCGGACTTTTTTGTAGATCTGTAAAGAGGAATATCCCACCATGCATTGTTTTGTTATATCTCAAAGGGATTAGGATTACTTGACTTTTTCCGACACTTATCATCATATTTCAATAAATTTACACAAAACCTTGACAAACGATACACCTAAATCTTCCTCGTGAAATTACTCTATCTAATGGTGAAACTCGCATGATAATCCGTTCAGTAGTTTTTAAGTTTATCGCGAGCAGACAGACAGACGCGGCGGACGACTTTGTTTTTTAATATGTAGTGATATACATAGCGTTCTCCATCAATGAGTATTTCAAAACCTTTCAAAACTCAGACGTCAATGTACAGAATTAAAACAAGAATGATTATTATTGGGGGAAACAAAAAACACAACTGTTTTAAATAAATGGAACCATATTGATTAAAAAAAGGCCATTGCTAATCGAAACGATGTAAGAATTCTAACGTACATACGAATCGGTACAGGCATTTAAAAGATATAATGAAATAAAGAAACTCGCATACATACATGAACCCTGAAAACATACACTCCTTTTTTGGGCAGTCGTGTAAAAATATCAACTGCGTGAACTATTTGATTAAATAGATGTTAACATTCAAGATATTTATTGCAACGTGTAGGTAGGAAAGATTTTATACAATATAACAGTGCCATAAGGACAACCTAATCATCTATTTATAAAATGATTACCTAGTTATAAAATGAACGTGATGTCCTTACATATTGTTAGATATAGAATCTGCTTGAATCATAAGTTTAATATTTGAAGTATTTAAGACGTATATCGTATAGGAATAGAGCAAATTTTTACATATATAAAAGTACCAACTTAAGTCTGTAATCATTTATTTATTAGTATATATTCCAAAGAGCATTGTAACACGCTGATATTAATAACCATTTTTTTTTAAATTGGCAATGAGATTTTAATAATTTTCTTCAAATTTCTGTACAGTTCCATCATTATAATTAAATCGGAGGAGGATGAGATGGAGCCACAATCGCAAAGTGAATGTGATCCCATCGCGGTCAACGGTTCTGAGACCAACAAGTAAGATCAAATAAAAAACGCACGCAAAATTTTCGTAGTAAATGTTTTTCTTTAAATTTTGCCTCCTAGTTTTTAGTGTATTTAGACAGTGTCAAATTTTAACAGTAAACACTAGCGATGTTGCTCTATTAGTAGTTATTTTTCTTTAATTTGTCACTATTTCTTTATTCTGCAATTCAATTTAGCTTCACACTTAAATGTAAATGTAGGTATTGAGGTAGGTATTGCTGTGGTGGGGCTGGCGTAAGAATAGTACCCCACCCTCTCTACCCGTGGTTGCCGTAAGAGTCGGCTAAGGGATGTAATCCGGAAGATGGGCAGCAGCGTCTTCCTTGAACAATCACACCTAACTGCGCTCGCCAACCCGCCTGCCAAGCGTGGCGAGTATTGGTAAAACCCCCCCAGGAGGAGGCCTATGTCCAGCAGTGGACGTCCTATAGCTGATGATGTGATTGAGGCAACAAAACTTGACAGATCAGATTTTTTATGGTTGACAGGCTAACTGTTTGATCACAGCTTTCCTGATGTTAGGTGACAGTGCGGTCGAAGATGGTAAGCACTGCTAGCCTTGTATGGCACGGGCTCTCATGTGAGGCTACCAGAACAAACCGTTAGGTGCTAGGCGAAAGATTTTCAACTTGAGCCAGTCGAGTACTAGAAAATACCCTACGTATCATAAAATCAAATGATATAATAATAACAACATCATAAAAGCAAATCTCAGTCATAGTCTAAGTCAACTAGAATTCAATAATTTGATAATAGGGCTAAGTCCAGTCTAGTATATTAATGAATGTTTTTATCATTATACTACTGCCCTGTTAGCTCAATCGATAAAGATCTGCTTTAAGAGCTGAAGGGCGTGGGTCCATTCCCCAATCAAGACTAATAATTCGTGTGACTAATATAGTTGTTTGTTCTGTATCTGGGTGTTCTTTATGTCATATAAGTATGTATATATTTACAACCAAAAAAAATCTGCCAGCTGTCTGGTTCCCACAGTACAAGCTTTAAAGGTGTTGCGTTTAAAAACCTCCTAAAGTTTATTTTAGTAGCTTTTTAGTCTTATTTGAAAAACGTCAACAGCTCAACGTACGAGTATAAATAGTTGTGTAAAATATGATAAAGCATAGGTGGCTTTAAATTATATTATACATAAAGGCGTTTATGTTTTTGTAAGTATTTAACGCGCATAATTTTGATACAAAACAGCATAAAAATATGTTAATTACGCTTCAAACTTTTAGTATTTGAACACATAATTATGTTTATCACCGAGGATTTAATGACGCACAAAACACTGTAAATTAGTTAACTTATTTACCGTTATATATTAATAAAATTGCATTTGATTCAATTTCAGAAACTGTGTGGTTATCTCTCCTATATTGTTTTTTTATTATCTACTAGCTGATGCCTGCGGCTGTGCTCGCGTAGGCATACGTATCTATATAAAATTACCAAAAAGTAGCCTATGTTAATCATGATGTTAATTATGATCGGTTCACACCCCGAAGGTCATGGGTTCCAACCTCATAGTTTGAGCTTGAGCTGCCAGAGAAGGAAAACATCGTGAGGAAACCATAGCATGGTGGTAGGGTACTTTATAATACTCAACTGGTAGTCAAGTTGACAATCTGTCGCAAAACAGCTAAAGATGTGTTTCGGCAGCTTCACTTGAGAGCCAGTTCCATCGCTGGCTAAGTGTGTTTACCATCTTTGATCACACCGTCTCTTAACATCAGGTGAGTAGTGGTCAAACAACAAGCCTGTCAACCATTACAAGAAAATTCAAATAAGAAATACATATCTTTTATTGATAACACCAAAGTCAAAATCATCAAAATGATATAAAGTAGGTATGTCCTTGTGAAATTATAGTAAAATCAGTTTAGCCGTTTAGACATGAAAAGGTAACAAACGGGCAGAGTGTCAAAGTAACAATCGTTTTTATAACATATTCTAGGGTATTGTGAAAGTTGTTTGTGTTACATTTCATGAAGTCTCTTTGTAAAGCATTTTTCTTTTTCTCTTTGTAGTTAAGTTCAGACTTTTTTATATCAATAACAATATTAAAAAACGAACTTTTATTTGGTATAGTTTAAGTTATGTAAAAACTTATAAATTTTGTTATTCAATCACACCTGTGCAGTTATTGAGCAAAATGTTTCACTAAACCACCCTTCAAAAAATTTATGAAAAATTTGACATCACCAGCGCTAAATTTTGCATAAAATTGCTTATAAATTATTATCAGATAGTAAGTTTTTTTTATAACTTATTGTTTGAGATATAGATGAGTTAGTATATTTATTTGCATGGTTAACCGTATGCTGATAAATTATTCCGAAAAATAATTTAGTAAATGGGTCTGTAGAATTCAATTTGGATCATGTTAAGCACATCGGCACGTAAAAAATGTGAATTTCAGTTTTACCAAAGTGTTAAAAATACGATATAATCTTAGTCATACAACTAGGTCGATTTCTAAACTAGCTAGAGAATTCGTTACTTCTAGACAAGTGAGTCATATCGTGAAATACATGTTTGGCAATATGCGGTTAGAAATTAGCCTGAAGGCATGTGGGCTACATCATTAAGTTTGGGTTCATGTCAGACGCTGATGGTGGACGTGGGTTAACAGGCGAGGAGAATAAAAAGCATCGTATAATGACAACGATGTGTATTATTGCAAAGACACTTCTCCGAACACATAATGCGCAAGCGCAACGCAAACCTACCTACTTACCTATTATTATTTAATTTATAATTTATTAATCAGTGACTTAAAAACATAGCATTTTAGCATTTTGCATGGTGGTACTAGAAAGTACCCACTTTCTAGTAGGTACTCGGCTGGCTAGCTACCACCCTCGAGTTGTAAATCTGTCGCCAAGCATCTAATGGTGTGTTCCGGCAGCCTCACTTGAGAGCCAGTTCTATTCCAGGCTAGGTGTGCTTTACCATCTTCGATCACACCGTCACTTAACATCAGGTGAGCTGTGGTCAAACACCAAGCCTGTCAGCGATTAAAAAATTTAACTGGTAGTTTTTTTTAAATGTCATTATAATACACCTAGATATACATAGTTTTGGAATGTGATACAGATTTGAAAAATGTGTATTTATTGAATTGAAATTATTATTATTACATTTTGTTTTGTGTGTTGTAAAATAAATAAAATAAAAATAAACCGATCACCCCCTTTGCTACACACGTTATGCCGACCAGCGGCCAAAGTTGCGTCAGAGTGGAGAAACGTCAGCTTTCAGCCATCCGCTGCCAACTGTCACTGTCAGTTCCGTTTCTTTTTCTTCTTGGCATCGCACTCTGTGCTTTCTTCCAGTTTCAATGTTTCTGTATTTTGTGTGCAGTCTTCAGCTTTTTTATCTTTATAGTCAAACTCCAGTCCAATCCGTGCCAGTTAAATCCAGTCATGCTTTAGTAAAGTAGTAGCGACTTTACTATAAGCTTCGACGGAGTTTTGGAAGCAACACGAAAAGCCATGTATCACATTATATCACTTTCCCTCATTCACGCTTTTAATTTGGCACTTGATGAATAAAACACCACTATTTCTATACATAAAAACTCGAAAAAACACTAGTTTTGGAAACAAATACAATGGGGCGACACGACTCTTTCCGCGTTCCCGCCAATACTCGTTCCGTTTCTTGCCACTCTAAAAATATAAAAAGCGCCGAATGCCTTTTTCAAATTAAAAATATGACACAAGCAGTAGTATTCATCCAAACAGCCTATAAACAAGGTAAAATTTATAAAAAAATAAAAGCTACTCAGTAATTTAAGCAATAAGCACTGTCTATTTCCAGAAGATAAGTAATTTCAGTTTTACTTTCCTAACAGTGTAAAAGCACGCTATCTCACGAATGTTTTAGGTTTATAAAATAAAGAACACGCCATGTTGGTGGCATTATAATCTTTATTGACGTCATAAGCCAAACCTGCAAAGCAAGTGTTAAAACCAATTATTAGGCTTATTTTATTACCCCTAGAGTCTAATTTAAATATTTTTTAGGTACGAACTATTTTTATGTGCAAAGTAGGTTAGACATAATTTCAGGTTTTTTTTTTTGGGCAAATTACTATTTCTGCAGCTGCAGCTAGTGAAATTACAGGGTCGTTGATACTAACCATCGAATGTTTTAAAGTAATGAGCGCCATAGCAGCGATGCCCTGGACTTTGTTTTGCTACACAAAGTTCTGTTTATCGCTGCTGTGGGCATGGATAGGCGTTATATCTTACCATCAGGAAAACGTCTCATTCGGTTAATTACTGTTACATATAAAAATACCTGAAAAGTTGTGTGAAATTTCTAATCAATAACTAGTTTTAAAATCATATGTACTTATATTTTGTAATCATATGTTAAGATACGTGTTTAGAGTAAAATAAACATTTTGAAAGTAGGTTTAATCAGACCGGTTTTTCTTCAAAACAGTGAAGCCAATCTTCTTGTCTATAAACTGATCGGCAAGCATACATCGGCTGAAAATATAATACCTGAAATAAATACTTGTAGATAAAGACCAAATATTATAAAATGTATACGAGGTTATGCGGAACGGTAATTAAAACTTTAAGTATCTATTGGTATTAAAAAGGTCAGTTATTCCTGACAAAACTTCTGGAAAACGATTGGATGTCAGACAAAAAGTCTGGGACAACTGATTTTTATCGCTGATAGGCTCCGTAGTATAAGTTTGTAGAAAGAAATAAACACACACGATGATGAACAATTGAAAAGCTTGCAACTTAATACTAGTATCCCACGTAACCCTGCATTATTCGCTCGTATAGTACCTAACCTAATTAAATAATAAAAATTTGTTGCAATAAGAAAAAATATTAATATTTTATTCTAATTTATGGTAACTCTATGACGTCGACGTCGTTCCGTGTGAAGAACTTTAAATTTGTTTTCTACTTCCAATGGCACTTCCTATGGCTATAAATAGAGCTCATTACTATGTGAAAGAATTTCATGTCAAGGTGTTAGACTTAGCTACATCAGCAAACAAAGCTATTAACATATTAAAAATCTAGAGACATGCAAAGCGCATTAATTTTTGATAAATCTTGTATTGAACTATAAGGCAATGGTCTTCTCTGGCTAAGCATTGTTTCTATTGTGCATATTGCCCTATCCCCATCCATACCTATTTATTTTTGAAGTGTTTAGACGAGCGATGTAAATTTTCAGAGCTTTTGTGATTAATACAGAGTTTTTACATCCTTTGTTAAAGTAATGAGACGATCGATACGCTCTCCTGATGGTAATAGATAAAGCCTGTCCATGACCATTGCAACGATACGCAGAACTTTGAGTAGCAAAACAAAGTCTAGGGTAGGCTTGCCAGACCGCCGGGAAATCCGGGATTGCCCCGGAATTTTGCCTCTTGTCCCGTGTCCAGTAATTAGCGCTCATTGTCCCGGATTCTGAAAACTTACTATTTTTTATCAAAATAAACTAGCAACTAATGACACGGCTGCCGGTGAGAGAGTGCGGGAGGCGCGCGGGAGGGAAGTGCGTGCAATAGTTTTACTTCACTCGCCCGCGCTCGCCCGTCCGCCCCCTAAAAAAATATATGATATTTTCTACTATGGCCACGACCCGACATTGTTCTTCTAGAATTGTCCCGGATTTGATAAGTTACTATCTGGCAACCCTTGTCTGGAAAATCGCTGCTTTAGCGCTAATTTCTTTAAGACTTTCGATGGGTAGGTTGCCGCCCTGTATTAAAGACTACCTTGACATACACATACAGCCCTTATTTAAGCCACTTTTCCCTTCTTATGTAGTTTATATCAACGGAGTAAAAGAGACAATTTCATTCATGGCTATCAATGCCACATTCGTTTTGTTTATTATACATAATACTCTATAGTCTAGAGCAAGACTTACGACTGCACATACTTGACGTTACAAGCGTTGACTGATTTTATTACAAGGTAGACTGACATCAACCGCCTATTCGTTTATTTTGCCAACATATATATGTATTTATCTGCAGATATATTTATATGTATCTGCATTATGTTAATGTTACAATATTTTTATTTACAATTCAGGCTTTGCAATGACGTGGTTTCGAAGAGGAATCATACGCTCAAACCGAGGGTTGTTTTGCCTGAAAATTACGTGAAAGGTGAGAAGTTTAGCTATTTATAACAAGAGCTAATTCTGTATTCCTTATAAATTACAACGAGTATGTCTAAAACAGTTTCCTAATATGTACAATGGGCACCCTAGCCACACATCATACAAAATATGGTCTTAAAATTATTTAAAAAGTCTTGTGGCTATTGAGGTATTCTAGAGTATCTTTAGTGTATTTTCGCTTATAAGTTGTTTTAAATAGTACGAAAATTCATTGTAACTTTAATCAATTACATATAATTATTATTTATTTGAAATAAACTTTAAATAAAAATCTGAATCTCAAAATACCAACACTTTTATGATAAATGAAATATATATTTTTTAAACTAATTAAAACAACTATAATTAACTATATCCCCTTATCGTAATAATAACTGGTTGCCGACACGTGTTTCGCCTGTATACAAGGCATTCTCAGGACGTGTTGACTCTTCGAGCGCTCGACTAAGAATGAGAAATAATAGAAGACATAACTCTAGAATACCTTAAAATGAACTTCCGCAACGTAACTCCTGAAACAATTATTTAACGTGTGTCTCTGTCTGTGTGTACATTTAAGATTAAGGTCAAAAATAGTAGCAGAATACAATATGATAGTAAATTTCTGATCGTTTCTTTATCTATATTTTTTTATCTCTTTTTTCAGAAATGCGCCCTCCAGCACGTAAGGGTCAGCCAGTGATAGTAGAATTTAGCATATATGTGGTTGACGTAAACTCGATCAACGTTGAAGATATGGACTTCAGGTAAGAATAAATGCTAGAAACACAATAAAATTATGTAGTTTCCCAACTGGAAGAGACAAGTTCCAAATTGGAATAGTTTTAAAACACTTCATTACTTTGAGTACCTATGTTATGTAATGAATATAAAAGGCTATGAAAATGCTAATACACATAGAGGGGGAGTAAAAATCGGGGTGTGTCAATGTCGTAGACACAGCCGTGTGTACATTTTTGAACACTAAGAAGTTCTTCGGATTTGAGTTTCAAGTCCTCAATCGACGTAACAAATTTTTTGATCATTTAAGTATTAAATGATATAAATAATAATAAATACAATTTTGAATGTAGGTTTTTTAGTATGTAAATTTAATGATACGCTCTCCTAAGAGGTAATGTTTGTCCATGACCATTGCAACGATACACAGAACTTTGAGTAGCAAAACGAAGTCCAAGAAATCGCTGCTTTGGCGCATATTGCTTTAACACTTTCTATGGTTAGTCTTGACAGCCCTGTAATTTCGCTATTTGCAGTTACCATTCAAACCAGAACATGATAATGCTTACACTATACTTGGTGGCAGAATACTTTGTACTGTGGTGGAAGCTACCTGGAACACTTCCTGCTACGGAAATTAACCACCAATTTAGATTTATACAGATAAATATACGTATAACCACAACACCAAACTGTATCCCCCGATTTTGTTATCATCATTCTTCTAAATTGCTTCTCGCTATGGAAACAAATTTAAAGGCGTATTCACTTCAAAGCTTATAAGGTAATGATTTATTATCATTATAATATTACGAGTGAATATAATTCTGTGAAAGTTCAAAATTCTGTCTGAACTGGCAGGAGACAGTTCAAAGCAGGCAAAGATTTCAGACAGAATATCTTACCTTGACCTTTTTGCTCTTCCATACTAAGTATTCGTTCCCAAGTACATCACTTAGTTTGCATGACAGTTCCTTCAAATGTTGGAACATTATAACGATTGCCGGAGATTCACACATTGTTGATAAAAAGGCTTAATATATAATAGAGATCGCAAACAATACATCTCACAGTCTGAGTTAATTTTCCAAAGCAAGACGACTGTATTATTAAGAGAAATTGTGTATTTTTAAAAGCTGTAAAACGTGATCCGTGCAGCTTACTGTTTACACTGTTTCTATACAGTAGAGCGCCGATTATCTGAACTAATTCGGGGATATGGGTGTTCGGAAAACCGTTTTTTCGGATAATCGAACTGTCACATATCTATGTACCGATGAATGAAAAGGTATATCTTTTGTAGCAAATAGGAATTAAACAAAAAAAATGCAGAAAATCTTGTAATAAAACATGTACTATACTTAATTGTAACTTAGGTACAATTAACGCTTAAAAAATTATGTGCATGAGCACTGTAGCGCGGGAGAAGGTGGGGCACGTGCGAGTCGGGCAAGCGTCGTAGTTCGGAAAAGCGGTTGTTCGGTTGATCAACGATCGGATAATCGACGCTCCACTGTAATTAATAAAATACGCTTTATAGATATTAACATCGCAAATTCAACTTTATCCTTTTTTCAGAGTGGACATGTTCATAAGACAGACATGGAGAGAGAGCAGACTTCAGCTACCAGACGACATCTTCGAAGAAGGAGATGATCACGTGACACTGCCGCCAGAGTTCTTCGACAACCTGTGGCATCCTGATCCTTATTTCCTTAACTCTAAAGTTACAGGTAAAGATGTCGCTTGTTTTAAATATTAAACAAAAGTCTACCAATAAAACTAACCCAATCATCAATGTAGAACAAATTCATTTGTATCAATTGAAGCTGGTTAAATAACTATCACATAAAAATAAGTGTTTTTTGTGCTGTTTGGAAATAGAAAATTAACTAAAGTACAATAAAAAAAAAGTTAATTCCTATTCAGATTCAGTATCTTCTCAGTATTTCATTATGATTTGGTCATATACAGGGATATAACCGTAGGGTTTACTGTACAGTACTAAGCCAAAAAGGGGTCATCGTATTCATCATTATAGCAACTTTTGCTATAATTATGAAAATGATGATGCTATAATGATGATTCATTATAATAGCAATTGCTATAATGAATCATCATTATAGCAAGAATCAATAATAAGATGATAAGTTAATATTATTAAGTAATTAAAATAATCAATAATATAACAGTTTGTTCATCGTTTTTTTTACTATTAAAAAAAAAAAAAATATATTTTTGTATATATTGTTCCTGCTTTTCAAAATCGTTGCTTTAAATTTAAAAGAATATATGCTTTTTCATGTTGTATGGTGTTCACCAAAGATTTTAATTCGCAAGAAAATATTTCTTGATATACTCACATAACTAAAATAATCAAATAAATGAAAATATATATAAATTATTATTATTGGAGCGGAACAGAGACCAGAGTAAAAATAATAACATATTTTTTTGTTTAGGAGGAGCTTTACATTACAAACAACGGTCTCCCGGTAAATTGCCGTTTAATTTTTACTGTCACTACAATAAAAACTTCCACTTTTGCAATCTGTACAAATCCGGCAATTACACGTATTTCACTTAAATTTATTTTTATAACCTGCTTTAAAAAGTTAAAGACAAGATTATGAGGGAAAGTACGGCTTACAATGGCAACACAATGTAAAAATTTATGGCGCTTTCATAAAAGGAGGCGAGAGATGTGGCTAATGTTATTTTGTCACTGGCAATTGAAAATACAACGAGAATCAAATAAGTTTTCGTATTTTATTAGCTTGTGAAGCACACCCGATGCACGCAAGCACCCAATCACATATTACATTACAATTTTAAAAAAAAAACGTTTGTTTACCAAAGAGTTTTAATTTAAGCATGTAGACAATAGACAATATTAGGTACGTTGGCTTTGGTGGACACCTGCATTGAAATAATTGCAACTTTTTGAAGTACGTATATGTAGCTAGAACAATATACACGAACGACACGGCGTTCCAAAAACAATTGATTTACTTATAAATCGACATGGCGTGGTTGATTCGGTAGGCTATTTTCTAGTTTTATTTATATTTTTATGAAATGGTAATAGGTCGCACGAGACGCTCTCCTGATGGTAAGAGATAACGCCTGTCCATAATCATTGCAGCGATACACAGAACTTTGAGTAGTAAAACTAAGTCCAAGGCATCGCTGCTTTGGCGCTCATTACTCTGAGACTTGATGGTTAGCCTCAACAGCCCAGTAATTTCGCTAGCTGTAATACCCTTCAAACCGGAACACAGTAATGTTTTCACACTACTGCTTGGCGGCAGAATATCTAATTCTGCCGAATATCTAAATCTCGAATGCCTAGCTATCACGTTGAAAATCCGCCAATCGTGTCAGTTTGTTCTGGCAGCCTCACTTGAGAGCCAGTTCCATTCCAGGCTAGGTGTGCTTTGCCTTCTTCGACCATAACGTCACTTAACTTCAGATGAGCCGTGGTCAAAAATTACTGTAATTCATCGCAAAAATTACAGATACGAAGAAGTTTTTTTTTTTTAATGTTTGGCTTGCTAGATATTTGATCACAGCTCACCTGATGTTAAGTGACGGTGTGGTCGATGATGGTAAACTCACTTAGTCTGAAATGAAACTGGCTCTCAAGTGAGGCTGCCAGAACACACCGTTAGATGCTTGGCGGCAGATCAACTTTAGAATGATAGCTAGCTAGCCGAGTACTTGAAAGTACCCTATCACAATGCTATGGTTTCCTCACGATGTTTTCCTTCACCGGCAGCTCCAGCTCATTGTTGGGGTTTGAACCCCCGACCTTCGGCGTGTGAAGCGACCGCGCTAACCACTGAGCTATCGTCGCAACAAATACAGTATACAGATATAGAGTACACAGGTATACAGATGAAATCATAATCAAATTAATCAAATAAGTGTTCTTAATAAAATGTTGTGTGTATCATAGTTAGTTAAAGACAAAAATTATAACAGATATGTAGGTGAAAATTGGTGATAGTCTGCGTGCTTTATCTTCGACCACATCATCGCTTACCATCAGGTGAGTTGGTGGTCAAACGCGGACTTATTAGAATAAAAAAAAAAAATGATCATAGTTTTTTGTTTGTTTGCAGAGATAGCGGAACTGACGCACAAGTTCTCGTCCGTGACGCTGTACCGGAACCAGACGGTGCGTTACGCAGCGAGGATGCACGCCATCATCGCTTGCCAGATGGAATTTCAACTCTACCCCATGGACATACAGTCCTGTCCAATTTATATTGAGAGTTGTGAGTCTCTTTTTCGAAACCTTGTCCTTTAAAACTAGAAGCTAGTTTGATGAGAACGGTAAAATTCACCTGTGACTCATATTTTCTCAAAAACGATTGTAAAAAACAAAATTGATAACTATAATAAACTCGTTTGCACTTTTGGCAAAGTGGTCGTGGTCATCCGATTTTAGCGATGATAGCTCAGTGGTTAGCGCGGTCGGTTCGCAAGCCGAAGGGCGTGAGTTTAAGCCCCAACAATGAGCTTGAGCTGCCGGTAAAGGAAAACGTCGTGAGGAAACCATATCGTGATGGTAGGGTACTTTCTAGTACTCGGCTAGCTAACTACCCTCAAGTTGAAAATCTGCCGCCAAGTATCTAATGGTGTGTTCCGGTAGCCTCACTTGAGAGCCAGTTCCATTCCAGGCTAGATGTGCTTTACCATCTTCGACCACACCGTCACTTAACATCAGGTGAGTTGTGGTCAAACACCTACCTGTCAGTCTTAAAAAAAATACGTTCCGATGCCGGTGGTGGCTCGCCTGACAATCCGTTGCCATTATTCGCGTATGGACGCTTTTCTTGTTCATTCACTCACAAGACCGCGCAGGGCATCAATTATCTAGTCTACGCGGTCTTGTCCTCTCAACCTTGCACCACAATGCTTTCAACGGAGGCGTCATCGCGTTGTGCCTAAAGAAAGTGAAAACGACAGCTTGAACGGTAAAGGATATACGAGAGATGTAAAGCTCTTCCAGGATAGAAGGATTCATTCTGAACAGCATTCAACTCCAGCACTACATTTCGAGAGCATCTATCTTCTTTTTCTCACTTTCTCTTAAGATCCACGTCTCAGCAACACGAGCGCCCTTAGAAGTCGTTAGCGAGGTTACTTATGATTCCTAATTTTCCTTTTCAGTTTCGTACAGCAACCAAAAGGTCCGGTTCCGGTGGAGCGAGGCTGGGGTCACCATTAACCCAGAACTGAAACTGTTGCAATACCACATCGGTGAACCTCTGCGTTTAGAGGAAACCAACGGCTATATGATTGATAAGGACGGTAAGACCGTCAAGTCATGCCATAAGGTGGAAAATAGCCGTAATCACGTCACCACATAATTACAGGGTTGTTGAGACTAAACATTGAATGTCTCAAAGTAATGAGCGCCAAAGCAGTGATGCCCTGAACTTTGTTTTGCTACTCAAAGTTATGAATATCGCTGCAATGGTCATGGAGATACGTTGTCTTTTTTTTTATGGCTGACAGGCTATGTGTTTGACCACAACTCACCTGATGTTAAGTGACGGTGTGGTCGAAGTTGGTAAAGCACACCTAGCCTGGAATGGAACTGGCTCTCAAGTGAGGCTGCCGGAACACACCATTAGATGCTTGGCGGCAGATTCTCAACTTGAGGGTGGTAGCTAGTCAGCTGAGTACTAGCAAGTACTCTACCACCACGCAAACCATGAGGAGACCATCTCGTTCAACTCATTATTTTTATATTCATTATGTTTTATTATTTTCCAAAACTTGTAATATTTCAGGTGTTTATGTATAAAATAATGGTTTTATTCATAAAGCGCTGAATTGTTATTATGTTAAAAGACACAAGTCAACAATAACCGACAGTCATGTTTCGCTTCTCCATGGAAAATGTTTATTTTCTCTTTGTATACGAATAACAGGCTATTCTGTTTACACACATGTATTATACAAATGGCAAGGACCCGAAATAAATTTCCATGTTTCCATTCCAACAAATAGGGACGCCATAGAAAATGTACCTTTGTCTCTTCACGATGAAATTTTTTAATACAACAAATTCTAGCTTTAAGATAATTCGAAAGAAAACTTACATAAAAACTTACACGTAGCTAATTGTAACGAACTTGCTAATTTTAAAAATACCGTAGTATTTTTGTAGATTTGCAATTCACGCTGCAATATTAGAAATCGCTGTGCTTTATTAATTCATTTGTTTATTTATCAAAAACATTGTGTACATAGTCCATTGAGATGTTACGTTTTTTGAGACTTAGCGTGCATTTTTCAGATGACGCAATTTTATTTCTTTGATGTGTAGGGGGATTCACATCACATTACATCATCAGCCATAGAACTTCCACTGCTGGACATAGGCCTCCTCCTGGGGGGGTTTTGCCAATACTAGCCACGCTTGGCAGGAGGGTTGGCGAGCGCAGTTAAGTGTGATTATTCAAGGAAGACAAGGGTGGGGTACAATTCTTACGCCGGCACCACCACGGCAATAGTATAAGCTTAAGTTCAGTTAGTAGGGTCACCACCCTTGTCCCCCGGCCGAAATCTTGGAAAAAGGGATGCATTATGGCATGACCGAATAATTGAGAAAAAAAGTACGTAGATAAATGTGAAAACAGTTATAGGTGAAGACAGCATACATCAATAATAGTATTAAATTCATAATTATAGTAAAATTAAAATGACAATCAAATAATATAATCAATAGTGAGAAATGTTGTGATCCGTCGCCGAACTAAGGTGCGCGATATCGGATCGGAAATCACAAAACTCAAATGGAGTTGTGCAGGGCATGTCGCCAAGCAGGGTGATGGCAAGCAGACTAAGGTGTTGACGGATTGGTGGCCGCGAACTGGTAAACGGACCGATGGTCTTCCACCAGATCGTTGACACGTAAACGGCATAATAAAAATAGCGGGTCGAACCTGGACAAGATTGGCACAGGACCGGGACGAGTGGCGTGAAATTGACCTACGCTCAGCGGTGGGTGAAAACGAGCTGATGATGATTATTCTCTTTAATGTTAATATTAAGAGAAATTAAGAAAGAAATTCTCTTTAATGTAAAAATTAAGAGGTTAATATATTACACATAATTTATCGTCATTTACGATACTCGTAGAAATACACATGCTAAGTTCTCATTTGCCCAAACAAATATGTTAAGCTACCTGTATTTACTCTTCAGAACTAAGTCAGCAAAGTAAATTTTAGAAAAGGGAATGAGAAACATAAATGCTTATACAAAGATTAAACTGCGGTCGAAACATTTCCTAAGTAATTACGAGTGCTTCGTAACTAAATCTGAAATGCCCATTCTTGATTTAAGCAGTTTGAAATAATGGAAATTGCCAAATTGTTAAATAGAAAGTTCTTAAGGAGATTATTGTAAGGTACCTTGGAATATAAGTACAGAAACTTTTATAGGCTAAGAAGTCTGCTCGTCCATCTAAAGGAAAATCACTACATATTATAAAACAAAGAAGCCCGCCGCATCTGTCTGTCTGTCTGTCTGTTTGCGATAAATAATAAAGATTTTTATATACATAAACATAGATATATGCTCGTAAGTATAATTAAACTAATACAAATATTTCGAATTAGTATTTTTGTTTATGTCACATGTCAATAAAATTAATTTCTTTTTTTTTTTTGTAGCTGACAGGCTTGGTGTTTGACCACAACTCACCTGATGTTAAGTGACGCTGTGGTCGAAGATGGTAAAGCACACCTAGCCTGGAATGGAACTGGCTCTCAAGTGAGGCTGCCGGAACACACCGTTAGATGCTTGGCGGCAGATTTTCAACTCGAGGGCGGTAGCTAGCCAGCCGAGTACTAGAAAGTACTCTACCACCACGCTATGGTTTCCTCACGATGTTTTCCTTCACCGACAGCTCAAGCTTATTGTTGGGGTTTGAACCCACGCCCTTCGGCATGCGAACCGACCACGCTAACCACTGAGCTATCATCGCTATAAATATATCGCTATAATCAGTTAATTATTATGTGTCAAGTATATAAATAAGTCAATAAATTTAAATGTCAATTAATCGAAATTCATAGACCTTGACATAACACATAAAAGTTGGCATTCGTAGGGTTATAAGCTTGGAGTGTATTACACCGAAAGGGGGGAAAGTATTGCTATTGAAAAACTTCGAAATCACGGAATAAATCAGCTGAATAAAAAAAAACTACGTAAACTTCAGCAAATGTATGGAGCAGCATATTTTTTTGGTGATTTTAAAGTTGTACTTTCTATTAAATTTCTTTATAACTATTAATACAACAACCTATTATCCGGTATCGCCTATGTCATGTTTTTTATACGATAATTCTAGTCCTATTATAGTCTGCTAAGTACCATTAAAATAATTAAGGATGTTGATGTATAACTCAATATTATTAATCTGAAAAGAAATCAGTATCTTAGGCTTTTATGTTTAACATAAACAAGACTAATAACAAACAGAGCTTAATAAAAAGCCTGTCAACATCCATCAAGAGGCACAAGCTTTTGGAAGTATGTGGAAATTAGTTAGTGAAGTTTATTCCACTCAGGTACCTAAATACTAAGGAAAATAATGGCAAAAGTTTGTTGCGAAGATAGTGAAAGTCAAATAATAGAATTAAATAATTTGTAGCGATGGTAGCTTATTGGTTAGCGCGATCGATACGCATGCCAATAGGGTTCAAACCCCAACAATGAGCTTGAGCTGCCGGTGAAGGAAAACATCGTGAGGAAATCATAGCGTGGTGGTAGAGTACTTTCTAGAACTCGACTGGCTAGCTATCACCCTCAAGTTGAAAATCTGCCGCCAAGCATCTAACGGTAAATTCCAGCAGCCGTACTTGAGAGCCAGTTCGATTCCAGGCTATGTCTTTACTATCTACGACGACACTGTCACTTACCATCAGGTAAGATGTGGTCAAATACCTAGCTTATCTACGAAAAAAAACTTAGGATAATTAAATCAAAATCCATGTACAAAAACGACAAATCACGTAAACTATGACGTTATACATATAAGTATTCATGAAATGTTTGAAATTATTTCTTTATTTTCAGGAAACTACTCAAGACTCGTAGTGTACTTCAGATTCGAGCGGCAGATCGGTCACCATCTCATCCAGACCTTCGCGCCCTCCTCCTTAGTAGTCATGCTGTCCTGGTTCAGCTTCTGGCTAGACCTGGATGCGATCCCTGGGAGAGTCACCTTGCTGGTCACCTGCATGTTGACCTTGGTCACCATGTTCACTGGACTGAGGGCAGATATACCCCCTGTAGCTTATGTTAAGGTAATAAATTTGGAATTCAGAAACTTTTTTTTACTCTATGGTAGATCTCCATAGCAGTAGGTCGTCTAGTACTTACCACCGCAGTACCTAATATTTTGCGGCTAAGCAGTGGTGTGTGAACATTACTGTGTTCCGGTTTGATGGGTACTGAAGCTAGCGAAATTACAGGGCTGTTGAGACTAACCATCGAAAGTCTCAAAGTAATGAGCACCAAAACAGCAATACCCTTGATTTCGTTAAGCTACTCAAAGTTTTATGTATCGCTGCAATGGTCATAGACAGGTTTTATCTCTTCCCATCAGGAAAGCGTCTCGTTCTTTACATTAAAATAACGTGAAAACTAACTCCTGGATCACAAGTCTGTAAGTTAAATGCACGGTGATCATAGAATGCTAATCAGTTTAGGTAAGTGATATCGTATGCCCATGATCATTGCATCCAAACCCAGAAGGATTAAGTAACAAAACGAACTCCAGTGATTCGCTATAACTTTGATTTCGTGTTGCTTTTAGCCTTGTTTTTCCCACAGCCGGACAAAAGCTTACCCTCAACTAATAAACAAATAACAAATATCGTAGGACATTTGACACACCTACTCCCAAACTGAGCAAAGTTTGTACTATGGGATCCACGATAGCTGATAGAGTGATTGTTTTTTTTTTTTTTTTTGTTACATACATATCTAATACCACGAGCAATTATTGTATGTATATAAATAAATAAACTGAATCTCCGAAACGGCTCCAACGATTTTCATGAAATTTAGTATGGGGTTTCGACGGCGATAAATCGATCTAGCTAGGTTTCATTTTTAGAAAACGTCGTTTTCTCCGAGTTTTCAGCCGAGCAAAGCTCGGTCAACCGGGTACTGTTTATTAAATACCAAACACCAGGCACAGAACAAATATTGATCGCCACGTGAATGTGTGTCCTAGGTGGGAATGGAATCCACGTCTTACAACACTTGAAGTAGATATACTATCAAATGAGCTAACAATGCAGTCAGTAATATGCTATTTTACTACTTTTTATAAAACGTCTACCAATGCGTAATATATAAATATGGTTGAGATTAAGTGTGTGAGTTGTAACACGATCAAAGAACTTTAACGCCCGAAATGTATTGTGACGAAGGGGATATGTAACAAAGGCACTTTTTTGGAACATATGGTATTTTATTTGACTTCGTCGCCCTCACGACAATTTTAATCAAAACGACATAAGGACAAAAAAGTATCAAAGGAACTTGAAAGCTCAACTGGTTCTATCCGTATCCGTGGTATTTCTATCCGTCAATAAGAATAAAAAAACTATCGTTTACGGTGTAAAAAGTACTAACATATTTTTAGTCAAAAAGGTAATATTTTTTTTTTTAGAAAACCAGTGGTATGACTTTATATATTAGTACGCCAGTTTTAAAAAACTTGAATCAGTCACCAGGCCAGACGATCAAGGTCGATCTTACGACAGCGTAGCGCGTCTTTTCCCAATGGACTGTCTCGGTTTAAGTGTTTATCTTGATGGAGTACATTTTATCTCTGGTAGACAAAGTAAGAACTTATCTGCTTGCTTTTCAGGCTCTTGATCTGTGGATGGCTGGTTGTATGATGTTTGTATTCGCTGCTCTCGGCGAGTTTGTCGTGGTGAAGGTGTTGGACAAACAGTACCAGATGAACAAGACCAAGCAGCAAGAAGCTATGCCAAGGATTATACCCGTGGTAAGATAATTATAGATTCCGCTCAATATTTTGTTTACAAACTGTTGTCTACAACAGTGAGGATTTGTCGTAAAGTTAGATAAATATTTAAATTAAATCCTAACACTATTCTATCCTTAATTAAAGATAACGCCTATCTAAGATCATTACAACGTTATACACAGAACTGTGAGTAGTAAAACAAAGTCCAGAGCATCGCTTTGGCGCTCATTATTAAGAGACTTTCGATGGTTAGTTTCAACAGCCCTGTTTCTCTAGTTACATTATCCTTTAAATCAGAACACAGTAATGCTTACACATAACTGCTGTGTACTAAAATATAATTAAAAACTAGAGATAGAAATGTGAGCCAGGTCCAACGGATTCTATGCTCCTTGAGAACTTTTTGTAAAAGAAATTTGTATTAAAAGAACAACCAATCTGTGTGATTGTTCTAATTTCAACATTTGTGTCTTTATTACGATCAAAAACAATAACATTGAAAACATCTTGTGTTGTGTCCATGTTAGGGGTCACTCAAGTATTACGTAAGCAGAATTTTAGTGATTTTTAACACATTTTTGATCTTTTTCAATCACGCCTTTTGTTAAAAGGTTTCACAAATTATAGAGAAGATAAAGAAAATCTTTTGAGTCTCATATCTGCAAGGTAAATCATACTATTAGATAAACAAACTTTTCTATTCAAATAGATAATATAAAAAAAAAACCTAAACAGGCTTACTCATGTCTGCTTAGGTCGAATACTCCGACTATAGTTTCATTGTGTACGAAGCAAAACGAGAACGCGCGCGCTTCCTAATCTGTTTTGACTTCTTGAAAAAGATCACCAGATGCTACCAAAATTGCAGTGGGAGTATCCGATCTAATCAAACGTGATATAGATTAGATTATATGTAAAATAATTTTTCAAAACCACGTCAATTTCCGAAATGAAATATGGCAAACACAAAAATAAAATATTTCCGATTATTATGTGTGTTGTTGTAGTTTTATGGTAAATAGACTTGGTGTTTGACCACTGTTCACCTGATTATTAACACTCGAATTAGTAAAGCTGGAACTCGATTAGTCGAAGATGAAAAATTCGCCTAGAATAGGAAATGACTCTCGTGTGAAACAGTTTGTTCTAGAAGCCTAATATAGAACAAACTGTAAGGTACTTGACGGTAGATTTTCAAACAAGAGTTGTATCAAAGCTAGCTAAACGAGGTATAAAAAATACCCTACCAACAAACTCAAGCTGATAATATTATATAATCGGAATTACGGTAAACACTATCATCGTTACAAATAGAAATTTTCAACGTAATTTGTCTATTTTCAGCGGCTGAATGGCGAGAAAGGTTCTTGTGGCACAGTGGCTGCGTGGGAGGGCAGTGCGGTGAGGTGTCGAAAGGTCGACCTTACATCACCCACTTCCCCTCCCGCGGCCACCCCCTCAGTACACCCCGCTCCCTCCGCCCATCACTCCACTCCTCATCTCGTCAATGTGGAGAGACGGCAGAGCATACTGCAGGTAAAAAATGGGTCCTAAAAATTTACAGATTTAGACTGTTTTGGCGCAAAACTTCTGATTCACTGATGTGTCTATATACGTAACGTCGCAGAATAATAAAACACTTTTTAGTGAAATGGAATTGCCGATTGTATTTACTTAATATTGATGATTTCAAGCTTGAATCGAATACTTATTTGTAAGGCTTGCCCGGAGTTGAAGTTCGCTTTGTAATAATATTTAACAAAGAAAATCGCAGGATTGAATTATGTTCTCGTGTTACATTTTTTATGCTTGACAGGCTTTGTGTTTGGTCATAACTCACCAAATGTTAAGTGATGGTGTGGTCGAGGTTAGTAAACACACTAAGTCTGAAATGGAAACTGGTTCTCAAGTGAGGCTGCTGGCACACCGTTAGCTGCTTGGCAGTACTTTTTAATTAAGAGTGGTAGCTAACCAGCCGAGTACTAAAAAGTACAGTACACTTTTTAGTACTGTTTCCCTACTCAAAGTTCTGTGTATCGCTGCAATGGCCATGGACAGGCGTTGTCTCTTACTATTAGAAGAGCGTTTTGTTTATCTTATATCATTTACAATAAAAAAGTGGTTTTAATTCATATTTTTTATTCCCCAGGTCGCTTGGCTCGACGCCGACACGGGACAAGAGAGGATTCTTTGGAGGGAAATAGACAAGCTTTCCCGCGTGGTTTTCCCCGCGCTATTTTTGCTTTTCGTCACCATGTACTGGCCTGTCCTACTTCTGAAAACGAAGACTTCTTCATAACGATTAGATAGCTTAAGTGTTCTGCCTCGATATAGATATAAGTAATCGTTGTACGCTGGATCTCAGACTGATATACAGGGTTACGCGAAACGGCTGTACTAACAAAAAAGGAGCTTATTGTACTCATTGTCATAAATATATTTCGCTATGAAGTCGACTTTGAAATCGCTAAGAAAAACTATTGTTCCGAAAGATAACACTCATATTCAATGCAATTGGAACGAAGGAAACCAGTACAGTAGATTTTCTTATTTTATTTTGGACAGTCTAGTAGTTTTACCACACCTCACCTGATGTTAAGTGACAGTGTGGTCATAAATGGTAAACACACCTAGCCTGGAATACGAGTAGAACTAACTCTCAACTCTGCTGGAACACAACGTTACATGCTTGGTCGATTTGGTTTCTACCCGAGTACTAGATACCCTACCACTATTCAATTCAATTCATTCAATGGAGTTTGAACTCACGACCTTTGGAGTGCAAACCGACCGCGCTAACCACTGAGCTATCATCGCTACTGAGATGAATTAAGCACCTTTCGATAAGAATCAATGCTTACCTTTTTTTGCGTTTTTAGCGTGCAAAGTTTTTTTCAACAAATAACAGAGAAATTTCGCTTATATCATTACATACAAATCTACCATAAAAGCAATAGAGCGATCTACTAAGGATTGAGAAGGACTTCATGATTGAGCCCGAACAACAAATTATCGGACGTATTTAGGATTCATCATAGTGAATATATTTCTTGAAAATGGGTATATACAATTAGCTCTTTTGACTAAGTATCATTATTGCGTGGAATCCAGAAAAAGGTTAACAACACTCGATATTAAATATCGACTCTCAACAGAATGTAAATGTCATTCTACAACTTTGTAGCTGTTATGGAGTTTGGACAAAGTATTTATAGCTTTTTGGGGTCCAGGAAATAATTAAGAAATGCAATTTTTCTTATCGTTAAGTATTATCAATTAATTGTTAGGCTTACTTACTCACGTCATGCAATTTTGACTGTAATGAATTTGAGTAAAAGTTGATTACCTTTCAGCGAATATTTGAAAGCAAACATTCTGTGATTGAATATAGTATAATGTAAGAAAATATGTTTTATATATTTTGATCAAGGGACAAATTTTATAAAATGTGCTAGAAAACTTTAAAACCTTCATACCAGATAATGGAAGACTTTGTGACAAAAAAAAAGTTTTCTGATATTAATTAAATATTGGAATTCAGTGGTACAAATTTATTTTAGTAACTGTGCAACAAGACGGACAAGTCGCTTGCTTAGTATATTTGCAAATATATATTTATATATTTAAAAAAAAACTACAACAAACTTATATGAAATGAAAACTTGTGCACAAAAATTGTATTTTAAATAACTCTTTAAATGTACATACATATGTATATTGTAATATAGGCGAAGTATTTCAAGCCACGTCAGGAAATATCAATTTATTAAACAAGTACAAATTGAAACTTAAAATACCTCCGACACCAGTATTAGAACAACAAATTCAAAAAACAAACAAAGCAATCTAAACCTTACCAAACCAAAAACCAAATGCTAAACAAAAATACCAATCTAAATACCAAACAAAAACCAAACCAAAATACCAAAATCAACCAAACCATCACACCACTCTACCAACCACATACCAAACCACACCATACCATATAAGCAACATACCATAGTACCTAAATCATCCATCCGTTTCTTGGTATTACCATTACCTTAGTATATGGGTATTCATACCAAATTAGTGTTGTCTATTATTGTTGTTAAATTACGATCGAAGACGCTCACATCGATTCATCAAATATAAAAGAGTTGTTAATTTTTAAACAGCTGCACAGTTTTTTTAAGACAATTTTTTTCCCTCATAACATGAGAGTGTTCTATTAAACAAAAAAAAGCCTATATAGAATTCGGGTCCACCGTTTGGGAACTGCTAAGTTGGATTAGAAAGATGCAAATAATTTGCCACTTCTTCTGAACTCTGACTTCAAACATTGGATTGAACTCTAAAGCCCAAAAATACTTTCCACCACGTTCAAAGGAAGCCATTGAGATATCGACATAGCAGAATTCTAATCAAGGCGACTGTTTTCAACTCTCTAATGCTTGCGATTTAGTCTTAAGTTGTCTTAAATATAAATGTCTGTGCTTAATACAACATACGCACATCGACTAGACACAATTAGACAGTAAATGTGTTTATTCTAAATAACAATTTATTGTGTAAATGTATTTTGTCTGAACACATTTACACAGTAAATCGTAAGTGTTTAGTCGAAATTTTGTTTCTAGTTTCAATGTTAATCGTAGTAAAGATTAAACCGTCATACATATCCTTAATAGTTTCGAAAAAATAAACAAAGAAAGTAAACAGTTTACCTAAAAATTTAAGCGTGCTCCATCCTAGATTATGTCGTTCCTTAACATCATTCAGGATCGGGCAAAACAAACCGATTTTATGAATTAAATCATCGAACTTTTTTGCTAACCACGCATTGTTTAGTGCACCCATGAAACAATGCAAAAAGTTAATTGAGAAAGATTAAAGAATCGAGTCTACTTTAGTAAAAGAAAATACTATACTGATTCTAAAACCATTTCGAAAGGTTACATTCCTGTACATTATTTTAACGTTTAAATCACTTTAAGCTACGAGATGGGGTTTACTTTAATACATAAAATAAACTTGAGTTTCAATTGCCTTCTAATGATGTTACATAGTAGGCTGTATATAGCTACTTTCAGTGCCTACTCAGCTATGTATTCATAGCAAGCCTCAGCCAACTTTATAACGTCATCGCTATAAAAAGTTTGAAAACTTATTAAAAATCGACTACCGCATAGCAAGCCAAAATATATATCAGTAAAAATACAAATGTAAAACTTTGTTTTGCTGTGTTGTTAAAAAAGGTAATTTGCAAATGTAATTTTATTTTCTTGTATTGTTATTGTTAAAAATGTCGTTGGTTGTAATTTTAAGACTAATCTATTTTATCAAATAGCCAATTTTAAAATGTTTTAAAATTACAATCAATCTAAACAATAAGGTGCTTTAAATCATTGAGACCATTAAGATTTCGTCCTAATCATTATCATTTATAGCTTTAAAGTTTGTGATAGTTACAATTGAGAACATTTAAAATTTTATCTAAGTAAGTTTAGACATAATTTTAGGCAGGATACAGACGAGCTTGACATGGTAATTTTGGATGACATAACTCGGTTGCGCACATTTTCCTTAGCACAGAATAAATCATTGTATTAGAAGTAGTAAAAGCAACTAATATTATGTGTAGCCCGGTCAGTCATTATGAGCATTTCTTGTGAACATTCATCATCATCATCATCCTTCTTTATCCCACTGCTTATAGGCCTCTCTATTGTTATGCCATCTGCCTTGATCCTGTGCCAATCTGGTCCAGATTCGACCCGCGACATGACAATGTCGTCGACCCATCTTGCGGCTGGACAACGAACGCTCCGCTTATCTTGCGTAAATCACCACTCTGTTGCAGCCAGCGTTGCCAGACGTCCCGATTTTTAAATCAAAATTAAATGTCCCGCGCGGGACAGGCTCATTCCCGCTTTTCGGGAATAACTCGACCGTGCGTGCAGCGTGCTGAGGAAGCGCGGGTGCGTGGCACAGACAAGTGTAGACTGGCCGCCCGTCCGGCGCGTAATGAAGATAAGCGCACGGGAGAGCGAAGGGTTCGTCACGATAGGGTAAATCTGATTTAAAATATCATATTTTTATTAAAATACATTTTCTATGGCTATTTTTGCTTCTTATTGTAACGTAAACATAATTTGAACTCAAATAAAAATATTAATATTTAAAAACTTCTGATTATATACGTTTTTTTACTATGTCCCGCTTTCGACGAAAGAATCCCGCTTTTTTTCACTCAAAAAGTCCCAATATCCCGACTTGGCAAAAAAAAAATCTTGGAACGCACTCGCAGCCTTACTCCACCTTTTATCACTTCGCCTTGCAACGTGTCTTGCCCAGCTCCACTTGAGATTCATAACGACGCGACGTCTCGAACTTTCGTTCATTCCCTATGTTAGCGTGGCATATCAAGTAGGTGATAAATTGATACAGCTTTTTAAGCATTGGTTAACTGTAACCAACGTTTATAAACAAGATCCTTATTGCGATATTAAAAGCAAAGCGAGTTACGTGATGCAAAATCACTCAAGTACTTGTCTGTTCTCATCCTAAAACGTTGTTTAGTATGTACATATGACTAAATTGCTACAAATCTAGTATGTTTTGCAAGTAGAATGGGTGCTTGAATAAGTTGTTAAGTACTTTGTTTCCATTTGTTTTGTTATGATTGTGGCATTTTAAAGCTGTTTTAGTATTTATAATAAGTCTCATAATTATTAAACCTGTAATGTATTTCAAAATTGTAAATATTCTGGATGTTTGTACTGCGAAAAGATAAATAAAATAAATATAAGTATCGTAAAACATTACACACAGCGTTATCTGACTACAAACTAAGCAAAGCTTGTGTGATGGAAGTCGGATAACAGATAGAATACGTAATTACGTTTTTTTTATAAATACATAGAGGACACCCAGACACAGAACAAACATTTGTTTATACCATAAAATATTTGTCTTGGGTGGGAATCGAACCCACGCCCTAAAGCTTTTAAAGCAGATAAACTACTAGTGAACCAACAGGGCTGTCAATAATATTTGATAAATCTAGTAACAAATAAATTAAAAGCTAAAAAACTTTGAAAAAAAATGTTTTGTTGAAATGATAGTCCCATTTAAACTCCTGATTTTCCTGTGATTGAAACAATTTTTTCTCCATCTCATCTATCACTAGTAAAACGTCATCTTTAATTATTTTAGGTGCACATTTTATTTGTTCGAGCAACAAGTTTTGAATCTCAACGTCTGTTGACTTGTTTTCGAACCGGTGCGATGAAACTTGCCAGTAAGTTTAAGTTTTCAAGGAAAATCTTTTAAACGCTTTAACCTCTTTAAGCTGTAATTTAGATTGTAAATACAATTTTCATCAAAGCTAAAATTTCACTTTAATATCTTATTCTCAAAATTCTAATTATGTACCTAGTCTTTTCTATTTTAGTTAACAAACTTAATTGCTGAAAATGTTATTCGACTAAATATAAAATTAAATTAAACCTGCCACCTACAAAACAATTGACTTATTACGGGTGTTTGAAGTGTTTGAATATGGAAAATTTTCCGCAAAGAGTTAAAATGATAAATAAATATCGGAGGACAATTCACACAGCGCCATCTGGCCTCAAAGTAAGCAAAACTTGTACTATGGGAACATGAAGATAACCGATAGAATACTTTTTACAAAAATGCATACTTTTGCTTCTGACTGCCCTATTAAGTACATTTGGTAGTAAATCTGCTTCAAGAGCAGGGCATGGGTTCGATTCACACCCAGGACAGATATTTATGTGAAGATAAAGAAATCTTTATCTGTGTCTGGGTGTCATAAGTATTGCAAGAAAGTATGTATTTTATCAATTATCTGGCTCCTACAGTACAAGCTTTGCTTGGTTTGACGTTTTTTTTTAATGGTTGTCAGGCTAGATGTTTGACCACAACACACCTGATGTTAAATGACGGTGTGGTCGAAAATAGTAAAGCACACCTAGCCTGGAATGGTACTGGCTGTCAAATGAGGCTGCCGGAACACACCGTTAGATGCTTAACGGCAGATTTTCAACTTGAGAGTATGCTATTTAGTATTAAATGTGCTATCAAACAGCGAGTGACTTTAGTCAAATTACAACACCATACTAAGTCCTTATTAATAACGCTAAGTCCAGCATATCCGTTTATATGTCTTTGTACGCAATAACTTTGACTTTAAATAGATCACTAACTAGAAGACAAAAGTTGTAAACAAAAGGACAAAACTGCATGGTATCAAAGACTCGTATCATTTCAATGAAAATCTGTTGTTTCGTAGAAAATGTTTATTTACTCTTATTATAAAGGTAACAGCATTTTTTTTAAATAATAAATAGTCTTGCGTTTGACCGCCAACTCACTAAGTCATGATGCGGTTTGAGATAGAGCATGCTTGTCTAGAAGATACCGATTCACTCTCGATTTGAAGACATCCAGAATGTATCCATTGGGCAGTGGCGTATGGGCATCTGAGGCCCGTGGCAAATTCATTGGATGGGGCCCCAGTAAAAATCGTCTCGTAAAAATATTAATTTGACTTTGCGGCTTCGTCGGCCGAGGCCCCTCAATCCTGGGGCCCCTTATCCTGGGGCCATATAAGCCAGGGCCCCGTGGGGCTAGGAGCCCCTTAGGCCACGGCCCGTGGCATTTTACCAGCCGTGCCACCCTATAGTTACGCCACTGTCATTGGGGAACACGCACTCGGACAGTTCGTTCCAATGTTTAGCGGTCCGCACAATGAAAGTGGAATCAAATTTTCCTTCGATTTTTAGAACATCAATCATGAAACGATGTCGCTTTTTCTAGCTTCTGGCTGTCAGATATAAGAATGGGGGAATTAGATGCGGATCTGAAACACACTCTCCGAAATGAATCCGATAAAAACAATTTTTGAAATAACGTTGTTGTTATATTGTACAAAAGTTGATCTAAGATGTTTATCAAGTATGATTAATACTATTATGAAGCTATTCAGGCTTTATTTTGGAACAATAATAATGTTGGAAAAAAAAGCCTTATTGGAAATGTGATATAAACATGAATCATATATCAATAATTTTTCACGAAAAGTATTCAAAGATGATTTATGACTATTTAGTGAACATTAAATAAGATAATGAAATAATTGTTTAAAATTGTAGGCCAAGCTCAGTTTGTAGTGCAAATTTTGTTTGACTTTGTAGAAATGATATTTTTAGTTGTTCACTTGAATAAAAGAATAAATTTGAGTAAAGTATTTTTTTATTTTTTTATTTTACGTAGTTTTTTTAATGTTGTTAGTAATAAGACGATCGAGACGCTCTGGAATGGACTAGCTCTCAAGTGAGGCTGCCGGAACACACCGGGTTATTAACTTCGACTTCGAGTTGTGGACGAAATGTGAAAATGTGATTTATATTTCAGGAAATAAGCGGTAATAAAATATGATCATACACACATACTGAATCGTGACCCTCCTTTTTATGTAATCAGGTACCTATAATATAATAATGAATTTACAATTAGGAAGAATAGAAGTAAAATAAATAAATATCGTAGGACATTTCACACAGCGCCATCTAGCCTGAAACTAAGCATAGCTTATAGCATAGCTATGGGGACCAGATAACTGATCCCCATGAGAACTGATAGAATACTTGATTACTTTTTTTTGTAAATACATATAGAACACTCATATAGAACAAACATTTATCGTTACACAAATGGGTCTGGTGGGAATCGAACCTACCCCCTACAGCTTTTGAAGCAGATATTTCACCAAATGAGCTGACAGGTCAGTCCGAAATATCTGAGGTACTCTATTACAGCTATCTATTAAACGCCCGCAAATACCGATATAGCAATCTTTCTATAATAGTGAAGACATAATCCAAATAGAGCTTTCATATTATAAATCCGGAGTATCTGGGTCAGTGTCTATATACAGCCCAGGCGGCAATGTCAGAGGACACCATATTTATGTGTAAAGAAAAATATCCGAATCCGTTGATAATAATTGATCGTTTTTTTATATGAAGGTAGATACAATTTATGTCAAACTCTAGAGAAGAGAATAAGCCGCGTCTTACTGTGAACTGATTGTCATACTTGTTAGTTAATAGTCACACCGTAATAGTTTCTCTGCTGCAGGCCGGGATCTAAGATTTTTCTGACCCGGGGTAGAAACTTAATAAAGACTTCATCTAGAGTTTTACCTAACGCACCTAACCTAATAGTTAAGAGCCAGTGCCATTCCTGGCTAGTTGTGTTAACCATCTTCAACCACACCGTCAACTGAGCTGTAGTCAAATACCTAGCTTGTTATCCTTAAAAAATGTAAATTATAACTCGTTGATTACGTCCTAATTTAAAAACAACCCTCCGAATCGTTGTTAAAAAAAACTCTTAATCACATTATTCCTTAATTAACTCCGTAAACGATTTTCGGGTTCTCATCAAAGAGAGATTTCTTGCATTTGTTAATGAAGCGTTTTGTCGGCAAAGTAAAAAGAAGGAAAAAAAGACCTCGTTCACTTTACAAACTGGATTCTTAAAAGCGTGAACCGATAGTGAATTGTACTTGTTTCGCAGAGTCATAAGACGAAGTGGAAAATTCCAGGGCGTTAAGTGTCTCTACACACTCGCATCAAAATGAGAAATATATAAATCTATAGTTATTAGTAATCACACTAATATTATAAAGGCGCAAGTTAGTGAGTGTGTTTGTATGTTTGTTACTTCTTCACGCTTAAATGGCGGGACCAATTTTGATGAATTTTGGTATGGAGGTAACTGTCACCCTGGATTAACAGATAGGCTACTTTTTAGACCACCTGGGAAGTATAATATTTTTAAAACAACAAAAGAATATCTCCGGGCGTCTTCGAGTACTCGGGGAACATACATTTAAAAAAATCCGATGAATTGAAAACCTCCTCCTTATTTGAAATCGATAAAAAATCGCAAGCCATCACAAGAGTTTCAAGTGCGCAGGTAGATATAGATTACTTGCAAACTCGTCCTGCGATCGGAGCATATCATATAGCTGTGACTTGCATTGCCGGGGACAGTTTCTCTTGCGTAGTTAGGATTTCCCCTTCGTGGTTTATTTTAAGGATCGCTGACCTCAGATTGAGGAAAAATGGTAATTTCTGTGCATGGGAACATTGACGTCATTAAAACGTCATTATAATTATTATAGGGTCTTTTTTAAATTGAGTAATTTCGTCATTTTCATTCATTCATCAATTTCTGACAAAACACGTTTTTTCAAAATCATCATTTCATCATCATTTTCAGCCCACTGCTGAGCATAGATCTCTCTTGTACACCATTCATACCTGTCCAGTGATTATCCTTAAGTATCCTTGTCCAGATTCGACCCGCTGTCGAAATGGACTATGTTTTATTGATGAATCTATGTTATGGAATTTGCTGCCTGAATGGGTGATGTGGTCCCTGATAGATACAATTTGGATGCCTTCAAGTCGCGAGTGAATCGGTTTCTTCTAGACGAGCGTACTCCACCCTAGACCACATCTAAAAAAAATATAAAAAAACAGGTGCCCTGTTAGTTCATTTGGTAGTAACTGTGTTTCATGAGACCTGTTTTTTTTTAATGGCTTACAGGCTTGTTGTTTGACCACAACTTACCTGATGTTAAGTGACGGTGTGGTCGAAGATGGTAAAGCACACCTAGCCTGGAATGTAACCGGCTCTCAAGTGAGGCTGCCGGAACACACCGTTAGATGCTTGGCGGCAGATTTTCAACTTGAGGATGGTAGCTAGCCAGCCGAAGACTAGAAAGTACCCTACCACCACACTATGGTTTCCTCACGATGTTTTCCTTCACCGGAAGCTTAAGCTCATTGTGGGGGTTCAAACCCACGTCATACGGCATGCGAACTGACCGCGCTAACCACTGAGCTATCATCGCTACAAGACCTACAAGTACCCACCAAGACTACCTCTTGCTAAGAAGATTTACTACCAAGTAACACCGTTTAACAATTCGAAATCTGTATATATATATATATATTATATCAGAAATATTAAAATATCCCAGCAAAACGACTATTGTGGATGCAAAGAGAAGCAAGCAGCGTGAACCGCCCTAGGAGCCAATTTATCAACTATAAACTATCAATATAAAACAGGTTGACTTACGAGGAATCTATTACGCAACGCCACGCAGTCTGGTCCCGGTATTCATACCATAAGTAGGTATCTATCGATACCTACGTTTTTAATCAATATTGAAAAGCATCGACTAGAAAAGTAACAATAAAGAGCTTACATCAACTACTGTACTGTAGCGAAATTACAGGTCTGTTGGACAAACCATCGAATGTCTCAAAGTAATGAGCGTCAAAGCAATGATGACCTGGACTTTGTAATGTTACTCAAAGTTATGTGTATCACTGCAATAGTCATGGACGTGCGATATCTTTTACCATCAGGACAGTGTCTCGTTAGGCATAGCTGCTCTGGCGCACATTACTTTGAGCAATTTAATGATTAGTCTAAAAATCCATGTAATATAGCTAGATAAATAAAAAAAAAAAAAAAAAAAAAAAAAGTGAAATTTTGAAAGCAGATAGCTTTTATTCTTTATCACTTTACTCACTTTAAATTTAATTTGGGCCTCATTCTTTCTTTATGCAAAAGACCCAAATTTTTTGTGATTAAATTTAAAAATAAATCCTTTATGTGTACTATAAGACAATGCTTCTTGCCAAATTCCATAGTTCTATGTGAACGGGAAGTACCCTACAGGTTTTATTCCCTTGTGACTGTCGAAATAAGCGGTTAACAGACACGGCTGTAACTTCATTTATGATAACTGAGAAGTTTTATTTTTCACAGCTGCAAGGTACTACAGATATGTAATGAATTTCACTCGATAACTCTACGCGTTCTCGAGATAGAAGTTCTAGACGGACAGACAGACGGACAATCAAACCCAATCAAACAAAGTGATCCTATAAGGATTCCGTCTTTTCTTCCTTTTGAGGTACACATCATATCACATCACACATCATCAGCCATAAGACCTCCACTGCTGGACATAGGTTTCCTCATGGGGGGGTTATGCCAATACTCGCCACGCTTGGCAGGAGGGTTGGCGAGCGCAGTTAGGTGTGATTGTTCAAGGAAGACGCTGCTGCCCATCTTCCGGATTACATCCCTTAGCCGACTCTTACGGCAACCACAGGTAGAGAGGGTGGGGTACTGTTCTTACGCCGGCACCTCCAAGGCGGAAGAGACGTTTGAGGTACGGGACCTTAAAAAAATGTCAATAAATCTATTTTCATTTTTAACATAATAGAAAAGTATACAATTTCGTCTGGGGCAAACATAGATGTTAGTTGTGTCTTTTGTGTGTCGGGTCCTTCTTTAAACATGAATGATAACGTAAGTATGTATATTTTACATAAAATGTAGGTAATTTACATTACAACAATTCCCTTCTGGCTACTATAGAATATATAAACTTTTATATGGCAACAGCAGTTTAAGTGAAAATTATTTCGACCATTCGCCCTTTTCACGCAATTTCAGCGTAAATTGAACGCAGAATTTAAAAGCTTTTAGTAATTTAATAATATTTTTTTCTGTAAGTTTTTTCTGTAACTTTTTCTGTTCCAAAAATATTGTAGGTATAGGTACCTACAATACTTTTGGTGTATTATATTTTTATCGTTGTCGTTGCCTTTAAAAATATCATAAACGTATCTACTTGTATAAAAATTTTACTTCCTTACACAATCAATTTATTTTCAAAATTTGTATGTAATTTTGAACGAGTATGTGTGGGTGAAAGTAAGGGTGTGTGCTTGTTACCTTTACTTTACTTACGTGACAAGAGTTGACAAGACATAAGTATCTGTAAGACATCTGTTTGCATTGAAATGTACATATATATGTCTTTACACGTAGATATACAGATCGTGAGAAATTACGAAAAAAAAAAATTGTTGATCAATTGACATAGCGGCATCTAGCGCCAAATTAAGCAAACTTGTACTAACTGCTAGATAATAATGTATAGAACAATTATGTTTTTATATATACATTTAGAACACCAAGATAGCATAAGTAATTTCTTTTAATAAAAATGATTGAATAAATTGACTGCCCTGTTACCTTATTTGGTAGAATATCTGCTTCAAGAGCTGTTAGGGCGTGGGTTCGATTCCCACCTGGAAAAACATTTATGTCGCGGCAAATGTTTGTTTCGTGTTCAGTATGTATTTTAAGCATATATTTACAAAACATAAATAATGTAATATCAGCTATCTGGTTCCCATAGTACAAGTTTTGCTTAGTTCGGTGCTAGATGGCGCTGTGTGAAATATTCTACGATATTTATTTATAACTTATAGCTATTATGGCAGGTGTTTCCCAGTACAATATTGTAAATATATACTTATTTAAATACGCAAAATACATACTCGTCACATAAATGTTTAAACTGTATGGGAATCAAACTCACATCCTACAGCTTATGAAGCAATACTATAACTTAACGACAAACATTAAAATTCACATTTTATGTACGAAAATAAACACCATAGCCTTATGATTGCCCTTGACAGTATGTATTGTTATTTTGAAATAAACAAAACAAACAACTATAATAAGTCACCAATTTTAAGACGTAAAACCGTAACTCGAGGCGCGAGGCTGGATTAGGCAATAAATCTCTGAGAATTAGCAAACAAAGGAGACTGTAGGAACCCTTAATCGATTTCTATCAGACACGCTGTCTGCGAGATGTATAAGATTAGCGTTGGAAGCCGACATACAGCCTCCCGATTGATTTGGTTAGCTCACACGTTCGTGTAGGTGTAGCGATTGAGCTCTGCAGTGAACATAATGATTTTGATGTAGTTTTTAAACGTTCGCAACTGTTTATTACCGAGTCTTAATCGCGCACAAGGAGTTTTGGCGGGAACGCGGTAAGCGTCGTGTCGCTCCAATGTATTTTTTTCCAAAACTAGTGTTTTTTCGAGTGTTTATGTGTAAAAGTAGTGGTATTTTATTCATAAAGTGCCGAATTACAAACACGAGTGTGGGAAAGTAATATAGTGCGGTGAAACATGACTTTTCGTGTTGCTTCCAAAACTCCACTGAAGCTTATAAAGTCGCCACTACTTTACTAAAGCATGACTAGATTAGACTGACACGAACTAGACTTGACCAATACTGGACTTTGACTATAAAGAAGCTGAAAACTGAAGACTGCACACAAAACATAGACACATTGAAACTGGCAGAATGCACAGAGTGCGATGCCAAAAAAAGAGAAAAAAAAACGTGCACAAAATACTATGTTTTTACCTTGACATTTCGGCCATGTTGCAATAGCCGTGGTCGTTCGATTAAAGGTTCCTACATCGAAGTAATTTAAAAAATATATATGTAATATTGATGATACGAACGGTACGCTCTCCCGTTAGTACTCGTAAGAGATAACGCCTGCGAGTCAGACATTAGATGGTTAGTCTCAACAGCCGAGTTTCTCAAACTGCAGTACCCTTCAAATCAAAACACAGTAATGTTAAAACACCGCTGCTTGGCGGCAGAATATATACTGCGGTGGTACCAAAACGACCTCCTGCAAAGGAAACTGTAACCTAATATAAAAAGAAAGATCCACAAAAAAAAATGCCTTGCTGAGTTTCTTGCCGGAGTCAGTTGAAGTGTAATTACGAGCCGGTGGTAGATTCAAAAATGTAACTTAACGTTCATAACGTTCATAACCAGGGCCTAAAGTGAATAAATTACTTTTTGATTTTGATTTTGATTTTGAAATCTACCACCAAGTGATAAATAAAAGTAATAGTATAGTATCTTGTGCACGATTAAGACCCGGTGATAATCATAATTATAATTATGATATTCCAAAACTGAAACAAAATGATTTGATTCCACCTTTGTCATATGAACCAATAAACACTGAAATTTGTAGTCTGAGAGGGTTTTCCCTCATAGGTACAATCTGGGTGCTTTCATGTCGTGTGTGAATCGGTTCATTCTAGGCAAGCGTGCTCCATTGTAGACCATAATCTTAGCTTCACATCGGATTCCCTACAAACCTGTAGGTATATAAGTAAAAGTTTTTATGGTAATTACACCACAATGTATGTATTATAAGTATGTATTTACAAAAAAAAGTATTTATGTATCCTATCAGTTATCTGACTTCCATCACACAAGCTCTGCTTAGTTTGGGGTCAAATGGCGCTGTGTGTAATGTGTCCTACAATAATTTAAAAAAAAATCTTTTCACAATTTTTCCTTTATCTGTGCTATAAGACGTTGCTTCGTACCAAATTTCAAGATTCTGAGTTCACGGGAAGTACCCTGTAGGTTTTAATTCAATTGCGAGTGTCAAAAATTTGCAGTATAAACGGCTGTATCTTTTGATTGCGTTGGCTTAGAAGTTTGATTTTGTCACAGCTCCAAGGGACGGTAGATTTGAGTATTATATGAAAATGAATATATAAATTTCAGCTTGGTACCTCCAGGCGTCCTTGAGAAAAAGGTTCTTGACAGACAGACGGACAACAAAGTGATCCTATAAGGGTTCCGTTTTTCCTTTTGAGGTACAGAACCCTAAAAAACCAAAAGCCAAATAAATTCCAAGCAAGGCCCAATAATAAATATGTAGACTGTATGTCATTTATTAAGTAATCGACCCGATCCTTGTCAGTTTTAGCTCGGAGTCTTTGGAAGCTTGGAATTAACTTGCAATGTTCGTATGTGCAAGTAAAATGCCCGTTTTAAAATTTGCAAACCAGTTTTCGACCACTTGCTGGTTTCCGATTGAGCTGAAATTTGGTATATGTAGGTAAGTTCCGTGACAATGCAATATTATGGTATATTATCGAGCTAATCTGATCAAGGATACAGGATGTTAGGTAAGTCGAATTTGGGTTGGTATTTTTTTGTTATCACGATCTTGGCTGCTAGAGACCAAGTTTTATGTCATTGACGAATAAGTATTTAAAATCAAAAGATTATTAAATTACTAGTAAGTAATTATGATATGGACAGTATTTTTTTATACTGGCATATTTTTATGCTGACATATTTTTGTATTGACATATTTTTATATTGACATATTTTATATTGGCAGTATTTTTATATTGACAATATTCCTATATTTACATTTTTGTATACTTTGACATTTTGTTTATATTTCATTGACACATAATCAGTGTTCTAAAATTGTAATGATATTACGGAATTGACTTGTAACATTGGTGTTATCAATATAATATTTGTATTTGTGTTTGTAGGTACTCTCCATTGCATATGATTTTTGATTACTTTTAGTTCCGTTTTTTTTAAAAAGCCTTTACTTTTAGTTTATTTCTCCTACTCACAATTATAATCTTTAAAAAATATTACGTACTTACCTTTTTTCAATTTTTTTTTTTTGTTTTTAAGCGTTTTGTAATATTTATTATACATCAGTCATGTCAAAGATACTGTCTGCTGACATCCTAAATATTGTCAATGACGCTTCAGGTAATCTAACCTTGTTTTGTTCTGGTAAAATCAAAAATGGATTTTACCAGAACAAAACAATGGTAATAAACTATCTGTGTGCCAAATTTAATTCAAATCCTTTGAGCTGTTTTGCTTTATTAAGTTACAAACATTCAAAACATAAAAACTTTCCCAATTATAAAATTAGTAGGATAGGATAAGATGAAAAATATTCAACATAAGTAAGCAAGCACTGCCCCCAAGTATTGATCTTTGTTATTTACGTATGCTAAGTAGGTATAGATCACTACCACTCGCATGCAAAACCTGTCAACGGCCTCGTGTGAATGTCATAGCCATTATGTGCCAGCTGCGAATAACTACTTGTCTCTGTCACTATTTACACACGATGTAGCGATAATAGCTCAGTGGTTATCGTGGTCGACTCCACACTGAGGCGCGTGGGTTCAAATCCCAACGATAAACTTAAGCTGCCGATAAAAGAAACCATAGCATGGCGGTAGGGTACTTTCCTACCCGTAGTGCCGTGGTGGTGCCGGCGTACACACGTTAAAATGGACACTCCAGTCCATTTAGCTTAGAACCACTAAAACTTACCTTTGCATTTATAAGGTATCTGACTAATACAAAGAGTGATCAGGTGATTTTATGACGTGCTAGCTGCCTAGCCCATTGTCTAATAGGTTTCCTTGCAACGTTTTCCTTCATCAAGGAATGGAACAAGCTGCCGGCTTCCTTGATTTCTGAGAGATATAACTCGAACTAAACGGTTCGAATCCACCTTCATTGTACGAACCGCTAAACAATGAAATTTGCTGCCCGAGTGGGTGTTCCCTAATAGATACAATCTGAGCGCCTTCAAGTCGCAAGTGGATCGGTTTCTTCTAGGCGAGCGTGCTCCACCGTAGACTGCATCTTCGCTTAATATCAGGCGAGCTGGCGGTCAAACGCAAGCCTATATCTGTAATAAAAAAAAAGATATAGTCTAGATCTTTTCAAGGTTAAAGTTAATAAGTATCTACTAAATCTGCGAGCTTCATCTTCGACCACATCATCGGGTGAGTTGGTGGTCAGACGCGGAATTATTCGTATTAAAATAAAACACGCTGATATTGCATTTTTTGAAATATATGTATATTCTGACTCATTGATTCGGAGTCAACCCGTGTCACCAATGTGAGGTGGGTCTTTTCTGTCGTCTTCCACGGCTCACCAAGTCATTAAAAACCCGAAGTTAGGATTTCCAAAACTCGGCATACAATGTTTTTCCTCCCAGGTGTCGATTTGTAAGCGTTTGGGGTCTCCGCTTCAACGTGTACACGTTTCGCAACGCACTGCAAAACAGTGCGCTTGCGACCGCTACGGGCGTCGCACGATTTATAGCTATTTTTTATTTTATATCAACAAAGGGACAGAGTTTACGAAATACGTAAATAAGTGGCTCAAGTGATGTGTCTTTGGTGAAGTGAAGGGATTTTACTCGTAAAGCCAAGGTAATGTAAATTGGGTAACGTTTATGTCGGAATTGTTTATCTCGGAGGTATTTTTGGTTGTTTATTTTAATTGGGTTGCGTGTTGATCAATATAATTTTGTTTTCTTTTTAATTGTAAGTACGGCTAAATGACATGTTTTAATACCCACAGGCTCATAATTTAACTTTGTTTCGCTTTGATCACAAGCTATAGGTATAGTAAAAAGTATTTTTAAAAACACGTATGTCCCGATCTTTTTTTTTTTAATTTACAGCCAGTGTCATTTGGGCTGATGTAATGATTATAACGATACCCCATAAAACAAATCTGTTCTGGTATTTAAAGATGAAGGAATAACATACACTGACTCCATGACCCTAAGCCCAAACACGACTAGGTTTTAGGTTTAGAGGTCAAACTAATGAATCGATTGTGAAATTTTTATGGGGACCAATCTGAAAGATACCCTTTCAAATAACAAGGAGTTGTACCTTCTACCATCAGCTCACCTGAATAACTCAAAGGAACATAAGTAGCGGTCTATTATACGAGTCTATAATAATCAAAGAATCATCCACTAAGTTCTAATAGTTTAGAACTTATATTTTTCATTATCAATCAGTGTTCTAAATCTCAATGTAATGATATTACGGAATTGACTTGTAACATTGGTGTTATCAATAAAATATTTGTATTTGTATTTGTATCAGCTCAACAACATGAGATGATGAGTAGCAGATGCAAATACTTGAATAGTAGAGGGTTGCCCTCGATTTTCTGGGATCCCATCATCAGATCTTGACTTGGTGCCAAAGCCAATGGGACCACTTGGGAGGTATATAAAAAGAATTTCTCCAATCGGTCCAAGCGTCTTCGAGTAATCGTATTTCTAGTAGTACCTACATAAAATAAAAACCGACCAAGTGCGAGTCGGACTCGCGCACGAAGGGTTCCGTACCATTATCTATAAAAATGGCAAAAAATCATGTCTGTTGTATGGGAGCCCCCTTACATATTTATTTTATTCTGATTTTTAGTATTTGTTGTTATAGCGGCAACAGAAATACATCATCTGTGAAAATTTCAACTGTCTAACTATCACGGTTCATGAGATACAGCCTGGATACAGACGGACAGACAGACAGAGGGATGGACAGAGGAGTCTTAGTAATAGGGTCCCGTTTTACCCTTTGGGTACGGAACCCTAAAAAAGATTCCGACGAATTTAAACCTCGTCCTTTTTTTGAAGTTGGTTAACAAAGACACTCATACATGTATAAATGAACCCTGAAAACATTATACTACTTTTTTGGACAGTCTTGTAAAAAAAGACTTAGAATTGACGGACAATTTAGTAAAGGAAAGGAAACAAACAAAAAAATACAGTTGAATATAGAAACTCATCTTTTTTTGAAGTCGGTTAAAATATTAGGTTTATAGATTCATTTTTAGTACAAACCACACAGTTTTGCTTTACAAGAAATCTGTTATTAGCGCGCATTCTTATCACGATCGTGTGGTAATTAAAACTAACCGACTCGGAAAGTATGAAGGCTCGGAATTCGATCTAATTTTCTTTTATTGATCCATTTCTGAATTTACGAATGTTGTTTTTCATTACGCCGAGAAACAATAAAGTACGCATTGATAAAAATAAAGTTCGTTTTATTGATATACCTATACCTATATATATGAGGAATCTTAGTATACTTAATCTTATCTGTCCCAGAGTTCATAAATAAAAGTTATCCGAGATATGTAGGTAACGTTTATCAACTCGCACTTGGCTTGCGTAAAAGAACAGGGCTGGATAATGGAAAAATTTAATTTATTATATGAAATGAGATGATACATAGGTATATTTAAATTGCTTACTACGTTATATATTTATATGTATATTTACCATTATGATTATCACTTCATTTCGATGCCACGTGTTATTCCAGTATGATAATTTAAAAGTATTTCATACATTTATTATTTTTGATCTTGTTTTTTATACATTCCAATACTTTGGCTCCTAAAAAGGCTTTTAGAAAAAAGAAAAAAAGAGGAATCAAGCTGAAATTAATATAATTACTCGAACTTGTAATCCCTTGGAGCTTGTGAAAAGATCAAACTTTTAATAAGTCAACGCAATTGAAAGATACGGTCGTTTATTGCCGCATTTTTCGGTTCCGTTGAGCTAGAATTATGTTATTTGGCAAGAAGCAGTAAGTATAATAGCACAAAAAAAAAGTAAAATAAGGGAAACTTCAATTTGTTGTTACAACCCTAAAAATAGCGATTATAAACTTATTTGTAGTTGGTAATCTGACCCCGACCTATAAAGATGTGTGGGGACAACAGTTTTCCAAGGGCAAAAGTGAAGTAAGGGTGTCTCTCAAGTTTCTATGGAAGCCTCGGTGCGCGAGTTTGATTCTTGTACTTTCTTAGTAATAACTTACGCTTCCGTGATCTTACAAAATGTTCATGGATTTGTAAGTAGTAAGAACTAAATATGATTGATTGATTGATTATTGTACACACAAAAAAAAATATACAATACAGAAGAAATAAACTAAGTTAACATGTGTAACAACTGGCTACCTTATGAATGATATTATTTTCTTAAATATTGAAAATCAACATGATAATTATTACGTCCATGACTAAGGTTTCGATAAAGTTAAATACTCGCGCATGCAATCAAGGTTTATGAACATTAATAAATTAGCATTTCGATTAGAAATCTTAGATTAAATGAAGTACTAAATACAAGTTTAATTTAATTTCCACCGTCCTAGAAAAGGTTGCTCTAAGAAATTTGTTTTCTCTTTTTCTTCTCGTATGTAAATATCACTAATTATGTGCCTTAATTAACATTTCTGTTGCTTATCAAAAGTTTTAACTTAATTTCTTTACATTTAAAATACCTACTTTGAGTTTTTTTGTGTAATAGTTATTATGTTGCAATAGTAATATAATATTATAATGCATTCACACAGCGCCATCTGGTCCCAAATTAACCAAAGCTTGTACTATGGAAACCAGATAACTGATAGAATGACTGCCCTGTTGGCTCATTGGTAGAATGTCTGCTTCAAGTGCCGTAGGGTGTGGGTTCGATTCCGACTCAGAACAAGCATTTTGTGGTATAATCAAAAATGTTTGTTTTGTGTCTGGGTGTTCTGTATATATTATAAGTATGTATTTACAAAAAAAAGTATTTAAGTATTCTATCAGCTATCTGAGTTCCATAGCACAAGCTTTGCTTAGTTTGGGGTCAGATGGCGCTGTGTGTCCTACGATATTTATTTTATTTATTTATTTAGAATACTTTTTTTTAAACACCAATCGGCTGGGTACCGGAGGTTAAACGGCCACCAGGCTGGCCTAGAAGACGGTGGAAAGATGAGCTTGATGCTCATAATAAGGATTGGACCTCAATAGAACCAAACATACAGGCATGGAAAGAAGGAAGAGAGGACTAGAAAATTGAACTCTAAATAGATTGGATTAATAATAAAAATAGAAATGGCAATTAAAATAATGATTATTTTTACAATATAAAAGTTGTGAGACGAACGAAATTTTCATCTGAAGTCTAGAACCATTGCATCGGTACCAAAATTTTGAATAACAAAACAAATACAGGGCATCGTCGCTTTAGCACTCATTAGTTATTTTAATTGTATGCTTATTTATTTGCACATAGACGATAAGCCACTGGCATATTAATTCTGTACTAAAATTTTACGGTAAACTGACAGAACAGTTTCTCTGATCTTCTGAGACTTTAAACGCTTAATATCGCTGAACTACTTTCCGAGTCAAATAATAACTACATAAATATCGTAAGACATTTCACACAGCTCCATCTAGCTCCAAACTAAGCAATGCTTGTGCTATGGGAACCTGATAACTGATAAAAAACTTAATGCGTTTTTTTTGGAAATACATACTTATAATACAGAACACTCAGACACAGAATAAAGATTTATTGCCACTTAAATTTTTGATCCGGTGGCAATCGACCCCACGCCCTACAGCTCTTGAAGCAGATATTCTACCAAATACACATTGCATTATATAGATATTCCACATTACACACCATAAACTTCTTTTTATAGTGATGAATTTAACGGAAAGGTCATGCGGTTATGGAATGCTTTGCCAGTCTCTATTAGGCAGTCACAGTCCTTGAATCTTTTAAAAGACAGAGTAAATTCTCTTTATTTGTCATAATGCTAAGTTGATATTGCTGTTAGTCGAATTAAACATGTTTACCTTGCTGCTTATGTTCGCTTTTATTTTATTTTTGTTTTATCTTTATGTCCATATACATTATAGCCTAAATACATATACATATCCTATATAGTTAATTTATATATATACATATATACTTAAAATTAATTTATCAATATACTGTTTACACAAATAAATATTCGTATATGTATAAATTCAATTTCATTTAAATAAATTATTATTAAAAACTAAACTTATGGTATAAACAAATATTTGTTCTGTGTCTGGGTGTTCTGTATGTATAATAAATATCTATTTACAAAAAAAAGTATTTATGTATTCTATCAGTTATCTGACTTCCATCACACAATCTCTGCTTAGTTTGGGGTCTGATGGCGCTGTGTGTAATGTCCTACAATATTTATTTATTTATTATTAGTTTAAAATTTTTAACTTAATAGTGTTACAATATCTCCCGTCTGTTCTTAATCTGTATCGTGTTTTTCATTCTTGGTTGCCTGGAAGAGTTTACTCTTAGCGATAAGGCCGCCACTTGTGACACTAACTCATAAGATTATTTTGTTTTCTGTACTTTTTTTCTATTTTTTGACATTAATTTTTACCGTTGATAAATGTCATGCTAAATAATTTTGTATGCCGAAAGATAGTCTGTGGTGTACTTTGCTCGTTCTTTGTTTAGATCTGTACTATACCCATAGCGCAAATAAATAAATTATTATTATTATTTTTGGTGTGAACAATAAAGAGTTTCTATCCTATCTATCTTATAAACGGATAATTAATGGTATGCTTGTTACATGGCATTTTGTTTTGTTTATAATAACTTAGTACCTGGATGACCGAGCTTTGTTCAGCTGAAAACACGGATAAAACGACGTGTTCTAAAAATGAAACCTAGCTAGATCGATTTATCGCCCCCGAAACCCCTTGCATACTAAATTTCACGAAAATCGTTGGATCCGTTTCTAAGATTTAGATTATATATGTATATACAAGAATTGCTCGTTTAAATGTATTAGAATATATACAAGAATTGCTCGTTTAAAAGTATTAGATGTTATTTTTAAGAAATAATCCAAAATATATGTAAATGATATTGTTTTTAAACATTTTATCGGATGAATTTCTACCCATCGTGTTTTAGCTTGTCAATAGAAAGAAAAAGGTTGAAAAAATAACATGTTTTAGTTTTACATCGATCCTAATTATGGTTTATTTATAATCTCATGGCAAATATCGTGCTACTTCGCATAGACTCCTCTCAAATAAATCAATCAATATTGTGTACGTAGAAACGTATAAATCTATATAAGTTTCATACTTACCTACCTGCCTTGACAAAGGTTTAACTAGATAGGTAAATATTTTTATTCATTCATGACATTATTGTAAATGAAGGTTTTCTCAATTAGGCAATACATACGTGAGTCACAGGGAAACTGGTATTTTTGAAGGTGGCTGTTATAACGATGACTGCATTAGGTCACTGATTCAATAACAAGTTCTAATGCAGTGCACAAACTTGCGTTTTCGTTTGACCACACTTTTTCTGATGATTCAACATAAAAGCGCGATAATATACATCAAATCTACCTTCTAAGTTTGAATGTTACACCTTGTATGTTATGGGTAGCAGCTCAAGAAAAGCGCAGTATTTTATAAAACTTTATGTTCGACTGAAAATATTACACTTCTCTTTCTCAGTCGTGTAAAAAACTAGTCTCTCTTATTTTGTATTGCAGCATCAATCTAGTTAGATATTATACATTGTTTATAACTTCTATAGAAAAGTACTAGATCTTAGTAAATTCCAAGTAAGTAATACAAAACAATCATGTATAGCTCAGGTAATGTCGGTTACAGTAAGTAGATAGAAAATTCTTTATTGTTCACACAGAAATGACAAAAATAAAATAAAACACACTTTTAACATTATAATATAGTGAAACAATTGACGGCTTTATCGTTTGAAGCAATCTCTAAGAGGATATGATGATAATGATTGGATCTTTTAAACCAAGGAAATTCCTGAAAAAAATTCTGTCAGAAGCGTACCAAGCTAGAGACATTGTCACTTTCACAAGTTGTAGGGTGTAGGTTATATTCCCACCCAGGACAAACATTTTGTAGTATAAACACATGTTTGTTTTAAGTCTGGGTGTTCTATTTATTTTATTACAAAAAAAGTATCTATGTATTCTATTAGTTATTCAACTTCCACAGTGCAAGCTTTGCTTCGTTTGAGGTCAGATGGCGTTGTGTGTAATGTCCTATTTATTTATTTAATTACCCGTCAAGTTATTCATGCGTTTAGATTTTTTTTTAAAGTAAGATGAACTCATACAGATCATTGTCTTCCTTGAACAATCACACCTAACTGAGCTCGCCAACCCGCCTGCCAACGGTGGCGAGTATTGGCAAAACCCCCCAGGAGGAGGCCTATGTCCAGCAGTGGACGTTCTATCGCTGATGATGTGATGTGATGTGTGTGTGATACAGATCTTATGTATCAACACTAAATGACTTAAATCAACAGCGATAAGCAACAATTTAAGCAACAATTCGCTGGTTCAGAAAAGGCTACAGTGCCTTGAACATCGACACACAGTTGCTTGTCTGTCGGTGTTCTACTACCTACAGCCAGGAGCTCTAAAAAGCGCAACCGCTTCATGGATGATATTCCAAAAACTCGAACTAGGCAGTTTGATTCCACCTTCTTCGTACGAACCGCCAGACATTGTTATTTGCTGTCCGAATTGGTGTTTCCCGATAAATACAGTCTGAGAACCTTCAAGTCGCGAGTGAATCGGTTTCTTCTAGACAAGCGTATTCCATCGTAGACCTTATCTACGCTTAACACGAGGCGAGAAGGCGCTCAAACGCAAGCCCAAAAAAATGGTACTGTAAATTGTAACAGGCTTTAGTGTTACGCTAGGTTTTAACTCCTAGCCCTTGAGTACTATGATATATTCTGTGTTAGTGTTTATGCATTGAAGTACAATAACTCAGTGGAGCGGAAATTAGTGTAATTCACGGCACAGATCGCAGTGAATCATTGATTCACCGGTATTTTGCAAGCCTCTGCCTCCGAGGTCATGTTACGTCATAAAATTTACAGCTGAGTAGTTACACTTCACACGAAATCTGTCAGTTTGAACGGTTACTTTCAGGTTGTTTTCAATGTAAAAGTAATAAGACGAACTACGCACTTCTGATGACAAGATAATAACGCCTGTCCATGACCATTGGCCGTGGTGGTGCCGGCGTAAGAATAGTACCCCACCCTCTCTACCCGTGGTTGCCGTAAGAGTCGGCTAAGGGATGTAATCCGGAAGATGGGCAGCAGCGTCTTCCTTGAACAATCACACCTAACTGCGCTCGCCAACCCGCCTGCCAAGCGTGGCGAGTATTGGCAAAACCCCCAGGAGGGGCCTATGTCCAGCAGTGGACGTCCTATGGCTGATGATGATGATGATGACCATTGCAGTACGCATAGCTTTGAGAACAAAACAAAATCGAGGGGGACGCTGATTTAGCGCTCATTACTTTGAAACATTTGATGGGCAGTCTCAACAGCCCAGTAATGTTGCTAGCTGCAGTACCCTTCAAACCGGAACACAGTAATGTTTACACACTACTGTTTGGCGGCATAATATCTGGTACTGCAGTGATACTTATCTAGACGACCTCCTGCTAAGGAAATCTACCACCAAGTAAAAGAAACACAGGATAACATATGTCCATAACCATTGCAGCGGTATACAAAACTTAAAACAAAGTCCATAGTGTCGCTGCTTAGGCGCTCACTACTTTGAGACTTTTGTTGTATATGTAGTATTATTTTGGCAAGGTACAGTGTGCATTGCTACGGCAATATTAGAATTGGCACTTTTATCCCAAGTATTGAGGGAAAATTGCGTAATCGCGAGTAAAGCCGCAGCTGGCTCGTAACTAGTTTAGGAAATTTTCACGGGTTACCGTGGTTGACTGCTTTGCTTTTGCGAATCTTTTTATAATAGAACGGATTTGACAAAAATATTGGAATATGAAAGTCTTTATTGCTCAAATTAAACTTATTTGAAATTGAAAACTTTGGTTAGCCATATTTTTAACTGTCTACTCAAACAAAGGTTATAATTATCTTTAAAACATTGCTCTTATAGCTAAAGTATTAGAAAGGAGTTCTAAAGTAGACTGCATTATTCATACCGCAATTATCTGCCATTTAAATCTATGTGTTATGTCATTGTAATTAGATCAGAATATCGTTATGAAATTATAATAAGTCCAATACGACCTTATTTCTCAACGATATATTTTGGTCATGGACAAACTAAGGGACAAAAAACGCAACGGACAAGAGTATGAAACACAAGTAATCATAATACAGATATTTCTAGAATTTAGTGATCGTGAAGCTAAGACTAATACCTAATATTTAAATTATCTAAAATAATTACTTGTATTTATTAATATTATGGCATCAATTCGGTATGTATAGTTTTTTTTTGTATTTATATAATATTTTTTTTACTAATAGTTAACTTTATTTTATGTAACTAATTTGAATATTGTGGTTTTATGCGATAGTTAATTTTTAATACGTTTTCAAACTTTTTATAGCGATAATGTAGGCTGAATATACCTATGTCCTTGCCATGTAAAACAAAAAGGTATGAATAGCTATTTGACACGTTTGATTGACTTTGACATTAGACATGAAGTAAACAACTCTATAAAACAAGTAATATTCTCATTAAAGCGTTATCAGAGTCTAAGTAATGTTTAAAGTAAAATAATTCAGATATTTATATTAATAAAGAAAGAAAACAACTCGATGTACGTGTATGGAAGAGGTTATTAGGGCTGCAGTTGACTTGATATTGACAGATTTTGTTTTGATTTGCTATTGCTTTTTTAGGCACTGAAAGTAGCCCTATACAGAGGGCAATCATACATACATACAATAATAAATACATTTTTGTTTTTAAATACATACAGAACAACTAGATATTAAAGGTAACAGTTATATCTATCTAATTTATATGATCTAATACCTTTAAACGAGCAATTCTTGTATATGTGTATATACGACTATACGTATATACATATATATATATGTTTTCTAAATTCTACTTTTTACTCATTTTTAGAAAACGTCGTTTTATCCGTGTTATCAGCCGAGCAAAGCTCGGTCATCCAGGTACTGTATAATAAAACATCAAGAAAACAAAATGGTTTCTACATATTTATTTCGCAAGGCAACTTGAGTCTAGTTTAGTATTCACTGAATTCGTAAAGTTCATTCGACTGTCCTATTAGCTCATTTGGTAATGTATCTGCTTAGCTGTAAAGCGTGGGTTCGATTCTCACTCAAGACAAACATCAACAACGTGTGATGAGTATAAATGTTTGTTCTGTATGTATTATAAGCATGTATTTACACAAGAAGTATATAAGTATTCTATTTGCTGTTTTGATTGTCTAGTTTTCTTAGTTTGGGGATAGCAGCTCTTTGTGAATTGTTCTACGATATTTATTTATTTTACCTTATTATTTGAACTAGGATAATGAAGAACAACAAAACACAGGTGTATTGTAATATTATTGTTGAGGTGTTTTGGCAGCAATATATTGTTCTGACTAGTTTTTTTTTTTTATGGTTGCCAGACTTTGTCTTTTTGATCACAGCTCACCAGCTTCTATTAAATTACGGTTTGGTCGAAACCCGTACAAAACGATTTGAACCCACTTTCATTGTTCGAACACAACTAAAGCGTGGAATATGTTACTGGAGTGGGTGTTCCCTGATAGATACAATTTGGGTGTATTGTAGTCGAAAGTGAATCGGTATCTTCTAGGCAAGCGTGCTCCATCGTAGATCGCATCTTCACTTAACATCAGGTGAGATGGCGATCAAACGCAAGCCTATTTACCATTAAAAAAGATGGTATAGCACACCTAGCCTGGAATGGAACTGGCTTTCAAGTGAGGCTGCCGGAACACACCGTTAGATGCTTGGCGGCGGATTTTCTACTTGAAGGTGGCTAGCCGAGTACTAACTAGATAAAACCCTACAACCATGCTATGGTTTTCTCACGATGTTTAGCTTCACCGGCAGCTCAAGCTCATTGTTGGGGTTTGAACCCACGCCACGATCTATCACGGCTCTCAAATAAGGTTTTCGGAAATCGGAACACACCATTAGATGCTCGGCGGCAGATTTTCAACTAGAGGCTTACTCGGCTAGCTAGTGATAGCTAGTACTAGAAAATACCCTATCACCATGCAGAAAATACCCTACCATCAAGCAGGAAATACCCTACCATCAAGCAGAAAATACCCTACCACCAAGCTTATTAGAAAAAGAAATAAAATCTCAGGTTGGATCTTGCACGACAGAAGCGTTCACGCTAAAGCCGGATAGATGTATTCTCTGCGGGTTAGATATGGTAGTCTGCGCTCAGGAAATCGCTATGATAATATAACTGCTCCATACAGGAAGTAAAAGGCTGCGCTTAAATGCGTACTGAGGAACCAGGATAATGAACCAGGAAAATTGATGTAATTTTAAGACTATTAATACTATTTTTGGACATATATTCAAATATGACTCGTAGCATAAGTGTTATCAATAAAATATTGTATTTAAAAGTAATTCACGTGTTAATTGAAGTGTACATGAATAAAAACAGTGTCGGTAATAGAAAACAAAAAAACAGGCTCTGGGATCTTTAGTTGAACGCACCGGAGCCCTCAGCACTGTCCACTCCTCTTAGGACAATATACTGTTCTCAACACCAAACCTACATAATATGTAGGTGGCCTACGTTGTCATATTATGACAACGTAGGCCACCGAACGTTGTCGTCTCCTTCGCTGGGCTTTCCAGATGGATAGTGGGAGTCTCAACTACAATCACTCTAAGTCCTGTCCTTCATTAGCATTAGGCAGGCAGGGGATACCGATGCGGTTTTTATGGCTAGGTGTTTGACCACAGCTCAGTGAATTTAAGACGAATATATTATATATGAATATATAACCCATCCAGCCGTTTCGAAGAAACGAGCCAATAAAGAAATTTACAAACATACAAGATACTCTCAAAAAACATAACTGGCAATCGAGTAAAAATACAGACAACAACAATGACAAAACAATGACAACAGTACAATGACGACACATTGCTATTCAGTTTTCATAATGTATGAACAAAAGTTTTTATTTATTTCAGAATAGGTATACCTAGATTTCAACACTTAGCGAATAGTTACCTAAGTCATTAGTAAAATGATGTTAACTGAAAGCCCAAACAGTGGTTCCGACGCCTCGCTTTCTCTTCACGTAACTGCAACAAATGTCCTGGAGACTATTACCTTGTCTGTGGCGTATGAATTGCATTATTATATTATACACATGATTTATATCTTCTATCAACACTTTATTGACCATTGTTATTCACACGCCATGATGTTAGTAGTTACAGAACTATGACCGGATGCCGTGAACATGCAATTTTATTTTGACTTTTACAATGAAATTTCTGTGTATTTAAGCAGATTTTGAGCTGCCGGTGAAGGAAAACATCTCAAGAAAACCATGGCATGGTTTTTTCTAACATAATATACACTTGCGTTTGAGCGCCATCTCGCCTGATTTTAAGTGATGATGCGGTCTACGACGGAACTCGCTTGACAAGAAGAAACTGATTTACACGCGACTTGTAGGTACCCAGATTGTACTTGTCGGGGAACACCTACTCGAGCAGCAAATTCTAATGTCTAGCAGTACGTCCCAAGAAGGCGGAATCAAACTGTTTAGTTCGAGTTTTTGGAATATCAACTATCAACCATGTTTGCTAATACTCGGTGGGCTAGCTACTACCCTTAAGTTGAAAATCTGGCGCTAAGCACACAACAGTGCCTTTTGGCTGAACATACTTTCGAGCCAGTTCCAATTCCAGGCTAGGTGTGCTTACCGTCTAACACACAGTCACTTAACATCAGGAAGTTGTCAAATACCTAGCCTGTCATCAATAAATTAAAATATATTGTTTAATAAACACGCGTGTCATCGGAGCCTCGACACTAAATACTAAAAATTGAACCATTTGAAGAGTTCCACTTCCTGGTCTCATCATTAGATCAGCTCCAAGATACAAATTAAGTATTGTCATCCGAGACAAAGAAGAAGGTTAAAATTTACTTCTAAGATTTAGTTAAAAATCTTACATTGAAAAGAAAAAATTACACTATTACTTAGTTACAAGTAAAGTCATTAAAAGAAAACACGAATTTCCACTACTAATATATATTTTTTATTTAAAATATTTATAGCCCGTTTCAATTGGGATGATGGAAGGAATCTAGCCGTATCTCGTACATTTAAATCTGTTTAGGCATTTAAAAAATATGATGGAATAAAGAAATTCACATACATACTACATATATGAACTTTGAAAACATTACACTCATTTTGGCCAGTCGTGTAAAAAGACACCTACCTCAATCCATTTGCTTCAGGAGCAGAACTCGTAAATTACTATTTTGCTCCAATTTCAAATCATTGCATGACACTCGTTTTAAAGAAAATATTATTTATTATTTTATGTTAGTGGATAGAGAAATTACAGGACTATTAAGACTAACCATCGAAAGTATCAAAAACAGTGAGCGCCAAAGCAGTAATGCCCTGGACTTTATTTTGCTACTCAAAGTTCTGTATATCGCTGCAATGGTCATGGATAGATGTTATCTCTTGCCATCACGAGAGCGTCTCATTCGTTTTATTACTTTTATATTTAAAAAAAAGCAGTTGCTTCGAAATTGCTGATCCTAAAACTACAGACACATTTAAAGTGTATTGCAAACATTATACAAATCCATCTAACGGTGCAGCGGTTTCATTCTTCAACCATTCTACTTATTGGTGAATGTAATACGACGAACGTCAGGCGAACTCACTACTCGAGTCATACTAGAAACCCGTACAAGAATTAATGCAATAACTAGATATCTATATATATTGCAACTAGGTATAAACAAAGCTGTACGCCATTTCGACAATGATTGTAAAGCCACAGAATAAATTATAGTACTGAATAATTTATATAGACGCTGCGGTGAAGCCAAGGAGGGTTTTGTGTTTGACTTGCATGTATGAATGTCTGTATGCCCGTTCATATATTCCCTCGTACCTAATAAATGGCTGGACCGATTTTGATGAATGTTATGTCATTAGGTTTGTCTTTATTTAGCGAGTATTGCTGAAAATATGAATTCTCTAGTCAGGGTAGTTTTCTAACTAAAACCACTGAGTCTCATGGCAAAAAAAATGTGATTTTATAAAAAAAACATTCATAATTGAAGGCTGTGTTGAATTGAATGTTGGTGTCATTAGATTGGTATCAACGGGTTCCCTTTTGAGCATACAATACTTATTAGGAATCTTAATTATCAATTAATTATTTTATAATTACATTAGTCAAATATTTAATTAATAAATAGCATAATCAATTGATAATGTCATAGTAGATTTTAAATGTCATAAAATTGTTATTAAAGTCAAAGAAAATTATTAAAATCTTAGTATAAATAGGAATATCAAGTTTATCTTTTATGAATTTGTCAATATTATAGTAGCATTTGTCAAGTAACATTTAAATTAAAATATTTTTTAATTTCTCTATTGACAAAGTTTTTATTTCGGGAGGCAAATGATTAAATAACATTGTACAAACTACATATATACTTTCATTGTAAAATTTTAAAGTAGAATATAGAAACTACTTCACTATCATCCGTCGCCGCAACACCTTCTGCTTCTCATCATTATAAAACGTTCCACGCAACTCACTGGAGCTACTATGCCAGCGGCCCAAAGCCTCGCTCCGATATTTCAAGGAGCTCGGTAGGGTTGGGTAGTTGCTAGTAAAGGGAAATGCACAAAACACTCCAAACAGGACGTCGGTGCAGGACTTATAGTTCCCATTTTGAATAAGAGAACAAACACAGGTACATAGAATGCAACTGCAAGTTGGGCTGGAAAAAAGATTTCAAACTATACTAAAAGAAATAGATTTTGTAGCAGGACACAATTGTATTTTTTAAACAAAAATTTCTTATACAAATATAATCATTTTATAGATAACATCGAAGTTACAGGTCATTTTTCCAATGAATTTAAAAATGACATCAAAAATGTCAAAACCATAAAAAATTACAATATTAATATGTCAAATATAATCTGCCGTGGTGGTGCCGGCGTGAGAATAATACCCCACTCTCTCTACCCGTGGTTGCCGTAAGAGTCGGCTAAGGGATGTAATCTGGAAGATGGGCAGCAGCGTCTTCCTTGAACAATCACACCTAACTGCGCTCGCCAACCCACCTGCCAAGCGTGGCGAGTATTGGCAAAACCCCCCCAGGAGGAGGCCCATGTCCAGCAGTGGACGTCCTATGGCAGATGATGTGATGATGTGATGTCAAATATAAAATAATTATGTAAATAAATTAATCTTGGTATATACGTATATGTACATAATTATGTATATAATAAATAGGCTTGCGTTTGAGTGCGTTCGCGTTTGCGGTCTATTACGAGAGAGTTATGTGCAAAAAATGTAACATCCGCTTTTTTGCACGCGCTACTCAAAATAGCTTTTTTAACCTACTTGTTAATAACTTCTGTACACTTAACATCGGAAATACCCACACTGTTGAGTATCTAAATATAATTTTCTTGTTAGCTTAACAAATAACCATAGTAATTATTCAATAGATAGATAGATTATTTATTGTGCACACCAAAAATAGAAGAAAAAAAGAGTACAGAAAACAAGGAGTTATGAGTTAGTGCCATAAATGGCGGCCTTATCGCTAAGAGCGATCTCTTCCAGGTAACCAAGAATCAGAAACGCGATACGAATTAGGAACAGACGAGAGATGTTGTTGACTAATACGTCAAAAAAACCAACCGATAAAAATAATACATATGTATAGTAAGTATGTAAAAATGTATTTTAATAAAACGAAAAGTCTTGGTAATTTAAAATCGACAATATTTTAAGGACAACTAAGTTATCTAGACTAACCAACCACTTTGTAAGTCCCTCCAGGTTAGAAGCTAGTGGACCAAGTTACTAAATTTTAAAAAGATCTATCTAGTCTTTACAGACAAATAAATCATTCGTTCAGTTTTGCGTTGACCTATTTCAGTCATTACTACTTCTTGGTACTATTTACTTGGTGATAGATTGCTTTAGCATTACTGTGTTCCGGCTTGAAGGGTACTGCAGCTTGCGAAATTACAGTGCTCTTGAAACTAACCATTGAAAATCTCAAAGTAATGAGCGCCAAAGCAGCAAAGCGCTGGAGTTTTTGTTACTAAAAGTTCTGTGTATCGTTGCAATGATCATGGACAGGCGTTATATCTTACGATCAGGAGAGCGTCTCGTCAAAACAAGAGATAGATGTTTGTTCTGTGTCTGGGTCTTCTGTATGTAATTAAACAAAAAAAAACTATAAGTATTATATTAATATTATATTATTTATAGTTCCCATTAAAGCTTTGCATAGTGATGGACTAGATGGCGCTGTGTGAAATGTTCTCCAATATTTATCTAATACCTTTAAACAAGCAATTCTTGTAGGGAGTTTCGGGGGCGATAAATCGAGCTAAGTTTCATTTTTAGAAAACGTCGTTCTATCCGTGTTTTTTAGCCCAGCAAAGCTCGGTCATCCAGGTACTTCTTATTAAATCTTAAATATACTACGAGAAAATGTGCGAAAAAAAAGTTGAATCATGTCTATTATATCCATAAGTGCAACCACCTTTCCAGAATCCGACAAATCAATATACCATTTATACTTTGAAGTGCTACTTACCCGATACAAACACACAATATTTATTTAGGACAGTTAATGATAAGACCGATACGTTATTTTGAGTATTTGCTAGATTTTCTATACAAATATTTTGTGTGCTCACGACTCCACTTTGCCACCACAGATGACTTGATTGCATATTATCGTAATTTTTTTTTAAATGGCTGACATGCTAGTTGTTTGACCACAGCTCACCTGATGTTAAGTGACGTTGTGGTCGAAGATGGTAAAGCACACCTTGCCTGGAATGGAACTGGCTCTCAAGTGAGGATGCCGGAACACACCGTTAGATGCTTGGCGGCAGATTTTCAACTTGAAGGTAGCTAGCCAGCCGAGTACTAGAAAGTGCCCTACCACCACGCTATGGTTTCCTCACGATGTTTTCCTTCACCGGCATCTCAAGCTCATTGTTGGGGTTTGAACCCACGCCCTTCGGCATGCGAACCTACCGCGCTAACCACTGAACCATCATCGCTACAAAAACTAAACTACTTCAAAAAGGAGGAGGTTCTCCATTCGGTTTTTTTTTGTATGTACCTCAGAATTCCGGCATTTAGAACTACCTACCTTCCGGTTTCTATCAGATGATGATGAAACAAGTTTCCAGTTCAGGTATGCACTGGAGCTCCGTAATGAAACACAATAACCAAGCCTTATTTGGGCTTAGTAGAATAGAGTAAGTTTTTTAGTTTGAAAAATCACACTTCTCTTTATACGGTTTTATCAAAATACATCAACAGTATACCCGTGTATGGGAGTTTTCAAAATATTGGGTTCGATTCCCACCAGAACAAACATTTGTGTGACGATAAATGTTTTTTTCTGTATCTGGGTGTTCTGTATTATAAATTATTTACCTAAAAAAGTAAATTAAACAAAACAATTTCAATATTAACAAGCTAAAGAGTTTTAAAATTCTATAACCCGACTGCAATTAAAATAACTATAAATAAAATTTAAAAAAAATTAAACAAATTTATTAGTTCCAATGAAATTTAAACATATTACTTATATATATTTTTGTAATTCTCCTTTTATTTCGATACTCAACTCGATAGGTTTTGGTATTTTTTTATTAACGTATTATATTTAGCGCCAAAAATCCGCCATTTTCTTAAACTCCTGCCTAAGAACACTTGGGTTTTTAATACGAATATAACGATACCTTAATTGTCGAAATCCATCCAGGCGTTCGGAAGACACGAGGTAATAAAGAAATTTACATATGTACATACAAGATAAGCGCGGAAATCATAAAAAAAACTTCTATGGCAGTCGAGTAAACAAATGGAAAAAAAAATCATATATTTAAGTCATTAAAAATGTTGCTTAAGTTTAGTCAATATTTAAAATGCCCTCTAAATTTCTCGCTGACAAAACACGAAAACGAATACAGCAATTTTTAGCATACATTTTAAACAACATTTTTAAATAAAATCTTAGAAATCAGAAGCATTCATTGTAAAAACGCGCAACAGTAAGATCTTAAAAATAAACATATGCAAAGTACATCACGGTCTGGCCTTTTACAGACATACAATATTTAATACAATTTGAAATTAATGTCATATAAAATAGATTTAAGCTTCACAATTCATAAAATTATAATAATAGTCCATTAATCTCTCGTTTAAAAAGTCGTCAATTTAATAATAAGTATACTTTCCCTTAAATACAGGTACACTCTCCGAATCCATCACTGATTTTGGCAAATGGTTATATATTTTTGAATCTATAATCTTCTTAGACATTATTTGGGCGCGATATGTAGGTATACTACATAGCAAAGCGTGAAGGCAGCAGATAGTATAATGCATTGCATGCATGCAAAATATTCGTTGGATGTTATCACACATCCTGGTTTGGACGTGCTGTAACCGTTCCGTCGTAGTGACGTTTTAGCCTACTATTGCATTTAGTAGGACAATATAATCGTTATGTCCCGTAATGAGCAATAAATAGCAACATTGTTATTTTATACAGGATTACTCACGTTTATTATGTCAGACTAGCTGTTACCCGCGACTTCGTTTGCGTGAAATTTACCAATAAGTTTGTTCAGTTTGCAGCGTAAAAGTATTATATATGTTAATTCAGACTATAAACTATAAGTGTGCCAAATTTCACCCAAATCCGTTCTGCCGTTTTTACGTGATTGAGTAACAAACATTCATCCATCCATAATATTTGTAGAATACTTCACCTATAATTTTAACCTCATCCAGTGGTCACATAGTGAATCCAGTGTGGCCACCGGATGTGTAGCGATGATAGTTCAGTGGTTAGCGCGGTCGGTTCGCATGCCAAAGGGCGTGGGTTCAAACCCCAACAATGAGCTTGAGCTGCGGGTGAAGAAAAACATCGTGAGGAAACCATAGCATGGTAGTAGGGTACTTTCTAGTACTCGGCTGGCTAGCTACCACCATCTGCCGCCAAGCATCTAACGATGTGTTCCGGCAGCCTCACTTGAAAGTCAGTACCATTCTAGGCTAGGTGTGCTTTACCATCTTCGGCCACACCATCACTTAACATCAGGTGAGCTGTGGTCTCTAAAATTACGATTTATTGCATTATACAAATAAGATTCTTGACAACAGTAATTGCTGCATAGAATCACGTAGGTATATCTGAGATGTCTTCCGTATCGCATATTTAATTAAATTACCGACATAAATAACATACCTTGTAAATGAATATAATATGTAAGTTCTAAAATAAAGACAAGTCAGTTGAGCCCTAGTAGGTAAGAGTATGTCACTAAATCTATTTTTAGTCTATTAAGGTATATGTTTTGTTAAAAATTCATCAAAGATGCATTTGTAATGATTATAGTAGTGGTTATTGCGGTCACAATGAGCTTGAACTGCCGGTGCAGGAAAACATCGCGAGGAAACCATAGCATGGTAGTACTTTCTAGTACTCAGCTACCACCCTCAATTTGAAAATCTGCCGCCAAGCACCTAACGATGTGTTCTGGCAGCCTCGCTTGAGATTCTGTTTCATTCCAGGCTAGGTGGACTTTACCATCTTCGCCCACACCGTTACTTAACATCATGTAAGCTATGCTTGTCAACCATAAAAAAACATTTCATTATACAGAATTTTAAATAACACTCAAATATTTCTTTGAAAGCAATCCTCTTTACAAATTAGGTGAATACATGTTAATGAGGTTCTCGGAATCCTCATTTTTGTGTAACACGTAAACGGAGTCCGCACTGTTAATATATTTTTTGTATTTACTAAGAGTAAAGAGATGAACGGAGTTTTGGCGGGAACGCGAAAGAGCGAAAGGGAACGCGGGAGAGTATTATCGCCCCATTGTTTTCTTTTTCTTTTTCTTGGCATCGCACTCTGTGCATTCCGCCAGTTTTTATGTTTCTATATTTTGTGCGCAGTCTTTAGTTTTCAGCTTCTTTATAGACAAAGTCCAGTCTTGGTCAAGTCCAGTCTGTGCCAGTCAAATCTAGTCATGCTTTAGTGGTGACGACTTTACTATAAGATTCGATGGAGTTTTAGAAGCAACGCGAAAAGTCATGCCAAGAAGAAAGAGGAAAAAGAGACGCACGAGACTCTCTCCTGATGGTAATAGACAACCCAGAACTTTGAGTAACAAAAAAAAGTCCATTGGCATCGCTGCTTTGGCTCATTACTTTGAGACATTGGATGGTTAGTCTCAACAGTCCCGTAATTTCGCTAGCTACAGTACCCTCCAAACTGGAACACAGTAATGTTTAGACACTACTACTTGGCGATAGAATATCTGGTACTGTGGTTGTACCTACCCAGACAACCTCCTGCTAAGGAGATCTACCACCAAGTAAAATTTTCCTTAATAATAAAATTAACAACTTAATTTACTCAAAGTGTAATTGTAAGATTACTTTGTAACAAGTGACTCGCCTGTAACATTATCGTTGTTTATGGCCAATAAATATTACTGATTACTACCTCAATATCATTCTTTTAGTAAAACTACTCTTCAACGTTAATGATTTTTTTGGACGATAAAATTTTAAGACTATATTTGAATATCGATATTACTATTAGACTATTATTGTTATTATTATTTGACTATTAAAATTTGATGTATAATTCTATGTTTGTTTGTGTGTGTGACATTTGACTTTTTTGACATTATGACATTTAATTAATTATTATAATTTGACTATTTCTGATTATGATATTGTGATATTTTAAAGATTGTATATTGATTACTTGTATGCCTCAGCGGGCAAGGATATGTGGACTATACCATAATTATAAGACCTTTGTGCTGTTTTGTAGAAATGTACACGAAGCTATATTCAACAAATAAATTAATCTTGAATCTTTAATTTCGGATCTTAAACCTTGAATCTTGAATAATGAATCTTTAATCTTAAATCCTGAATCCTTAATCTACTATAAATTACATTATTCTATTAAGAGGACTAAGCTTATAGTGTCTACACGGAATCGTATTGTAAGTGTATTTTTTTAAATGCCAAACGTTCACACCATTATATCCTCATTGAGATGCGATGACGATATCGTAACTTAGCCTTGTATTACAGGTGAAGTAATAAGTACTTAGCTCTTGAGTTGGTCGGTACATAATGATATAATTATATGTTTTTGTTGCATCGACATACAAAGTTGCTATAAATGTAAAAATATGACATACTTTTTTTTACATCGGATTACACATTCGTTTTCACCTGCTGGAAAGTGACGATGTACCCGAAGATGGAGCACGCTTGTCAAGACAATACCTACCTATTCACGTTTTTCTTGAACAATCTCGGGTTGTACTTAGTTGGAAATAGACGCTGGCACCGAGTTCCACACATCAGCAGTTCTTAAAAGGAAGGTCCAAAAACGCTTTGTGCGTTAAGATATAGCACTTGTCCGTGGTATTTTAATATAAATACTGACGTGGTTCCCACACTTTTTTTTTATTTATGCGGGATTTCTTACATTTAATTATATCGGATACTCCGGATATGGCCGAAACTATTGTCGGAGTCTACAGTATAATTAAAAGCCTTGCAGCAATGCCCAGTACCTTTTTTGTTGAACTAGACACTACAGCGACATTTTTTTATTATTATTGTTATTATTCATGTTGTCTTTTCATTATTTCTTTGTAGTGTGAATTTTTATTTTAATTATTAAATTGTTTTGTATGCCGTCCACTTACCGCAAGTATTAGTATTACATATAGTATAACAAGTTTCGGAAGACATTACTCGCCGTTACACACTAAATAAAGCTTCTACTGCGGCAATCAGGGTTACTAATAATACTTTTTATTTTACTTAAAATACATACATTTGGAATATTCATATACAGCATAAACATCTACGTTCGTCAGAAAAATGTTTGTTGGGAATGAACTTACGCCCTATAACTTATGAAGCAGACCTACTAACGAAAGAGTAATGTCATGAATTTACGGTTTTTGATTTGACTTCCAAACTAGGGATCTGGGTTCAAATCCTATAGCACAAACTCCTGCCTTTTTAACAGACTTAAAAAAGGAGGAGGTTCTAAATTTGGTTGTATTATTTTATTATTATTTAATTCTTTATTGGACACTTAAGAAATAATATGTACAAAAGGAGGACTTATTGCTAAAGAATTTTCTGTCAGCCATCCCCACAGTATATGAGATGTGGTTATAGGCGCGCATCAAAATAAATTTATGTATAAATAAAAATAAAATACAACAAACAAATGAATATGATAGTACTAAATATTAATAAATCAATAATAAACTATTATAAAATAAAATATACACATAAATTTACATAAATATGTGCATCCTTGTCCTTGTCTTGTATTATAAAAGCATTATTAATTTTACTGCTAGCTTCGAACGGAGAAGGAAAACATTGTGGAGAAACAAGTCTGAAAGTCTTAATATTCTCAAAGATGTGTGAAGGCTCAATTCATCAATCAGATCAAGTTGCACTTGGCCAGTGTGATGGACATAGAGATAGTATATGTGGTGGAATATCGCCTTCGACCCTTCTTATAATAAAAAAGAGCCACTACCAGCTGTTTGACAGTTTATAAAAAATTAGCTGATGCGAAGTATTCTAGAATTGCATGCGAAATACATTACCGCGCAGGGCTTTGAACTGTTGAAAACCTTCAAACTGTTAAAGCTCCAAATTTTATTCTGGGAGTCGCTAACCTGCTAAGGTTAAGATTGGCGCTTAATTTCACCTTTTTTGGAAGCAATTTACGAGTTTTGACTCACAATTGCATAAAAAACTTAAAATATTTACATATGGATCTCTTTTAGTATTATAAGTTCACCTTATAAAAGTTAATTTACTTTATATGGTATTTATGGCAGCCTTGGTATTTCACCAATGCTCAATCGCATCCTTTTAAAGATTATCAATGCTTTTTAGGCTATAAGATTAAAATAAGTAATTTATTTAATCATACTTTTTAACTATTTCACAACAAACTTTTGGCTTTGAAGACAGAGCCAAAATTTTAAAATGCAAACATAATTTGTTTCGCAAGCAACTGCAATCTTGTATAATTACCTAACACCGTTCTTCCCACGACATTGTTTCGAGCCTAAGTTATACTTTGTGTTGATGTAATGAATGAATGAATGGCAACTTGAAGTGGCAGTGGGCTATATTTGCCGTATAACCAATAACCACTGGGGTAGAAGTGTTCTAGAATAAAGACCGTGATTCGGTAAACGTAGTGTAGGTCGTCATGAGACTAGATGGCGTGATGGTATACATAAGAGAACTGGCAGTGGCTGGAACGAACAACCAAAGATCGGGCTGTGTGGAGTGGTCTGGAAGATACCTATTTGCAGCAGTGGACTATGTTAAGTTGATGTAAATGATGACACCGCTGAAATCTACGTATTCTAAAGTCGAGATCATGAGTTAGCAAATGTTGACGCTTCGAAATTTGATGGGAGACCATATATATTAGGGCAGTCTTTAGAGGCTTATGCTTTCTGAGCATGAGCATGGGTTCAATTTCCCACCAGGATAAACATTCGTGTGAATATAGATGTGTTCGTCTTATGTCTAGGTGTTCCATATGTGTTAAAACTAGTAACGCATAAAGAACACACAAAGTAATAGGCAACAAAGCAGCAATGCCCTGGACTTTGTTACTCAAAATTCTGTGCATCGCTGTAATGATCATGGACATGCGTTATCTCTTACTATCAGGAGTGCATCTCGTTCGTCTCATTACTTTTACATAAAAAAGTACAAATATTTTTTTATAAATAAAAGTAAATTTGTTTCTTATCAGTTTTCTGGTTCCCATAATACAAGCTTTACTTAGTTTGGAGCAAAATGGCGCTCTGTGAAATATCCGCCGATATTTATTTACTTAAAGGTCAGCTGATGAAACAGCGAGACTGCTAGTATATAAATAAATGAATGAATAACTACTTTCCAAAGTGTATCCGTTCCAATTTGTGACAGGCTTGAGCTCTTAGGAGTTGCTCTGACCCCACCCTTTACTTTGGCTCCTATATTAAGCCAAAACCGAACTGGCTACCAAAAAGGTGGGTATCCATTCGAAGGTGCGACGGTACTCCACGCCGGAACAGTTGCTTTCATTATACCAAGCACAAGTTCGATCATGCATAGAGTACTGTTCCCACCTTCGGGACGGACCGGCACAGTACCAGCTTAAGGCGTCGGAGTCTATCGAGAAACGTGCTAAGAAACTCATTAGGGATTACTCGCTTGTTCGGAAAAGGCTCCAAAACCTTGAAAATCGTCGCAAAGTGGCTTATCTGTCGATTTTCTACCGAATACACTTGTGTGTAGTGTGCTTCAGATTTACATGACCTAATTCCACCCTTCCCATTCTACTATCGGACAGCCAGACCTCCAAGAAGCGACACCGCTTCATGGACAATATTCGAAAAACTCGAACAAAACGGTTCGAATCTACCTTCATTGTACGAACTGCTGAACAATGGAATTTGCTGCCCGAAGGGTGTTTTCTGATAGATACAATTTAGGTGTTTTCAAGTCGCGAGTGAATCGGTTTCTTCTAGGCGAGCGTGCTCCACCGTAGACCTTTCTTAACATCAGGCGAGTTGGGGGTCAAACGCAAGCATTGCTGTGAAAAAAATAAATTAGATTGCAGCTAAAAAGCAGACTTATTAACATTCCGTTCGCTTATATTTCTTGAGACTAGGCTATTCGACTAGTAAACTCGCGCGACCTTTCCTGTTATGACGTAGGCGTTTTGACCGTGACACGGTTTTCATTCGCTCATAAAATGTAAACAAAAAACTGGTTCCGGTTAACATAATAACGTGGTGATGTATCACCATTCATTATTAGAATCTATTTTAGTAAATAATTTGTAGAACGTTAATTATCTAATACCTTTAAACGAGCAATTCTTGTATAAGTATATGTATATATATAATCTGAATCTCGGAAACGGCTCCAACGATTTTCATGAAATTTAATATGCAGGGGGTTTCGGGGGCGATAAATCGATCTAGCTAGGTTTAATAGAATACATCATCTTATCTGTTTTCAGCCGAGCAAAGCTCGGTCATCCAGGTACTATACATAAATAGCAACACGGGTTTACCTGTTAAGGAATCATATTTGTCCCAACATAAATAAGTAGGTATATTATATGTTCGTCTGTTTTTCTAATACGTTATAGGACGAATATGTTTTATAGAACATTAGTTATTCTTATTATATAATACGTAACAAATATATGAAAATATATTAGAAACGGAGTTTTTACTATTAACATATAAACAGTTCTAATGAAGGTGACAAACGTCTCAAATGCAAGCTTATAAGTGTTAACTATACATAATTTATAAAATTAATAATAGCTAGTTTTTTTTTCTAACATCTAATGTGTTTGACATAAACCTCTGCTTATACATCATTTATCTTAACTTACAAGTACAACCCCAGTCAGGGACGCCCACATGCAATTACTCTGAATAATCATATGCCTAATAATCGTTGCTTATTCAGATATGCTAATCACCCATCTATGCCATAGAGTACTATTAAGTATTTATAGTAAGTAGCGTACAATGTACCTGCATATAATAGGTATAATTTACATGAGAAAATCTTAAAAGATTTCTTTATCTTTGCTGTCTAAAAGGTTTGAAGGTCTTTCTGAGAAACCATTGTAGTCCATGATCGACCGCTTAACGTCGTTGAGTCAACTCGTGACCACAGCTATTGTAACATGGCCGAAACGTCGCGGTAAATTTACAAAACTAATTTCGTAGTAATTTGTGCGCGATTAGGACTCCGTGATGAACATAATTATGTGTTTAAATCACGAAATGTTTTTTTTTTTTTTGCCCTGCTAGACTTTTTGACCATAGCTCAAATGGTCAAAGATGGTAAACACATCTAGCAAAGGTTCTCAAGTGAGGCTGCCGGAATACAGTTTTAAAGTTTGGTGTGTGACGGCAGAAAATTTACAAAATTTACTTGAGGGTAGTAAGTAGCCGAGGAATAGAATGCACCTAACTAATATACTACAAAGAGCCGTAAGCGGTAAAGAGATAAAAATTGCGCCATTTTGTAAGAACTAAATATTATGTAAAAAACGAAATACAAACATTTTTCATGTGGAGTTTCATATATCGCTAAAAGTAAACACGGTGGGATTTCAATTGTGAATTTCAATATTTGATATTCAGAAATATGGTTGGTTGAACACAAGGGGATGTATACTTCTACAAAAGGAAACACGGATTTTTTTTTGTTAAAATAAAAATGGCATCAGATAAAACAGTAAATAACTAATTAATTTTTTGAACTTACAGTCGACGTTAATTCAATTTTTAATAATAATTTTTGGAAAGTTCTTTAAAATAAAAGAAAGATAAGATAATATTGATTTAATAGACGCAGTTGCCGTGGTGGTGCCGGCGTAACAACATGCGTGCGGTGGTAGATTCAAACATGTAACTTAACGTTCATAAGTGCCTTATCAGGGCCGAAACTGAATAAATAACTTTTGATTTTGATTTTTTGATTTAAGAATTGTACTCCACCCTCTCTACCCGTGGTTGCCGTAAGAGTCGGCTCTTACGGTAATACGAAAGATGGGCAGCAGCGTCTTCCTTGAATAATCCGATTTCGGTTGTTACAATTATTTTACATAACGTTATACATTCGGGCCCCAAACTAGACGAAGCCTGTATCTTAGTGACTCAAAGTTCAAAAGTTCAAGTTCAAAACTCAAAGATATATGTATATGTGAACTCTGCCAACACGCACTTGGCCAGCGTGGTGGCCTTAACCCTTAACGCAACGAGAAGAGGCTTGCGCCCAGCAGTGGGACATAATATAAAAACAAGGCTGATTCGAGGGCTTACCGAGGTTTCATAACTTAATTATTTTATAAACTAGGTATCAATAAAATAAACTTTTAGGCTCACTTCGGTTAAATAACGATTAATTTCAATAAATTGCGAAATTTCCCCGAAAATTTTAATGAAATATTAAATTTTACGTTCGAAAGGATTCTCGCAAGAACTTTGAGAGTTGCGTTAGTCAAACAGGAGCTTGTTTGAGAAAGATTTGCGAAAATCTTTGTTCAGGAAAATATGGTAAAGACTGACGAGTAAAGAATTTGGATAGTTGTTTGTGGAATTTGTAAGTATATTAATAACTGCAGTTGATAACACTTCATTGTCATAGCACCTATTAATTAAACTAGAAGGTTTTTATTATCTGGTAGGATTAAAACTTTGAAAATGAAAATAAAGGGTATTTCAGAGCTAGCACATACTGCGTCTAGAGGTTAAAAGTAGGCTGCGCAATTAATCACGATTTTTACCATGATTTTGTAATTACACCATAAGTAAAATACCATTACGATAACTAAAAAGTTTGTTTTTTTTTACTCCCGACATAGGAGGTATTGACAGACGGACAGACGGACAACAAAGTGGCCCTATAAGGGTTCCATTTTTCCCTTTGAGATACATATATTTAAAAACAATGATTCCGACGAATTAGATACATGGTGGATACTTTCTAGTACTTGGCTGGCTAGCTAGCCAAACACCTAACGGTGTGTTCCAGTAGCCGGACTTGAGAGCCAGTTCTATTCCAGGCTTGAGGTGTTTACCATCTTCGACCACACCGTTACTTAAAATCAGGTGAGCTGTAGTCAAATACCTAGTCAACCACAAAATTAATTAATAAATAAATTTAATTTTAAAATTTCGCTCCACAGACACCGGGGTCCGTGACCTTTGTCAACTTTGTTTTTTTTTTTTTTTTGTTACAATAGAGGAATCTTATTTTGTGTGTCAAGAAAAAAATCTGTGAATTTGTGTTCTGACAGCCTCACTTTATGCCAGTTCGAATTCGGGCTACGTGAGTCATCTTTGACTACACCGAAACGAACGAGCTGTGGTTTAATATTTAGCCTGTCAACAATAGAAAATTACATACAGAGCATGTAAACGATAAAAAGATGTATGTAAACTAGGACAATGCCCCTGTTGAACGTAAGTTGAGACTACTTTATTTCGTACGTTTTTAGGGTTCTATGTCTCAAAATAAAAAAGGAACCTTTATAAAATCACGTTTCTAAACACAGGCTACTTCGAAAATCCGAAGCTCAATCAATTGCATCGAAAAACACTGAATTGTAGAACAATAGATTAATTAATTAGAATGCGGGTTTTATGTTTATGCCAATTAAATGATTTGATTTGATTGTTCGTATATCTGTTTGTCTTTTGATAGACCAAATCACATCATCAGCAACAGGATGTCCACTGCTGGACATAGGCCTCCTCCTGGGGAAGGGTTTTGCCAATACTCGCCACGCTTGGCAGGCGGGTTGGCGAGCGCAGTTAGGTGTGATTGTTCAAGGAAGACGCCGCTGCCCATCTTCCGTATTACATCCCTTAGCCGACTCTTACGGCAACCACGGGTAAAGAAGGTGAGGTACAACTCTTACGCCGGCACCATAAAAACAAATAAAAATAGATAGACCAAATAAAACATAATTTTAGCTAGAAGCATGCAAGCTTTTAATACAAGTAAAGGAAAACCTTAGAAAATTGACATAAATATAATTTTTGCGATTATATTTGCAGACAGTAAAATAACCGTGACATACTAGTAGTTAAATCTATGTGACATTTTTTTCAACTATCAAAATATATTAATTTGCTAAATACAACGTTATACCATAACGTTAAAATTTGTAATACTCAATATGAAACAATCAAAAGTAAGAAATAATCGTTGAACTAAGTTTTCTTTCAATTCAACTTATTTTTTTAATAGGGCAATAATCGGGAGCTTTGGTACTAATAAATAAAAACCGGCCAAGTGCGACGGACTCGCACACGAAAGGTTCCGTACCATTATTTACAAAAACGGCAAAAAAAAAATGGGAGCTCTCTTAAATATTTATTTTATTCTGTTTTTTAGTATTTGTTGCTATAGCAACAACAGAAATACATCATCTGTGAAAATTTCAACTGTTAAAATGAAATGAAATGAAATGAAATGAAATTTATTCACTAAAAATAGGGTTTACATTGATGTTATAGATAGGTATTTTATAGATTTAGTTCTCCTATTTTGCCGTGACTCCGCATGTGAATTTGGTCGTGCAAAAATTACTTAAATTAAAAATCACGGTTCATGAGATATAGCCTAGTGGCACACGGATAGACAGACAAACGGACAGACAGACGGGCGGACAGCGGAGTCTTAGTAATAGGGTCCCGTTTTACCCTTTGGGTACGGAACACTACAAAAATCGAGACTATTCGAGTGATGATCTAAATCTACGAATTTGTACAAACACACGCGAGTCAATCTCGCACTTTTTTGTTTAGTTTTTATCGTTTATCCGGCTCAGCTCTATTTTTTGTAAACTGTCCCAAATCTGAGCAAGGACATCTTTTCAGAGTGACAAGGGTATAATCTACCACTCTGGTCAAGTGCGGGTTAACAGACATATCTTCTTGTCGAATCATAAAATACAATCAAAAGGTCTTTGCTACATACAGGAGTTACAAAAAGGCTTCCTAAATGTAGGAATCTCTTCATTTTTTATTTCTTCCGCTTCTTAGTTCTAAGCAAAGAATTCATAAATCTTTCCAATCATAGCAATTTTAGGCTCAAGTCACACGAACAATACTGCGATTGCGGTTTTTTCCCCACACATAAAATAAATTACTTCATTTGCAAATCGGATTCAAACGAGTACACTGTCAGTCATCAAATAAATCAAATACATAAACAAGTCATAATTATTTTATAATATGTTTATTGTTAATTCTGAGTTATATTGTGTTTATGTTTGCTTGTCTAACAAAAATAACTACCAAAAATTTTAAAATTAATTTAATACCTATTATATGCAAATGTATAAAAACAAAACCTAATCTAAAACTATATACATAATATAGAGGTTAAAATACAAACATACAAACATGTATATAGATTTTATTGTGTTATATTGTTAGTTTATTTTGATTTCTAAAGTTCACGAAGAAACAACTTTTTAAATATATTTTTTAACATACGTTTTGTAGCGATCATATTGTGATTAGCGCGATCGGTTCACACGCCGAAAGGCCTGGGGTTAAACCCTAACAATGAGTTGGAACGGCCTAAACGATCTGGCGATCAAACATGACTTACGTTTGATCGAAGATGTGGTCTACGATGGATATGCTTGCCTGAAAAATACTGATTCAGTATCAACTTTAAGACACCTGAGGTTTCTATATACATACGTACAGCGAGGATGTGGAACTCTCTACCGGCGTCTGTTTTTCCCGCAAAGTAAATCTTGGGTGTCTTCAAATACAGAGTAAGCAGTTTTTTTCTAGGTAAGCGTGCTTCATCTTAGATAGCAGGGAGTGCAGGAGGCAGGGCGTGGTCAAACGCAAACCTATATCGTATTAAAAAGAAAACCTACAAGTTAGTGTAAAACAAACAAAATATTTAGAGCTAATATATCTTCACTCAGTAATTTTTTCTAATCTTTAGCTAAGGCATAAATATCCAAAACAACTCATAATGTATTAAACATATTTATTTCAATAAAAACTTTTCTAAAACTCATGTCCAGTATTTGGATAATTCATATAACGTAGCTCGAAACTTTCAGCAAACGGACTTCAACTTAAATTACCTTTACAATTTCTCCACTTAATCAGATGCCAATAATCTCCAGTATTCCATTAAAAGTATAATGAGAGCTCGTTTCGAAATATTTGTTGCCAAAAAAGGGTCGAGTGGAAACCATTCATCATCGTGTGACAGCGCCCTTGATGTCTAGAGGAAAATTGCTTGCTAGATGTGTCATTGCTTAATTTAGTTTGCAACGAGTAGCGATGATCAATCAGTGGTTAGCACGGTCGGTTCACACGTATAGTTGGGTTCAGATCTCAATATTCTAAACTGCTTGATGGTGAAGAAAACATCGTAAGAAAACCTTGTGTTAAAAATGTTAGGGTATTTTGTAGTTCTCGGCTATCTAGCTACCACTCAAGTTCAAATGGGAAATGGACCGTTGAATACCTAATGGTGTGTTTCGGCAGCCTTCGATGAGAATTAATTCTATTCCAAGGTAGGTAAATTTACCATTTTCGATCACAACGTCATTTAATATCAAGTGAGCTGTAGTCAAACACGAAGCCTGCTGCTGCTGCTGCTGGATGAAGGCTATTTTCTTATTGTGAGTAGTGTCGGGGTACACCACACGCTCGCCAAGTGCGGGTTGGGAAACTGTAAATGTCTTCGTGACAATTAGGGACTCATAGACATGCAAGCTTCGTCACGATGTTTTGTTTTAGCGTTTGAAGATGGCACTAATACGCACTTGATTTTTTTTCTTATCAGGTCGTTATTTTGGTCATATATTATATATTATAATAATGTACGGGATGGAGATATTATACCAACATTAATTTAATAAATTGATGGAGCTTATGGTTAGTAATGAAAAAACAGCTGAATAAAAAAATATGAATATTTAATGAAAAACAAAAAATACGACTGCGTTAAGAAAAATGCCAATGGCACTCAGTATGATATAAGGGTTCTAAGATTACCCCATGTATACATCATACAATCTATTTAGTTCTGTTTAGTTCCTTATGGTGGTATAAAGAAACATACATATATATATACGTAACCCTCGTGTAAAATAACCTTCATAAATTTTGTACAATACGAATTGAAGTTTTTACATGATGAGTCACTTCCAGTAGTTAACTGTCATTGTCGTGATTGTTAAGTTCCATCACAGTCACGAGGTCGTTCCAGTTAAGGGCAAGATGTCGTGATTAACTGGAGGAAACTACTAAATTGTTTGCCGACTCTTACCGCCTAACACTTGTTATTTGGTTATGGAACTTGATTTAAACCTGTTTACTTGTCCTTCGTCTTCTTTTTTTGGCGTCGCACTTTGTGCATATGTCCTTGTAAAGTGTTTCGACATTTAAAAAATTATATAAAAGGTTAAGTGAAAGAAGTCTAAGTTATGGAAAGTCACATAAAGTAAGTCATTATCGAGTCCGACAAAGTTATGAAAACTACGCGAAAAGTAATAATCTTTCCCACTCTAACGCATGTGGTGTGATTTGAATTATTAACCACTATTATTCATATTCGTATTTATTGATAAAGTAAATTTACAAGTCAGTATTGATACTATTGTGTACATACAGTAACACTTATCATAATAATTCTAAATCAAATTAATAATCAATAATAATAATAGTTAATATTAATAACATAATTGCACATAAATTACATAACATGTCAATTAAATGTCAATTTTACAAAATTCTTGATATCTATAGAAAGATTGCTCGACAAGCCAATTTTTTAATCTTCTTTTAAACGCGTGCAGTCTGACGGCTGCAGTAACTTCCATCGGCAGATGGAATGGATATTATACGCATAAACACTCGAAAAAACACAGGTTTGAAAAATAATACCTACAACGGGGTGACGTGTTGTTCCCTCGTATTGTGTCGAGTTAAACGCCTCCACTCGACTAATTTTGCACCGTTCAGTCAATAATGATTTTAAATGTGTCAGTACATAAATTTTGTAAGTCAATATTTTTAGGATTAAATGGAAATAAAAAAGAGACAGTACAATAAAATGTACTTGACAAGACAATTGAGGCATTACACATAAACGTTGACAAATGCTTAAATTGCGCTGTTAACTTCTTGCCGACGTGACACGTTCGTTCGTTACACGTGGGAATCAAACTAGATTAAAGACGGGCTACTTTAAGCACATATAAACTATAAAAAAACTATATTATAAATAAATATCGTAGGACATTACACAAAGCGCCATCTGACTCCAAACTAAGCAAAGCTTGTACTATGAAAGTCAGATAAATGACAGAATACTTGTAGTGATTACTATCACGACAAAGAAGCTTAACAATAGGTAGGTATTAGTTCACTACTACACCAGCCCCGAGTGCAAACGCACGTCCTATCTGCACGGCGTCTAACACCCAAATGCCCGACGGCCACCCCCTTCTACTGGTATACATGAGACAATGTATTGTATCTATTATATAGATACTCGTACAAATACTACAATACTTACCTTTTTTGTAGATACATACCAAACACCAAGACACAGAACAAACATTTGTTTATACAACAAAATTTTTGTCCTAAGTGGGAATCGAACCCACGCCCTACAGCTCTTAAAGCAGATATACTACCAATGAACTAACAGGGCTGTCACATAAGTATCATGACAGTCGATAATTAAGCATAAGGTAAACCTTTAAAGACAGAACCTGCGAAGGCCTTTCTGCGGAGATCGGCGTTTAAAAAGGTCGACTTATAAACATGGTTGGTTATAAACTTATTGGTTGGCAACGCATCGACAGCATCTTGTATATTTTGTAGCGATGATAGCTCTGTGATTAACGCGACCGGTTTACATGCCGAAAGTCGTAGGTTCAAACTCCAACAATGAGCTTGAGCTGCCGGTGAAAGAAAACATCGTCAGGAAACCATAGCGTGGTAGTAGGATACTGTCTAGTACTCAACAGGCTAGCTACCACCCAAGTTGGAAATCCGCCGCCTAGTGTCTAACGGTCTATTCCGACAGCCTCACTTGAGAGCCAGTTCCAGTCCAGATTAGATGTGCTTTATGACCATACCGTCACTTAATATCAGGTGAGCTATGATCAAACATCTAGTCTGAAAAATCGTACATAATGTGTACAAAGGCGACGCTGCGCTTACCATCAGGCTTACTGCTTGATTACTCTATAAAAAACAGAGACTGACAGAGACTCCGCGGGAGTAAAACCCTAAATTATTATTACAATGTTTGTGACACAACACCTGTAGTTACATTAACTTTTTTTCTTTTGATTAAGTTTCAAGCAGCTGAAATATTTCGCTCGCTAAGTAATTCATTGAAACTTCACACATTTTACAGCACTTTTGCATTACCAGACGTCAGTTCGAAGTTTTATGAAAAGATTTATTTATAAGTTATATTTTATGGTTTAATTAATTTTATTGCCCTTTGTTTCAGAATAACGACGTGCCAAAATGGGGAGCGACGAAAAAAAGGGAACCATTGTCCTGGACAATTTCAATTCTACGTGAGTAGAATCTTGCTGTCGTGAATATTGCGCTTTAATCCCGACAATTGTACTATCTACCGCGGATAACCATAAAAAAACCCTTTTACACTAACAAGCCGCTCTGTTCGAACTAAAACTTTCACATGATATTGAAAACCAAACACCGCTGTGTAGTTTGATAAAACTAAATGAATAAATAGACACACGTGTAATTCGGTTTAATTTTACTCGCAAACTTTATAATGATAGTAATGACGAGAAGCATTATAGCCAAGATAAATTTAGGTTCAGTGTACTAGCATAATTGTGTTTACTTTAAGAGAAACCACAATTTAATTCTGGCATATTTGTCGTTGTTGTGTCCTTTATATCTTCTTAGAAATAAACGTTACATTGCAATGGTTTTCAGAGAAATTAGTTTCCCTTTACAAAAAAAAAACAATTTAGGCGTTACTTTGCGGAAGTTCATTTTAGTGTTCAAGAAATAAACTAAATATATACCTTGAACACTCAAAATGGCTATTAGAAGTTTACACTATTTTATAATAGGAAATATTTGTTTTGACTACAAACTTTTTGTAGCGATAATAGCTCAGTAGTTAGTTTAGTCAGATCACACGCAGAAGGGCGAAGATTCAATCCCAACAATGAGTTTGAGCTGCCAGTGAAGGAAAACATTGTAAAGAAACCGTAGTATTGTGCTGGAGTACTTTCTAGGACTTAGCCGGCTAGATATCACCGTCAGGTTGAACATCTGCTGTTAAGCATATAATGATGTTTTCTGCCATCCACCTGAAGCCAGTTCCCGTTCCAGACTAAGTATGTTTACGATTTTCAACTAACTTCAGAGTTCAGGTGAACTGAGATCATTTTTTTTTATAGCTAGCAGGCTTGTTGTTTGACCTCAACTCACCTGATGTTAAGTGACGTTGTGGTCGAAGATGGTAAAACACACCTAGCCTGGAATGGAACTGGCTCTCAAGTGAAGCTGCCGGAACATACCGTTAGATGTTTGGCGGCAGATTTTTAACTTGAGGGTGATAGCTAGCCAGCCGAGTACTTGAACGTACCCTACCACCACGCTATGGTTTCCTCACGGCACTTCACCGGCAGCTCAAGCGCATTGTTCGGGTTTGAACCCACGTTCCTCGGCATGCGAACCGACCGCGCTAACCACTGAGCTAGCATCGCTACAAAAAATCCTAACTATATTTATTTTCTGCTGGCAACAAACTGTGTGATCGAATATGGGGCACGTTCCTAAATTAGTAAATAGATGATATTTAAAAAAAATATCTAATCTGAGTAATTTTGCGGTAAAGTTTTCATTATGCTGAGCATAAATTTAAATTGTTTTCCGTGTTATATACATTTTTTAAATTAAATTTACATGTCAAACACGAAAAGTAAAGTTCTGACTTGATGTCCTTTTTACTTAGAATGTTAAAACAAAATTATTCGTGCTTACTTTCTTACCTTTCAAAGAGAACTCAGGTATTTATAGCTGAAACTTTTCTCTCTATTTCAGGGCAAACTTAGCTTCAAATCCTGGATTCCAGTCTACCCTCAGTTTAGGTTCAAAAGAGGTTATCAACGAAAAAGCCTACAATCCTTTTGAGCATCGGCGAGTGGAACACCCAAACTCGTAAGTTTTTATTGACTTTATAAGTATTTACATTTAAGCCCTAGACTTTGAGCTCGATGCCCGATTTGTGGACATTATACAGGGACCTCGAAGTTTAGGCAGCTTAGTGTGGAGATCGTCTAATTTCCAATCTAGAGGTTCGAAGCACATGATATGCACTTCTGTCTTTTATAAGTTTTTTTTTTTTTTTTTAATTGCTGACTTGCTTGGTGTTTGACCACAACTCACCCGATGTTAAGTGACGGTGTGGTCGAAGATGGTAAAGCACACCTAGCCTGGAATAGAACTGACTCTCATATGGGGCTGCCGGAACACACCGTTAGGTGCTTGGCGGCAGATTTTCAACTTGAGGGTGGTAACTAGCCAGCCGAGTACTAGAAAGTACCCTACCACCACACTATGGTTTCCTCGCGATGTTTTCCTTCACCGGCAGCTCAAGCTCATTGTTGGGGTTTGAACCCACGCCCTTCGGCATGCGAACCGACCGCGCTAACCACTGAGCTATCATCGCTACAAAATTATATGCGTATTTGCTGCTGTGAAGGAAAACGTGAGGAAATATACATGTCTAACAGTTCTTAAAAAAATATTCTACCCACACTTGGCTAGCGTGATGGACTACGGCCTTTTTCCTCTTTCTTCTTGGCATCGTACTCTGTGCATTCTACCAGTTTCTATATTTCTGTATTTTGTGGACAGTCTACATTTTGAAGCTTCTTTATCTTTATAGTCAAAGTCCAGTCTTGATCAAGTCCAGTCCGTGCCAGTCAAATGCAGTCATGCTTTAGTAAAGTAGTGGCGACTTCACTATAAGCTTCGATGGAATTTTGGAAGCAACACAAAAAGACATGTTTCACCACATTATATCACTTTCCTACACTCGCGCTTGTAATTCGGCACTTTATGATTAAAACATCACTATGTTTATACATAAACACTTGAAAAAACACTAGTTTAAAAAAAAACAATGGGGCGACACGACTCTTTCTGCGTTAACCGCCAAAACCCCGACTAAGAACTTACCCATCTTACATTAAGAAGAGCCCCGTGCCCAGTAGTGGGACAATTTATAAAAGATTTTTTTAAAAGCTAAAATATTAATAAATTTTATTGACATTTAAATATTTTGACATATGTTTTCATTGACATGTACCTAAAAAATATTTTGTAATTTTTAATGATATTGTTGAAATAATATTACGGAATTTGACTTGTAATTTTGATGTTGCCTATAAAATAGTCTATTGTACTTACTATTGGGAAGTGACTTTTACTACCTTTTTTATAGATGACAGGCTAGGTGTTTGACCACAGCTCACCTAATGTCAAATGACGTGGTCAAAGATGATAAACCTAACCTGGAATGGAACTGGCTCTCAAGTGAGGCTGCCGGAATACGCCATTGGGTGATTGGCAACAGATTTAAAAACTTGAGGATGGTAGCTAGCCAGCCGAATACTAGAAAGTACCCCTACCACCCTGCTGTTGATTCCGCACGATGTTTTTTATCACCGGCAGCTCAAGCTGATTGTTGTGGTACCATAACACTCAGTAAGGAATCCGATATTTTACCATATTTTATGACATTTTTTTTTATAATACCGCATACTTATTTTTTTATTATAATTGAATTGTCTTACTTTTATTAAAAGGCGCACAGTAAAACTTTAACTAAAAAAATCCTTTAAAAAAAACAGCACAAAATCTACATAGTATCAAAGACTAAAAGCAATTTCAAATAAAGGATGGAAAGATCTAACGAACGTTAGTGTTGTGTTTCAAGAAGAAACAAGAGTTTTCTCGGGAAAGGTTTTATAAACATCGTTAATGTTGTTACATAAAAGTGGTGTTACGGCGTACTACCTCTTATCGACCTATTTTCGACATTTCATGTAACAAAATCTCTCTACATGTTGTCTGTGCAAAAATGTTAAACTACATAACGTGCACCTTCATCGTCAGCTATCTTACTAGGTGGGCTTGACGCAACATCACACACACATCACATCATCAGCCATAGGACGTCCACTGCTGGACATAGGCCTCCTCCTGGGGGGGTTTTGCCAATACTCGCCATGCTTGACAGGCGGGTTGGCGAGCGCAATTAGGTGTGATTGTTCAAGGAAGACGCTGCTGCCCATCTTCTGGATTACATTCCTTAGCCGACTCTTACGGCAACCATGGGTAGAGAGGGTGGGGTACTATTCTTACGCCGGCACCTCCACGGCATTAAACGCAACAATGCAACAATGTGGCTTGATGCAATATCTTTTCTTTATTCAGTCCATAGTCTCACTCATCATCTCTATGCACTATATATCTATATCTTTATGCACACACGGTCCATCCACAACTTTTTAAGGTGACGTTAAGGTAACCTTAGTAAGGGTGCACCCTTTTAGAAGGTAAACTTAGTAAAGGTAAGCCTTTTATTAAGGTTTTGTGGCGATGATAGCGCAGTGGTTAGTGCCGTCGGTTCACACGCAAAAGGGCGTGAGATCAAATCCCAATAATAAGCTTAAGTTGTCAGTGAAGGAAAACATCGTAATAAAACCATAGCGTGGTGGTAGGATACTTAGTAGGTTTCGGCTGGCTAGCCAACACATTCAAGTTGAAAATCTGCCACCAAGCACCTAACGGTGTATTCCAGCAGCCTCATGTCAGAGCCAGTTCCATTTCAGGCTAGTTATGTATACCATTTTCGACCATACCTTCACTTAACATCAGACGAGCCGTGGTCAAATATATAGCGATTTAACCATAAAAAAGGTAAACTTTGTATTGGAACGCCTTTTTTAAAAGTAATTTTAGTCAGGGGGCGCCCTTTTAGAAGGTAATCTTAGTAAGAAGTGCCCCTTATGAAGGTAAACTTAGTAATGGCGCGCCCTTTATAAAGGTAAACTTAGTAAGAGAGCGCCCTTTAATCAGGTAAATTTTATACGGCCCCTATTAATAAGTGTAACGGTTACAGATATCTAAATACCTCTCAATTACATGACCTTATTAAGAATTTTAGTTAATTTTAAAACTAAATTTAGAGATGTGAAATCTCCATCCACATCAATAATCACTATAAGTACTACGCATACAGACACGTATTACTAGCAATTGAAAGAAAAATTGTCAAAATGTCAGAAAATTCACTTTTCTATATGAGCCTAAATTACACGGCCCTAAGACATAATACGTGCTGCGCATACAACCACGCAAGCAAAAGAATAAGAATAAACTTGAAATCGAAATTTAAAAGAAAAATGTTTTAAAATAAGGCATAAAATTGTTGCTAACTTTAAATTTTCAAGTTTAAATTATGGTACTCTTTACTTATACTAGCCACTTTTCGTATGAAATTCTAGATTAATCTTACATCTCTGAGACAGTTCTAAAGCACAATTTGTAACATCTGCGAAAATGGTTTTAAAATCCTTTATTAGGGAAGATAAATCTCGCGCTCCCAACCAAAATCAGAGGAAATTACTAGTGAGAAAGATTATTTTACCGCTTCGCGTTGAGAATCTACTCATACTTCTAGAGATAAGTTGACACCAAATATACTAAAATCCTTTACTACTTCAGCCAGGCGCACGTAAACGAGATAATGGAGATGTAAATTATATTTTAAGTACTTTTACTAGGTGCTAGATATTTTATTCAGTTTATGTAGCCTAGATGGATATACTATGTCAGATGTTATCGCAGAGAGGCGAGAAGCGAAACAGCCTTCGAAAAAATATCGAAGGACATTTTCACACAGCGCCATCTAGCCTCAAACTAAGCAAAGCTTGTACTATGGGAACCAGACAGCTGATAGAATACCTAAATATTTTTTTGGAAATACGTACATGCATGGAGAACACACAGAACAAACATCTATGTTAGTCCTGAGTGGGAGTCGAATCCACGCCATTCAGCTCTCAAAGCAGAACTTTACCAAATGAGCTAACAGAGCATTCAAGCAATAAATAATTGTCGGTTTAAACACATCGATGGTAAAGCCATGTCGGAGGTCTTCGGACGGAACAGTACTTGTCAGAATAAGACTGACCACTCAGGTATTGACCACAGATTACTTCATGTTAAGTGACGGTGTGGTCGACGATGATTAACACACCTAGCCTGGAATGGAACTTGTGTGTGTCAAGTGAGACTGTCGGAATCCACCGTTATGTGCTTGACGTCAGATTTTCAACTTTAAGGTGGTAACTAGCCAGCCGTGTACTAGAAAGTACCCTCGACGTTTTCCTTCACCGGGAGCTTGAGGTCATTGTTAGGATTTGAACCTACGCCTATCAGCGTGCGAATCGACCGCGCTAACCACTGTGCAATCGTCGCACAAAATAATATACGAACTTATTGTAAAGTTTTACTTGCGTAGTGCTTACGAACTTGAGAGCAATATAGCTTAGTTAATGACATCTGGCCCGAAAGCTTTGACTTTCAAGTGTTGACATGAAAACTTTTGAAATTTTCCATCTGTAAGCTTTAATTTGTTTCTTCTAGAACTATCGGTTCGCTAGTCCACCTACTGAAGTCATCGCTCGGATCTGGTATCCTGGCCATGCCAGCTGCCTTCAAAAATGCGGGATTGGCTTTTGGAGCTGTTGGCACCATCATCATCGGCTTCATCTGCACACATTGCGTCTACGTGCTGGTATGTTAACTATAAATGTTAACTGAGACATTTGAAAATTAGGTTTTTCACCAAGCTATTTCTGTCGCGCCGCACGCAGCACGCAAACATACTGAGCGAAAGGGACAACTGCACCTCGGGCTCATTACCCCAAAATAAAATGAGCAAAATCGATGTTTCGTATTCCTCTGTTTCTTCCTCCAAATTTAGACCGATTTTAGTATTTCTTTTAACAAATAAATAAGAAGGATGTGTTCTTTGCCTGTGCGTTTTATTTTTTTAAGATTATGTTTATGAGACTGGGAATTTGGACGTTGAAACACAGCGTTGAAACTAGGTAAATTTTAAGATATTTGAAGATACCCTAGCTCTTATAAAAAAAACATATATTATAAAATCAAAACAGAGAGGCATGAAACTAGCAAATATCTATTTCCTATCTAAAAATTATTGCTCTAGTATTAAATCCTGGAAGGAAAATGAGGAAAACGTTTGTATGAAGAAAATGACGACTTGTTTCCTCTTAATTTTTGAGACAATTCTAAATTATAATAAAATAATAAAACCCGTGATAACAAAATCTGGGATACAGATAGGTGAACTTAGTGGTAGATTTCCTTCGCAGGAGGTCGTCTAGGTAGGCACCACCGCAGTACCAGATATTCTACAGCCAAGCAGTAGTGTGTAAGCATTATTGTGTTCCAGTTTGAACGGTACTGCAGCTAGCGAAATTACAGGGCTATTGAGACTAACCATCTAGTAGTCTCCAAGTAATGAGCGCCAAGGCAGCGATCCCCTGGACTTTGTTTTACTACTCAAAGTTCTGTGTATCGCTGCAATGGTTATGAACAGGCGTTATCTCTTACCATCAGGAGAGCGACTCGTTCGTCTCATTACTGTAACATAAGAAAAAAATGGTGTCACTGCTACATATCCTATCGTCTACATCCAAAATTTATTTACACCGCTCCCAAGCAAAAGGCAGCGGAATGCGCTGATTGGGTGTTCCCATTGGATATAATCTGAGTGTCTTCAAGTCGAGAGTGAGTCAGTATCTTCAAGGCAAGCGTGCTCCATCTTAGACCGCATTATTACTTAACATCAGGTGAGACGAAGGTCAAACGTAAGACTATTTCTTATTACAAAAAATAGAGACTACACTAATATAAAAAAGTGATTAAGCCAAAAATCTTTTAATAAGTTTCGCATTCTAACTCTATGCTTATACGAATTTAGATTGTTGCGCTGTTATCAGGTAAAAACATCGCAAGAAGTTTGCGTTGAGGCGAAAAAACCGTCGATGGGATTTGCTGAGACTTGCGGGGCAGCTTTTGAATTTGGACCCAAGAGATGTCGACCGTGGGCAAACTTTGTAAGGTAAGTGAAACTTTCCTCTTCCTACATATAAAAAAAAAAAAAAAAATCTAGTTAACAAAGGTCACGGACTCCGGTGTCAATGGAGTGTAATTTTTAAATTAAAAAAAAGGTAAGTGAAATCTAATTATGTGTATCAGCGGGACTTCATCTCGCATAATATACCATGAAATTAGTTTACTATACTTTACATGAAAATTATATTATTAGCATTTTAAAATAATAGATATTGACAAAAAAATCTGATGGCAGTGATAAATGGTAAAAATCTCGACAAATTTACCAGCTACCGCTGTCTAGACGGTTTCACGCAAGCATAACGAGCTTTTTGTAGCGATTATAGTTCAGTGGTTAGCGCAGTTGGATAACGCCGAAGGGCGTGGGTTCAACCCCCTAACAATGAGTTTAAGCTGCCGGTGAAATACAAATACAAACTAGTCGTTTGACTATAACATACCTGACATTGAGTGACGGTGTGGTCGAAGATGGTAAACACACCCAGTCTGCAATGGAACTGGCTCTCAAGTGAGGTTGCCGGAACACACCGCTAGATGCTTCGCGGCAGATTTTCAATTTTAGGGTGGTAGCTAGCCAGCCGAGTACTATAAAGTCCCTACCACCACGTATGGTGTTTTCCTTCACCGGCAGCTCAACCTCATTGTTGGGATTTGAACCCACGCCGTTCAGCGTGTGAGCCGACCGCGCCAACCACTGAGCCAACTATAATACATACGAATCATATAATATTACATACAATTAGAGATATACAACAAAAAATAAATAAGAAAATTCCAACACGCTGCTTATTTAGATTTAATGATACAGAACATAACATCTGATGAATAGAAGACGTTAAGCTTAGACACTCAAATAAGAGACATAATTTGCATCACAGAGCACAGTTTTTGTGTTTTTTGTATGTAGTAGTACATACAAAAAACTGAACACTACATACAAACTAACTAACCTATTTGACGCGATTCTTCACCAAAATGTTTTTGTTTTTACAAACACAAAACTCGGCCGAAACCAAATACTCCAAGTTTATTGCTGGCAACTTCATTTATTAACTAGACGACAGTTGCTATTGGATGACATAACCACCATCAAAATCAAAATCAAAAAGTCATTTATTAAGTTTAGGTCCTGGTAAGGCACTTATGAACGTCAAGTTACATGTTTGAATCTACCACCGGCTCGTAATTACACTTCAACTGAGAAGACTCCGGCAAGAAACTCAGCAAGGCATTTTTTTTTTGTGGATCTTTCTTTTCATTTTAGGTTACAGTTTACATCTTGGTTGTCTGAATGATAAATAATAGACAAATGTTATAAAAATAAAAATTAACCAAAAAACCTCAAGTGCACTCTCAAGTGGTGCCACTTTAATCATGTAAATTAAAAAACAAATTATCTTTGTATGAGAAATTAGGCCTGGCAGACCAATATTTTTATAAACTGGATGACAAGAGCTATCGATTGGCCTATATGGCATCTTGGTGTTCAAAGTTCATTTGTCACAGCAATAAAAATATTTAACAGCCTACCATTGAATATAAAATCTTTAAATGGAAACATGTTTAAAAACACTCTAAAGAAATGGCTCCTAGAAAAAGCATTCTACACTATAAAATAATTTTATGAGTGTACAGATGACTGTATAAAAAATATGTACCTAGGATAATAACTAATCTTACCTATCTTACCGTTTTCAATTTTATGTTAAATAATTTATTGTTAATTAATTGTTCCTTTTAGTTAGTAAACCTAGTTATATAAGAAAATATTGCATGTCCGCTAGGATAAACTGTTGTATAAAAACTTATATATAAGATTAATATGTACACAGTTTTAAGCAATAAAGATTATCTTATCTCATCTTATCTTATCTTATCTTATCTTATCTTATGATGTAGCTCATTTTCTTAGCCCTAAAAAGCTGGCCGAATTCCAGACGCTCCAGCCTAGGCCCTGGCAGATCTAGTTTTTTATACGTAATGTTCATCACTCTATATCTTGGTATTCGATGATGTAGGGTTCGCTACAGCCGGCTAGTCCAGTTCTTAAAACGCTGGCCACATAGAAAACATTTTTTTTTAAAGTACTTTTCAGATAGATTGTCAATCCTATTTTATAAATAGAATCAAACCAAATTTTATGTCATTGAGAAACTTCATGTTATTATTTGTATACCTTTAATGATTTTTAAACGAAACTTAAAAGAAAATTGCATTTTAAACCCGAAAGATTGTATTAAATTTTATTTATAATACAACCAAAATTCCACAGACACCAGGGACCGTGACCTTAGTCAACTTTGAATTACAATTTTTTTTTACAACAGATAGAGGGAATTTAGTTAAAGATCACGATCACGAATTGAATCGGAGACCCGAAAGAGATTCAATTCGTGATCTTGAGATATCGCTAAATCATGAAAATTCAATCGTGTTTGAAAACAAAAGAATCCACTGTAAATATTTACCAACTGTATCGAAATTGAACCTGCACTGTAATTGTGTCTATTTTCAAAAACAACTAAAACGAGTTTTCAGTTTACTGACTTAAATATTCTTCGGTATTTACTCAGACACGTTCAATTAATATTGAAAATCTTTTGTTTAAATTTGAAATAGTCTTGCTGATTGTAATAATGTGTTGGAACGCATAAATACCAATGTTTTAATTTCGAGCGATTCAGTGAATACTTTAAGACTGGTTTCAAATAATTTATAGGTTTTTTAACCAATTAAATTTAAAAATAATTTAAAGAAAATGTTACTGAACAAATGCTATTATAATATTAACAAATTATTAATCATAAATAACTTGACATTCTTATTTAATATAACATGATAACAATCATTTTCTTTGACATTTATAATTTATTATAACATTTATCAACGAAATATTTTTGAGATCTGTAATTAAAAAACAATATTAATAATAAATAGTGTATTAATATTGTAAATATCTATACTAAATATTGTATGCCCAAAAGGGTCGTTATTGATACCCAATTAATGACACAAACTTGTAATGCACAGTCTATAATAAAAGATTTGGAATTTTGATAAATTTCAGAACATACAACAATTTTCATACAAATATTGGCTTCAATACAGTAATAGGTGTGATTGTCCTTAGTTTGGTTGACTTTCATTTTAATATAATTTTCTTTACAGAACTTTCGTTGACTATGCTATGACGGCCACGTACTTGGCAGCGCTCTGCGTGTATATTGTCTTTATTGCTGAAAACTTCAAAGAGGTAAGCAAGTTCTTTACAAGGTAAAATCTAAAGGGAGAAATGCAACCAAGCATGCATGCAAAAGATTATTTTAAGCGCCATCTAACCCCAAACTAAGCGAAGCTTGTACTATGGAAGTCAAAAAGTAGATAGAATATAAAAATTTTCGTTAATACATACAGAACACCCAGACACAGAATAAACATCCGAATAAAACAGCAGTGGACGTCCCATGGCCGATGATGATGATGATTACCTTATTAGCTCATTCGATTCTGTGGAGTGTAGATTCGAACACGCAGGACAAATTTTATCTGACTAATATGTACAGTGTACACATTCTGTGTTTTCGTGTAATCAATATAGAATAAGTAAAATACGTAAGTATTAGCGTAATTAAAAAAATAAAAGTATTATATCGATTATCTAGTATTATATATGTAGTTCAAGTTTTGCTGAATTTGGAGCTAAATGGCATTATGTCCTTCAATACGTATCCATTAATTTGCATTTCTATTACTCACCAACGAACTAATTAGCGAGGATTATCTATAATGTTTTTTTCTAGTATTCAACTTCTAGGAATGCAAACATTTTGATAGGCATATACCTTACTCCTCCAAGGTATATATAAAACCTCCTAATTATCCTCTCGATTATCCCCCTAAAACTATCACTCTAGAATATTAATCGTAAATCATTAGTAATGTAACCAAAAAACGTCGTGTTAAGGAATTATTTTGAGTTAATGTAAGTTAAATTTTTTATGTGGCAGAGATTTTTTTACAAATGTTTATTTCATTTAAATTGTATTGAGAAGAACCTGGCGCTCTCCTGATGGTATGAGATAGCGCCTGTCCATGACTTTCGAGTAGCAAAACAAATTCCAAGGCATTGCTGATTTGGCGTTCATTATTTTCAATATCATGACATAATAGATATCACAATAAGCCAAAATACTTTCCAAGTATTGAAAGTCCATAATTTATTTTGTGCTTCCACACAAACATGGTTATATCACAGGATAAGCTTTGCATGATAGGCGAAACGTGACCTAGAACTTCAATAATGCTTAATTCACACTCGATGCTTTTAGCATCGGCGATGGCGGTTTGGCAAATGCATTGATACTGAGTCGCCTTTCGACGACTTGCCGCATCTAACCGCGGCACCGAATATCGAAGCTGAATGGAGTTTTAGACTAGTTGTTTTTAGATTATTTACTAGTTTTGTAGCGACAATCAGGGCGAGCGAAGTGAGCCCTAACAATATTCCACAACCTGAGCATTTTTGTGGTACACTTTACTGAAAAACTATGACGTCTATAGATTTGTGCTTTAACATAGTAATTTAACTTCATATTTAGATGTGTTATCTGTCAATAAAATATAATTTTATAACCATTAAAAAAATGAACATTAACAATTTTTTATTAATTGGATAGAATGTTATTGTAGGTAGGTACTAATAACGCCATCTGTTACAAAACCAAAGACCTAACATCGCTGCAACAGAACTAAACTCAATACTCCAATACATCGTAGGTAATCTACTTAATGCTAGATGACACCACTAGAATTTATTTTTTATACTAAGTTAATATTTTTTTTGTTTGTTTTAATTATTTTGTTTAGTTGCGTTTGATATTACAATCCGGCGAATGAAAATCATTCGCCGTTACAATCCCATTTTTCAGCGATTCTATCTAACCGTATTAACGGATGGAGAAGTTAAGCATGTGAAAGAGCATAAGAGGCGGCAACGCTTAAGGGAACTTATTACCTTGCCCACATAGCTTCTTCTCAAAAAAGCGCATAATTTTTGCAAAATTTTCCTAAATTTCTCTATAATCTAATAAAAAACCTGACAAAAACATCTATAAATTAACTGCTGGAAAGGATATCCAAAGCAGCGTTAGTAGGACTATATCAAATTTGGTCCGGAACTGGGAACACGGGTAGTGAATATGAGCGTTAATACATTGTTAAAGGGGTGCAAGTCCTAGGTGCTGTACGGGTTCCTGTCCTAGCAACGCGACGAATCCGGTCCCCGTACTGTGAGACCATCGAATGCTAAGAAGTTCTGACTGCAGCTAAAAATAAGTGCGTAATATTTTCCACGCATTGAAAACATTTCATGCGAAATCAATGTGAATTAAACGCAGTTAACAGCGTGGTTTGTTTTACTTTTACTCATGAAAGCGAAGCAGAACGAGACCGCGCGTACGTTGTAATCTGCTTTCACTCCTAGAAAAAGGTCACCTTATGTGGCCGGAACCATAGTATCTGACCTAACCAAACGCGAAAAATCCCGTTTAAATAAAACCATTTCAGTTTCATTATTTTATGTATACGGTCGAAGGAGGCAACTAGCTTTGAAAAGAGATTCATTTGCCGATCACCGTTGCTAAAAATCACTAGTGAGCACGTACCCTAATACGTCATTTCTTGGAATTTTTCCAGAGCTATTATCTAGCTTCAGAATGATACGCATAGCCAACTCATTCATATTCTAAAGGGCTGTTGATGCCAAATATTGTGATGAAGCTGGGTAACAATTTCTAGTGATCTCACGCGTTCACAGACGTTTGGGGTTGAAAGAAAATAGTGGATTGTTGTTTGAATTCTAACTTCGAATAAGTAGGTAGATTAGGTAGCTCTATATTTTAAAATTTATTGTTGAGAAATTTCTTTATTAACTTTCTGGTAATAAAATAATAAATTGTGGATAAGTATTTAGTGCTTTGTGCTCATAATTATAAGAATAATTATATTTGTTTTCTCGAACCACAATATTACGTCGTATTTTTTACCTTTAGTAATTAAATTAGTTTGTCCGTCACCTCGCAAACCGAATCTATGATTGAGAAGATGCGGTCTATTATGGAGCATGTTTTAGAAAAGACCAATTCACTCACGACTTGAAGGCATCCAGATTGAATTTATCAGGGAACTCAACTCGGGCAGCAAATTCCATTGTTTAGCGTTTCGTATAATGAAAATGGAATGAAACCCTTTAGTTTCAGTTTTTGGAATATCTACCATGAAACGGTTTGCTTTTTAGAGCTCCTAGATGTTCGATAGAAAAATGCGCAGAGTGTAATTAGGTCATATAGATCTGAAGCGCACTCTCCGCACCGACAGATAAGCAACTTTCCGTCATGTTCAACATTTTGGAGCGTTTTCCGAACAAGCGAGCCATTACATACACATTTTATTTACGTATAAACCTTTATTTTATACCGAACATAACAATTATGGCTTAAAATTATTTTCGACGTACGATTTTAGGTTACCATATTTATGACACGCGAAATGACATTCACATATGGTAAACACCGGAGTTTAAAGTTTCATTCTCTTTGCTATGGAAACTGGCGTGGTTTTGGTATATTTTCGTTTTGCTTACGCATCATCACCACCATCATCATCGCAGCCGTAAGACGTCCACTGCTGGACATAGGCCTCCTCAATTGACTTAAAGACCGGTTGGAAGCGGCTCGCATCCAGCGCGTTCTTGCGGTCTCTATTAGGTCGTCTGTCCACTTTGTGGGTGGACGTAAGCATGCGGCGTATGTATGCGGGATTACTTACGTTTAATTTTCTTTTGCGTAGTCGGGTAAAATGGTCTTATTTTCTTTGCAGGTTTTTGATGAATACATGCCAGATTACAAGCTCTCTGTAGAAACGTATTGCGCTTTGACTCTGGTGCCCTTAGTGCTGATCTGCCAAATCAGGAACCTCAAATGGCTGGTGCCGTTTTCAGCCATAGCCAATGTCTTCCTTGTGATCTGTTTCGTGATTACAATGTACTACATCTTTGGAAATCTACCAAACCCGAAGGACAGGGTGATGGCTGCCAGCGTGACTCAGTGGCCTTTGTTTATCAGGTTAGTTGAATTTGATCACAAAACAAAAAACGCAAAATAACTAAATAATTATGACTAAATAATTTGTACGACCCCTTGATTTGTTTTAATATAATTATATCAAGGAATTGTCAAAAATATAACATTTCTATCATAAAAATATTAAGCTTTATTTTTGAAAACACGTCAACCCTAATTCTCAAGAAACTACCTGCAATACATATTAAAACGAATCCTTTCGAAACTCAGTTCGGATCTCTTGAAATTGTATTCAATGTTAAGACTTCAACTTCAGCAGTTAAAGCAAGGCTTAATGACTTAAACATTAATAAATTCATTCGAACTTTGTTAGAGAGTTTACGAGCAGCAAGTACCTGATACTTATATAAAGTAGGATTTTACATGGACAAAGTACATATATGGACAGCATTCCCTAAGTACTAACCTAAGTATGCTCAAAATAGCAAATATAGTACGTAAGTTTTTTTTATGAAAACTTGGAAATTTGTATACTTTGTGGTAGATCTCCTTAGCAGGAGGTCGTGTAGGTAGGTACCAGATATTCTGCCACCAAGCAGTAGTGTGAACGCATTACTGTGTTCTGGTTTAAAAGGTACAGCAGCTAGCGAAATAGCTAGCGAATACACAGAACTTTGGGTAACAAAACAAAGTCCAGGGCATCGCTGCTTTGGCGCTCATTACTTTGAGACTTTCGATGGTTAGTCTCAACAGCCCTGTAATTTCGCAAACTGCAGTAGTACCCTTCAAACTGAAATAAGCTAATTTACACACTACTGCTTGGCGGCAAAATATCTGGTACTGAAGTGGTACCCACATAGGCGACCTCCTGCTAAGGTTATCTACCATCAAGTACTTATCAATTTATATAATGTTTCACCACTACGTGACCACAATCAATGTCTTTAGCATAATTTTGGTTTATTGCATGGTGAGCTAAAAATAACTTTATCTCTTTCACAGTACGGTTATCTTTGCGATGGAAGGCATTGGGGTTGTGATGCCAGTCGAGAACGAGATGGCCAAGCCGCAGCAGTTCCTGGGATGCCCTGGAGTCCTCAACGTTGCCATGACCATCGTGATATCACTCTATGGAATCGTAGGATTCTTTGGATACATCAAATACGGGGACGATGTCAGAGGCAGTGTTACCTTGAATCTGCCGCAGGATGAAATGTAGGTGTAATAGACAAAGTTTCGTTCAAAATGTTTGATAGAATAATCATACTTATTGTTACAACATATTATAAAACAAAGCCTTCCGCAACGTCTGTCTGTCTGTCTGTCTGTCTGTATGTATGTCTGTCTGTCTGTCTGTCTGTCTGTTTGTCTGTCTGTTTGTCTGTCTGTTCGCGAACAGAAACATAAAAACTACTAAACGGATAATCATACTAGTTTCACCAATAGATAGAGTGATTCGTGAGGAAGGTTCAGGTGTATAATTTATCAAGGTTTTGTGTAAATTGGTTGAATTATCATAATAATTGTTAGAAGTGTCGGAAAAACTCAAGCCACCGAAAACGGGAGCTTTCATCGACAACGCTGCCTAATTCCCTAACAAAACAATGCATGGTGGGATATTCCTCTTTTATAGATCTAGAAAAAAGTCCGCGGTGGCATATATCTACCTTTTAATGATAGCTCACTATACCCATTCTTAGTACTTCATTCCATAATCTAATATATTTATTGCACACTTACAAACACTTTTATGTACAAAGGGAGGACCTAATTCTAAAGCATTTTCTACCAGTCATCCACCCGTACCAGTAAATGAGATAAGGTTGTAGGCGCGTATCATATAATATATAAAATAACACTAAAACGAGTATATATGTACAATTGTACATACATATAATGTATTTCAGTTTAGTTGTTTTTTCAGTTCTTAATTAGTAACCTGTTTTCATTCTTAATGTTTATGTTTTATATTCTTGACGATAAATGTTTGTTCCGTATGTACAGTAATACAGTACCTGGAAGAGATTTTTTTTTGCTTTATAAAAATGAAACCTAGCTAGATCGATTTATCGCCCTCGAAAACCCTTGCATACTAATTTCATGAAAATCGTTGGAGCCGTTTCCGAGATTCTTAGTATACATATATACAAGAATTGATTGTTTAAAGGTATTAGATTTTTTTTTTTATATAAGTATTCTGTCAGTTATCTGGCTTTCATAGTACAAGCTTTGCATATCTTGGGGCTAGATGGCGCTGTGTGAAATGTCCTACGATATTTATTTATTTTCCAGACTGGCCCAAAGCGCGAAGGTCCTGATGGCTCTGGCCATTCTATTCACCTACAGTCTACAGTTCTACGTCCCGATGGAGATGATATGGAGACAACTGCATACGAAGATTGCCGTACGGTACCACAATATAACACAAATCAGTATTAGAACAGCTGCGGTCGTCGGCTCGGGTAAGGAAGAATATTAATCACACTAATATTATAAAGGCGAAAGTTTGTGAGAGTGTGTTTTTTTATAGCTGACAGGATTGGTGTTTGACCACAACTCACCTGATGTTAAGTGACGGTGTGGTCGAAGATGGTAAAGCACACCTAGCCTGGAATGGAACTGGCTCTCCAGTGAGGCTGTCGGAATACATCGTTAGGTGCTTGGCGTCAGATTTTCAACTTGCGGGTAGCTAGCCAGCCGAGTACTAAGAAATAGTCTACCACCATGCTATGGTTTCGATGTTTTTTCTTCACCGGTAGGTCGAGCTCATTGATTTTAACCCAACTACGAACATTAAAAATAAATCGGTTCATCCATTCTCAAACTTTGCGCTTACCAACGAATAAAAATGAAATGCATTTTTATTTATGAGTAAGTACATATATCACTTCAAATCAGCCCTGTTTTTACACAGCTGCCCAAAAAAGGAGTGTAATGTTTTCAGAAATATATGTATGCGTGTTTCTTTATTCTATTATAACTTTTAAATTCCTGAAACGATTTGAATGTATGGTAAGAATCCTTAAGATGATGTAAGGATATAATATTCACAAGATTTTTTTTTAATTTTTTTGATTAGGCTTGTTGTAAACTGTCCCACTGTTGGGCGCGGGCCCTTATTTTCATTTTGAAAAGGGTAACACTTTAGTCAAATGTAGGTGGATAGAGTTAACAAGTTTTTGTTCCAATATTTCTGGACATGTATGTTTCCTCACGATGTTTTCCGTCACCGTTTGAAGTAATACGCACATAACTTAGAAAAGATAGAGGTGCCGTGGGATTCAAACTGAAGACCTCCACGTTGGAAGCCAGACATCTCCCGACTGCCGAAACTGAACCAGAACATCTAATTTCATTGAAAATAAAATCATCATCATTTTCCAGTTGCTATCGCAGCAGCCTTCCCAGACTTGGAACTCTTCATCAGCTTGAGCGGCGCCATCTTTCTCTCCAGCCTCGGCCTCCTGACTCCAGCCATCGTCGACACAGTTCACAAGTGGGACCGAGGACTGGGGCCCTTCAAGTGGATCCTATGGAAAAACATTTTTATTGCCCTCCTGTCATTAGTAGCTCTATTCGCAGGATCCTATGTATCAATTAGTAGTATGATTGACAAATTTCACCAACTACCCGCTTTAGAAAAACTGACAAATAGTACAATTGAACCGAGCATTATTTAGAAATTAGCTTCGCTTCTAGGGAATCGTCATGATAAGAAATATTTGAACATAGATTGGATGATGATTTTTATGTACAATCTCAGTGCTTTTTTTTTGCGGAACAGGAAAGTTTCGTTTATAATTATAATTATGTAACAGAGAATTTTTACAGTATTTTAATATTGATAATGAAAGTTCCAGTTAAATAACTAAGACGGTTGTGTTCTAAGTCCCTGTGACTGTAAATTAAGTTTGGTTGTGACTAATTACCATGAGAAAAAATATTGTCAAAAATGCACTGTTTTATTTTTCACATTAGTTTTTAGGATTAAGCATAATGTTTTTAGTTTTTAGATGTAGATTATTTTACCATGGAATCCGACGTGGCTTTGACACGTTTTCGTTGTACTTATACAAGATTACTCACGTTTGGCTATAGTCGGAGTATCCGGCCTAATTAAACGTGAGTAATCTCATATAAGTATATAAATTAAGTCTTATTTGTCGACAACTTTTTTGTATGGTATTTTATTCACGTTAGAATATAGTCGTGGTACTTGACCTAATTAAACGTAAGTAATCTTATATCAGTAAACAAATTAAGACTTACTACTTGACAACTTTTTATATGGCATTACTCACGTTAGAGTAAAGTCAGAGTATCCTACCTAAAAAACGTGAGAAATCTCATATAATGTAAAAATATAAACTCTTATTTTTTAGACAACTTATTCGTATATGTCTTTTAATGTATTAACAACTGACATTTAATATAGGTCAACCTCTTTCTAACAAAACCAATTTCCACTTTCTATATCTACCCTCTTAATGCCATTCACAAACGCGCTTCATCTCTAGTATGCGAGATCATTAATTATTTCTTAATATGCCCACTACAAATAGAACTACCCCACACCCAATTAAGGAAATACCTACTTCCAAAATGGAGTGGATTTCTTTTTATTATAACCAACTTTTGAATGGAAACAAAGTTTCTTAATACAAATAACATTATGTTCTATAGAGACCAGATTGGCCAGACCAGATTTATTTAATGAATAAATAGCTTAATTAATTTTATAATGTCATAGTAAAATTTGTATGTCATACTCGTAGTATCAAAATATTTATATGATTGTTCAGTTACCAGGAAATTACTTAAACTTTATTTATTAACTTTTTCATGCCATTGTTTATCACAAAAACATTTAAAATGCATAATATCTTATTAGCTATACCTACATATATTTATATTTGCTTTAATTAAGTGTGGTTGAGATGTAAACGTGCCGTCCAATCATTAGTATTATTTTATTCCGTGACTATTTGAGTACAATATTTTTATGTTTATTAGAAAATTAAAATCGATTTCAAATGTGATACGTAAGTTTAATGCCGTAGTATAAGATTTACTAATATTAGTTGATTAATGAAAAATAAATTGTTTGAAAAACTATTAACTTTTTCTTACTTTTGAACTGGCAATCATGACACGGAAATTTTATTGGCAAGCAACAAAATTACGCCCATTTTTTAGCACGTATAAGTTACTGTTGACCACCGACTCACTTGATGGTAAGCAATGTTGCGGTTGAAGATGAAGCACGCAGAATTTCAAATTTAAATTCAAAAATCTGTATTTCTTTTTACAAGAAACATTTTGTGTATGCACTAACCGATGTAATGTAAATCACAAGCACATTGACCTTACTCCCATTGACCTTACAGCCACGACCTCGGAGCGCTTCCCCGCCTTCGAAATAAGTAATTCTTGTGTTACGGGGACGAAATGTTATCAGAGATTGTATCCTAACATATCCTACCTCCTACCATCCTACCAATATTATAAACGCAAAAGTTTGTAAGAATATATGGATGTGTGGATGTATGGATATATGGATGTATGTTTGTTACTCTTTCACGCAAAAACTACTGAATGGATTTTGATTAAATTTTACAATAAAATAGCTTACACATCAAAATAACACACAGGCTATAAATTATAAAGATATAGTGTGAATTATCCAATATATAACGATAAGTGTCAAGTAATTAGGAAAAAAATCTGCCATCTGCAAGCTATTCTGGCGTGCGCCGCAAAAACCGTTGGAGTTAATATGTACAATAGAAAAGTTTATCTTAAATAGTCCAACAAAAAATTCCGCGACAGCATATATCTATCTTTTATGTGTAAGCCATTATCGCCAAAATAGTGAACCATAAATACAATAAAATTTGATAATTAGTTTCTAACACACATTTGGTAGTAACAAATCGATCCTTATATCAAAATAAATACTTTTAACGCGTCTGGTATTTAAAGTAGATAAACTTTGTCTTTTTAGGCCCTGGAATAAAACATAGGATACTTTTCATCATCATCATCATCCATCACCACGCGGGTAAAACCGCGGGGCGCAGCTAGTTTTTAAATGTAATTGTAATGAAATGTCCGAGACTCTCTTCTGATGGTAACTGTCCATGACCATTGCAGCGATACACAGAACTTTGAATAGTAAAACAAAGTCTACGGTATCGCTGCTTTGGCGCTTATTATTTTAAAACTTTCGATGGTTTGTCTCAACAGCCCTGTAACAACAACATTTATTAAAACAATTTTTAGTGTCATTTCAATACATAAATCTCTTCTCGTGTACATTTAGTTGTGGACTTAAGTTTAGTTTTTGTTTTCAGCTATATTCACATTTATGGATAAAAAATTAATATCACAATTAGACACGTTACCAAAATATTATTTAACTTTTTTAATGGTTGACAAGCCAGGTGTTTGTCCATAGCATGAAGGTGTAGTCGTAGATGGTAAAGCACACCCAGCCTGGAATAGAACTGGCACTCAATCGAGGCTGACGAAACACACGGTTAGGTGCTTAGCAGCATATTTTCAACTTAAGGGTTGTAGCTAGCTAGCCTAACTAAAAAATACCCTACCACCATGCTATGGTTTCCTCACGATTGTTTCCTTTACCGGCAGCTCCAGCTCATTGTTAGTGTTTGAACCCACTCACTTCAGTGCTTACCACTGAGCTATCATCGCTGTTTCAATAAAATCAATGGATTGGTTAAAAACCTTATATTAAAGTACGTGAAAACGGAAAGCAGGTAAAAATAGAACAAAAAGGTTTACCTCATCAGAAACGTGTCAATGGTACGTGATGGGATCTCGAGCGCACCTCGAGCCATGAAGTGTTTGCGCTCTTAATTGGAACAGCCTAAACTAACTCTACGACACTGTAAATGGCAAATAATCCCACGCTTTTACGACCCAATTATCGATAACCATCGTCAAGTAATTAAGAATTAGGGCCGCTATAAGTATGTTACTGTCATAGAAGGCAGATATTTAGAAATTGTATGTTACATATCTAATTTATAATTGCCGTGGTGGTGTTGGCGTAAGAGTTATACCCCACCCTCTCTACCCGTGGTTGCCGTAAGAGTCGGCTAAGGGATGTAATCCGAAAGATGGGCAGCAGCGTCTTCCTTGAACAATCATACCTAACTGCGCTCGCCAACCCGCCTGCCAAGCGTGGCGAGTATTGGCAACCCCCCCAGGAGGAGGCCTATGTCCAGCAGTGGACATCCTATGGGTGATAATGATGATGATGATTACCTTATTAGCTCATTCGATTCTGTGGAGTGTAAATTCGAACACGCAGGACAAATTTTATCTGACTAATATGTACACATTCTGTGTTTTCGTGTAATCAATATATGTAGAATACGTAAAATACGTAAGTATTAGCGTAATTAAAAAAATAAAAGTATTATATCGATTATCTAGTATTAAATATGTAGTTATTAAGTCAACTGAAATATTATATTTGTACCCTGATATTTGCTCACCTAGTATGGGTCAAGATTAAGATGAATTAAAAAAACTTCCTTCGCTTGTATATAAAGTACAAAATTAAAAAGTTGACAAAGGTCAGGTACCGGTGTCTGTGGAGCGTAAAAATTAAATAAAAAATGTTCCCCTAGACTGTGAGATGCCAGCTTTGCTTAAATGACAAAAATAATAGCAGGAATTTACTACTAAATAAAACACAAATCGTTGCATTGCTAATAGTTAGTAGTGTTGTATAGGTAGAGTCGCATTGTAGTGCAAGGTCGTTATCGCTCTACGCTCAATGAAAAGTAAAAGGCGTTAGCACACTGGCGATCTTCGAATTTGTTTTCGAATGTGTAACAGATTTATATCATAAATAAATAATAAATATCGTTGGACATTTCACACAACGCCATTTAGGCTCAAACTAAGCTTCTTAAGCTAAAATTTTATACTATGGGAAAACCAGATAACTGATAGAATACTTATATACTTTTTTTTTAATACACGCTCTTAATAGATACGTGTATCTATTAAGAGCGTGTATTTAAAAAAAATTGCACGGATGTACGTTATATCTCGTACGTACGTTATATATTTTTTTTTAATTAACCACTATCTCTACTTCGAAGCTCTTCATACCTGGTGCGGTAGCACTCAGTCTTCGCTAACGCCTTTTACTTTTCATTGAGCGTAGAGCGAAACACTACTAACTATTAGCACTGCAACGATTTGTGTTTTATTCGAAATGAATCTTGTCAAATATTGTCAGTCTTACGATGGAAACTGACGTGGTTTTGGCACAATTTTTTAGGTTTTGCTTTACATGGATTACTCACTCAGTGTCAAGCAAAAGGAGACCGCATGCTTGTTGTACTCAGTTTTTTCTCCATGAAGAAGGCCACCGGATGTGGCCGAAACTACATATAGTCGGAGTATCCGACATTATTAAAAGTGAGTAATTTAGTTGTGAGAAGTTTCGGCAGTCTAGTTGGGAGACCGTCTGACTTCCAATCTGGAAATCCTGGCTTCGAATCCCATGGCACGCACTTTAGTCTTTTCTAGGTTATGTGAGTATTGCCGATAACTTCAAACACGGAAGGAAACCATCGTGAGAAAACCTACATGTCTGACAGTTCTTAAAAAAAAATTCGAAGATGTGTGAAGTCTGCCAACCCGCATGGCCAGCGTGGTAGACCATGACCTTATCCTGTCACAATGAGAAGAGACCCTCGCCCAGCAGTAGGCCAGCTTATAAAAAAACAGGGCTGAGTCAGAAGTCGGAATCGCGCATAAGTAAAACAAATTGCGTTTGTGGTAAAGCATTCGTATCGTGAAACAAATGTAAACAAACGCTATGAAAAAAAAAAACGCGTTTGCACACCGGTAGTGTGCTAAAGCCCTAAAAACCCTTTGCAACATAATTAAGGTACAACACATAAACAATCTATTGTGACCGCACGACCACGGCCAAATTGCAGGTGTAATGAGTTTCGAAATATCAACATTGCTGTTTGAATTCAACTCAACTAACAGTCGAGGTCTATTACTAAGTTTTGTAGAGGCATTGTTTAACCAAGGTTTCCTACGCTTAGAGACGTTCTGACAGCTAAAAATACATCTATCTTTCTAATCTAATACCTTTAAACAAGCAATTCTTCTATATATGTCTATTTGAATCTCGGAAACGGCTCCAACGATTTTCATGAAATTTAGTATGAAATTTAGTTTCGGGGCGATAAATATTTCTAACTAGGTTTTATTTTTAGAAAACGTCGTTTTATCCGTATTTTCAGCCGAGCAAAGCTCCGTCATCCAGGTACTAGTTATTTAATTGAATTAGGCTTTACTTTGCGAAAGTTTATTTTAAGTATTCATGAGAATAATATTTAAAAAAATAAATTCGGATAGTAAAATAGTATAGATATGGTACACTGTAAAATAAATATGGACCCCGCCGAGACCCGAGGTATGGACCCTTTAGAAGAAAGGATTATTTTAAAAGTCAAATATTTTTATTTAAATGTCATATATTTTTTATGTTATGTTTTTATACATTATTACATATTTATAAAACACATAAATATTATAAAAAACTTAAAAACTAGGGTGCCGCTGACAGCGAGGCAGGACTCAAGCTGCCGGTGGTTTTTTTTTTTATAGTTGACAGCTAGATGCTTACCACAGTTGTTAAGTGACGGTGTGGTACTGGCTCTCAAGTGAGGCACATTTTCAACTTGAAGGTGGTAGCTAGCCAGCCGAGTACTAGAAAGTACCCTACCACCATGCTACGGTTTCCTCACGATGTTTTCCTTGACCGGCAGCTCAATCTCAATAAATAATAAAACAATAATATAAAGTCTAATATAATTGTATGGTTTTATTCCCAGAGGCTAACTAGTCACAGATTGTGTCATCATTATTCAATATCATTTCCTTCTAATATGATTTTCTCTTTACCAGGCGTCCTGTAGGTTGCTATATCCATGACGTAGTGAAATTGAGGATCGTACAACAATAATTTATTTTAGTTTTTCCTTTTTTAATTTTAATTGACTTGTAACTAATTGTTATCAATAAATACTTTGAAATACTTATGGATAAGTATTACATATATTAAAAAAAAAAAAACAGAATTTTAATATTTCCTTATTTGAACTATAAGCTATTGAGTAGAAAATACTATAGTAAAAATTATTGGTTGTTTTCCACAGTGTTATTTCAGCTGTCAAGAAAGCGTTCATGCGTCTCGAACTACTAGTACATCGAAACAAACTGTATAATTATTGCAAGCATAAAAATGCACAAAATCATCTGTTATTGTTATGGCTGAATCCAGCCATTCTACTGAGGTTTCCAACCAGAATCACGGGTTTAGGATCTGCCCTGTGTTTCAAATAGTCCCACTGATGGACGTGAATTTATTCTCATTTTAAATTGAGAACTATTTCGAAAAGTGTAAGGCCATTAGTTCATCATCCTAGTCGAAGTGCGAGTTGACAGCCTCTCAATTAGGCTCCCGTAGCTTTGTAGCGACGATAGCTCAGTGGTTAACGCGGTCGGTTCACACGCTAAAAGGCATCGGTTCAAACCCCAACAATGAGCTTGAGCTGCCAGTTAAGGAAAACATCGTGAGGAAAACATAGCATGGTAGGGTGGTTTCTAGTACTCAACTGACTAACTACCATGTTAAAAATCTGCCGCCAAGAATTTTATCGTGTGTTCTGCAGCCACACTTGAGAGACAGTTCCGTTCCAGGCTAGGCATGCGTACATCTTCGACCACACCATCACTTAACATCAAGTGAACTCTGGTCAAATGACAGTAAAATATGTAAACAAAAATTGCCCGTCTCAAATATATATCCTGATTGGAAATCGAACCCACGCCTGTAGGCGATCTTTAACCAGAATAAGCTACAGGACAGTTACTAACAATACTTACTAAAAAACAGCATGAAAGATAACCGCTTAAGTAATAGCTAATCAGACATTCTAACTCGTAAATATTTAAAATTGAATCGAATGAGGTTTTGATTGGAAGAGGTTTTAAATCATGCGGTGCGAATGCTGCGTCGGCGCTGGTTGCCGTGAGTCAGTGCCGGCGGCGCAGCCTTCAGTTCAGTTTGTTTTTTGTCTCTCAATGTTTTGCTTGTCACCTGAGCCGCAGAACGCGCCGTCGGATACCGCATTCTATTAACAAAAATGACATTCACGTGGTGAAATTTTATTCGAATTTCGAAATTGACGCTTACTTTTTTTTTCATTTTATTTGACTACGATAATTAACTATTGTAAACAAAAAAAAATATGTAGAGTTTTGTGTTGTGACGTGATTACACTACAGTAAAGTAAGTTTTTATTTTAATTAAATTCCTATAATCGTTTGTTATACGTAGGTCATTTCTTAGCGAGGGTAGTCTTTAAATATCAGTATGTTGAGGCATTAAACCACTACGCTCAGTGTATTCCTCTGCAATTTTTTGCATTTTTAATTTATCTGGTTATTAATTTAATGAGAATAATATATTTTCATATTTATATAAGTTATATTTTATTTCTTTACGACTGTCTCTTATAGCTTTAGCCAACTTTATAATGGGAGAGTTGTATCTTGGTATTGTATCAATGACTGAAAAAATATGTTAAACATATAATAGTCAGAATTTTATTTCTTTTGAAGTAACGGTTCAGGAGTTATACGTAAGTATCTGATTATTTAGGTTTGTGCATCAGTGGTCTATATAATTATATCATCTTCAATACGAATAATCTTAATGTAAATTACGGATAGAAAAAAGAAATGTTTGCGTAGAAAATAGATAAAATGAAAACCCTTTGATCCTACAATCGTTGTGTCTTACATAAATTACACGCATCTTGATGCTTTTGTGTTATATAGGCCTTATATCACACAAACGTGTATTTGTGTGCACGTAGTTCGTGTGAAAAGCAAAAACAGAAGGGTCAAGAAGTCTTCAATTATTTTCTAAGCAACGTGATATCTGTTTATTATTCTTATCTGTGATCTATATTATGATTAATTTTGTAAAAAAATTCACGGAATATATACTCAAACCTAAAGACAGTAATAATATTTTTTATTATTTATTATTGAAAAATACACTTAAAAATTAATTACTGACTTACATATTATGTAAGTTTCTTCATTCCACTATAACTTTTAAATGCCTTAACAGATCTGGATGTACGGAGTGACGTTATTATTACATCATTCCGAGTTACATTGTCTATATTTGTTTTGAAAAAGAAGAAAACAATTATTATTGGAACGTTAATCATTTGTGTGGGTATTCTTGTTTTTAATTTTATTAATTACTAAATACACTCACACACACATCATCATCAGCCATAGGACGTCCACTGCTGGACATAGGCCTCCTCCTGGGGGGGTTTTGCCAATACTCGCCACGCTTGACAGGCGGGTTGGCGAGCGCAGTTAAGTGTGATTGTTCAAGGAAGACACTGCTGCCCATCTTCCGGATTACATCCCTTAGCCGACTCTTACGGCAACCACGGGTAGAGAGGGTGGGGTATAATTCTTACGCCGGCACCACCACGGCATACATAAATAAATAAACTAAAATAAATAATTAATACTAAATACATAAATAAATAATTAATATCGTACGAAATTTGCCATCTGGCCCCAAACTAAGCAAAGCTTGTACTGTGGAAATCAGATAACTGGTACAATACATACTTATGATACATACAGAACATCCAGACACAGACACACATTTGTTTATACCACACTATGTTTGGGTGGAAATCAAACCACACCCTACAGCTCTTAAAGCAGATATACTACCAATGTCTAAGATACTCGTTATTGTTTTCAATTTATTTATCTTAATGTAATTTTGTTTCAAAACATATTCAAAGCCATTTGTTATATCTAAATAAACTGAGCTCTTGTTTGGTGGAACTTTTCACGACATATAATAACAAAAGTTAAGAAATTCCATTATGCCGTTTTTACCATTCAAACAATATTCTGTAAGCACCAGCGGAAAATGTTTTCAAATTGAAATAGCGTAATATTTTTATATTTACACTCGGTAAAACCATATTGTACGATATACATGTTGTAAACTCATGAAGACGTCTTTATAGAGCCATATGTTAGGGGAACTTTTATAAGAAATATAATATATATTTCTAGTATGTATAATTTTTCAATCAATTCAATCATGTTAATTATAACATGATTGAAAATTTATCATTATTATATATTATAATTATTATTAAAATATTTAGGCTCAGAAAATTTTACTTTTAGGTAGGTATATTTATCATGTCTTTTATTACAAGTATAAATTTACAACTTACAAAAGCATGCCAAGGCTCCTTTAAAAATATGGCTTGTCGAGCAATCTTTTTATGTAAAGAGTTTTATAAATTTGACATTTAAATTGAAAAAAAAAAATATAATTGACATATTATACTTATCAAATCTAATACCTTTAAACGAGCAATGCATGTATATATGTATGTATATACGAGTATATACATGTATATAATCTGAATCTCGCAAACGGCTCCAACGATTCTCATTTTAATTTAGTATGCAGGGTGTTTCGGGGGCGATAAATCGATCTAGCTAGGTTTCATTTTTAGAAAGATTGGTTTTACCCGTGTTTTCAGCCGAGCGAAGCTCGGTCAACCAAGTACTTTTAATTAGGTAAAATCATGAATAAATAGCATATTGTTTTTAAATATATTCGACCTATATTCTATACACACAGGTAGGGTATCCTGCTAATATTTCAAATGTAAAAGTTTTTATGTTTGAATGTTTGTTATTCAATCAACTCTAAAACGGCTGAACTGATTTGGATAACACTTGGCACACAGATAGTTTATTACCTTGATTAACAAAAAAGTCTTTACAACCTTAAAAAGCCTAAAGCCTTACTACAGATAATAATAAGTTGTAGTATATATATGAAAAAAGGGAGTGTTTTGTAGTAGTCTGAGTTTGGGAGTCAGTAGAAAGTAGTCTTCGGCCTAGGCCTCCGCTAATCTTCTTAATTCGTCTCTGTTTCCAGCTCTTGCCATCCAGTAAGATTTCTCTTTCCGCAGAAATGTCAGAATAAGTCTTATGAAAATTTATTCAGAGATAAAAAGGTATAACTCTTTATCTGTTATTTTTACTTGGTAATAGATGTCCTTAGCAAGATCTCGTCTAGGTAGGTACCGCCTATAGATATTCTACCGCCGAGAAGTAGTATGTTAACATTACTATAATTACGGGGCCGTCGAGACTTACCACCGAAAGTTTTAAAGTAATGAGCGCCAAAGCAGCGATACCTTGGACTTTGTTTTATTACTCTTTCTGTGTATCGCTGTTATAGTCATGAACTGGCTTTATATCTTATCATCAGGAAAGCGTACTGTACATAGGTAATAAACTTTTTGCGGATGGCTAAAACTTTTTGTTATTCACACAGGTTTATCTCTCGCCCCAATTTTAAAGTGAATACGGACAAATTCAGAAGCTAATAATACATACAATCTGAAATGTGTGTAAAGTTTTAACTAGAAACAATAGAACTATTATAAAATGCTTGCTTACGTCATACAATACAATCCATTTCCGTAAGAGAATGGTTAAGATGCCTTACATCACTTCTTAACAAAGCATTTCTTAGCATTTTTTTATGCAACTGGGAGTCTGTGAATCTTGCATCATGATAAAATGTCCACAACATTTATTCGCTAAGTAAATTGAACTAGTGACCCGCTCAGGTTTTGCTTTATACCGTAAACATTTCTTCTAAAGAAATTTCCAAGACAACAATGAAAACCGTATCAAAATCTGTTGCCTTGTTTATAAAATCTAAATGAATAAACAAGCGGGCTATTCGTAATATTGACTTAGTTGACATTTAAGTTATTGTATTGTTGATTTATATATCTAGTTTATCTTTGACCATGTATCAAACAACGACGAATCCTTTGTAGCTTTTAATTATAATTTTGACTGAGTATTGACTGATTTTTAGGTTTCAATGTTTTTGACACATTGTTTTTGAATTTAATAATTTTGACAGAATATTTGATTATAATGCATGCCGTCTTCGCCTGTAATTGCTGTGGCACTTAACTTGACATTTTGTAATTTCTAAATTTAATTTTTAATGTATTGGTGTACACTGTGTTGGCGGACTTATTAAATAAATAAATAAATAAACACCCGAATGCGTTTTTGATTATTTAGTGATAATGACTAGCTGCCCCCCATGGTTTTACTCGCGGTTTCGTAAGCAAAAAGTACTCTAATCCCAGGTTTAACCTATCTGCGTTGTATATTGACAATATTTTTATTGATATTTTTATTTTTTATTCATTGACATGTAATCAGTTTTTTTGCCATATTTAATGATATATTTAAAATTATGTTACGGAATTTGACTTGTAGTTTATATTTCATTAGTGAGTTGACGTTGAACTAAACAGAAATGGGATAATTAATAGAACAATACAAAGTAGTTAGAGAGGATTTCACAAGTAGCTAAACTAGAACGTAATTAGATTAGAACCGGAGGATTGTAGAAGTTTCAATGAAGATATCTTCATTGAAACTTCTACAATCTTACTTTTAAAATCTTTGGAAATATTTTGTCATATTAAAGAAGCATAATTTCTTTGACAAAGGAAAGAGTTATTGTTAAGCATTAACCTTACAAACTTTGCTTGACTGGCTTATATACTGTAGGCTTATATTGTCGCGAAATCAATAATATCAGTATAATAAATATATATTACGCTTGTGTAGTGCAATGTTATATTTAGTTCTTGCGACCCGCCCCGGCTTCGCACGGTTAGTAAGAATAGGTATAGTTAGCTATCTTTAAAAGGATAGATAGATCCACCGCGGACTTTTTGTAGATCTATAAAAGTGGAATATCCCACCATGCATTGTTTTGTTATATCTCAAATTAGGCAGCGTTATCGATGAAAGCTCCCAGGTGGCTTGACTTTTTCCGACACTTCCAATAATTATCATCATAATTCAACCAATTTACACAAAAGCTTGACAAATTACCGTATCTATTGGTAAAACTCACATGATAAGCCGTTCTTTAGTTTTTAAGTTTATCGCAAACAGACAGACAGAGAGACAGACGCGGCGGACGACTTTGTTTTATAATACATATGTAGTGATGTAGTGATGATACGCCGTCAATATGAGTGACGCTAGCTGAAGTTTGTAAGTGCGACGTTATGAAACTTCGTGCAAGCAAGCAACAGCAACAGTGCGGTAACTTCGTGGCGCCAACGCTATGGATGATAACCATTTAAGTCACCATCTGTCCGGGGACATTAAAATCAATTCTACAACTATGAAATTCAAGGAATATCACTGCAAATAACATAAATCACATCAATTATAGGGCAAAGCATGACATTTGATAAAACTCGTCTCCAATACTCTAGAAACATTTCAAAAGACCAAAAGGCAAAATTACTAATGACCATAAAATAAATATGCGAATACTATAAAAATACATACGAAGTTCCAAATTTGGGAAGACCGTGCAGAGAGCCAGATATCCATATTCAAAAAAACCGACTACAAATGGTTTTGTGGTCAATTTATATGCAGGAGAAGTGGGAACGAGAGGATTATTAACAAACTTTCTATATATTTTACTAAAAGACCTCAGCCTGCCAATAGCATATACCTACCTATTCATTTCTTGAAAGAGTATCTTAAGCAGCGATGGTAGGATCATATAAAATTTAGCTACGAAGGGATGGGAACACCCCTTAAACTTACACTTGGATCGTCCTAGGTATCTACTGTACGTATTCCGTCCCTGTAACAAAAAGGATCCGGCACCCGCCGGGTGATACCATTGAATATTAAAAAGTTACGTCACTTTAAGAATATTACAATAATAATTGCTGTTTAGAGTTTTTTCCTTATTAATTTTCCTTGAGCTATTGTGTTCTTCCTACGAAGTACAAACGTAATGACAACTTTCATTTGTATGTATTGTGGTTAATATTTTAATACCTATCAATTCTGTAACTTGTATTTTATAGTAACAATCACGTCTTTTTATGGTTGACATGCTAGGTGCTTGACCACAGCTCACTTGATGTAAAGATGGTAAAGCACACCTAGCCTAGGATGGAACTGGTTCTTATGAGACATCCCGAACACACCGTTAGGTGCTTGGCGAAAGATTTTCAACTTTTACCACTATGCTATGGTTTCCTCGCGATGTTTTCCTTCACTGGCAGCTCAAGCTCTTTGTTGGGGTTTGAACCCACGCCCTTTGGCGTCTGAACCGCCCACGCTAATCACTAAGCTGTCAACGCTAACCCTTTACGACATTGATTTTTGGTAGAGTTAAATGTAAGCATGATAAAAACATAGGTATGCTAGACATGGCTTGATGGTAACCGCAGTACCAAATATTATGCCACTAAATAGTAGTGTGTAAACATTAAGAGCGAAATTACAGGGATGTTGTGACTAACCATAGAATGTCTCAAAGTAATGAGCGCCAAAGCAGCGATGCTCTGGACTTTATCTTGTTACTCAAAGTTCTATGTAGGGCTGCAATAATTATGAACATGCGTTACCTCGTACCGTCAGGAGAGCTTCTGTTTCGACTCATTATATAACATATACAAATGCTTGCTCTATGTTATCTTGGGTATAATTGATTAGATTTTTATGATATTTTCACGTGAGGCATTTAAATAATGCCACGAAGGAAGAAGTAACATTATTTATTAGTGTATTAAAATCACAGTTTGAGAGGAATAACTACAAGGCCAGAGTGAATAGGTATCTTCTAAGTCTGCGTGCTTTATCTTCGACCACATTATCGCTTACCATCAGGCGAGTTGGTGGTCAAAAGCGAACTTATCCGAATTAAAAAAAAAAAACTTTATTATACGGTATTACTTTGAAAAAAAAAATATGATCAGTTTCTTTGCACCTCTCGAAAGTTATTAAACAAATTTCCAATTTTACGCTTCATCCCCAAGTTTTGAGACGGCCATCGTTTGAGTTAGATGAAGGGATTATATAAATTTGATTTTGACGAGTAAAGCGAAAATTCTTTTCAATACAAATTTATTTACACTAGATCTTTGACGAATTTTATTATTTATGCGCCTGTATATTTTATTTATATTATTCAATAATAAATGATTTAATTGATCATCATCATTATCATCGTCATCTACAGCCTGTTTTATTCCGGTGCTGGATATAAGTCTCTCTCTTGTCATGCCATCTACCTCGGTTCCGTGCCAATCTGACCCAGATACGACCCGCGACGATGACGATATCGTCGATCCATCTTGCGGCTGGACGACCAAAGCTCCGCTTACCTTGCCTAGGCCACAACTCTATTGCAACCTCACTCCACCTGTCATCACTTCGCCTAGCAACGTGTCCTTCCAAGCTCCACTTGAGATTCATAACTGTGATACCGACGTCTCGAACTTTCGTCGGCAGATTTTATTGATACGTCATAGAAAAGTAGTTCAATTACACTTATAGATATGACTGTATTTACTTTATTTGTCTACACGGATTTAAGGGTTGATCCAAAAGAAGGAAGCATGAGTTAAATTCTTACAACAATGCGCACCAAAATCAAAATCTAGGTAACGTTTATGTTAGGTTTATTTATTCGTGTGTTTCTTTTGTTTTTATTTTGTGTGCATATACTATTTCTTTTTTTTAAATTACCCGCACAGTCGTGCGTGACGTCACCTGCCGGCCTCGACGGATGACCAGCGCCGGCTGGTTGCAGTCGGCATTATGCTAAGTTGAGGCCGGTTTGTGACATAAAATGTATTTATTTTTCTTTGTTTCTTGTGTTTCTATTTATGTTTGTATGTATTGTTGATTGTAATGTAATTCATTTTATGTCACAAATAAAGTGTTGTCCATTGTCTATTGTCTATTGGCTACTAGAAGGAGGAAAGTGGAAGGTAAAAAATACAATACAATAGTCCTAATTGGTCAGTAATCTAGTTGTTTATCATGATATTCATTCCGGAAAGCCCATTCTTCTTGGAAACTAGAAAATCGAAAAGCAACATCGTGGTTAACGTTCCAAAAAGTTGAACGAAGCAATTTGATTCCACTTTCATTGTGCGGACCACTAAACAGTGGAATGCACTGCCTGAGTGTGAGTGGGTGTTTTCCAATATATACAATCTGGGTTTATTCAAGCCGAGAGTGAATCGGTTTCTTTTAGGCGAATAAGTTCCAAATGAGATTGACAGCCCTGTTGGCTTATTGGTTATCTGCTTTAAGAGTTATAGCGTGGGTTCGATTCCCACCCAGGGCAAACAATTTGTGTTATAAACAAATGTTTGTTCTGTATATGGGTCTTTTGTATCTATTATAAGTATGTATTTACAAAAGAGTATTTAAGTATTCTATCAGTTATCTGACTTCCATCGTACAAAGTTTGCTTAGTTTGGGGTCAGATGGTGTTGTGTCTAATGTCCTACTATCTACGATATTTAGACGGCGGTAAAACGCAAGCCTATTTATAAATAAAAAACGACTACAACACAGCTCTTAAAACAATTTTGAACATTATCATATTTTGAGGAACTAATAGATTAAAATAAAACAAACTAATCTAAAAGGCCGCTATCTATGGGAAAGAGTTCCCAAAACGCTGGCCCCATTGCTGCGTTTTATAGCAATACTCACACGATGGGCAAAATAAAGGCCAGCGTTTTGTTCACGTGTGGTTTTAAATCAAGTTTTTAAATCGCATAACCTACTTATAAATGAAACTTACCATACTAAGAAAAAAATATTTTTTATAATACTCACATACTCAATACTTATTCTTGTTTTCATATTCAACAAGGCCATTTTTTCATATGCCCAGGCTAGAACAGTAAGTAGAAATAAAAAGGTGACATAAAAATTCACTATTATAGTTCGTATCATCGGATACGAGCAAATGTGTAATAAAAACAGTTCTGTGATGGAATTTCTGTTTTTTGTGCAAAAAGTGCCGATGTTAAGCTCTCTCAGATAGTTTTAATGAGTTGGAGTTGGAAAATCCAGAACTTCGGTGACAGAGCGGGATTTTCATCGTTTATGGAAAGTTGGAAATAGCTTTCCTTTTTGTTCGGTTTTCGTGTTTTTTTTTTTTTTAATTTAATTTACGCCTCGTATTTTACTTTTTTTATACAAGGAAATATTAAGCACTTTATACGAACTTTATATCTTTAACACACACATGCACTGTGAAATTTCTTCAGTCAAAACTTGAATAAAATAATGCTTAACTTAATAGATATTTTTAGGGTTCCGTACCTCAAGAGCAAAGAAACGGAATCCTTATAGAATCGCTTTGTTGTCCATCTGTCAAGACCTTCTATCTCGGGAACGCGTAGAGCCCTCCTGACGGTACGAGATAACGCATGTTCATAATCATTGCAGCCTTACATTGAACTTTGAGTAACAAAACATAGTCCAGAGCATCGCTGCTTTCGCGCTCATTACTTTGAGACATTCTTTGGTTAGTCACAACATCCCTGGAATTTCGCTTTTAATGTTTACACAGTACTATTTAGCGGCATAATATTTGGTACTGCGGTGGTACCTACCTAGAAGACCTCCAGCTAAGGAGATCTACCATCAAGTCATACCTAGCATACCTATATTTTTTATCATGCGTTCATTTAACTCTACCAAAAATCAATGTCGCAAAGGGTTAGCGATGATAGCTTAGTGATTAGCGCGGGCGGTACAGACGCCGAAGGGCGTGGGTTCAAACCCAAACAAAGAGCTTGAGCTGCCAATGAAGGAAAATATCGCGAGGACACCATAGCATAGTGGTAAAAGTTGAAAATCTTTCGCCAGGTACCTGTCTCACTTAAGAACCAGTTCCATCCTAGGCAAAGTGTGCTTTACTATCTTTACATCAAGTGAGCTGTGGTCAAACACCTAGCTTGTCAACCATAAAAAAACGTGATTATTACTATAAAATATAAATTACAGAATTGATAGGTATTGAAATATTAACCACAATACATACCTATGATTGAAATTTGTCATTGCTTTTGTACTTCTTAGGAAGAACACAATAATTCAAGGAAAATAAATGAGGAAAAAAAATCGAAACAGCAATTATTTATTATTGTAATATTCTTAAAGTGACGTAACTTTTTAATATTCAATGGTATCACCCGGCGGGTGCCGGATCCATTTTGTTACAGGGACGGAATACGTACAGTAGATACCTAGGACGATCCAAGTGTAGGTTTAAGGGATGTTCCCATCCCTTCGTAGCTAAATTTTATATTATCCTACCATCGCTGCTTAGGATACTCTTTCAAGAAATGAATAGGTAGGTATATGCTATTGGCAGGCTGAGGTCTTTTAGTAAAATATATTGAAAGTTTGTTGATAATCTTCTCGTTCCCACTTCTCCTGCATATAAATTGACCACGAAACCATTTATAGTCAATTCATTTGAATATGGATATTTTGCTCTCTGCACGGTCTTCCAGGAACTACGTATGTGTTTTTATAGTATTCGCATATTTATTTTTTGGTCATTACTATTTTTGCCTTTTGGCCTTTTGAAATGTTTCTAGAGTATTGGAGAGGGTTTTTATCAAATTTCATGCTTTGCCCTATAATTTATGTGATTTTTGTTATTTGCAGTGATATTCCCTGGATTTCATAGTTGTAGAATTTATTTTAATGCCCCGGACAGTTGGTGACTTAAATGGTTATCATCCATAGCGTTGGCGCCACTAAGTTACCGCACTGTTGCTGTTGCTTGCTTGCACGAAGTTTCATAACGTCCCACTTACAAACTTAGCTGTACGCCACTCACATTGACGGCGTATCATCACTACATCACTACATATTATATAACAAAGTCGTCCACCGCGTCTGTCTCTCTGTCTGGCTGTTTGCGATAAACTTAAAACTACAGAACGGATTATCATGTGAGTTTTACCAATAGATACGGTAATTTGTCAAGGTTTTGTGTAAATTGTCTGAATTATGATGATAATTGTTGGAAGTGTCGGAAAAAGTCAAGCCACCTGGGAGCTTTCATCAACAACGCTGCCTAATTTGAGATATAACAAAACAATGCATGGTGGGATATTCCACTTTTATAGATCTACAAAAAAGTCCACGGTGGATCTACCTTTTAAAGATAGCTAACTATATCTATTCTTACTACCCGTGGGAAGCCGGGGCGGGTCGCAAGAACTAAATATAACATTGCACTACACAAGCGTAATATATATTTATTATACTGACATTATTGATTTCGTACTAATATAAGCTTCAGTATATAAGCCAGTCAAGCAAAGTTTGTATGATTAATGCTTAACAATAACTCTTTCCTTTGTCAAAGAAATTATGCTTCTTTAATATGACAAAATATTTCCAAAGATTTTAAAAGTAAGGATATCTTCATTGAATCTTCTACAATCCTTCAGCTCTAATCTAATTACGTTCTAGTTTAACAACTTGAGAAATCCTCTCTAACTACTTTGTATTGTTCTATTAATTATCCCATCTCTGTTTAGTTCAACGTCAACTCACTAATGAAATATAAACTTTAAAATATTTATACATTGTTGAACCACCAACAATGTTTTGTTTGCCTTGACCTTGTATATATACCCAATGAATATTTACTACTTGGTTTACTTAACTATAATTTCCCGAAAGACCTAAATTTAAAATCTAACTACCCTACGAATAATAACAAGAGCTAGGATTTAACTCTAGACTAAACTTTGTTATTTCAGTCACTTCATGAGACTTCTGAGGAGCATATTTCTGAATCTCAAGGGCTAGCAGTTATTGTATTAGTTCAAATTTCTAAACACTTTTTATTATATTATTTGATTGCCTGGAAGAGGTCGCTTTTAGCAATAAAACCGCCACTTTTTTTTTGTTGACAGGCTAGGTGTTTCACTACAGCTCACATGATGTTATGTGACGGTGTGCAAAATTATGCCGAAATGTATGCGTGCCACAATATATGTTGAGAATACCTTACATACTACTTAAGTTCGGCGAACTAGTCCTAAAAAATTAAGCTCAAAATAGTTTTTGCCATCTTTTTTAAATCAACTTCGTGGTTGTATTTATTGCAAAAATAATGATTATGAACAGTTCATTTACTAATGTTCAAACACGTTAAAAAAGTATTATACAAAAAGCTTGTACTAACCCATAAATGAATACAATAAGTCTATGTAGTTTTGAGTTTAACGATCCCAATAAAAAATTAACCACAATAATAAGGCCAAGATTTGGTTTACAGCGGACAGCGTAGCGTTAACGACAAGAACAAAAATCGCATTGTCGAAGCACTATCTTTGTCTTTTAAATATGAAATACGATACTTCCGGGTAAAAACAGTTAGTAAAATTCGACAACTTATTGGTAATGATTACCATCAGACAATCTGTCAGCATATTTACTAGCTATGATGTAATGATAAAGGTTTCATTTTCTATGGTTCGTTTTTTACACTCATCGTCTGATTATTTTTTTCATATTATTTTAATCAAAAGGTATATATATATATATGCCTTTGGTTTCAGGTCTAAAGGTATGCGTTTTTAAACGCAGCCTTAAATATTCTTTTAATTAGTTTGGCTTGGACAAAAAATATACCTTTTTGTTCCTGAGGGCTCAAACTTAGCAATCACTTAAAGTTTCGTTTATATAAATAATATCTAGAAGTACTACGTTAAGGTTAGATGTCATCTTATCTGAATAGCTCAATGTATAATGTGTATATATGCGTAATTTCCATGGTGGTAAGGTACTTTCTAGTACTCGGCTGGCTAGCTACCACCCTTAAGTTGAAAATCTGCCACCAAGGATCTAATGGTGTGTTCCGGCAGCCACTTAAGAACCAGTTCTATTCCAGGCTAAGTATATTTACCATCTCTGACTACACCGTCACTTAACATCAGGTGAGCTGTGGTCAAATACCTAGCTTATCAACCAATAAAAAAAAACTTATGATAGCATTGTCTTACTGTAGCAAACAGTTTTATTTACGCTGTACCTTGGTTAAATAACAAAGAACCATTACGACAATAAAACGTATTGCAGAAAATCATTGTTTTCTATGATTAGAAAAATACCACATAAATAAGCAACTGAAGGATTCACCGTGACAACCCTTACATAAAACTAGTTACTTATCGTGGTCTTCAACTTCACAGGTTAAAATTAAGGATCAAAGTTTTGTCTTAGCCTCTACTTTCCTCTGTTTCATCTCTTTAGATCAAAAGTCTTTGAAACAAACTCTTGAACGAAATTTCATTTTAGACCGATTAGTTTAGCACTAGCACTGACAAAATATGGAATAATATTTTGAATTGGAAAAGCTAACTTTTTTTTAAATGTAACAGTGTAACAGTAATGAGACGAACTAGACGTTCTCCTGATGGTAAGAGATAGCGCCTGTCCATGATCATTACAGCGATTTACTCATGATTTTATATTTTTTTTGTAAATATTTACCTAAGCATGTCTGTTACAATTAGTAATTATTATAGATATTGTCACATCATCAGCCATAGGACGTCCACGGCTGGACATAGGCCTCCTCCGGTGGGGGGTTTTGCCAATTAGGTGTGTGCGCAGTTAGGTGTGATTGTTCAAGGAAGACGCTGCTGCCCATCTTCCGGATTACATCCCTTAGCCGACTCTTACGGCAACCACGGGTAGAGAGGATGGGGTACTTATTCTTATGCTGATACCACCACGGCATATAGATATTGTATAAATTCAGTGAAATGTTTATTACTGTATATATTTATTTTCAAACGTAGAAATTGGAAGATGCGTCTAAAGCCGTGTAACATTGCTAGAGACTAAGAGACTCAAGTTATAAAATAAATTAAAACAACAGCGATAATCGTCATACATCACAACACTGCTAACAAGATACGACAAAACGTTGTACTAATTTCAACTTTATTTCTTGGTAATAAAGTTTTAACGGCGAGGTGAGGATATGACCTACAGTGACCTGAGTGGCACAAGGTTCACCAGTCATGAAGGTAATGCGGAAAGTCTGGAGAAATTAGGCAAGTGCTGCACGGTAACATTACAAACGACTTTAGACCGTGACTTGTCTGACTTTAACTGTGACTGAGAAATTTCTTTAGCTTTAGTATTGAACACCCAATCCCTAAAGGCTTATTCGCGTACGGAGTGCTTGGCGGAATATAATTAACGTATTCAGACACTATGGAAACTGACGTGATTTTGACATGAATTTGTAGCGATGATGGCTCAGTGGTTAGCGCGGTAGGTTTGCACGCCGAACGGCGTGTGTTCAAACCCCAGCAATAAGCTTGAGCTGCCGGTGAAGGAAAACATCGTGAGGAATCCATAGCGTGGTGGTAGAGTACTTTCTAGTACACGGCTGGCTAGCTACCACCCTCAAGTTTAAAAACTGCCGCCAAGCATCTAACGGTGTGTTCCGGCAGCCTCACTTGAGAGCCAGTTCCATTCCAGGCTAGATGTGCTTTACCATCTTCGACCACACCATCACTTACAAACCTAGACTGTCAGCCATTTAAAAAAAAACCTGATTTTGCCACATTTTTGTTTTACTTATGCGGGATAACTCACGTTTAATTTAATCAGATACTCCGACTATAGTTTTCTATGTTAGTTAGAAACGTTATTGAATTTCTTGTCACGTTGTTTCCTTTTGACGTAAATACCTACGTATATTTCAATGAATTCGGTAATACGGGCCCGGGATAAGCAAATTCAATTAAATTCTTGGTTTATGGCTTTTGTTAAAAACTTTGACAACTCCGCTACAGTCACGTGGAAAGATATACCATTAAATGCAAGAATTTATACGGTCCTGCGTCTCACTGTTCGGTTAATTAAAATGGGAGAGGTTTTTGTTTGTCACCCGATACCAAAACATTTAACTTACTAAAACACGAACACAAACATATAAGTAAACATATACATAGAGGTATATTAAAATGATATACATACACTTTTTTTTTTATGTACTTACACAAGATATTTACAAAAGGAGTAAAAAAACAAGGGATGGGATAGAGCCACACGATTGTGAAAAATATTTGACACTGACATACTTACAATGTGCCACCCCAAAATTATTTCAAAGAGAAACAACACAGTCATAGTGAGAACAGTCATGACTGACATTTCATATTCATTGCACCTGCATCTATAATTGGATAGGTACCAGATAAGCTGTATAAAAAAATTTCGCAAAATAACTCGTATGATAATCTAATTATGTATTCTGTTCCAAATAAATAAAATTAAAATTTGTTCAGCCGGTGATATTGATACAACTGTATATATAACTACATTTTTCGAATTCAGTATAATGTTAATAAATAAATATAAAAAAGTCACACGTGATTAGTAATTATACTATATTTCAATTATAAAAATATTTAAAAAAAGAGTAACTTTAATAGAACTTGCAAAACAATAGACGTGAAATAATCATTTTTCGACATAATCGTTTTTCATTGCAAGGATAACATATTTTACAATTAACAATTGGCAAATACATCGGTCAAAAACTTTGCATTGCCGTCCACGTGATAATGCCAGAATGCCACGCTGCATTCTGGCCACATTTCTTTCTTGTAGACTTTTAGATAAGGTTTTGTTTTTGTAAATTTGTTAGTAATAGGTATTCATTTTAAGTTTTTTATATTCCTATTAACAATAAAGTGATTATTGTTTATTGTATTGACTAAAACAGCACAATCACCAATTACAATAGTTAAAAAAAAATTTATAAACTAAGCGTCTAAAGATACTTAAAATGAAAATATATAAATATCAAAAGAATGTAAAAATAAATAAATAAAATAAATCATTTATACAAATACAAGTTATTAAATAAGTGATAAAGTCGTTTTATGTAATTAATAAGTACCTATATGATACTGATTATTTAAAAAGGTTTTAATGACTAGTATTATTGGGAGATACTAATAACGTTTTCGCCATACTATCATTTTCTCCATAGAACGCAAAATTTTTAAGAAAAAATTATACACTTCTCATTTGCCAAACATTTGCAAGGTATTTGACCACAGCTCAGCTGGTATTGACAGAGTGACAGATTGTCAACTTGAGGGTGGTACTTAACCAGTCGAGTACTATAAAGTACCCTACCACCATGCTATGGTTTTCTCAGTTTTCCTTCACCGGCAGCTCAAGTTAATTGTTGGGGTTTGAACCAACGCCCTTCGGCGTGTGAAAGCACCGCGCTAACTACTGGGCTATCATCGCTGCAACCTTGCGACCCAGGTTTAAGTATAAGTCCTTTTAAATACGTATTAACGCTCGCCTTCACTGCCCGTGAAAATGCAATCCTAGTTTTTATAAAAAAATCTAAGAAGTTACATAAAATAAGATCGTGCGTTCACAATAACACGGAAAACCACATTTTAATGTGAAAATCGTGTCAATCATTAAAGTAATGATATCTAGGAATACTTATCGATCATGCTAGATCCGTGAAATACTGTTTAGGGCTTCCCACCCGAAGGTATATGTATACTTAACGGTAGCCTAAACCTATTACCTACACTATCTGTCATGTCCATTATCAAAAAAAAAAAGTTTTTTTTTATGGTTGACTAGCTGGGAGTTTGACCTCAGCTCACCTGATGTTAAGTGACGGTTATAAAACATAGCCTGGAATAAAACTAGCTCTTAAGTGAAGCAGCCGAAACACAACGTTAGGTTAGGGCAGATTTTCAACTTGAGGATGGTAGCTAGCCAGCTGAGTACTAGAAAATACCCTACCACCATGCTATGGTTTCCTCACGATGTTTTCCTTCACCGGCAGCTCAAGCTCATTGTTGGGGTTTGAATCTACGCCTTTCGGCGTGTGAACCGACCACGCTAACCACCGAGCTATCATGCCTACAAAACAAATGAGAAAACAAAATAACTACAAACAATTTTCCTTTTTGCTCTATTGTTATATAGTCCGAGATAACCGCCACGTGGGATGTTGATTCGACGATCTTTGTGCCGATACTCGTCACGGTCAAACTGCCTTATAGCAAGCCTTGACCAGAAGCTGTCGCTAGGCAGTTGGGTCATGGGTCAGATCCAAAAGGCAGTGATTCTTGCGTGTCAAAAAACCCACGTATTGTTAGTTCCAAACTCTGCCTAACCACGAGCAGTTTGAGCCCTACCCAACTGTCATCGGTTTTTTTAAATATTATTTCAGTTTTCATATAAATATTTTATATGAAAAAAGATAAGAATTAATATAAATAGAGAAACAAAAAAAACCAACTAAAATTTTGGCAACCCTAAGCGTAATTACTACACTGCACTACACTATATTTACTCACTACTATGTTTATTCACTACAGCGACAACTATTATAACTATTCATAATTATTATTTTTTTGTCATTATTTATAAGAAGTGTGTTGTTGTTGTGTGTCAAAATAAATGTATATTTCTTTCTTTCTTTTTTTTCTAATTTTTGTTATATCAAAACTGACCAAACGCGAGTCGGATTTGTACACAATATTTAGTTTTAAACTAAAAAAATACCATTATTTGCGTCAAATATCTTGTATTGGATAAAATTACCCTTAGTATGTGAGTATAACGCGTACTTGGGCGGTTTTAAATTCCGCGCACATTTTCTAAACGTGTAAGAAAAACCGCAAGCTCAAAGTTACAGGTTTCCCTCGTACTCGATGTGCATCTCGAACAATAATATACAACACACTATTAGGTCATCATCATCAGCAATAGGATGTCCACTGCTGTACATAGGCCTCCTCCTGGGGAGGGGTTTTGCCAATACTCACAACGCTTGGCAGGCGGGTTGGCGAGTGCAGTTAGGTATGAATGTTCGAGGAAGACGCTGCTGCCCATCTTCCATATTACATCCCTTAGCCGACTCTTACGGTAACCACAGGTTGAAAAGGTGGGGTACAATTCTTGCGCCGGCAACACCACGGCACACTGCCACTGTTAGGTGCTTGACGACAAATTTTCAAGCTAGCCAGCCGAGTACTTGAAAGAACCCTACCACCATGCTATGATTTCCTCATGATATGTTCCTTCACCGGTAGCTCAAGCTCATTGTTGGGGTTTGAACTCACGCCTTTCGACGTGTGAATCAACCACTGAGCTATCATCGCCACAAAATATTCCTGCATAAACACGACTCTATTACTATTCTTTTTATTTGGTTTTAATGAGATTTCACACATAATGGTAGATAATCTTGGCCACTGTTTGGCACGTTCGTCTCTGTGTTTGTATGTGACGAATTGGTCGTTCACATGTGTGCCTTGAACTACACGTGACATTTTGAGATCACTATTGAAACACATGGCAACGAGCTAGATTTCAAAAGGCAGTACAAATTTAATGCAAATACATAAAATTTATGAATAACACAATACTTATCTTTAAATAGTAGAAAAAGACGTTGTCTGCATGTGTCCGTTTCTCAGTTCACTTCTTTTAAACCAGGCAAATTAGATATTTTTTTACGGAAGGTTTGCATAGAGCCGTGGGTTTGATTCCCACCAGGACAAACATTTATGTAACGATAAATAAGCAAGTATTCTATCAGTTATTTGGTTCCCATTGTACAAGCTTTGCTTAGTTTGGGAATAGATGGCTCTGTGTGGAATGTGTAACCATATTTATTTATTTATTTAATTTGGCATATCTTAAGAATACAATATTGTATTACATTCAGTCAGTAGCTTCATTTGAGACCTTGTTTCTACTCTTATTTAGCATTGATCATACTGTCATTAACTTCAATAGGTGAAGAGAGAGTGAGTGGTCAAACTCGTAACCTGTCAAACATATAAGAATCTACATAAATCACGCTATAATTATCTCGATTTACGGCTTTCCGCTTTCAGCCACTACCAGATGTGTTATGTATATCGTCACTCTACTTAGTCTCAGGGCGTCCTTAACTACGCTTGCCGATTTGCGGTCTTTAGTTTCGAGCACGTCTACCCCAGCGGTTGCTGGTTCTATGACAAATCTGGCCATTCTACTTCATTTCAACTTACTAATACGCTAAGCTATGTCGGTGACGTTATAATTTCACGATCTACAAACTTTTTCTAATCCATTTTTACGGTAGCTCTTATCGTTTCAGAGATATATGTACAAAACAAAAATTGGTTACATTTGACCTCGAATAAAAAAAACCGGCCATGTGCGAGTCGGACTCGCGCACGAAGGGTTTCGTACCATTATCTATAAAAATGGCAAATAATCATTTCTGTTATAATTATGGGAGCCCCTTAAATATTTAATTTAGCCAGTTTTTTAATATTTGTTGTTATAGCGGCAACAAAAATACATCATCTGTAAAAATTTCAACTGTCTAACTATCACGGTTCATGGGATACAGTCTGATGACAGACGGATAGACAGACAGACGTACGGACAGCAGAGTAATAAAGTCCCGTTTTACCATTTGGGTACGGAACCCTAACAACACAAAAGCATGATTGATGGGGACTTTTGACATATCATTTGTAATAACGTATTCAAGACCTGTGCAAAAATCCAGCTTCTTGGGAATCAATGCAAACTCAGCATCTTTTTATCGTCAATTTTGTCTTGGCTATCAGTTCTCTGACGAATAACTTCATTCCAGATACGATTCTTTAGATTTAGAGAAACACCGAGCATAGCTCTGTTCATAGCTTACTGAGAGACTTTAAATTATAAACCCTTCCAGCTATGAATGGTCACGTTTAGGCGCCGTAGCTTATAATGCGTTAAACGCATTGATTAATAACTTTGGGCTTTGCAGTACAGGCAACGTGAAGACTCAATGTAATTTTCCAAAAACTGACCAACCCGGCAATATTCTTCTCTTTGCAAATCTTGTGAAATAAATATTTCATGAATAAATTCACCGCAATACTTACATTACGTGTCAGGCAATATGAAAGGATTATCTGGTAATAATTACCATAAAATCCATCTTTATTACCATTTATCTGTACGTATCGCACGTATTGCAAAATTCTACCGTTCTACAGTGTATTATGTTTGTTGTAACTTTCATCTCGAGTCCAAGAAAGCTTCAAGATGATAATAAAATTAAATATAAAACTGTCATTTCCATTTTTATAAAACAAGTTTGACTTTTAAATACTGTACGAGACCAGGCCATAAAATAAAAGTCAACAAGTTTTAGTTGTCCATCCGACCATTTTCTTATAATACGCTCTACGTGATGTAAATAATTATCAAGTTTATTTTTTATGGTTGACAAGCTAGGTGTTTGACCACAGCTCATCTGATGTTAAGTGACGGTATGGTGGAAGATGGTAAAGCACACCTAGCCAGGAATGAAACTGGCTCACAAGTGATGCTACCGGAACGCACTCATAAAGCTCGGCGGCAGATTTTCAACTTGTTGGCGGTAGCTATGGTTTCCTCGCGATGTTTTTACTGAACAAAGTCCAGGACGTCGCTGGTTTGACGCTCATTACTTTGGTGGTTAGTATCAACAGCCCTGTAATTTCATTAGCTGCAGCATCCTTCAAACCGGAACACAGTAATAGTTACACACTGCTTGACATCTAGTAGCGTAAACTTTATTTTATAGACATGAAGATATGATAGAAATGAATGAAGATAGATATGAAGCGCGTAGACATAGGACATACCTATTCACTATGACCTTGAAAATATCTAGATTATATCTCTCAGGAAACAGTTTGTGCCATTCCTTGGCCGTACAGATGAGAAACGTAGAGTCAAAACGTTTGATACCTACTAAAGGAAATTCTAGTATGTATGGCCTTTCTATTTGTCTTGTAGTAAAAAGAGGACGGAAATACAAGGAACTTAAAGTTATTTCATTTTTGGAACATGGTGTTGTCGAGTGGTGTTGCTCATTTGGAACTACATCTGCTTCAAGAGCTGCAGGGAGTGGGTTTAATTCCCACCCAGGACAAACATTTATGTGACAACTAGCTGCGCCCCGCGGTTTTACCCGCGTCGTGATGGATGACGATGATAATGAAAATCCTATATTTTATTCCAGGGCCTAAAGTATCTACATGCAAAATTTCATCGAGATCCATTCAGCCGTTATGGCGTGATTGATTAACAAACATCCATCCATCCATCGATCCAAACCTTCACATTTTTTATTTTTTTTAATGGCAATTGTTTTAACATTTTTGCCAGTGACAAGTAGGAGGACTTTTGAAATTTAGAATTTAGAACTGAAAACTTTTACATTTATAATATTAGTGGGATAAATATCTTTTATATGTCTAGGTGTTCTTTAAATTCAAGTTCTTTATTGGTAACATCATTGTTAGATGTATATGTATACGTAAATCAAAAAAACAATACGTAAATCACATTATATTAATAAAAATCGAACTAAGTACAATCAAATCAAATTACCTAAATTAAATTAAATTAAATTAAATAAAATTAACAATGTATTCATATCTTAAAAATATCGTCGAATATGTAAAATGCCTGTTCGACAAGCCAGTTTTTAAGAATTCTTTTGAAAGCTACCCTGGACGGCGCATCTCTTACCACCTTCGGTAGCCGGTTGTATACCGACGGCGCCAAAACACGCACCAGCTTCATTGTGTTTTTTTTTAATGTATTGTAATTATGTATTAAAAAAAAAAGAGTATTCTAACAGTTGGTTCTCATAGAAGTTTTGCTTAGTTTGGGCTAGGTGGCGCTATATGAAACTTCCTACGACATTTATTTATTTTCTTTACTGTCAAGAGAGGTTCAACGTTGTTAAAATATTTATAAAATTATATCAAGCTCATTTTTTCCAGCCGAATAGGATAAGGGATCAGCAGACAAACGCAAATTACCTGCTCCTAATTAATTAGTCATTTGCACCATAAAATTTTTGAAGGCGAGCTTAAATTTCATTATGATAATTTGTTTTTCATTTTCTCGGTAGCAAAAAGATAAAACCTACAATACGGAAATTAGGACGAATTTTTAATGAAAACGCGTGGTTTTTCATTTATTAAGCTAATGAAGGTACTTGGAACGACACAATTTGAAATGAAACGGCATTGTATAAACTGACTTGTTTTCTGTTCTGTAAAGAACACTTCATTAAGAAAATATAAGATTAATCAATAAATAATAATGATAATAAATATTGCAGGGCACACACAGCGCAATCTGACCCTAATCTAAGCAAACCTTGGTACTATGGGAATCAGATAACTAATATAATACTTAATTTTTTTTTTTTTGTAAATACTTAATATATACAGAACACCCAGACACAAATCACACATTTGTTTATGCCACAAAATGTTTGTCCTGCGTGATAATCAAACCAACAGGGATGTGTAATTGAAATAATACTTTTGCTCAGTTGTTAGCGCGGTCGGTTGACACGAATGGCGTGGGTTCAAATCCTAAAAATTACCTACAGCTTTTGGTGAAGGAAAACATCGTAAGGAAGTCATAGCACGGTGGCAGGGTACTCTCTTGTACTCGGCTGGTTAACTACCCCCCTCAAGTCAAAAATCTGTCGCCAAGCACCTAAAGTTGTGTTTCGGCAGGCTCACTTCAGAGCCAGTTCCATTTCCAGCAATGTTTATCTTCAACATCAAGTGAGCTGTGGTCAACACATGCTATGGTTTCCTCACGATGTTTTTCTTTACCGGTAGCTCAAGCTAATTGTTGGGGTTTGAACCCACGCACTTCGGCGTGTGATCCAACCGCGCTAACCACTGAGCTATTATAGCTACATTTCAGATTCTAATCAAATGATAAAGGTATATTACTTTCTTTAAAAATAAATATGTTAACTCGTATAAGAAAATGACCTCGGAGGCTACGTTAACATGCAGTGATGTAAATTCTAGACACTTGAGAATCGACCCTGAGAATCTGGCCTCAAACTCACCGCCTGGGTCAAAACCGTTCCGATTTCGCGTATCGATTGATATTGCCGACACGCACGACTATTAAGATAGAAACCTATTACAATATATTGACAGCCCTGTTGGCTCATTGGGAGTATGTCTGCCTGAGCTGTAGGGCGTGGGTTCGATTCCCGCCAAGGACAAATGTTTGTTTGGTATAAACAAATGTTTGTTCTGTGTCTGGGTGTTCTGTATGTATTATAAGTATGTATTTACAAAAAAAAAAAGTATTTATGTATTCTATCAGTTATCTGACTTCCATCACACAAGCTCTGCTTAGTTTGGGGTCAGATGGCGCTGTGTGTAATGTGTCCTACAATATTTATTTATTTATTTATATTTTTTCTTACAAAGCAAGTAAGTATTTCGAATGAGTTACGAATTTATTTTAAATTGAATCACAATTATGATAATAGTTTATTTTATATTTCGACAATATGAACTGTACTAGTCACGAAGTAGTTACTTCTGAGTTGAAATAAAACTGCACCATAGATTAATAATACCAATGGGTATATATATATTTCCACTTGTATCTTACAACCTAAGGCTAAGAAGCTACCGAAGGAATGACCACCGCTCACAGTCTTTCGCCTAGCTTACCTCCTACCCTACCCTCAGAGGGGAGGTGCTTATTTTGCGAAGAACTGGTGAGCGGAAACGGAGACATTTATTTTATACAAGTCAACTGACGACTTATTAAAGCTCTTAACAAGACTATACATTTTCGTTCTTAAGTATTTACTAATATTATTGACATAATAAAAATAGGTATTAAGGTAGCCGAACAATAATCACCCTACGAAAACTTTTTGATGGTTTAACACCCGCCAATACGTTATTTTTAACATTCAGTCAGTTAATAGTTTTATTTATTTCAAAAGAATCACCAAAATATACGAGAAGAGCTTGACATATCCTGATTATACCTCCAGTACTTATGATTAACATTATAGCTAACGATACACACTTATAGATAAGGACGCGATTCACAACAACTATACCACAAGTATTAATGATTAACATTATGACTAAAGATACACACACACATACGCGATTCACAACACTAGGTAATATAATATTAAATAGATCGATTCTACATTATTTTTCTTTACACATTTTACAGCAGAATGTATAATTATGTGAATTATGACAACTTGCTACAATAACGTCTAGTCTCGAAGTAATGAGCGCCAGGGCAGTGATGCCCTTTGTTTTACTACCCAAAGTTCTGTGTCTATCGCTGCAATGGTCATGGATAGACGTTATCTCTTACCATCAGGGAAGCGTCTCGTTCGTCTCATAACAATTATATTAAAAAATCTGTTCTGATCTGCATTGCTCTGTTCCGCGTTACTGTGTTTGTTCTGCTGTATCACATTTTTCCATAAATCATTCTAGCGGGAACTGTTACAGTCATTTACGTAGTAATTTTTTTACAAGTGTTCGAGATTACCTAAATACAGGTTGATTCGTTTAATTGACCTTTAAAGTAGTAATCATCAATTTAGTTGTTTTTCAATCATTGTCGATCGGCGCGACTTCGCTCCGTAACAATTTAAACATCGTTTCGTCTGGGTCTAACTGCATTTCACGGCGCTATACGCAATTTGTCGATTCAAACGATTGTTATTACAGCGTTGGAAAAAAAAAATTGGTCCAATAGTTCTAGTAAAGTAAAAGTGTATCTTAAGTCTATAAGTGTACGTCTAGGTGGATATTATAAAGGCAAAAGTTTGTTAGTATGTCTGTATGTTTGCTACTTCTTCACGCTCAATCGGCTGAACCAATTTTGATGAAATTTGGTACAAATACAAATATTTTATTGATAACACCAATGTTACAAGTCAATTCCGTAATATTGAGTTTTAGAATACTGATTACATGTCAATGGAATAAAAATAAAATGTCCAAGTATATAAACATGTCAATAGAAGAATATTGTCAATATAAAAATACTGCCAATATAAAATATGTCAAAATAAAAATATGTCAATACAAAAATACGTCGGCATAAAAATATGCCAATACAAAAAATATTGTTCATATAATAAAATGTCCAAAAATTACTTACTAGTAATTTAATAATCTTTTAATTTGAAATATTCATCAATGTCATAAAACATTGTCTCTAGCAGCCAAGATTTTAACTTGGTTCTGAAGCACGCGGTGGAAGGTGAAAGGTGGAAGGTATGGAGGTAGCTGACATAATAACACATAAACTTAATATCCCGAAAAAATATAGTGCGGATGAGCAAACAATTTTTATGTAAAACAGCGGGTAATACAGCGGGGCGCAGCTAGTTGTATCTACTAACAAAAACTTGCAATACAGTATGACTAATATTCACACAGCCCTTGCCAATTATTGTGATTATGTTATTGATACCGTTGCATCACTTTTGTAAAGACACGCAAAGATCTGTCTGTTTAGTTCGACGAAATAACTAATCCCACCAAAAACATTTGAACGTAAAATGTTGCCAAGACGAGACCATATGGCTTGCACTGTCTACAAATTAGTCAGTCTCATACAAACTTCCGTCCCTTGGTTTAAGGGGTTGGAAGGTAAAAGTTCCAAAATTTAGATTGTTTTTTGTTGTTTGTGTACCTAACAAACCAAACATACTTACATACCAAATGTCAGCTTTCTAGGACTTCAGATAGTACCCTTAGAATTTTGATGATCAGTGAATGAGTGAGTCTGTGACGAAATCTTGTTTTTTTTAGATATCAATAAAATCTAAAATATAAGAGCTTTATAATTGAAACTTCATATCCTATCCCACTAATATTATAAATGTGAAAGTTTGGATGGATGTTTGTTACTCAATCGCGCCAGAACAGCTGAACGGATCTGGATGAAATTTTGCCTGTATATGCTTTAGGCCCTGGAATAAAACATAGGATACTTTTCATCATCATCATCATCCACCAGCACGTGGGTAAAATCGCGGGGCACAGCTAGTGACTAATAAATCTACTATTGACATCATATCCCGAAATATTTTGTTTATCTGATATAATCCAAACCCAAGTTATGAGGGCTCAAAAAAACGACGAAGCTCTTTGAGAAAAGGTAGGGAGTACTCTTGCTTTTCGCTTGGCTCATTTTGGCGGGGCACTACCGTACCCCCAGATACTTTTACCACATACATAACTAGGCACACATATGTCTAATTAAGTACGTATTCGTTTCAGCTACAGTTAATTCTGAATCCATATTGTTGTTAAATTTAAAATTTCCTTGAATTTTAACAGACCTCCAAAATTTATCTTGGATACATAAAGATATTTAAATGTAGAATTTAATACTGATAAAGTAGATACTTAAAATGGTAGAGTACCTCGAGATTGTAAACTCGCCAGCCTTGCACATCCAATTTAGAGTTCGTGACTTTGAAAGTTCTTTTGTTTTAACTGCATTTTAATCATAAACTTTTTATTGAAAATAAAGTTTTTTTTGCGACAATGTAATCATTAATAATTAAGAATGATCTTCATACTTAGCTTATTGTGTTTTAATTAGGTATGACATATAACTAAAATACAGGATTTATCATTATAAATAATTGTATAGCATTATAAGAGCTAAGATAAGCTAATACTTAAACACTTTTATACATACACTAGCGGCCCGCTCCGGCTCCGCACGGGTATAAACCTCAAAAACAACAGTATTTCTCCACTATTTAATGGATGTTATTATACATATAAACCTTCCTCTTGAATCCGCATCAAAATCCGTTGCGTAGTTTTAAAGATTTAAGCATACATAGGGATATAGGGACAGAGAAAGCGACTTTGTTTTATACTATGTAGTGATGATGTATACATATGTATAAATGTATTTAAGTATTCTATCAGTTATCTGACTTCCATAGTACAAGCTTTGCCTAGTTTGGGGTCAGATGACGACGCTTTGTATAATGTTCTACGATATTTATTAATTAATTATCGTATTGGTCCGGAAAATCAAAAATTGTGTTCAGTAAAATTTAGATAAGAGGAACTCTTTTTTTGCATCGGAAACTAAAAATAAAAATATTCATAAGAACCTTACAAGCTACGATGCTACATGGTACGAGTGGCGGCGATATCGCTAAAAGCAATCTCTACCAGGTAACCATGGTATAGCACACACATTTTCAATTTTTTTAAAACTTATTTTAATTTTATAGTATAACAACAAATAACTTATTATTTTACTATACTATCACAGCAATGTGGGTCGGACTTTATATTAGGGATTCTGATTCGATTTTGAAACAATTACATTTTATAGTATAGAATCCTCTCGTGCGAATTAACTCGTGCGTAACTTGTTTTTAACATCACGCTGTATATTCTTTTGACCGCTGTATATTTTTTACTTCTTGTTATTTTGCAAGACAATATATTTTCAGCAATTAAAGCATTCAGGAGAGTGTAGATAATAGTTGATAAGAGGTGATAAGGGATGCCTCAGGTATCTCTGTCAAGATAATGAGTGCAAGCGTATCGCTCGCGAGTGACAGTGATTTTTCAAGGCATTGACTTATAATTAAGGTACTATAACTGTGATTACGACCCGGAAAGTTTATATTTCCTATTTCTAAGAGTATTTTAAAATTACAAAAAAAAATTGACAGGCTAGGTATTTGACCACAGCTCACCTGATGTTAAATTACGCTGTTATCGAAGATTTGTGAACCGTTGTGAACGCACCTAGCCTGGGATGGAGCTGGCTCTCAAGTGAGGCTGTCGGAACACACCGGCGACAGATTTTCGACTTGTGGGTATCACCATGCTGTGGTTTCCTCACGATGTATTTCTTCCCCGACAGCTCAAGCTCATTGTTAGGGCTTGAACCCACGCCCTTCGGCGTGTGAACCGACCGTGTTAACCACTAAGCTACCATCGATACAAAAACCTTAAATGATTATAAGATCTGTCGCCATATCTTATAATCTGATCTGCATAATTATCTAATCTATCTAATTTTCCTCCGTGTCCATTCATCTATCGGACAGCCAGAATCTCGAAAAAGTGGCATAATTTCATGGTTGACGTTTCAAAAACTCGAATGAAACGATTTAATTTCACTTTCATTGTGCGGCCCGCTAAACAGTGAAATGTATACCTGAGTGGATGTTACCTGGTAGATACAACCACGACCGTATCTTCACTTAAAATCAGGTGATATGATGGTCAAACGTAAGCTTATTTATTAATACAGAAAAAAATCTTTGTTTATAATAGGTGTATAAAATTTATTAAAATTGCTATTCAGAATTCTAATCCGGTGGTGTTTTTTCTGAACAAAACGTAAGCAAGTAGTTAAATGTTTTTTTTTTAAAATAAATTATAAGAAATATTAATGAAAATATAAATTATAAGAAATATTAATGAAAATATTAATTATTATAAATATAATTAATTATTTTTATAACCTAATAGTGTACAATATCTCCTGTCTGTTCTTAAAATGTATTAAAATAGTTATTGTGTTTTCTATTCTTAGTTGCCTGGAATAGATCGTTCTTAGCGATAAGGCTGCTACTTGTGTCACTATATAAGATATTTAATTTCTGTACTTTTTTTCTATTTGTGTGTGTACATTAAAGATAATGCTCAAAAATTAGAGAGCGTATAAGATCACAGTTCTGTAAAAACTACTAGTTAATAAAGTGTTTTAAAAACATAGACTTTGTAACTTTTTTTCTAAGTTCTACATTGATACTATTTTGGTATTAATTCTAGGATAAGGCTAAATAGAAAATTAATTCAATTGACTATAATTTACTGTGACTGTCGACTAAATCGATCTTACTGGAATATCATTTACAAAAAAACTTCATACAAAATAAAAGTATGGATTGTAGACGTGCACGATCATCTTATTAAATTGATCTGACTACTGGTTCCTTTTAAATTAAATACAATAAAATTGATTAAAATATAAATACGAATAAATAAATTTAAATCAAATCTATTTTCCATTCATTCTAATTTATAAGCGTAAATTCGATTCCACATTTTTAATTCGTACAGCAAGGATGTGGAACTCTCTGCCAGCGTCTGTATATCCTGTACAATTTGGAATTTAAATCCAGACGAAACAGATTTCTTCTAGGTTAGCGTGCTCCATCTTAGACCACATTCTGTATAATAACAATAAACAAAAAAACATTTATGTAAAAAGGTAAAATAACTATCGAGTTAGCTAGCTGTAATGCTTGATGACATTGACATATTTTATATGTACTTATGACTTGTATAGTGCAACGGAAAGTGTTATAAGGCCAATAAATAAAATTTAAATGTAACATATATTTTGCTCATTTTTGTTTTACTAATGCGGGATTACTCACGTTTAATTTTATCGGAAACTCCGTCTATAGTTTCGACCACATCCGGTGGCCTTCATCATGGAGATAAAGCTAAGAACAACGCGCGCGCGGCCTCGTCTTGCTTCGCACAAGAAGAAGCAAGACGAGACCGCGCGCGGATGTTCTCAGCTTTGTATCCGTGATGAAGGCCACCGGACGTGGCCGAAACTATACTAGGAGTTTCCGATAAAATTAAACGTGAGTAATCCCGCATTAGTAAAAAAAAGGTGTCAAAATTACGTCAGTTTTTATAGTAAAATATATTATACTTGTTAAAGAATTAACAAAAGAGGCTTTTTTACTTCTTTAACCCAAGTAGTTTATTTTTCAAAAGTATAATATCTAGATTTGAATCCTACATGATCTGAGGCAATTACTAAAAGGAAATCCATAACATATTTTTTGTAAGCTTTATTTTGTTTTTAAAAGACAAAGTGTCAGTAACCTTGTTTTATATTTAACCCCAACCGGTACTCGAGTTAGGGTAAACAGGTTTGGAAATAAAATAATTCTTTTATTTTTGTCTTATCCGATAAACATTGGCGGTTTGGTCGAAGATGATAAATACAATTAGGTTTGATAGAGACTGATACGATTTCTCTCGCGACATGTTTTATTCACAGCAAGGTTATGGAACTATGTGCCGAAGTCTGTGTTCCCTGAAAGGTACAATATGGGTGTCAAATACAAATACCAATATTTTATTAATAACACAAAATTACAATTTTTATAGATAGAGATAAAAATATTGTCAATATAATAAGATAGTTTAAATTGAATAATATTTTAGCTTAAAATACTATGTCATAAAACATGGTCTCTAGCAGCCAAGATCTTAACTTGGATCTGAAGCACGCGCTGAAATGTGCATCCTGGACGGAAGCGGGTACGCGGTTGAAGCCGCGGGGCCCAGAATGAATACCGACTATACCAGCAACCCAGAGCCTCGTTCCAGTACTTCAAGGAGCTGGGTTGGCTCGAGTAAATGCTGGTAGTGTGCTGCACTACATCCCAAGCGGGACGTCAGTGCAGAACTCATCGCCCCCATTTCGAATAAGAATTGACAAGGCGGTGCCACGGTTCTTTCAATCCAGAGTAAATAGGTGACTTCAAATGAAGCGTCCTCTTCCACTACTGCTTAAAATCAGGCTGATTACAATCAAATGCGAACCTATTTACTTTCTATATCACGAGTTTTCGATATGACAATGATTTTCAAAACATAACTTACATTACAAAGCATACATATATTTGTATAATCGATACCTAGGTTCAGGCAAGCTACACGAGTATCAGGCTCAACGAGAATCTACTTTCATTGTACGAACAGCTAAACAATGGAATTTGCTACCCTGATAGATACAATAGTGGGTGCCTTTAAGTCGCGAGTGAATCGGTTTCTTCTAAGCGAGCGTGCTCCACCTCGCTTAACATCAGGCGAGATGGCGGTCAAACGCAAGCCTATACAATATTTAAAAAAATGCTGTTTGTGATAAATTTTCGATTTACGGTTGATAGTTGGCCGCGTACTAGAAGAACACTAACATCCTTGTCACGAAGTTTCTTCACCGACAGCTCAAGCTTACGTTTTGTATAACAACAGAAAGACAACATCGCTACAAAATTAATTTCATTGTTTCAGATACAAGTTTTTGAGTGGATGGACGCACCGCCCGTCTTAATAGAAGAATACTACAACTTACTGATCAAGACTCTACTGCCAAACTATTTCAAGGCTTCATGATGGAGAAGACGAAACCTTCAGCGCCTCCAATCTCCACTGTAATGGACGCTTACAGTTCGAAGTAAGTTATTATACAAAAAGAAAAAAAGTTAGAAAATATTTTTGTTTCAAATGATCAAATTTATTTTGGAGTGATGATAGCTCAGTGGTTTTCGCGGTTGGTTCGCATGCTGAAGGGCATGGGTTCTAACTCCCACAATGAGCTTGAGGTGCCGGTGAAGAAAAACATCGTGAGGAAACCGTAGCGTGGTGGTAGGGTACTTTCTAGTACTCAGCTGGCTAGCTACCACCCTCAAGTTGAAAATCTCCCGCCCAGCATCTAACAGTGTGTTCCGGCATCCTCACTTGAGAGCCAGTTCCATTCCAGCCTAGGTATGCTTTACCATTTGCGATCACCCATATCAAAAGTAAACTAAAGTAACGAACCTAACGCTCTCAAAGATATAACGCGTGTCCATGACCATTGCAGCGATACACAGAACTTCGTGGCAAAATAAAGGCTAGGGCATCGTTATAAGGGTTAGATTGTCAATTATAAAAAAGAAATAACTTATGTTTTCCTTATTTGTTTGAAGGTGAGTCTGTACTCGTATATATGTAGATTTGAGTGTGTTTTATAGGTTTCTGTCCTTATTTAGAGCAATTTGATTTTGAAATTTGATATATAAGTGGCTAAGGCTTAGCACAACTTTTATAATTATAAGGTACACTAAATTTTGATTCAAAACCATATTATTATAGTTCAATGACAAGTGAAATCATTGACAGAGTAATTTTTATATTTGAGATACAGTTATGAACAGTTGCTGCTGATAAGATAAGATTTGATAATAATGATTTTTTCATTAACATACTACTTCAAACACTTATATACATTTTAAGAGCAACTGGGGCCATATTTTTTAACTCACTTGAATTTTTTTCCTAAAACGCGTGTGGAAATTATAACGTTAGGTATACTGACAGAGTTAATTAAAAACTTTTGCAATTTAAAACTTGCTATAAAATAAATAAATATTGGAGGACATACTGCAATCTAGCTTCAAACTAAGCAAAACTTTTAATATTGAATTCAGTTAGCTGATAGAATATTATAATTCACTCCCCGCGCATACAACCCAATTCCGGCATGCTACGTGCTCAGTGGTCAATCATATGGAATAAGGCCTATCCTAAATGAGGACTTTAAGATAACCGTGTGATATTATTAATAAAATTTTAATTTACTATTAATTATTCGCCGGAGAACCAGAGTCACCGATATAGCTCATCGTATTAACAAGCTGAAGTAGCAGTTGGCTGGCCATATCTGGCCATATCCGATAACCGCTGGGGTAGACGTGTTCTAGAGTGGCCATTAATCAGTAAAAGTAGCGTAGGTAGCCCTGTGACTGAATGGACTGACGATAGGTACATTTTAGACAGCTGGCAGTGGCTGGTAACGAAAAACCGAAGATCGGGATGAGTAGCGAACATGCCGAAGGGCGTGGGTTCAAACCCCAATAATGAGCTTGAGCTACCGGTGAAGAAAAACATCGTGAGGAAACCATAGCGTAGTGATACTTTCTAGTACTCGGCTGACTAGCTACCACCCTCAAGTTGAAAATCTACCGCCAAGCATCTAACGGTGTGTTCCGGCAGCCTCACTTGAGAGCCAGTTCCATTCCAGGCTAGGTGTGCTTTACCATCCTCGACCGCACCGTCACTTAACATCAGGTGAGTTGTGGTCAAACACCTAAACCGTCAGCAATAGAAAAATAAAAAATAATAATTAGTGAGTATATGTCCAGCAACAGTGGATAATGTTGATGAAACGTTTGAAATAATTAACAAAAGAAAAAAAAGGTCTCCATCCTTTTCAGTTACTGCACCGCCGACGTTGGCGTGCACTACTTGTTTCACACCTTACTTTAGCAAATTGGAAATGTAATGTAAAAATTAGAATCGGTCCTCAAATGAGAGAGAAGTCGGTGAACATACATAAAAAAATACATACAGTCGAATATAGAACCTCCTCCTTTTTGAAATCGGTTAATAACACAAGTTTCATGACTATTACTTATTTGTTACTCGCACGTTTTATTTCTCTCTTAACCTAATTCTAAATTTAACGCGGTGAAGTCGCGGGCGTAAGCTAGTTTTAAATTAATAAAAAAACATAATTTCATTTTTGTTTTTATAAATATATTATTTAATTATCTGCTTATAACTTGTGTAATAAATTATAGAAAAGTTTTTGCATACTTGGTGATTTGAGCTGAAGATCGAATAAAAACAGGCCGTGACACAAATCGAAGAGATAAACCAAGGTCAATGCCAGCGTAACGTCACACTATTCTATTTCATTCAAGTGATGCTCAACTAAAATTATTCACGCTTCGGCGTTTACGTCAATGATTTATTCGAGACTTGTTGCGTTCTGTGGTTTCACCCACATCTATTGCTCACAGCAATGTACGTTGTAAAAATTATTTAAGGATAAAAGTTAATTTTAAAGCGCCGCCAAACACCTTACGGTGTTATAAATATTTTCCGTTGAAGTTAAAACTTAGTATTAGACTAATCTAAGTTTTTTAATCGAAGTTTTGCTCGCGATATCACATCACACACATTATCAGCCATAGGTCGTCCACTGCTGGACATAGGCCTCTTCCTGGGGGTGTTTTGCCAATACTCGCCACGCTTGGCTGGCGGGTTGGCGAGCGCAGTTAGGAATGATTTTTCAAGATAGACGCTGCTGCCCATCTTCCGGATTACATCCTTTAGCCGACTCTTACGGCAACCACGGGTAGAGAAGGTGGGATACTATTCTTACGCCGGCACCACCACGGCACACAAGTTTATTTACAACTAAAAATAAAAATATTGACTCCATGACCTTTAACTAAACGCACTGCTCCAATGAAACAGCGAGGTTTCGGAGTAAACGAAAATATCATCGATGTATATAACTTTTAGATATTTGTTGATTTAAAGAAACCGCTCGACCGATTTGGATAAAATTTAAATGGTACCACTTGATGCCCTCAAGAATTTTCCAAATGAGTTCTGGCGTCTTCGAGTAATCGGTGAACATACATAAAAAAGATTCCGACTAATTAAGAACTTCCTCCTTTTTGAAGTCGGTTAAAAATAACACATAAGTATTACTTATTTTACTAAATGTAGATAAATTATAAATACACCGCTGTGAATACAGTATTCCAAAGTCATGTTTCTTTTATGTAGACTTGACGAGAAACGACATAAATGAATTAAAAGGTCGGTAACTACTTTGAAAGACATATTTGTAGTGCCCCTTTTATTACAGGTATCCATAAGCGACGGGGACTATTTACCATCAAGCAACACGTCAACTTCTTTGCCACTTGTAGCGTGAAATGGACTATTAGTTATCATATTTTTTCTATTGCGTTATGTATACATCTTTATAAATAATTTCTATTCGAAAAGACAATACTATATGTATGCTACATTTATTACTCAACTAGCTGCGCTCCGCGGTGTGACTCGCTATGTAGCCTATGTTTTAATCCAGGGTGTCAGCTACCTCCATACCAAATTTCATCAAATTGGCCCAGCCATTTTTAAACGTGAAGAAGTAACAAATACACTAACACACCGAAAAACATTCGCCTTTATAATATTAGTGTATTATATTCAAATAAAATACAACCTTTACTGATCTAATTCATTCAAACAATTTGTGCCGAAGAAAAGATTAATTATAATTTAGAAACAAACACATTACTTACGCTTTATTAGAATAGTGTAATGAATATGTATGTAAATGTACTCGTACTATATTTGCTACGTTACTACGGCGTGTATACGCTACGAAATTGCGTCTACGAAATCTAACTAAAAATCGGTTATGGTTCGAGTCTTGTTTATAAGTAGGGTTTCGTAGCTATATTTTAATATTACAAATCGGTATTCTGGCGGGAATGCGGAAAGGTCGTTTCGCGGCAATAGATTATTTCTCTTTTGTATTTGTGTGTTTATGTATAAAAAATAGTGATGTTTTATTCATAGAATCCCGAACTATATGCGCTAGTGTGGTAAAGTGACTTTGCTAGGACTCCACCAAGACTTACTTTGTGTGATTTATACTTAACTTGATTTCTACCCGACAGCGACGATGTCAAAAAATAAATTTATGTATTTGACTTGTATGTATGTCTGTGCCTATATTCCTTCGTTACTACTAAATTACAGAACCTATTTTGGTAAATGATACGTATTTAGCGCGAGTAACACAGGGTATACAAAACTAAAAAAAATGGCGGACTTTTATTGCTAATGCATGTTTTTACATAGTCGGCTTATAATTCTTTAAACTTTTTAGTTTGTTCATAAAATACTTGACACTTGCAAATACACAATGTGCGACGCCAAAAACAAAGACGTAGAAGAAGAAGAAGATTACAAATATTAATGTCAAAGACTTTTTTTATTACTAATGTGCAAGATATATGCAATATATATAACCTTTATTGACCACACAAAAAAAAAAAAAAACTAATAATATGGAGAAAAAATATTTTTTTTACTACTTCTAAGTATTAACTGTACATAATATATACATGGTAATTTATTTTAAGTTTATTAGTTTCTATTGTTGTTTTTTTTTGTGAGTATTTAATTGCTCGATAAATTTATTGCTTTAGGGAAGCTAAATTTAATTTACGAGCTAAAATATCTCAAAGTACCAAACTAATTCTAAATCCATTTAGTTCTATGACACAATGTTCTGGTTACCGCTTCGATGGTCAATGACAGCTGACGACATCTGTTACCTTCTGTACTTACAATAAAAGAATAGCGATATACATGTTTTGTTTTTTAACCTGATCAGAATCTTTATATTATTTTTCTTCCTTATTAATGGCACACCTCGTTTTTCACTTGTTTCTGAATCCTTTATACCCTAAGGCTGCCTGGAAGATTATTGTTAAGTTTATCTATCCATATACACAGAAAAATAACGATATGTAGATTTGTTGGAGATATTTGGTTTCTGTTTTTCTACGGAACCCTAAAAATACGGACACGACTCCTACCAGAAAAACAGTTCACTTTATATTCATTAGTGCGTTATTGTGAGTTAAACTGATATTGGACGTAATAAAAAGCGTCACGATGTTTTATAAGGTTTTGAACTTTAGGCCTTGTACAACTTTATTTTGAGAACTCTAAATGGATAACATTGGTAGTTCATAGGTAGACTGGACGAAACTGGAAGCCTGGATCTATTGAATCTATACCGATAGCGTTTTCATAAGTTAATTAAAAAATATTTTTTAAGGTTGACTTGGAAGGCTAGGTGTTTGACAGCTTGCCTCATGTTAAGTGACGGTGTGATCGAAGATGGTAAATACACCGAAGCTGGAAGGTACTGGATCTTAAGTGAAGCTGCCGGAACTCATCATCAGGTGCTTGGTGGCAGATTTTCAATTTGAGGGTGGTAGCTAAACAGCCGAGTACTAGGAAGTACCCTACCACCATGAAACAGTTTTTTTTAATGGATGTTTTTGACCACAACTCACCTGATGTTAAGTGACGGTGTGGTCGAAGATGGTAAAGCACACCTAGCCTGGAATGGAACTGGCTCTCAAGTGAGGCTGCCGGAACACACCGTTAGATGCTTGGCAGCAGATTTTCAACTTGAGGGTGGTAGCTAGTCAGCCGAGTACTAGAAAGTACCCTACCACCACGCTATGGTTTCCTCACGATGTTTTCCTTCACCGGCAGCTCGAGCTCATTGTTGGGGTTTGAACCTTCGCCCTTCGGCATGCGAACCGACCGCGCTAACCACTGAGCTATCATCGCTACAAATCGCATCGTTTTATCGCATACATTGTCGAGTGGTTAATACCTTGAAAGTCTAAACAAGCTTAACCAGAATCTTACTCTTATCTAGCAAACTATATGTGAAGTATTTAGTAACGATAAAAAGGAGATAAGATAGATTTATATGTCTAGGTTTTTCAGCTAATCCCACACTGACGTACCTATTCTGAAAGATTAAACTATTTTAGGCGAAATGTTGGTATAGGTAGCTAACAAGGTCTTATAATCTAATACCTTTAAACGAGCAATTCTTGTATATATATATGATATGAATCTCGGAAACGGCTCTAACGATTTTCATGACATTTAGTATACAGGGGGTTTCGGGGGCGATAAATCGATCTAGCTAGGTTTCATTTTTAGAAAACGTCGTTTTATCCGTGTTTTCAGCCGAGCAAAGCTCGGTCATCCAGGTACTTATGTTCTTAATCGCGCATTAATTATACCCCCAAAGGGATAAAATAGGGGATGAAAGTTTGTATGAAACTTTGTCAATTTTAAACCGATCGGGCTGAGACTTTGCATGCATAAAGCTACTATGACGTAGGCATCTAGCGCGGGTGAAACCGCGGGGCACAGCTAGTTCAGTATAATTGGATTAAAAAACATTGAATCTGGTTTGTTTTAAAATCGCGTGTAAAACGTAATATTTACCTAATCTAGTCACTCTGGGATATTTTCTATACTTCTATTAATCTAAAGTAGTTAGCGCGTTTTCGGTTTTTAGATAGTTCTAAAAGTTAGAAAAAAAAAGTCAAGCAATTTTGACATATGATTAACCACTAAACATTATGCAGAAAACGAAATCAAGTCTGCACGAATTAATGTTAAATTCTAAAATGTTGACCGTCCCTCTAGTCAAACCCTAAAATAATCAACAAATTTGCTGTCACATAGAAAATCCGTTGCTATATACGGATATTCGGTAACTATCCGGTGTCCGGCTTGTCCGGCCTAAGTTTAAATTTGGACGGACTGGTTTTCAAAAAAATACGCAGTTGAACTCAGAGTCGATCAAAATAACCCATAAATACACACATAAAGATATGTATATATATGAATGTATATCAAAAATAAAACAAAAATAAATAAAAATCAACATCAACAACGAATACGAAACATGCATATAATCATCTAAAACTAACGGAAACTTCTAAAACCGAGATAAAATCTACATTTTCTTCTGGGAAATAGTGCTACAGATATTGTTTTATAAGATTTAAAAAAACCGCTTACTCACAAAAATAAATTTTAAATACCTTCTGATCAAGTTATATATTCGATGGTTTTAAATATATCTCATTCAGTAATCCTTAGTTACGTAGGTTATAAATTAAATTAACATTTATAAAGATCAACAGCTGCAATACATTATAGTAAAAAGAAATTGCTTGTTCGAGATATGTACGTAGAGACAATTTTGTCATGTCAATCATGCTTGAACATCAGGACGCCTTGGTGGCTTCGATCGTATTCCGATACGAGAAGTGAATAAGTGTATTGTGATATGCAGTGCTATCGGTGAGAATAAAAATTGTGAAATTATACATTGAATATATAACTTACAAGTGTATTCAGTGCTGTCAGCATGCTGACCACTGTCAACTTGTAGTATTGGTCCTACTTCTTGATCATTTAAATTAATTTAGTTTATTTACTACAATGTTTTGGCCATATTGCAATAGCTGTGGTCTCATAACTATGTCTTGAAATCGCAAAAGTAGTTTTTATTATAAATTGCTTTTTTTCTGTCAGATGATTTTTAACGATTATGTTCATTCTAGTCATGAGGAAATCTTAAAAATACTTTTTTATTTTTAATTTTGACTGACATATAAAATTCTATTAAAAAACGAATAAAATCTTTTTGTGTATCGTAATGTTATAATATAATTTCACTTGGTGATAGATCTCCTTATCAAAATATCGCCTAAATAAGTACCACCGCAGTACTAGATATTCTGCGATCAATTATATTAGAGTGTAGACATTACTGTGTTCCGGTTACAAGGACAGCTAGAGAACTTCCAGGGCTGCTGAGGCTAACCATCGAAAGTCTCTAAGTAACTCCGCCAAAGCAGCGATGCGCTTTGTTTTATTCCTTAAAGTTATATGTATCGCGGCAATGATCAGGGACATGTGTTATTTCTTACATTCAAAAGAGTATCTCGTTCATTTTATCACTTTGACATTAAATAAAAATCGACATTACAAAATCACTCTTTTTTCAAAACGTGCAATGAAATATTCGTGAAAGATTTACTGTCACTACTGTGACAGAATACCTATTCATGACTCTGGAATACCTACCTACTTCTAAAATCAATTTGTTGCTTATTAGCAAAACAAACAGTGATACGCAGAGCTGACGCAATAAAAAGCATATATGTCATCAACCACGCCCCCGCATCGGGGTTAATTCCCTGCCAATTCATTCCTGAGTGGCATCCTTCACACTTTCAATTGGTACAGTCAGTAACAAAAATAAATTGTGTAAATAAATAAATTAAGCAGTGCACAAATTTTTATATTTTACACATAGAATTAGTTTGTGTAGCAACTCAACATGCCAGATAAATGCCAATTTGTGAAAAAAACTTCGTCAAGTTTCCTATACCAGAAGATGTAAAAACGGATCAGCATTAACCAAAACTGAATTTTATGTGAAGTACAATAACTTTCCATGCGTGTAAATTTTTTTGAAGCAGCTTTACTTTGACGTTCTTCTCGCCTGATGTTAAATGAAGATGCGGTCTACGATGGAGCACTCTTAAAAAGATACCTATTCAATCGCGAGTTAAAGACAAACTAAAGACGTCGTAAATCTAAGTATTATAATAACTTCAGCACCATTCTTTCCTTGATTATGAAAGACATTTGACCTAACGACACTGCTCTTAGCGTGAAATCCAGGGCTTAACATTTTATAATACTATTTTTGGTCAGATAAATATTTTTATTTATTACTGAATAGATGTTGCTCGCCATTTCGAACGCATGAATTTTAACAAAAAGAAATTCAGTTTGTAGTATAAAAAGTATCCAACTATCCAGGCCATAAACTATACGTGTGCCAAACTCCATCCATATTCGTCTAGTAGTTTTTGCGTAAAGAGTAACAAACATCTATCCATCCTCACAAACTTTTACATTTAAATTATTAAGTAGGAAATAGGATAGAATGTAAAGGGCTTCATTAATAAGTACCTACCTTGAAACATCGTTTCGAAATTGCTAAGTATCTTCGCTTACTAACAAATTATAATTTCTTATTCCAGAATCGAATTGGCGTACAACGGGTCCAGAGAAGATATAGACCCATACGTGCCGTCACAACACAGACCCCTAGGATCTAACACATCGTAAGTACACCAGAATTTATTAAGAAGTGTTGTAATAATACTGAAGAGTCTTAATCTTAGGCAATGACACTTTGATCAAGTTTTGACTGCACAGCCTTGAGCATCGACGTAAGATCTCCTGTCTATCAGCTATTTACCGGATACACTTCCGGGATTGTGCCTTGGAGTTGCAGGACTTGGTCCCCCCCCCCCCCACCTCTTTTTACTACCGAACGTCGAAACAAACGCGACTAAAGTGCTACCCGTTCATCGTGGTGGTTCGATTCCACATTTAATTTTATTATTCGCATAGCGAGGATTTGGGACTCTTTGCCGGAGTCAGTGTTTCCCGATAAGTATAATGGCTGTCTTCAAATCAAGAGTGATCGGGTTCCTTCTAGGTAAGCGTGTTCCATCCTAGACCACATCGTTGCTTAACATCAATCAGGATGTGTTCAAATGCGAAACAATTCCGTAATTTAAAAAAAAAACTACCCACTAGTTGATTCAGTTTTTTTTAAATATTTTTTGTAGAATATATTTCACCCCTTTGAAGAAGTTTTACATCCTTCGCCGTACAATAAGATAGTTGATAGTATGACCTCCGTTTCGACAAACCATACATCCCCTTTTGCGATATTGGTCGTAATCTAGAAATAAATTCTTATAAACTGAATAGCCAGTTTTTGTACTGAAATGTAAGCATTAAAACCTGGTAAACAACCTGCGATCGACATAATTAATTTGAAATTCGCAATCATTGGAAAAGCTCGAAGCATAATTGAAAGGAGTTGGAATGCAAACAAAACACGTAATAAAAATCGTATTGTTGAGACTTTTTTCACGTTTGTGTTTTTCTTATTTCAACGTTCAGTTGCACGTCGGCAAACATAATGTAGAACATTCTAAGATTCGATGGAGTGATGATGTTAGGAGAGACCTATAGCCAGCAGGAAGGTAGGCTGATTATGGTGATGATGATAAGGAAGTAGTATGATATAGACATAACTGTATTTTGAATCGTAAAAAACGTCACAAGTCTATTATGTCACAGTTCTCCATAAAACGATCACGCAGATTGACTGGCCTATACTTACAAACGTATATTGACTTACTTACTTTTTTATTGGTTTTTGGTTGCCGAACTAGTGTTAACTGTATCTAGTTTGTGCCAATGGGTTCATTTTAATGTTTGAACACATTAAAATGAACTGTATTTCGGAAACCATTTTTATGGCAAATAAGTTTATTTTAATTTTTGATTTTTATTTGACTTATATTGACTTACTTATACTGACTTACTTATATTGACTTAATTACTTATATTGAGTTACTTACTTAAATTGACTTTGACATTAAAATAAGAAAAGTAAGTTTTTTTAAGTAATGAGAAGAAGAAGAAGAAGAAGAGATTCTATGACTATTGCAGCGATGGGCACAAAACTAGGGCATCGCTGCTTTGGCGCTCATTACTTTGAGACTGTCAACGGTTGTTATCTCAACAGCCCTGTAATTTTACTAGCTACATTGCCCTTCAAACAAACCATTTACACACTACTGCTTGGCGGCATAATATAAGGTACTACAGTGGTACCTACCTAGACGACCTGCTAAGGAGATCTACAACCAAGGAAGATTGAATAGACTTTGCGACACGTGACTTTTTTTATGGTTGACAGGCTAGGACTTTGACCACAGCTCATCTGATGTTAAGTGACGGTGTGGTCGAAGATGGAATTCGAGGCAGTCGGAACATACCGGCTCTGCTTGGCGGCAGATTTTCAACTTGAGGTAGCTAGCTAGCCGAGTACTAGAAAATACCCTATCAACGTGCTATGGTTTCCCTTCACCGGCAGCTCAAGCTCATTGTTGAGATTTGAAGCCACAACCTTTTACGTGTGAACCAACCGCGTTAACCACTGAGCTATCATCGCAACTAGTTTTGTCTAAATTATACTACTTACTTCAATATCTGTCTATCTATCTGTTTTGCACATGTTCTTTGTTTTGAAACTCTACTCTAAGTATTATTTAAACTTACAAATTTATTTTATGCAACTCTTAAGCACATCCTGTCATTTGCCTCAGGTAAAGTAGCAGATGCAGTGTTTGGCTAATCTTGATGATGAAATACTTTATGTCTGTTTTGACAGGAGTTTCGGAGCCCTAGCCCATTTGCTCAAGGTGTCCCTTGGATCAGGCGTGCTGGCGATGCCACTCGCCTTCAAGAACGCTGGTCTGCTGGTCGGAGCCATAGGAACTATCATCGTTGGATTTATCTGCGGACATGTTATACACATTTTGGTAAGTACCAAAAATAAGCTTTTTTTAACGCGTTTGACTACCAACTTGTGTGTTGGTAAGCGATGATGAGATTGATGAGGTCCCAGACTTTGATAGATACGAGATATTATTATTGGAGATTTTTTAAATTTCAATAGCTGTTGTGATAAGCCGTAACAAATTTATTCTTTATGTGGTCTGCCTCCTTTTCGGTGAGGTAGGGAATCCCTCAAGTAATTTATTGTACTCATTACGAACAACATTCACTGAGGGACTCATCTTAGAGTAGTGAAAAAAAAAAAAACATTTTTTGTGGAAACCTTATGAGACAGACGTTACATTCTCTAAAACGATAACTTATGAACAGACGAGAGATGCTAAAACATTATTAAGTTTAAAAAAAAGTTAACTAATGTAAATAATACATATTATTATAGTTAGCATGTAAAATAATAATTATATATTTAAAAAAAGAAATATATATTACTTTTTAAGTTAATTATGTCATTGGCTAATTAGGATTATACTTCTTTTTTTAATTCCTATTTAAAACATTTGTTTGTATTAAGATAATTAATTATTAATTAATTTAAACTAAAATTTGACATAAACTTTAAGTGTAAAAACATTTTTACTATTCCTAATTAAATTTAATAATAATAACTTACAACAAAAACGATTATAAATAGTCAAAAGTAGTCAAAATAAGTTATACATATAACTTAAATTAAATAATTAATCAGGCTGAATTTTAGCGACTAATTTATTTTAATTCATATTAATATAAATAATTAATTACTGTATATTATTTTTGTAATTTAAAAGAATATTTTCAAAGGTATCGTAGGACATTTCTCACACCGCCACCTAATAGCTAAGTTTATGAGAACCGCAATACTAACATAAAAATAATTAAGATTTACAAGTTTCGTCTCGATCCGTGTGAAATGTGTCACAATGTCAATTGCGTGCTTCCTCCAATTATAAGCATTATACCACAGAATAAGAAAGCTCTGTTACGTCACTAACCCACTTGCGGTCTGTACTATGCTTTATTTGCAGTTATGACATCGTAATTTGATTGTATAACTGCATTTGCTGTCGCTTTCTAATGCCCGTGTTAAATGTACTCGAGCATTGACACGCGACCGTTCTATTGCCCTTTTAAAGCCCATTTCAACGTTTGAAGCAAGTTCGTTAATGCAGTCGATTATCAGTCTAATACTGTGGCAGATAGAGAACGATTTAAAGCAAAAGTATGTCGGTTAAGCATGTTTATGCGTGTCAAACTTCGATTTCTAAGGTTTTCTCATATTACATTTAAAAAAAACCTAAAACCAACACCGTATCACGCATTCTTTTTTATGACTGACAGGCTAGGCTTATCGCATCTCACCTGATGTTAAATGACGTCAAAGATGGTAAACACATGGACTGGAATGGGAACTGGATCTCAAGCGAGTAGATTTTCAACTGGAGGGCGGTAGCTAGCCAGCCTAGTACTAGAAAGTACTACCACCATGCTGTAAAATTAGTATGGTGGTAGGGTACTTCTCACGATGTTAATTCCTCATGATGCTGGCGGTCAAGGTATCACCCACGGCTCAACCTCATTGTTGAGATTTGAACCCCACGCCCTTCAGGGTATAACCTAAATATTAAACTATTAGTGCCTCAAGTCGAAAGTCTTCGACCAGTGTGTGCTACCAGTGATGATTTATGGTGCTGAAACGTGGTCTCTGACTATGTGCCTTCTTGATAAGCTCAAAGTCGCACAACGAGCTATGGAGAGGGCTATGCTCGGAGTTTCCCTACGAGATCGAATCAGAAATGAGGAGATACGTAGACGAACTAAAGTAGCCGACATAGCCCAGCGGATTAGCAAGTTGAAGTGGCAGTGGGCAGGACACATAGCACGCAGAACTGATGGCCGATGGGGCTGCAAAGTTCTGGAGTGGAGACCACGGACCGGCAAGCGCAGCGTAGGACGTCCACCTACAAGGTGGACAGACGACCTAATAAAGACCGCAGGAACGCGCTGGATGCGAGCCGCTTCCAACCGGTCTTTATGGAAGTCAATGGGGGAGGCCTATGTCCAGCAGTGGACGTCCTACGGCTGAGATGATGATGATGATGATGATTGCAAAAATTAAATCTATACTACGTTCCTACTCAACGTATTTTACTAAATGCGCCCCGCGGTGTGACCCACTGTTTAACATACACGTGAACACTACATTTTGGGATAGCCTATGTGTTAATCCAGGATGTCAACTATCTCCATACCAAATTTCATCAAAATCGGTCCAGTTGTTTACGCGTGAAGAAGTAACAAACATACAAACACACTTAAACACTCACAAACTTTCATCTTTTTATGATTAGTGTGGTTTTTTACTATTTACTCATAAATGTAAACTGGAATAAGTAAAAGTTAAATAATATTAACGTACCTTTTCTGTGGTGAATTGTGAAATTTGTCAATACAACCATGATTGGTGAGTTATGTAACGTAAAATTGGTTTTATTTGTTTTATGATGAATTGTTTGGGATAAGCTTGAATCGCGGGCCTATTACACGTGCGCATGTAACCAAATAGCTATGTGCGTCTTTTATTAGATTTTGCTTAAAAAGTAGTGATAATGTTGATGAAAAATCATGTCACTCTCTAATCCAACAATTCCGAAAGTGTGGGTCGCGACCCACCATTGTGAAAATAAGACCGACCGACCGAAGGGTAAATAAAATTGAAGTTATACTAATATAAAGTATTAAAATCTTTGATTGGAAATAAATCTTTTTTTTTTTTCAATATAATCAGTTCATTATCCATATAATTATGCCCTTTTTATTCATGACAACCAAGCAGTGAGTCCCGAAATTGGGTGTTTTTATTTAGTGGGTCGCGAGTTAGTCTACTTTGGGAACCGCTGCTCATTATGATAATCTATCTATACCATGCCATCATCGTTTCGATTTGTTGTTTCAACAAAGAGATACATCAATAAACACACATTCTATATTGTTAAAATTAGAGTAAGGACTAGTAGATATAGGGGCCACTAATTGGGTTTATGGTAAGAGACTGTAAAACCAGTTTTACCAGAGAAAAACATAGCCTTTTGAAATACTCACGCACTTTCTAGCGTTAAAAATGTGTAGGGACGGCAGACAGCTCCAATTTGCAAAGTATGCATTAGGAATATGGACGGGTTTAAACACGTATAAGTCTGCGTTTGACCACTAACTCGGTAAGTGATGATGTATTCGAAGATGAAGCAATCTGTCTTAGGAGATACCTATACACTCTGACCTTGATATATCGAGATTGTATCTCTCAGTAAACAAGGAAGCTGGCAGCTTGTTTCACTCCTGGGCCGTAAGCATGAAAATGTTAATTAGTTCTCACTTGATGGTAGATCTCTTTAGCAGAAGGTCATTTAGGCAGGTACCACCACAGCACCATTTATTCTACCGCCAAACTTATACTTTTAGAGTGCAAACATTATTGTGTTCCGGCTTAAAGGATACTGCAGCTAGCGAAATTGCAAGGCTAACCATCGAAAGTCTCAAAGTAAAAAGCACCCAAGCAGCGATGCCTTGGACTTTGTTTGTTGTTCAAAGTTCTGTGTATAGCTGCAATGGTCATACACATTATACATGCGTTATCTCTTACCACCAGGAGAACATCTCGTTCGTCTCATTACTTTTACATTTAAAAAAAAACAAGCAAAAAAGGAATAAAATAAACGATTTTGATGTTAATATTTCAAGTGAAATTTGAAAATTTCCTAATTTGTTCGACGAATTTCATATAATTATTCATTCTTTTGATTTATTTCTTTACTCATTATAATTAGGAATAAATTTAGCTGAGCAGCTGTAAATATTTGACAAAAATTCGGACTAAAATTAATTTCCGGAACATTATAACTGCGAGTAAGAAAAATGATGGAACCGTCCAAGTAGGTATTTGCTTTTATATTTTTGTCTTCTTTTTGGAAGCCAAAAAGTGAGATCAGAACATGGTAACAAGTTAATTAGTTAGTTAACCTTAATATCTTAACTTTCAATAGTTACAGAAAAACGCAAATATTTCCAATGTGAATTTTCAGATTCTTTCTATATGAAAGTGATCAATATTATACCACATCATGCGACGACTAAATGATTAGAAATGATTAACAGAGTACGAACACCTTCCGATCAGCCCAGCTTTTATACTGTCCCACTGCTGGGCACGGGCTACCTCTCATTTTATTTTATTTATTTATCATTATGAGAATAGTAAGTAATAGTACACCACGGTGACCAAAACGAATTGGCAAACTTCACAAATCTTCGAGAACTTTTTTCTCAAAGAAATCTCGGTCATACTTAGATTTCTATGTTTCTTGTTCTTCACAATATAAATTAGTAAAAGTCTTTAACCAGCGCGTTCTACCAGTCATGACCTACGGAGCCGAAACGTGGAATTGGTAAGCGTAGTGTAGGACGCCCTGAGACTCGATGGAGTAACTATATACGTGGGACAGCTGGCGGTGGATGGAAGCGAAAAGCCGTGGATAGGGCTGAGTGGCGTGTCTTAGGAGAGGCCTATGTCCATCAGTGGACTACAAAAGGATGATGATGATGATGATGATGATGATGATGAAGTAAGTAGCAATACGCACATAACTTAGAAAGACAGATGTGCGTGGCACAGAATTCGGACCCAGTGCCTCTAGATTGGAAGCCGGACCATCCAACTAGACTGCTAAAAACTTCTAAAGAAAACCTATTCATTAGAAAAAAAGTTGAATAAAGAACCACTACTTGAAGAAAATACTTAAACTTGTTTAATAATTTTGCAGGTGCGGACATCCCAGCAGTTATGCGTGGAAACAAAAAAGCCAGCACTAGGGTATGCGGACACCTGCGATCTTGTGTTCCAACATGGACCGATTCCACTTAGAAAGTTCGCGCATTTTGCCAGGTAAGTTCATTTTAACAGAGCTGGAAATACATAGTATCACCATCATCATCATCATCTCAGCCGTAGGACGTCCACTGCTGGACATAGGCCTCCCCCATTGACTTCATAAAGACCGGTTGGAAACGGCTCGCATCCAGCGCGTTCCTGCGGTCTTTATGAGGTCGTCTGTCCACCTTGTGGGTGGACGACCTACGCTGCGCCTGCCGGTCCGTGGTCTCCACTCCAGAACTTTGCTGCCCCATCGGCCATCAGTTCTGCGTGCTATGTGCCCTGCCCACTGCCACTTCAACTTGCTAATCCGCTGGGCTATGTCGGCTACTTTAGTTCGTCTACGGATCTCCTCATTTCTGATTCGATCTCGTAGGGAAACTCCGAGCACAGCCCTCTCCATAGCTCGTTGTGCGAATTTGAGCCTATCAAGAAGGCACATAGTCAGAGACCACGTTTCAGCGCCATAAGTCACACACATCAGTCATACATAATATATTAAATCTTAATCTAAAATAAGTATAGGTACTAAATATTAAACTTTTAACTATTTTTTTTACTTAAATTGGAAAGTAATCAAAAACCTTTCAGGTGAAAGGTTTGCCATATTTCTCTACCCTCAGCTATTTGCATCCATTTTAGACCTGCAATTGTTTCAATTTTAACCACCCGACGTGTGTAAAATCTTCCTTCGTAGCATTTGTCTGGTTAACCTAGTTTACGACCTGAACACCTCTATTTAAATTTACTAAATACAAGAACGACAAATCTTTTAGTCGTGTTTAATCCAATTTTACATTTTTGGGAATGCGGGACTGAAAATCTTGTATCTTTATTTTTGTACTCAACATTCATAATTTTTTTTAAATTGCCCCTCTTAGCTTTGTACGGTTGAGTATCTAAGTAAAACAGGCATCTACGATTTCAGATGCTTTTAAAATTTACAGTTACCACTAATAGTTTTTCTTTGATTGTTGATTAATTTAAAACACAATAAATGCATTTTTGTTTTACTTATGCGGGATTACTCGCGTTTAATTATGTCGAATACTCTGACTATAGTATCGGCCACATCCGGTGGCCTTCTTCATGGAGACAAAGTTGAGTACAACGCGCATGCGGCCTCGTCTTACTTCGCACAGCAAAACAAAAAAAAATCTGTAAAATTATAACTTAAATGTGTCAGAACCACGTCAGTTTCCAAAGTAAAATTAAATGATGTAGGCGATCTACACAATTATAATCCAATCATGTACACTATCCAATAACCCGCTTAATTTACAATATTAATGCAATTGACGCTATATATTGAACTATTTACGGGTTAAATTATGGTAACGCGACGTAGGTTGAAGGGTTAACCCGCAAATTGGAGATGTGGCGACTTAATAGACCCCGAAATTGACACTTTATTTGAAAGGGTGCGCACAGTGAATGATTACTGCCTATTTCAAGGTCAACGCTCACATAATTTACTTGGTGATAGATCTCCTTAGCAGTTATCTACCACCGCAGTACCTGATATTCTGCTGCCAAGCAGTAGTGTGTAAACATTACTGTATTCCGGTTTGAAGGGTAGCTAGCGAAATTACAAGGCTGTTGAGACTATGCATGGAAGGTCTCAAAGTAATGAGTGCCAAAACAAGTTATGACTACCGCTGTCATGGACAGGCGTTATCTCTTACAATAAGGAGAACGTCTCATTCGTATATTTTTTTTTGGTTTACAGACTGTCTTTGACCACAGCTCATCTGATGTTAAGTGACGGTGTGGTCGAAGATGGTAAACACACCTAGCCTGAAATGGAACTGGTTATCAAGTGAGGCTGCCGGAATTCGCCGTTAGATGTATAGCGGCATTACTTTTACATTTACTAAATTGAATAAATGATCAAAATAAGTACAAGTATGTGGATACTTTGGGAAAAGTTTATTAAAATAACGACGTCTTTTATCTTTGGCCTTGTTAGCTTATATAGTAGAATATCTGCTTCAAGATCAGTAGGGCGTGGTTTCGATTCCAACCAAAACAAAGATTTATATGACGGTAAATGTTTGTTCTATGTCCTGGGTGTACTGCTCGTATTATATGTAACTAAAAAAAATATATTGTATCAGTTATCTGGTTCCCATTAAATAATAAAATTTTATTTCTTGAGTCAAAAAAACGGTCTAGCCAATTACATTAAAAACTCACATTTATATAAGGTATATAAGGTAATTATATAAGGTATATTTAAGTATTGATATTTTATAATAGATTTAGGTATGTATGTGTGTCTTTTACATATATATATATATTTATAAATGTTATATATATATATTTATATTATTTTAATTCTCTTACCAACACACCCCGTCCTTAACCTACTAAACCCTCTCCGTACTTAGGTTGCCTGGAAGAGATCGCTCTAAGCGATAAGGCCGCCAATTGTTCAACTAGTGTTAAGTTTATACTTTAAAATTGTTTTTTAGTAATAATTGGTGTGAACAATAAAGAGTTATATTATTATTATTATTATTACATAAAAATTTAAATACAATAAGTTTTTTTTTTAAAGAAAAGCAACAGAAGAAAACAATGTCAAATATAAAATAAAAATGTCAAATATAAAAAAAAAAAAAAAGGTCATGAAAAAAAAAAGTTATGTCAAAATTGTCATCCGAGCCTGGAAATCCATAGTACAAGCTTTGCTTAGTTTATTTATTTTTACAAAATTAGACGATCACATCACCTACCTCACTGTAATCAGCGTAATTAAATTTAAGTATGCTGTTCAAGTAAATTCTAAAACGATTGTTTGATGTTTTCAGAGAGTTGGCTGACTGGGCGTTGGCGGTAACCCATCTGGGAGCATGCTGCGTATATGTTGTTGTGGTAGCAGAGTCTTTTAAGCAAGTAAGTTATGAAATGACACAACGATTCTCATACGCATATAAGGAGGTATGCAAAGTTTTGCATACAAGGAGGTATGCAAAATTTCGCACAACGCCACCTAGCCCGAAACTAAGCAAAGCTTGTACTATGTGAATCAGATAACAGATAGAATACTAACATATTTTTTTTTCTATAAATACATAGATAACACCCAGGCACAGATCAAATATTTATCGTCCCATAAATGTTTGTCTAGGTGGGTATCGAACCCACACCCTACAACCCCAGAAGCAGATACTCTACAAAATGAGCTTACATGAGCTTCCTTGTTTCCTGAGAAATATAATCTAGATATTTTCAAAGTCAGAGTGAATAGGTATCACTAAATCTACATGCTTCATCTTCGACCATATCATCGCTTACCATCAAGCGAGTTGGGGATCAAAGGCGGACTTATACGAGTTAAAAAAAACAATATATGTGAGACATGAAGGAAATTTAAGATGCTGCTTCACTATTCATTAGACGCCTACCTTAAAACGAAGACATTCTTACTTAACGAAACAATTATTCTTTTTTCTCAGGTGTCAGACGTCTACGGAGGGCCTGATTGGAGCGTCACAGTCTACTGCGCGTTGACCCTCGTCATTCTAGTTCCTCTCACACAGATTACCAAGCTCAAATACCTCGTGCCATTCTCAGCTATTGCCAACTTCGTCTGGCTGGCGTCTATATGCATTTGCATTTACTACTGCTTAAGAGACCCGCCTAACATCAAAGAGCGGAATGCCGCAACTAGTATAGAAGGAATTCCCACTTTTATCAGGTACGTGTTTTATTTAAAAATAAATGAATATCATAGGACACGTTACACACAGCGCCATCTGACCCCAAACTAAGCAGAGCTTGTGTGATGGAAGTCAAATAACTGATAGAATACGACAATACTTTTTTTTTGTAAATACATATATACATACATACAGAACACCCAGACACAGAACAAATATTTGCTTATAATATAAAATGTTTGGCGTTGATGGGAATCGAACCCACGCTTTATAGCTCAGGCAGACATACTACCGATAAGCCAACAGGGCTGTCAATTTGAAAGAACAAACAGTAAAGCGATTTTTATCTCTGTTTTCACTGTTAGTTTTTAAAGTATTACAAAAATTGCCGGGCTAGACTCAAAATAACTAAACAAATATTAAATAACCAAATACAGCCCCGGGTCTCTCCAAGGGGACAAACCTGGGCACTTGCCCCGAGCGGCAGCTTTAGGGGGCGTCAAAATAAATAACTAGTTTCTATGCTTGAAAAGAAAGCTTTTTTCACAAAATGCCTAACATCCAGCGCACGTTGTTCTATAGATTTTAAAACGCCCAGTTGGTTTTGTAACATATCCTTCGTTATGAAAGTATCCTAACTCGATTTTTGAACGCTTGCATAGTGTACATGATGTATCTGCCGGGGAATCACCGTGCCATCTACGTACTAATAGAACTGGAGTCTTTACGAGCAAGCTGAATAACGGCAAGGGTATTTGAGGCCGAAAAACTCTAGCTGTCTCATCTCTATGAAAACGGGTATTTCCGAGGTTTAAATTGTATATGAGCAAAGCTCCGTCGCCCAGATACTAAATAATACAAACAAATTCATTAAAGGGTCTCCTTGTTACAAAAATGCCACCTATTTTACATATTGTCACATTTTAAAACGATTTTTAACGCTGGTGGTTTTGTTAGTATTACATTTCTGCCACGATTAGAAAAAAAATGATACATCCGGGGCTGCCCAAACATTGCACACATCATTGCTGAAATTGCTTGCACTAGACTCACATTATCAAATTATGGCCTAACAACTCTATAATAATTATATTCTAATATACATACTACATTGTTTCTATTACTACATTAGCCTGTTCCATTTTTTTTATAATGGTTGATAGGCTAGATGTATTTACCATCTTAGACAACACCGTCACTTAACACCAGGTGAGTGGTGGTCAAACATTTAGCCCGTCAAACATAAAAAATATATTTAAAAACGTGCCTGGTTAGTTCACATAGGTCAAAGTAAAATCTTGTTACTTTTCTTCTAGTAAATTTTGTCCGGTCATAAAAAATATATCATTATCTCAAGATGATTTTCAGTATTACCTACCTGATATTCCCATGCACACTTCCAAAGATGTTAACAGCCATTGTTCCTTAAAAACTAATTTCTCCTCGTCACTTTCAACAATTTTACCCGGAATAAAAAAGCAAGGAGATGTCGTGTCGTCAAAATTGAACAAATGAGGTCTTGGCAAGGAGCAGCTGCCTTAGGGGGTTTATATAACGAGCTTCATTCTTTCTAAAGAGGAAATTACAATGCCACCGATTTGTTCAATTCACAGTCTTGCTGGTACCTGAAGAAATAGGTCATATTATTTTTTGTCAGAACAGGCGTGACATAGAATGGGTTTTTATGTTATTTTGATTAGAAACATTTTCGTGCCAGTTCAGTAGTTAAAAAAAGTTAATAACTTGTTTAAAATAATAAAAAATCACATACAAATCGTACTAATATTATGAATGTGAAAGTGTGTATGTTTGGATGTTTGTTACTCAATCACGCAAAAACTGCTAAGCGGTTTTTTTTATGTAACAGTAATGAGACGAACGAGACGCTCTCCTGATGTTAAGATATAACGCCCGACCATGACCATTGTAGCGATATACAGAACTTTGAGTAGTAAAACAAAGTCCAGGGCATCGCTGCCTTAGCGCTCATTACTTTAAGACTAGATGGTTAGTCTCAACCGCCCTGTAATTTCGCTAGCTGCAGTACCCTTCAAACCGGAACACAGTAATGTTTACACACTACTGCTTGGCGGCAGAATATCTTGTACAGCGGTGGTACCTACCTAGACGACCTCCTGCTAAGGAAATCTACCACCAAGTAGAAGTGAATGAGGCAAACATATAAATACTATATTTACTTTATTATTTGGATTAACATAATAGAATACTTTTTATAATGGGAAATGTTAGGTTCCTGAGGGATTATCAAAAAAAGTAATTACAGGAGATATCCACTTGAAAGCTAGTATAGATGTGTCTTATGGAACATTATTCCAGAATAAGAGGTATAGATTATATTAATCTAGGTAATTAAGTAGCGCACGTTTCGTGATGGACGAAAATATTGCTCTTTTGTTACCTATACAATATTTAATTTTTCTTTGAACTCAATTGACCAATTGACTGCCCTATTGGCTCATTGGTAGTATGTCTGCTTCAATAACCGTAGGGCGTGGGTTCGATTCCCACTCACAACAAGTATTTTGTAGTATAATCAAAAATGTTTGTTCTGTGTCTGGGTGTTCTGTATATATTATAAGTATGTATATACAAAAAAAGTATTAAATTATTCTATCAGTTATGTATCTTCCATAGTACAAACTTTGTTTAGTTTGGAGTCAGATGGCGCTGTGTGTAATGTCCTACGATATTTATTACTTACTAGCAGACCCGGCCACACGTTTCTGTGGCCTAATTGAACACACGCGTGTAACGTGATATGAATTGTAGCGCATATGAAACTTTTGTAATTTTAACGTAGCGCCATCTATTGGATACTTACTCAATCCAGTTAATAAATAACCGTACACCTCCATCTATTAGAGTTTTATGGAACTCACAGATGATTATACCTCTTTGTCGTATAATAAACAAATAATTTGCAATAAAAAAATATTGTGATTATAAATTGAGATATAAACTATCCTATCTCTCAAGTTGGATCAAGCTGCACACAGTGTGCAATATTTGTTTAAAATCGGTTCAGAAGTTGAGGAGTTCATCGCGAACAAACAACGTGACATGAAATTTTTATATAATTCTATAGTTATTACGGTCAAAGTCGCGGGCGTGAGCCAGTACTTAAAAAAAAATATTGGCGTATAATACTTATAGATATACATACAATACTAATGATCTTAAATGTATATTTCAGCACAAGTCTTTTCGCGATGGAAGGCATCGGAGTAGTGATGCCCATAGAGAACGAGATGCTGAAACCGCAACACTTCCTGGGTTGCCCCGGCGTACTCAACTTGGCCATGAGCACGGTGGTCATTCTCTACGGATTCGTTGGTTTCGTGGGATATCTCAGCTTTGGAGAGGAAGTGAGAGGGAGTCTCACTTTGAACTTGCCTCAAGATGAAGTGTGAGTAAAATCATTAAGCTGCTTTTTTTTAAGTTAGACAAGCTAGGTGTTTGGCCACAGCTCACTTGATGTTAAGTGACGGGAAAGCATCTAGCCTGGAATGGAACTGCTCTCAAGAAAAGCTGTCGGAACACACCGTATGTATGTATGTATGTATGTATGTATGTATGTATGTATGTATGTATGTATGTATGTATGTATGTATGTATGTATGTATGTATGTATGTATGTATGTATGTATGTATGTATCCAAGTGAAAATAAATAGAATGGTGTCCGAACTGTGCTAACTTTTAAAATCTTATTCTGGTTAATGAGCGAATTTCACTTTCTATCTGGCAAAGAAGCTGGCTCACAATGATTTTTCATAAACTAGCCTAAATATTACCATTAAAAAAAATTGCATCATGGTACATTATAGCAAACGGCTGGCTAGCTACCATCCTAAAAAAACTAGTAAAAACACCCGCACTTAGCCAGCGTGGTGGACTATGGCCTTATCCTTCTCACAATGAGAAGAAACCCGAGCCCAACTGTGGGGCAGTATAAAAAAAAACACGGCTGGCACTGACAATGAAAATTATATCATTTTTTAATGACAATGTAATTTTTTAGTTGACAATCAAAGCCTACCAAAAATAAGTATTCAAGAGTTATATTTTTAGTGTATTTCCGCTTAAAAAAACAACAAAGACGATTTAATTTAATTTATTTTTCTAATTAATATAACCACAAGTCTTTATATCCTCTTGTCGCTGTAGTAACTAAAAACCGACACGTGTTTCGCCCCTACACGAGGCATCCTCAGAACGTGTAGAAGACTTAGCCGAGAAACTGGTGTGCTTGGTGTTGGCACGAAGAGTCAACATGTCCTGAAGTTTAAAACTAAATTCTCGTCACTGTAATCGTCTTGTAATCAAAATTTTAAATTGTATGTTGTAAATTTCTTAGAGGAAATACACTTAAAATATAACACTCTTTAATACTTAAAATGAACTTTCGCAAAGTAACGCATGAATCAATCAATTATTATCTACCAAAATGTTGTAGTCTAATGAACAATGAACAGCCATTAAATATATCATAACATTCTAGCACGCTTACACTCGCCTACCAAAACAATAGTCAATTGTCAAACTCTAAAACAAAAGAAATCTTCATATTGGCATATGGTTAATGTCATATTTCTAAATAACAGCTGATTTTAAGATTTACAAATACAATGATAAGATTTTTTAATGAAAATGTAATTAGGCTAGCGAGACACTCTCCCGACAGAGATAACGCCCATCCATGACCATTACAGCGATACACAGAACTTTGTGTAGCAAAACAAAGTCCAGTATATCGCTGTGTGGACCTCATTACTTAGAGACTTTCGATGGTTAGTCTCAACAGCCCTTTAAGTTCGCTAGCTACAGTACCCTTCAAACCAAAACACAGTAATGTTTACACACTACTGCTAGGTGGTAGAATATCTGTTACTGCGGTGGACTACCTAGATGACCTTCTTGTTAAGGAGATCTACTACTAAAATATGTTTGTCGTCTAAACGGACAGTTAGCTTTATTGTCTCTAACTTTCGAAAATTTCCTCACGAAATTGTTACGGTTTCCAGGTTAGCCCAAACTGCAAAGCTGCTGGTAGCGTGCGTGATGCTGCTCTCCTTTGCCCTGGTGTACTACGTGCCAGTAGACGTGGTCTGGAGACGAGTTCACGACCGGATACCAGCGAGAGGTCAACGTTGGGCGCTCGCGGCGATCCGACTCGTAGGGACTTTGTTGCTGGGTAATTTATTGAATTACAACTACTTGATGATGAGATGGAGTTATAGTAAATGTTTTTTTGTTATTTCTCTGAATTTTAAATGAATGGTGAATGAAGTGTATATGAGTGTTCTAGTTATAAATTTAAAATTAAATTAAAAACTGACAATCTTACATCTGTCAATCTGACATCTGCGTGACAGCTGATTGAGTAACAAACATCCAAACATACAAACTATACTCGCGTGGTGATGGATGATGACGATGATGAAAAGTATTCTATGTTTTATTCCTGGGCCTAAAAACATGCAAAATTTCATCCAGATCCGTTCAGCCGTTCTGGCGGGCGTGATTGAGTAACAAACATCCATCCATCCATCCAAACTTTCACATTTATAATATTAGTGGGTAATAAACAAGACAAACTTAAAGACGTAATCTATGTCTCAAAATAATAAGCGTTAAAGCAGCGATGCCTTGAACATTGTTTTGTTACTCAAAATCATGAGTACCTACTGCTGAAATGGTTACGTGTGTATCTCTTACCGTTAGGACAGCATTTCGTTTGTCTCATTACTTAAACATGAAAAAAAAATATTTAGATCTTTCTACCTTCTACTCGAATAATGCAAAATCTGCCAACGTCCCAAAAACACAAAGCTAAACAACTACAAACGTGTTCATTAAAATTTATTCCCCCTTTTCAAGGAAAGCTGAATGAAAGATGGAATGAAGATCGATCTGAGGATTTAATTCATTAGGAAGTTCTTTGTTAAGACCATTGTCTTTTTTTCTGGAACGAAAACCTGACAGTAGGGTAGTTTCTAAAGACACTTTAATGAATTCTCGAACGCAATTCAGATTGCCCGCAGAACTATTTTATACATTTTCTTAAGTGATCTTTTAGAGCAATGAACTGATTCTTTACTACTTAGGGAGAAAGGGCATCTAACTTTGGCGTACAATGTCCCCGGGCATCAATTAGGATGCTGATCTTTTGTTTACAGCTTGTTTTCTCAAATTTGAACTAAGTTAACTTATGCTGCTGGTGAATGTAAGCATTGGAAGGAAATCATAGCGTAGTGGGTACTTTCTAGTACTTGGCTGGCTAGCTACCACCCTCAAGTTAGATATCAACCGCCATGCACCTAATGATGTGTTCCAGCAGCCTCACTTACGAGTCAGTTTCATTACAGGATAGGTGTGTTAACCAATTTCGACAGCACCGTCATTAAACATCAGGTGAGCTGTGGTGAAACGCATAGCTTGTCATTAACCATAAAAAACTATAAGCATTTATTATGTTTATGATATATGAATACTATTAAGATTTTAATTAATTCAATAATTTAAGTTTTGATATAAACAGTAAAAGTAGTGCAAAGGTCAAACAACTAGCCTGTAAAAAAAAAATTAGGAACATTTCCAAGAATTAAAAAAAAAAAAAAAAAAATGCGGAATTGCTCACGTTTGATTTTATCGGAAACTCCGACTAAAAAATGTGCCTAGACCATGTCAGTTTTCATAGTGAAAAAAATGTAATTACTTATCAGTAATATAATAATCCTTTATTTTTAAATAGGTACTCTTCAAAGTCATAAAACAAAGTTTCTTGTAGTCAAAATCTCATGTTGCTCCTGAAGCACGCGATGGAAGGTGCATTCCGGGCGTAAGCGGGTATGCGGTGATATACAGAATGTATACCAACCTCACCAACGACGAGACGATGCGACGAAGTTGCTAGTTGGTCTTTTTATTGCCGCGAAGATACAACGTGTAGTGATCGCAACTGCAATTTCTATATAATAATTGACATTAACTACTTACCTTCAATACCTGTTTTCTTATTACAGTGGGCCTAGCAGCGGCAATCCCAAGACTTGAACTGTTTATGGAGCTGGTAGGAGCGGTATGCTTGTCCATCATGGGCCTCCTGCTCCCAGCCATTGTGGAGACCGTCTGGCGATGGGACAAGGACCTCCACATCTTCCACTGGGTCATTTGGAAGAACACTCTCATAGGAATATTCTCCATTGTAGCTATGGTATCGGGAGTCGCATATGCTATCATATCTATGATTGAAAAACTGTGATTTTTAAACCAACTATTTATATACTAAAATATTGATATGTTTTTAAGGCAAAGCCCGTGAACTATATAGTAGGAATTGTATCGCAGAATTGTGAGAAATGTGATCATAGATAATGGAAATAAGCTTTACTAAATCCTCTATTTAATGAGCCTGTCTTGAGGGAAGGTTCTTCTCGCTGACACTATCTTTTTCAGCCATTGTGCGAATCCGATCCGCTATCTTCCAAAATAATTTACTACCAAACATCAAGGTGGTTTTTTTATTTTCAAATTCAAGAGAAACTATAACATTATGACTTTATGTTATAACTAGAGACACGCCCCGGCTTCGCACGGGAGCAATGTAAATACTAACTTAGTACATTATTTTAATCTGTCTCATAAAGTTTAACCAGAGTTTGCAACGTAAGCGCACAAAAACATGTTATTTACGACATTACATTACAAATCTTTAAAATTCTCAAATTTTCTCTATTTTAATATAGGTACGTGATTTATACATATAAACCTTCCTCTTAAATTACTCCGTCTATTGATGGTAACTGAATTTAAATCCGTTGCGTAGTTTAAAAAATCTAAGCGTACAGACGGCGGGAAGCGTGTCTATCAATGATCACTATTTAGCTCAGGAGTCACCTTAATAAGCTTGTTTTTTAATTATTATACTTATTTCACAATCCATGTGGTCAATACATGTCTTGGATACGGAGTAAGAATAGCCCGTGAAAAATGCGTTTGCACCACAAAACGGAGACGAGCGATTTCAAAGCGATACGCTGGAATCGACCAATTGATAGAAATTAAATTGAATTTTTTGAAATTGGTCGATTTCTACACGTTTCGACACCAGTGAGTCTTCTTCGTTCATCTGTGTTGCAGTGTATATGTATAACACAAGGTTTTTTTTTGCGATTGGAGATATATGTATGTGTTAAACAATATAGGTACTATAAACTCTGTTTCAAAGATTTGTATTTATGCAACGCTGATAAATCCTCATTATTGTGAAATTAGTGTTGTATGTTGCAATTGAGTGTAAATTTCAAATAAACTTACAAGATAGTTAGTGATTTAAGTTCTTTGCCTATCTCGATTATGCATTGCCAAGCAAAATATTTCCCAGTAAGTTTCACAGTGATATACGACTTAATTGTAAATAAAGTAATTAATTATTCTATTATTCAAGGATTAAATTGAGATTTTAGGATAAATAATGTATAGTTTATAAGTATATTTTACAATTTTAATTATTAAGAAACAAACATAAGTATTAAGTTAACTATATATTACACATTATATTAACTAAAGTTAGAAGGGTAGACGGAAAGGAGTGCATTGTACTCATGATTATGAATCAATGTTTGATTGTTTGGTCCCGTAGTAAAAATCGTTCAACTGTGACCCAATTTAGCTAAAGATAGATTGATGTATCCTTACCAAACAACCCAGTATAAATGATGCTTCGAGGAATTATACATAAAATGAAATTCGATTAGTTACTCAAGATTTCCTAATCGAATAAAAAAGAAACTACAGTTTCGAGAATTAAACTAACTTTTGCACTAACTGAACTTTTAGAAGCTAATATTGTAAGAAAAATTTATAATTTAGAAATAAATACAACAAAAAACGAAAGATTTTATTAAGGACTAGAAATTGACACATTTTTTAAATTTCTGAGGATATAAAATTACTGAACACATTATGATTGCAAATTACAATTGAACAATGTCGACTGGTTTTTTGTATGCTTTATCAAAGTTGCAGAAGTTATGTAATTTGTTATGAAAATAATAAATTATTAAGCCATTCTACTGCTAGCGATCTTAAACTGCTAGCGATCTTAAACTGCTAGCGATTTTAAACTGCTAGCGATTTTAAACTGCTAGCTATTTTAAACTGCTAGCGATTTAAAACTGCTAACGATTTTAAACTAGCTATTTAACTATCTATTTTAAAATTTCCGAGAAATAGAGACGTACAAATTTCTGAAATACGACTTATAGCGAAACCATGGAATTAGCTAAGATTATCGACTTGTATAGAAATTTCCCAAAACTTTGACTGACCCAACAAGTATTAAACATGTCAATGACTTCGCCTTTTAACGATTATTTAATAAAACTATAATGTAAGATTATTTTGTAAAAATATTTTAAAAGACCATATACCTGGATAAATGATTAAAGCAAGATAACAGTATTTTCCTTGTCATTCTGAACCCGGAACACCCATCTAAATAGTCTTTCATTACATTTACAGTGACGGAAATAGATAGTTATAGAAACTACCTGGAACACCATGATATCAAGAGAAGTGAAGTGTCTAATCAAAAGAGTAACATTAGAGGTACAGAGAACGTCAAACTTAGTCAGCCCTATTTTTAAGAACTGTCTCACAGCTGGGCGTGAGTCTCTTCTCATTGTGAGAAGGGTAAAGCCATAGTCCACCACGCTGGCCAAGTGCTGACAGATTTCACATATCTTTGAGAACTTTTTTAAGAACTCTCAGACATGTTTCCTCACGATGTTTTCTTTCACCATTTAAAGTTATTGCCAGTACGTACATAGAAAAGAGATGTGCGTGCAGTGAGATTCGAACCCAGGATCTCCAGATTGGATTAAAAGCCAAACAGTCTTCTAACTTTATGAGGTCGTCTGTCCACCTTGTGGGTGGACGTCCTACGCTGCGCTTGCCGGTCCATGGTCTCCACTCCAGAACTTAGCAGCCCCATCGGCCATCAGTTCTGCGTGCTATGTACCCTGGCCACTGCCACTTTAACTTGCTAATCCGCTAGGCTTTGCTAGGCGGACAGACGACCTCATAAAGACCGCAGGAACGCGCTGGATGCGAGCCGCATCGAACCGGTCTTTATGGAAGTCAATGGGGGAGGTCTAAGTCCAGCAATGGACGTCCTACGGCTGAAATAATGATGATGATGATGCCGATGATGATAATGGTCTCCTAACTAGAGTGCCGAAACTTCACGTTGGATTTGGATTTTAGCGTTTAAAGTGGTCAAAGAAACAATATACAAAAACATGGCTGCTTGAAAATGAAGCCATAAGACTGCCATTTTTTTTTTTGCAATAAGAATATAATGGCAAAAATCCTTTGTCATTCTGGATGATGCAAGTATTCTAACTTTTTTTTGTGGCTGACAGTCTATGTGTTTTACCACAGCACATCTGATGTTAAGTGACGGTGTGGTCGAAGATGGTAAACACACCTAGCCTGGTGTTAAACTGGCTCTCAAGTGAGGCTGCCGGAACATACCGTTAGATGCTTGACGGCAGATTTTCGGCTCGAGAGTGGTAGCTAGCCAGCCGAGTACTAGAAAGTACCCTAGCACCACGCTACGGTTTCCTCACGATGTTTTCCTTCACCGGCAGCTCAAGCTCATTGTTCATGTCCTTCATTGTCTGCTCATTGTCCTTCGGCATGCGAATCGACCGCGCTATCCACTGAGCTATCATCGCTACAAACGTAACTAACGTAATTGGAACGTAACGTAAATGGAATAAAGAAACTAGCATACAAGAACCCTGAAAACACTACAATCCTTTTTTTTGGGCAGTCGTATAAGAAACAAAAGATATTCGCAAATCCAGATCAGCCCTGATTCAAACAAATTATCCCAATTCCAGGGCTCTTCTCATTCCAAGAAGAGTAAGGCCATAGTTCACCATCCTGGCCAAATGCAGTGCGGGCGCTGGTAGAGGTAGTGTCCTTGAATATTTTTGGTAATCCCACAGGAAACTAACATTTTTCTAAAAAGTATCCTATATGTTAAATCATAAATATGTGTGCCAAATTTCATTCAAATCCGCTTAGCCGTTTTTGCGTGATTGAGTAATAAACATCTAAACATCAAAACTTTCACAACCCACTAATATTATAAATGTAAAAGTTTGGATGGATGGATGGATGAATGTTTGTTACTCAATTACGCCAGAACGGCTCAACGGATCTGGTTGAAATTTTGAATGTAGATACTTTAGGCCCTGGAACAAAACAAAGGGTACTTTTCATCATCATCATCATCATCCATCACCAGTCGGGTAAAATCGCGGAGCGCAGTTAGTTTATAATATTAGTAGGATACTTTTCAAGAAATGCATACGGCTAAGAAACACACTAACTATGATATGAGAATCAATAATGTGTGTGCGTATTAATTTTGTATATGTTTTATACAAAATGCTTGCCTTTTCACCAACCAACGAGAAACTCAAAGTAATGAGCGCCAAAGCAGCGAAGTTTTGCTACTTAAAGTTCTGAGTATCGTTGCCATGGTGATGACATGATCTCTTACCATCAGTAGAGCGACACGCTAGTCTCAATACTAGTTAGGTAAAAAAAAAAAAAAAACGCTGACTAACATTTTTGATGCTGGCTGTACCTACTTAATCACTGTATCCTGTAAAATACTTAATTGTAGTCTAAAGCAGGAAGTCTGCTCATCAAGGGCAAGTTAAAAATATCACCGTGAATCGGCATTCCTGTCCCTAATTACGTTACGTGACTTGCAAAGTTAATGAGAGGGAAATGTGAAAAACATGAAAATCGTAAAGAAACTCTTGAGGTTTTTAGACCAGAAAAACAAGGACAAAAGATTTAAAAAGTAAGAATATTATTTTGTTTTACATAAATATCTTAGGACATTTAACATAGCAACGCCATCTATCCTCAAACTAAGCAAAGCTTACCAGACTGCCAAATAGTAGAAGCCGCAGTACCAGATATTCTGCCGCCAAGCAGTAGTGTGTTAACATTACTGTGTTCCGGTTTAAAAGGATTTCGTAGCAATGATAGCTCAGTGGTTAGCGCGGTCGGTTCGCATGCCGAACGGCGTCGATTCAAACCCCAACAATGAGCTTGAGCTACCGGTGAAGGAAAAACATCGTGAGGAAATCATAGCGTGGTGGAAGGGTACTTTCTAGTACTCGGCTGGCTAGCTACCACCCTCAAGTTGAAAATCTGCTGCCAAGCATCTAACGGTGTGTTCCGGCAGCCTTACTTGAGAGCCAGTTCCATTCCCAGCTAGGTCTTTGATTTGTTACTCAAAGTTCTACGTATCGCTGTAATGGTCATGGACAGGCGTTATCTCTGTCTACCAGGAAAGCGTATCGTTCGTCTCATTGCTTTCTCGTTAAAAAAAACTTGTACAATGGAAACCAGATAACTGATACATTTATACTCGTCACAAAAATGATTGTCCTAAGCGGGAATCGAACCCACGCCCTACAATTCTTAAAGCAGACAAACAATCAAATGAGCATTAAAATATTTAAAATTGAAATATTATTTAATTTAAATTTGAATACAACTAGATTTCTGGTCTGAGAGCTCGCAGAAGTGTTGAGACGATTACTTTTATTGAACAGTCTGAAAGGTTGTAACCTTACAGCACTGCGGGTGTACTTTTACCTCGCGGACCTGACAGTTAGTCTAGACAGGATCTGGAATCGACTTTACTTAATTTAGTATTCTAAATGCATAAGTCTGAGGGTATAGCACAATATCTATATTGTTGCAGTTTTAATGGAGCGAATGTTAAACAGTACAAAAAATAATCAAAAGATAACGATATTTATCTTATTCAGAGCAAAGATTGCAAAAATATAACCAAAAAAATAACAATAAAAATAATAAGTACCTGGATGACCGAGCTTTGCTAGGCTGAAAACACGGATAAAACGACGTTTTCTAAAAATTACACCCTAGCTAGATCGATTTATCGCCCCCGAAACCCCGTGCACTAGTGTGCAGGGAGGACATTGTTCAATTCTGAATCTCGGAAACGGCTCCAACGGTACCTACCTAAAAAGAAGGTTCAATTTTAGCAGTCAATGTGCTAGAAAATATGTTTATTTTCAAAACTACAAATCGTACCTCAACTGTTGATATACAGTATGATTTATCATTTAACATTTATAAGTTGATGCGTATAAAACTAGCCTTAATCTAATCCGTAATCTGTAGACATTAAAACACATTTTGCATTTTATTAATTTTATTAAAAATTAAACAATAACTTACTCTTATTATATAATTTAAATTTAATTAAAACATAATTAGAACTGTTAAGCAATGTTTAGAAACATTCAACTATAAATTTCTTAAATTATTGTTACTTTTAAAACTACCTAGGTACTAACTTTCTTAATTAGAAAAAAAAATTGAGAAAGAAAAATTGAAAGCTTTAGCAGATTTCTTACTTTACATAACTTGCTAATCACAATAAAATTGAGAGACGAAAATAGAATGACGTCAATTTATTTCTTCTGTATATTATGATATCACACTATCCCACTAATATTATAAATGTGAAAGTTTGGATGGATGGATATTTGTTACTCAATCACGCCAGAACGGCTAAACGGATCTGGATGAAATTTTGCATGTAGATTACTTTAGGCCATGGAATAAAACATAGGATACTTTTCATCATCATCATCATCCATCATTACGCGGGTAAAATCGCGGGGCGCAGCTAGTAATATTATAAAGGTGAAAGTTTGTGAGTTTGTTACTTCTTCACGCTTAAACGGCTGGACCAATTTTGATAAAATTTTATATTGAGGTAACCGATACCCTGGATTAACACATAGGCTACTTTTTATCCCGAAAAAATATAGCGGGTAACACCACGGGGCGCAGCTAGTTTACAAAACGGAAGTCACACTTAGGGTGAAAACAATTTTTAAAAAATCGACTCCGTCCTTTGTCTCCATGGTGTAGGTATTTTGGTTTAAAAATCAACCTACTGAACCAATTTTCAACAAAACTGAAATCAAAAACTGAAACAATGAAAGTAAAATCAAATTATTTCGTTCAAGTTTTTAGAGAGTCAATCATGAAACGATGTCCCTTGCTAGTCCTAGCGGAAAGAGGAATAGCATAGAAGAATTAGACCATTAAATCTGCAGCACATTCTCATCTACGCTATGCATAAAGAAAATGGTGCATCGAAGCGCTGAATAAAATAGTTAATAGAAACGTAGAATGAAATTTAATGTAACGATTAAAATAATTAAATAAATAATTCTAAATCATTCTCTTAAATTTTATTTTAAAACCGATAACGAAATAACGTCGACGCAGCCGGAACTTGTCTTGCTTGATCAAAATACATTTGATCCTGTTAGACCTACTCAGAAGTTACATCGTTTGTATTTGATTTTAATCAATCAAAACATGGAAACTACACTTTTTGAATTATTTTTCCGTTATATAAGGTTCACTTAATGAAGAATATGCTAACAATAAAAACAAATCACAAAAGAACTATGCTTCTGTTAGTCGCAAGATACTTGACTACAAAATAGAAGCCAGCCTACTTAGGATGAAAGATAAATGTCTCTCTACCTGCGGAAACGAAACAGATAGCTTTGTCACGTTTCCCCAAACACAATTTTATCCACGACGCGTGGTAAGGATGTAGCACTTCATTTTGTTCAAACGTAGCGAAAACGTCAACCAGATGAGGTAAAAATTAAATAATCTTATACTTAAATGGAGTGTTGATAGGTATTCTCACAAGCCAGTGTGCTCCTTTATAAAGCTTCTAATAACAGTGGAAGCGATGTCGGCGAAGACGCTCGGTGAGAATCGTTGGCCGCATCCTCGACCGTAGGACACGATGCCGACCGCTAAACCATCTTGGATCGCTGCTCCTCCAGAATCACCCTGTTAACAGACAAATAGAAAGATAAATAAAAAATCTATGAAACTTGGAATAGAATATTGGATACCCTTTGGGTACGGAACCCTATAAAAGCAAACGTAATTACTTATTATTAACTGCTTTATGTGGTAAAATATTAATTTATTGGAATTTGCTATTCTTTTATAGACATTTTTTGGGATGCCAGATTTTTTTTATTTACGCTCATTCGTTAGCGCGGGAGATTAACACCATGGAGCAACAACATGTAGCTTAGACTGTAGGTGCAGACCCATGAGGAAACCACAGTATAAAGATAAATTAATTGCCACAGTCCAGTTGAGAAGTTAATAAGGGTTGTAAAAAAACCTATTTACATAATAGTGCTATCATTAATTCAACGAATTCTATGTATAGTTCTCTTTTAGAACTACAAAACAAAGAAATATACAGCTAAAACTGCGAAACGGCCAACCAATCTACGTGGTAATTCTGTTCATGACATTGACAAACATGACGTATTTATGGTCGAAAAAATTATGTTGACTAAATCAATTTCGTATTGGAGCATGTTACGAAATAATATTTCTTTTAATGGTTGACAAACTGTGTTTGACCACAGCTCACCTGATGTTAAGTGACGGTGTGGTCGGAGATGGTAAACACACCTAGCGTGGAATGGAACTGGCTCACAAGTAAGGTTACCGGAACACACCGTTAGCTACTTGGTGGCAGATTTTTAATTTGTGGGTTTTAGCTACTTAGCCGAGTACTAGAAAGTACCCTACCACCATGCTATGCTTTCCTCACGATGTTTTCCTTCACCGGCTACTCAAGCTCATTGTTGGGATTTGAACCCACACCCTTCAGCGTGTGAACCGACCGCGCTAACCACTAAGCTAGCATTGCTATAAATTAAGGAGTTTTGGAAGCAACACGAAAAGTGATGATTCACCATATTATGTCAAAGTGACATAATATGGTGAATACTTGCTCTTGTAATTCGCCAGTTTATGAATAAAACACCACTATTTTTAGGGTGACATTGACTATTTCCACGTTTCCACCAAAACTCGTATATCAGTGTTCATTAATTAAAAATTACTCTACATAAATATCAATTACCTGACAAGTTCCCTGGCTGCCCATGAAAAAGTTGCCGGCACAGAACTCGTTCCTCGTTAGAACACCAAAGTACGACAAGTAGCAGGTCAGATAATATACCACGGATACTTCCACTTCCATCAGCCTGTCTGGAATACTGTTGGCGCCTTGCTAGAAAACAAAAACAAAACTACAATAACTTTTTGTGAATTAAGCAAAGACTGCAAATATTAGAGATATTAAAGATAAAATATACGAACATAAGATATGATATTTAAACACATAAAATTTATGGCGAATGCGCGAGCGGTCCCGCGACCCTGTCGCAATGTCACTGCCTAGGGAACATCGTGGGGGTTTTAGTCGGTAGTGGCACCACTCTGGTGTCGAGCCCGACATACCCCGCCAGTCTGACCTGGCGGGCGGAAGTGTGTAAATGCATTTCCCCCAAGGAAAAAAAAAGGCGCTTCCCACCGCCTGCGCGTTTAGATCTTTTAAACTACGCAACGGATTTTAATGCGTCAATAGACAGAGTGATTCAAGAGGAAAGTTTATATATATAATACATGCATATGCGCCACATTAGTAACTACATTTCACCCGTGCGAAGCCGGGGCGGGTCGCTAGTTTTCTATATTAGCAAAAGATAAACTAGAAATGTAAAAAGTAGGTAAAGAAAGATAAACCAGAAATAAAGCCCTGAAAGCCCTGTTGGCTCATTGGTAGTATATCTACTTAAACAACTGTTGGGTGTGGGTTCGATTCCCAATAAGGATAAACATTTTGTGGTATAAACAAATGTTTGTTCTTTGTCTGGGTGCTCTGTATGTATTGTAGGTATGTATTTACAAGAAAAATAGTATTTATGTATTCTATTAGTTATCTGACTTCTATAAGTACAAGCTTTGCTTAGTTTAAATAACTAAACCGATTTTGATGAAATATGAATCTGAAAGTACATATATCTTTTCAAATAAAAAAATATTTTTTCAAGTGGGTTTATAAATAACGAAGATCTGAGGTAAGAAACATGAAAAACTGTGAATTGAGAAACTCCTCCTTTTTAAGTTGGTTAAAACCCCTTTTACATTAGTAAGGTTTTAATATAAAGTGCTTTGAATATACTCGTTTTGCTAAAAAATACTTAGTATATAACGATGATTTTTTTTAAATGTTAAATAAGAGAACGCTTGACCATGACCATTGCAACAGTACACATAAGTTTGAGAAGCAAAACAAAGTTCAGGGCATCGCTGCTTTGGCGCTCGTTACATTGAGATAATAGACTCAACAGCCCTGTAATTTCGCTAGCAGTACACTTCAAACAGCTACACACTAAAGCTGAAGAATCTAGCAGCAGAAGATCGTACTGCGGTAGTACCTACCTAGACAACATCCTGCTAAGAAGATCTACCACCAAGTAGAACGTATGCGACAACTTTTACTTTTAACTTTTACGTACTCGTGGTTATCTACATAGTATATGGAAATCTATTCCTATCGCGTCTTTCTCGCCTCGTCACGTTTATATTAAAGCAGTAACGTGCAGACACTACACTTACCTTATTTGTTTATAACTAGTAACTAACGAAGTAACTGTTATCTAATCTGTGACCACGCGCAACTACAATGCCAATTTCGGTGCGCGTGATTTGAGTGTCCGTATTTTTGTGTTTACTCAGGATAATTAGGTAAAATATTAACCACCTATTTTTTTTAATTATTTGGAACGACAATCAAGTACTGAACCCCCTGTATCAATATTGCTGATGATCAAACTTTAACAGTGTATATTAGAAATTTCAGTGTTTTATAAATTAAGTACCTACTAATAAAACAAAAAAACTGAACTCAACTTTAATAGCTATTTATTTTTACTGTTAGGTTTTGCACACACAGATTTACCACAGCTCACCAGATTTTAAGTGACGATGTGGTCGAAGATGACACCGTTTATTATTGACATTGGACTAAACTTTTACCTACGGGATAAAAGTTTGCTTCATTAATTTTAAATGATTTTTCGGAAACAATAGGCTTCAAGGAAAAGCATTATTTATAGCCATCAAAACATTTCCTGTCGCAATCCATTAATATAATAAAACTTTATTCATGTTCATCTTCATACTAATAATATGTAAATAGGTCCAAATTAACAAATAAATCTGAGACATCTCAAATGACAAAAAATGAACAATACGAAATGACCTACGAATATTACAGAAAAATTGTCAACAAATTCATAAATATTAAAAATCTATCAATTATTTATAAGTAATCACTAATATTTACTGTCCATAAATAACAATAATAAATGTAACAGGCAAGTCAATTGTTACAAAAATCTTACACTTTCATGAATGAAGCTATATAATTAAGTAAGTTAACAACAACGAATATATATATATATACTTCTGTTTATAGCGTAGGCTCCGTTTATGTATGAAAGTTTTATCACTTTGCTGCACTCGCGCTTATAAAACACCACTATTTTTACACATAAACAGTTAAAAAATACAAGTTTTGGAAAAAATACAATGGGGCGACACGAATCTTACCGCAGGAGGTTGTCTAATTGGAATTACCGCAATACTAGATATTTTGCCGCTAAGCAGTAGTGTGTTAGCATTACTGTGTTCTGGTTTATAGAATTCTGCAGCTAGCCAAAATACGGGACTATAGAGACACCATCAAATATCTCAAAATAATGAACGCCAAAGCAGCGATGCTCTCGACTGTTTTATTATTCAAAATTCTAGGCGCCACTGCAATGGTCATGGACAATAGAATATATGATAAAGGTCTTAGACGTTACCCCTTACTATTTTGTTCGTTTCATTAATTTTACATAAAAAAAACCATGACTGGTTAATTGTCTTATGACAATGATGCAGACTGAGATAAAGCAAAGAAAAAAAACAAACACAAACCTCAGTCCTTCCCCATCCACTGACATTGATTACAGATCCACCTGACATAGCTCTCCCTTCCGGTGGCAAATCTATCGGCTGAATAGTCTCACTAAACTCGATAGGTTTCTCAGTTCTCATGACTGCCACGTCCTTGTCAAATGCTGGCTGGTCATACTCTGGGTGGGCGATGACTTCTGCTATGGGTATGATGGTGCCGTTCTTTCGGAAAGAGCTGCCAGCCCGAAGGACTACGGTTTTTGGGTCAACACTGTAAGAAGAAGATCCAATACATAAATACAGTCAAATAATAATTTGTAATAGAAATACAAATACAAATATTTTATTGATAACACCAATGTTACAAGTCAATTCCGTAATATTCCGTAACTAGTTCAATTATAGTAACTTGTGACTTTACAGCAACATCCAGAACTTTAAGTATCACAACAAAGTCCAGTCACTACTTTGGCCATCACAGCTTTCAGGGATTTGAGGGCGAGTCTCACTAACTGTATCATTTTCCTAGAATTAAAATTAATAAAAAAGTGGGATTACATGACTTCAATCATGAATATGGCACCCTGTGACATTGCCACCCAGAGCCGATATCCCGGTTAGCCTCTTAAATCCGGGGTTGACTGCACCAAATGATGTGGTCTGCATTTTACAGGATAAAATACTAGTTAAGTTTATAGTTTTTTTTTTTTTTTTAATCTGAAGTAAAGATTACCCGCATTCCAAATTTTATACAAATTCTTTGCGTCGTTACAGCTTGAAGTAGGTAGAGACAAATTATACACAAAAACTCCGACACGCAAACTTTCGCATTTACAAAATCAGTGAGAATTGAGATGAGACTGTAGTGGTACCTTTTTAGACAACTTCCAAAAAAACCCGCCAGTCTTTTTCCTCATCATCGTGATAGTCAGCCTATCATAGTTCAATGCTGAACATAGGCTTCTCTCAAGACATACCACTCTGTCCGATCTCCGGCTTTAAGCTTCCAGCCAGTACCAGCCGTCCTACGTATATCTTCATCATCCCCATCAAGTCTCAAGGCGTCTTACACTACGTCTGCCGATTCCTGGTCTCAACTACAGAACACGTCTATCACAGAGGTTATCGGTTCTGCGACAAATACGGCCAGCTCACTGCCACTTCAGCTTGCTAATACGCTGAGCTATGTCGGTGACTAGTTCTAGCTAATTACTTCGTTCCGGATACAAACCTTTACACCTTCCATGTCCGTCTTTTTAAAAGGAACTAATTTTAACTTACTCTTGCGCACAATGAGCAGCGGTTGCGATCCAGTTCTTACTGATGATGAAACCACCGCAGAAGAAGGAGTTGTTCACTATAAAGGAGACTTGATAAGGATGATCCTCGATGTTCGCTTCTTGACCTCCAACGATGCGATTCTCGAATGTCATGGGACTGGTCAGGAATTCTTGCACCGTGGGGAAGTTGATGAAGTCGTAGGACGATGCTGAAGGGAAAACACGACGTTAAACGAAATAGAATGCTTCTAACAATTTTTTTCTTAGACAATGTTTTAGCCACGGCTCCACCTAATGTTAAATAACAATGTGGTCGAAGATTATAAACACATTTAACCTGGAATAGGACCTGGCACTTAAGCAAGGCTGTCGAAATACAACACGTTGACTTGGCGGCAGATTTTCTACTTGATAGCCAGTGTAGCCAATCATCCAATTTTAATCTGAAGATCTACATTTTTTTTGCTGCTTCAGTTTTAGAACGTTTTCTATTTTACCCCTAACCATTTTTTTTTATTAAAGACCTCTTTTAGGCGAAAATCGGTAGGTTTTATACATATAGAATGAAACTGTTCTCTTCTTTGTTTTCTATAGCTTTGTAGAGGTAATCTTCGGTGTTTCTCTAATTATAATTATGGGTTGGCAACACTGGTGAAAGCTGAGTGCCCACGAGAGTACCTACTATTCTAAGATTTTTTACAGTGTTTGCCTTTATTGGCCGCTCAAGGTCATTGTTAGGATTTGAACTCACGTCATTCGACGTGTGATTTCACTGGACTAACCACTGACAAACAATATCCTAAAATTACTATTATAAATAATAAATAAATATCGTTGGACATTACACACAGCGCCATCTGCAAAGCTTGTATATATAATGGGAACCAAACTAAGCAAAGCTTGTATATATAATGGGAGTCAAATAACTGATAGAATGTATAGATACTTTTTTTTGTAAATACATACAGAACACCCAGACACAGAACAACTCTGCTGGAAATTGAACCCATGTCTTACTGCTCTTTAAGCAGATACACTACCAATAAGCTAATAGGGCTGTCGTCAAATTGTAAGAAACAGCTAAATAGTCATGAGAAAGACGTGTACCTACTTAATATTACCTACAGATAAATCAAAACATCCAAAAATATGGGGAAACAAGAACTTAAGTCACTTTAAATAACAACAAAGCCCGGCCTACTTTAACAAAGGTTGGCTTATAAGCTTCTTAAAGGTCCTGACCTTTTTAACCAGTAGATAAGTACTTCCTAAAGCCCCGTGATCACTTTAATAATAATATAGTAATATAATTTTATTTCAGAACTGGTCCATATTGCTTAGTAATAATTAAATGCTATGTTATGTTAAAATCCTAATAGTAATAATAATAATAAACGCAGACCATACGTAGCTTAACACAAACATTTCCCAAATAACAAATACATCAAACATTTTCTAAATAACAAATAAAAGTGTTAAGGCAAAGATAAAATATTTAGAATTGGTAATTAGGTACCTCATAATTTAAATTAAATGTATAGCAATAAAGATGTCGAATAATTAAAATGTCAGATAATAAAAATGTCAAAAATATGTCAAATAATAAAAATGACAAAAAATATGTTAAATAATATTTCATATCTTCTTAATCTAAGCTGTGGTTTAACAACATCCTAATTACTTTATAACAGTTTGAAGAATCTACCTAGCAAAATTACAGGGCTAATGAACAGCCTGAACATGGTTTTGTTACTATATGTTCTGGATACCACTCCAATCAGAAGAAAAGTTTTGGCAGCCTGGTTGGGAGACTGTCTAGCTTTCAATCTGGAGGTCGTGGGTTCGACTCCCACGGTTCATCATCATCCCTAAAGAAACTCACTTTAATCAATCGGGAATTTTCTTTTTCTTCGGATTTGAACAAATATTAAAAGCGAATTTTTATTTTCAACTTTGCCCAAGATAATATATTATCATCTTACCTCCTGTAGAGAAGGTTCTAAAATACTCAAGAGTTTAATTTAGAGTTTTAATTTCCTATACCAAATATCTTATCGTATTAAGCTTAGCCTCGGCCGTGTCGGTAACTGGTTACTGCAGCGAAAAGAAGATATAAAGACATTTTTTTTGTTTTAGCTTTTAAGATTATGTCAAATTTTAGTTTTAGATATTAGTATTATTTCGGATAAGTTTTTTTTTTAAAATTGTTGTCACATTAGTTAAATTTTATTTTAAATCCTCATGACTGTTGTAACTCAAACGACCGTCAAGCGAAATAAACTAAATATATATCTTGAACATTCAAGAAAAAACTTAAAGGCAACTTAAAACATACAGCCAAACTAAGTAAGCTTGCAAATAAAGTAGATGCAATCAGTATTGTAAATCCATAGCAAGTTGACTGTTGTTTTCTCTTATAATGTAGTATGTTGATTCTTAACTATTGACTGATTTAGTATCTATCGTAATTTAGTAAAGTATTTTATTAGTGTAATGCGGTAGTAATATGATAAATAAATAATAATCATTTTCGTTTTACTTATGTGGGATTACTCATGTTTAATTTTGCCGTAAACTCCGACTATCGTTCGCCCACATCCGGTGGCCTTCATCATGGAAACAAAGCTGAGTAAAACACGCGCGCGGCCTCGTCTTGCTTCGTGAAGCAAGACGAGGCCGCGCTGACGAAGGCCACCGGATATGGTCGATACTTTAGTCGTTTCTTTTACTATAGAGTTTCTGGGAAAATTAAACGTGAGTAATCCCGCATAAGTAAAACAAACAATAATCAAAACCACGTCAGCTTCCATAGTAAAATAATAATAATTTAAAGATCTAAGGTACTGTAATTAGTAGTAAGATTATGCAACGTCCATGTGCAGGTGCTAACTTTGACTATTACGTTTTTTTTAATGGTCGACAGGCTAGATGTTTGACCGTAGCTTTACCTAATGTTAAGTGATGGTGTGGTCGGAGATGGTAAATACACCTAGTCTGGAATAGAATTGGCTCTAAACTGAGGCTGCCGGAACACACCGTAAGGTGCTTGGTGGCATCAAATTGCATGTGATAGTTAGCCAGCCGAGTACTAAAAAGTATACTACCATCATGCTATTGTTTCCTCATGTTTTCCTTTACCGACAGCTTAAGCTCATTGCTAGGATTTAATACCGCGTCCTTTGGCGCTAACCACTGAGTTATCATCGCAACAATACCAATACAGAAACGTAAGTACTGTTACTTTGTATATTTGCGTGTCACCATAATAAATATCTGTAGCAAACAAAAAAGTATCTTACTAGATTAACCATCGAACGTCTCAAAGTAATGAGCGGCAAAGCAGCGACGCCCTGGACTTTGTTCTGTTGCTCAAAATTATGTGCATCGCTGTAACGGTCATGAACATGCGTTATCTCTTACCATCAGAAGCGAGTTTGGTTCGTCTTATTTTTTTTTTAAACTTAAAAACAAATCATTTAGCAACAGTAAAATTGAATTAGAAAAAGTTCACGAAATGTTACAAAAAGTCTAACAAGATTCGAGAATAGTCGTATTTCATTTATATAAACATCTAATCTAATTAAGAAAGGTGAAAGAAACGAATCGGACTACAAGCGGCTACAAAATTTTCTGCTTTATTTCCTTTTGTAAAAGTTTAAATTCGAAAGACGTTTCCAAACTTTTTACCTTCAAGACAATTTAATCTAGGACTGCTAAAAAGTATTAAGAGATCTCGTTACGACGTAAAAGAAAAGACTTAAATCAACTCAAATCCAATCATCGCTCAGGCACAATGTTTGAATTATTTTCTTTAAAAAATATTAATCTGAGTGCCTTCAAGTCGCGAGGGAATCTGTTTCTTCTAAGTTAGCTTTCGCCACCGTACACCGCATTTTCGGCGAGATGGCGGTCAAACGCAAGCCTATGTGTAATTTCAGTTCAATTTATTCCAAGTAACATATGTAAATTGTACGATACACGTACAGTCTCGGGAAAGAGATATGATTTAAATGGACTGTATGAGGTGCACCTAGAACCAGATGGGAAACGGATAGTCTATCCACGCAAGCTGTCGAAGGTATTAAAAAAAACTCAATCCACGACCGCCTATACGGCTTCAGCTTTCGTCGTGGGCTTCGTACGATTCTAGCACGGCTAGAACTGCTGGTCCAAATCTGTTCGCAACTTGACGGCGCAATGTCACGGACACTAGTTTCAATGATTCTAGATTAATATTATGCGCGCGCGCCGTGAGCAGGAAACGTAACGTACGTCCGATCTCGTCCGCAACGACAGAGCTTCTCTCGATCGACGGTTTCAAATATTACAAATTGACGGAGCAAATTTCCGTCTACCCTCTATTGCTTGCTGGGATCGAACATATATAATTCATATTACTCAATTATATACTCAGTCAAAATTAATAACAATACATCGATTAAAAAATATAAATAATAATAAGAAATAAAATGTCTATAAAACAAATAACAGATAATAATAATAATTATTATTAACGTGTGACATTGAGCATGTGCACCCAATGCCGTAAAAAACCTTTTGAAAACAAACTAGATTATGTGATATACTTGGTGGTAGATCACCTTAGCAGGAAGTCATAGCCCCGCACTACCAGATATTCTACTGCTAAGCAGTAAGTACTAGTAATTACTGTGTTCTAGTTTGAAGGGTACTGCAGCTAGCGAAATTACTGGGCTGTTGAAACTAGCCATCTAAGGTCTCAAAGTAATAAGCACCAAAGCAGCGATGCCTCGGACTTTATTTTATTACTCAAAATTCTGGGTACCGCTGAATGGTCATGGATAGGCGTTATCTCTTACCATCAGGAGAGCGTCTCGTTCGTCTCATTACTAATACATAAAAAAATACTTCCTGGATAGTTTTGGCGGTTATGCGGAAAGGTCGCCGCATCATATTATTTTCCATAAATTGTATTTTTTCAACTTTTTATGTACAAAAATAGTGGTGACAGACAAGACAAACATTTGTGTAACAAGGATAAAGTTTGTTCTGTGCCTGGGTGTTCTATATCTTTATATATACAAATTTCGTGTCACGTTGTTCGTCCGCGATGAACTCTTCTACTACTAAACCGATTTTAACCAAATCTTGCACACTCTATGCAGTATGATCCAACATGAGAGATAGAATAATTTATATCTCAATTTATAATCGCAACATTTTTTTATTGCAAATTATTTGTTTATTATACGACAAAGGGGTATAATTATCTGTGAGTTCCGTAAAATTCTAATAGATGGCGGTGTAAGGTAATTTATTAACTGATTTTTAAGTATACAATAGATGGCGCTACCTTAAAAGGATTTTTATACTGGAAGCGTTATCGCCTTTATTCGTAAATAATAATTTCACTGTATTGAATAGTTTACTACAATATATTTTAACGTATACCTTGACCACAGCAATGCGTGGCCGGGTCTGCTAGGTTATTATACGTATAAATTTACAACAAAAAGTATTCAAGTATTATATCAGTTATCTGACTTCCGTAGTACCTACAAGTTATGCTTAGTTTGGGGCTAGAAGGCACTGTGTGAAAGAGCGCGACTGTGGGAAAGGGATGTAATGAGGTGTACATGACTTTTCTTCGACGAGGTTAAAAGTTAGTGTGCAAAAATTCGACCAGGGCAGTCCTAATCTCTGCACACTGCCTTAGTTTATTTGTATTCAAATATCAAATGAAATAATTTTCCATAGCTTAGAGCTATTTAACGCTTTGAAAATTTTTCGTACACTTGACCAAAGCGTATTTTTACAAACATCGTTATGTCGAAGACGAATTACACAGACTATTGTGAAGAACTCAAGATACTGTTTTTTTTTATATGGTTGGTATGGTGTTTGACCACTTCTCACCTGGTGTTGAGTGATGGTGTGATCGAAGTTGTTAAAGCACACCTAGCCTGGAATGGAACTTGCTCTCAAGTGCGGCTGCCGTAACACACCATAAGGCTTGCTTGGCGGCAGATTTCCAAGCCAAGTACTAGAAAATACCCTACCTCCATGCTATGGTTTCCTCACACTGTTTTCCTTCACCGGCAGTTCAAGCCCATTATTGGGGTTTGAACCCACGCCCTACAGCCTATGAACCGACCGCACTAACCACTGAGCTATCATCGCTACAAAATAATAAAGGTTTTTAATTTATTTATTGTGGTTTGGACTATTAAAGAAACATTTTTTGCTACAAAAATCTCGTTATAAACATTTTAATCACTTACCATAACTATTTGTTGCAATTAATAGGACCAAACTGACACACCGTAACATAAATCCCATTTTCACTATCGTCAATACACAATTAACAACTGAGGACAGCTAGAGAGGGTATTATATAGTAAAATTACACTTCATTTACATATACAAAACACCCGTATGTTTGTATTAGGATCTGTCATAGCCCTGAATACCCTTTGATAAGGTATAACGTAGTATGAACACGGATTTTTAATTTATTTACTTTACAGAAAAAATACGCATATATGATTTGATACACGAATTCATATAACGAACTTTAACAGACTTCAAAAAAAGAAGGAGGTTCCCAATTCAACGGAATCTTATTTTTTGTGGTAACCTTTCATTCAGTATCACGACGTGTTGAAAATTATAAGTTATTTATTTATTTTGCACGCATTTTTTTGTTCACTGTGCTTAGTACGTCCTTGTACAATTTCAAATTGATCACTGAGCACGGGAGAAAGGCCTAACTTGAATAGCAAGAGACAAATAAAAAGGACTAGCGATTGGTATGTTAGGATTACTTGTCACGTGTATCGTCAAGTAACGTATATAGAATACAAAGCGATTAAGGCCGTTCACAGACTATACTTTCAATAATCTTCTATTTTTTTAATTAAAAAAAAAAATATTACACCAATGTTATAAGTCAAATTACGTACTAACATTTCAAAAATATAATTTAAAAAGTTTAAAATACTTATTACAAGTCGATCAATAAAATACTTTATATTTTTTATATCTGACAGGCTAGATGTTTGACCACAGCTCACCTGATGTTAAGTGACGGTGTGATCGAAGATGGTAAAGCACACCAAGCCTAGAATGGAACTGGCTCTCAAGTGAGGCTGCCGGAATACACCGTTAGATGCTTGGCGGCAGATTTTCAATTTTGCTTAAGCTAGCAAGCCGAGTACTAGAAAGTACCCTACCACCACGCTATGGTTTCCTCACGATGTTTTCCTTCACCGGCAGCTCAAGCTCATTGTTGGGGTTTGAACCCACGCCCTTCGGCATGCGAACCTACCGCGCTAACCACTGAGCCATCGTCGCTACAAAAAACTATATAAAAATATGACTACATTAATACAAAAGAAATATATGTTAATATGAAGATATAAATACATGAAGTACTGTAATAGTAAGATAGAGAGTGCCTACTCGGTGCAAGATCTTAGCACGAGGTCAGCTTGGTAAGGCATCCCAGTACCAGATATTCTGCCGTAGTAGTACTTAGTCTGTAAACTAGCTAACTAACAAAATTACAGAGACATTAAAAGCCTCAAAGCGTTATGAACACCAACGCAGAGAAGTCCAGGATTTTCTTGTTACTCAAAAAAAAATGGCGAGCGTATTTTTTTGAAATAATATTGCCTAATACTAACAATGTCTCCAACCTGTATTATAAACGGAAAACAAACATAAATAACAAAAGTTACTTGAAAAAAGATAGCTCTTTGTTTTTCAAGCGCCTGCCGCGCACAAAGCTACTATAAATAGTAAGTTTAATAACAGGTATAAAAAAGTAATTTTGATTTTTTGTATCAAAATAAAAAATAATACTAAACAGTTCTTATAATCAATGAAAGCCGCTTCGCAAAACAATGGAATTTGCTGTCCGAGTAGGTGTTCTCTGATAGATACAATCTGGGTGCCTTCGAGTCGTGAATGAATCGGTATCATCAAGGCAAGTGCTCCATCGTAAAGCGCATCTTCGCTTAAACATCAGGCGAGATGGCGTTCAAACGCAAGCCTACTTATAACATAAAAAAAAATTGCCCGTCACGGGACCCCCGGCAAATGTGAAACATTTAAAACAGTACGCAGCTCATACAGAGAAGCAACGCCGGCAAAAGAAAGCGTCACGCCGTTTGCCGTCACGGCATACGAGCCAGGCTAACAGCCAAGAGATATTTCCCATTAAAAAAAAACTAAACTATTCAAGTGCTTTTACATTAAAGTTAATGAACTACTCATATTGCTCTAGAAATACAAAATAATAATAATTTTAGTACGAAAAATGTCCCCCTTTGAGTAGTTCAATGTTCAAACTGTGAGAAGCCTAATATATTTATTTATGAGCTCAACGTGAAATCGTTAGTTCGACGAATAATAAACATAGGCCAGCTCGTAGAAAACTTTCATTTTTAATCAAATATAAGGTAAAGGAAAAACTAGCACCTACTTTGAGCTGGCACCCGTCAGAACATAATAAATTCGAAAGTCTGTAAGTGGTTTTTATTGATTCCTCAATGGATTTAAGTAAAATTCGAAATGTACTATATAGCTAGAACACATGTGCCAATATCTTATAGCAAGCAATTTTTTTCTATCACTTAGTCATTTTAAAATATACTAGAAAGCTTTTGTTTTACAACTTTTGAAAGTAATGACCTTTCCTGAACATTTTTTTTTGCACATTGTGGCACAGGCTTTTATAGATGTGCCTTTCATTTCTGTTTAAAGTCATATAACTAATGCCATTTATTTTACTAGGTGGTAGATCTCCTTAGCAGGAGGTCGTGCAGTTAAGTACCAACGCAGTGTCAGATATATTTTTTTTAGCAAGCAGTCGTGTGCAAACATTACTGTGTTCCTGTTTAATCGGAATTTCAGGTAACAAAATTATGGTGCTTAACCATCGAAGTCTCAAAAATTTTGGATACCGCTGTAACTTGTTTTTTTTTTTATTAAGTTTTATTTTTTTGCACTCATAAAAATTGTCGTTAAGTTAATTAAATTTTCATTTAAATCTTGATCCAAGCTGTAACCAAAACGAGATTTAAGCGGAAGTACACTAAATAGTCAGTACCATTCCAGGCTAGGTGTGCTTTACCATCTTCAACCACACCATATCACTTAACATCAGGTGAGCTGTGGTCAAACACCTAGCCTGTCAACCTTAAAAAAATACAACCTGGAATACTCAAAATAAACTTCCGCAAAGTAAGGCCTGAATCAATCAACCGCTGTAACAATCTCGGATAGGCGATATTTTTTAAATACATATATCTTTGAAAAATTATCAACAGCTAAGTTATAAATTAGTTCATAAGGAAAGGTAAACTTTTTTTCAACAGGTAAGGGTAATTTTTTAAAACTGGTAATGTTATTATTTTTTTGTAATATACGTAAGCTAATAAATACATACTTAATAACAATCTAGCCACAAATCTTTCTAAAAGTATCGCAAAACTCATCTTCAACCCCAGATGCTATCCTAATGACAGCGTTATTAATGGTATTAACCCCCACTATTACAGGAGACATTCAGAAACTGTCTTGAACTATCATAATACTGCTTGACAAGGGTTGAACTGTATTTTATAATCATATACGTGTATTAGCTTAGGTAGAACTTCGCAGACAGAGGTTGTAAGTTCAAATTCGGGCAGCTAGATTAATCAGATTTTTTTTTATGCCACAGGTGACTGATGGGTTTCCCGATGGTAAACAATCACCTTCACATAAAATCCATTGCCATTAAAGGTAGCATTTTGGCGAAATATTCAAAACATTTAAAATCTGCAAATGCAAGATTGCAAATGATTTGCTCGCATGAACTTTAATACAAATGAACTATAAATAAACTATCCCAGGCTCATGACGTAGTCACATTGAATATCAAAGCAAGGCCTTCAACATAATAGAGGGAAAACATCGTTCAAATGACGCCTATCAATGACTTGTTGTACTATAGACTGGCGCAAAGCAAGCATATTAAGTCAACGTATTGGTAAAAATTGTACCTATGATAAGCGCTAACATTTTACAAGTGACTCGACGAGTTGGTGTATTTGGGAGCTTTAAGCTGATTTCAATGTCCTCCTTTCGTTTTTCAGTTCAAAACCTCCACTGTAAGAATTTGGATATTACTCTAATTCTCTTATCCTTTTATTCATGGTCTGTAAGTCTTGTTGCACACCCATCAACTGCAGTTAGACTAGAAAATACGTGTCAGAAACTGAATTTTTGGACGTATTATTAAAAACAAACTTATGTATTTTATTTCACTTAACCTACTTCCGTTTAGTATATAATACAAATATTGAGTAGAATCGTCTAGTAGATTCAGTGAGTTGACCAATCAGCAAAGCTTTAAAGCTTTATTTAGATATTTTCATCATCCACAGCCTGCCTCGGTCTTGGGCTAATTTTATCCAGTTTTCTCCCGCGACGGTGACGATATCATCGATAATTCTGGCGGGTGGACAACCAACGCTTAAAAATTTTTACTCGGAATTAAATAATTTCTAATAATTTCAATGTCATGTCTTGAGTGTAACTTGTCGTCGGTGTCTATTAAGTTGAAGAGGCATTCAATGGCACTATAAAAACTATGGCGTGTAATAGGAAATGCTCTCAATGTAATAACAGTTTAATTACGAAATGGGATAAATGTAGATAGATGAAATTGAGTTAATTTTTGGTTAAACATATGTGTTTTCGGACTTCCACGCTCAAAATATTTTCATATACACACAATAGCTTATTTCCTAACTTTATGTATTTTCTGCCAGTGTATCTATCTAGATATATTTTGAAACGTATTAGGTAACAGATTGAAATTGTTGTTAATTTACGCAGAAATATCAATGGTTAGCATGGTCGGTTCACACGACGAAAAACATTCAAATCCTAACAATAAGCTTGAGCTGCCGGTGAAAGAACACATCGTGAGGAAACCATAGCATGTTCTACCAATTTGCAACATGCAAATCTTTCGCCTAACGGTGTGTTCCGGCAGCCTCACTTGAGAGCTAGTTCCATTCCAGGTTAAACGTATTTACGATCTTTAACCACACCTCACTTAATATCACGTAAGCTGTTATCAAACACACATCACACATCACATCATCAGCCATCATTTAAGACGTGCACTGCTGGACATAGGCCTCCTCCTGGGAGGGGTTTTGCCAATACTCGCCATGCTTGGCAGGCGGGTTGGCGAGCGCAGTTAGGTATGATTGTTCAAAGAAGACGCTGCTGCCCATCTTCCAGATTACACACGGCAACCACGGGTAGAGACGGTGGGGTACTATTCTTACGCCGGCACCACCACGGCAAATCTAGGTGTTATCAAACACCTAGTATTTAAATCATAAAGAAAATGTTTTCGTTCTATTTTGACATAACCATATAACAGAAACGGACTAAAAGCAAGTCGTATTTACACTAAGGATTACAAGTCAAACATCCAGGATTTGACGTCACGATAAAAAATCTACAAAGGGATCAGAAACCTTTTCATGTTATGTAGTAATGAAAAAATCCCGTATAAGATACACCTTTCATGAAAAGGGAGTTCCACTATCTAGTTACTTTCGTGGAAATGTTATTCTTGGTTTTGCCGACTTAAGCATTAAGAAACAAATTTTTAGAAAAGGCACTTTTTTTTGACGGCTCTAAAGTATTTACTTTGGGGATAAGTATAAAGATTATGTCCTTTTCTAGGTTTTAGGTTTAACAGGCCTGCCTTTTCTATGGAATTGTAGCTCTCAGACGGCTGAACAAATTTTTTAATAGTTTTTTTTTTGTAAGTTGGCTTGACTAAATTTTCTTAGTTATGACTGAAAAAAATGTATTCTGCTTTTTAGTTCAGCTTTTTAACACGTATAAGTCCATGTTGATGATGTCCACAAACTCGTTTGATAGTAAACGATGGTGTGGTCGAAGATGAAGCACGCAGACTTGGAAGATACCTATTCACTTTGACCTTGATTTGATCTAGATCATACATATAATTATATAAGGAATACGTACCCAAGGAAATTCCACTATGTACCTATGGATGGTAGTGGGTTATATTTATGTATTTTTTAAATGTTCGACAGGCTAGTTGTTTGACCAGAGCTCAAGTGAGGCTGCCGGAACACACCGTTAGATGCTTGGCGGCAGATTTTCAACTTGAGGGTGGTAGCTAGCCAACCGAGTACTAGAAAGTACCCTACCACCACGCTATGGTTTCTTCACGATGTTTTTCCTTCACCGGCAGCCCAAGCTCATTGTTGGGGTTTGAACCCACGCCCTTCGGCATGCGAACCGACCGCGCTAACCACTGAGCTATCATCGCTACAAATGTGGGATTAACAAACGACTATCTACAGGACGTATCCAATTGAAAATGTGTATTGATGTATCTTATGGACACATTAAGTCAACGCGGACGAAGTCGCGGGCACAAGCTACTATGTTATAAATGTTTGTGACTAGTGTAAAATACTTATATAAATTTCCGAAGAGAACAAAATTAATTCAGTACAGAAACGCTTTTACTTTGAAAACAAGTTGATAAACAATTAATTTTCTGAACCTTTTAATTAACATTGTTTGGCTGAAAAATTAAAGCTCAATGAAATTCCTTTCAAAAGCGTAATCAAATATTTTACCGTTAATTAAATTTGGTATAATACTATAATAGCTGGGTACGTATAGATTGTTTTTGTACAAATATGTGCATTGATAGATACTTAAAAAGGCAATTAATTGTTTTTTAAAGATGGACATAAATTGACATGCGTTATCTTTTACCATCAGGACGGTGTCTCCTAGAGCTCATTACTTTAAAAAAAACCTAATATTATATCGTTTCTAAACAATTTTCAACTAAACAACAAATGACAGAAATATATTGATAGGTTAACTTACTTCTTTAATTAGTCGCATAATTTTGGCTAATACAATTTTCGTATGATTTATATAACAATACCAAGTACTGTAGATACCTATAATTATCTAGCGCGTTTTTATCAATATTTAAGCTTCGCTTCGCGTGTAAATTACGTTTTTAAACAAGGTAGTGCAGTTTGTGCATGCTATGGGGTTAGTAAAGTCATGTCATTTCGTTCAGGGACGTAGGAGATTTCATGGTTTTGTTAAAGCTTAGAGTTGACACAATAATCTTATTTTTCTTCTATATGTGTGGCATCGTACTATGTGCATTAGCCAGTGTCAATCATTTTGATATTTTTAAATATTTTATAAAAATAAATTAGTTAAATAAATCACAGTACAGTATATGTATAGCAATCCATTATCTTTTCAAACAAACTCTTCATACTCGTATATAAAAGTATGACAATATCCGTAAACAGTACATACGTTTATAATAATATTACAGAAATACCTACGTAATTTAATACTCGGAAAATTACAACATTATCATTGTTTGACATTATTTCATCTCCCGTCATCATGTAGGTAATTTAATTTTACTTAAAAACTGAAACTAATTGTACGTCAACCTTGAACTTTATTCCGGGTTAATATTATATAAAAACAAAACACTAAGCTGTAGTCAGGTTTCTTAATAATAGAGTTCCGTATTAAATTACAAATTATTTTTTACGCTTTCAAGTCTTATTTAGAAAAATACTTTTAAATGTTTTTATATAGCAAATTTTTAATTAGTTGCAGATATTTTTTGAAGTTATAGCTTTAGTGGAGAGGCCGCCTGGCTTCCCATCTGGAGGTCCTGAGCTTGAATTATATATACAGCGAGGCGCTACTGCGCCGACATTAAATGAAAACACATATCCCGTTCCACGTTCTCATACATTCGGTATGCTTTAATTTCATTAATTGTTATCATTTCCTGAATTATTCACAATTTTCAAAAATACCATTTGAAGCAACCTGTATCTAAAAAACTGCAGCGCAAATGTCATTAGCCGGAGACAGATCAAAACGTATTATCAATTAAAAAAGAAATACTATTAAATTAAGATAGTCCTGTATTTTAACAGCGAACGGTGCACAGAACCGTGCAAAGACACGCGTGTGCGCGTTTCTTAAATGCAAACGATAAAGAAATACTTACTGAATGAGCTGAAAGCTCGCACAAACTTGACCGCGCTTCCTATTTTCTTTTCCTCATAAATAACTTTGCTAACAGACGGTGCGGTAAAGTTCTGATGATGAAGCTAGGAGATGGTGGTAGTACTCTGATATTTATTCATGAACCATTATTAATTCACAAAGATTTTTGATTCTTGTAAACAAACAATAAATAACAAACTCTGACAATGTCAGTACCTAATAGACTAGTTCTTACAAAGAGATGAGTTTGCAAAAAGTTTACTTATAAAAACTTTTTTCAATTAAAACTTATTGTTACTTTGTGTTGATAAGATCGTGTTTTGTATGTGACTGTGTAACATAAGTAGTTATTTCGCCATTGATGATGTCAAATTCACAGCATTACACCATCATTTAAAATATTATTAAACCATGCATTATACTGCAAATGCACGAGTTACTATAAAATAAGTTTAAAAAGGTTTAACAAACTTATACAAACTGTTTGAAACATTGATCTATTTGTATGAACCAATCTATTTACTGACATTGGCAGTATCATTGTTGACGTTTGTCTGTCATGCTTTATTTACAAGTGTGCTTAAAATATTTAAAGAGTTTCCTCGATTTCTCCTGGATTCCATCATCAGATCCAGACCTGATACCGATGGGACCACATGGGAAGTACACCCTTTCAAACAAGAAAATAATTTCCGAATCGGTCCAGTGGTTTTCAAGTAATCGGTGAACATACATAAAAATAAAATAAGAAGATTCCGACGAATTAATAACGATCTCCTGAAGTCGGTTAAAAATGAGAAAGTGTTAATAGTGATTGTGAATGCGATGTACATTATACCTAGTGCTCTGAGCGCACCGCAATGCGGCTTGCACTGTGCAGTTTCGTTGGAATCAATTGATACCTACGGTGTCAAAGAATCGCCGCGCCCTCTAGCGCCCTTAGCTGATTCTAATTCGGGTACTTGATTTATTATTTAGTTTGTTTGAAAATTGATTTCTTTTAAATTTGCGAATATTTCTTTTTTACATTGCTTATACGATTACTAATCATTAACCCTACCCGTGTGTGAATTTAATGTCGATACAAAGTATCCATGTCGTATATGTCTTTATGTAAAAAAAACTTCGTGTACGTTTGTTTGTCCCCGATGAACTCCTCAACTACTGAACCGATTTTAACCAAATCGTGCACACTGTGTGCAGTTTGAGGGATAGGATAGTTTATATCTCAATTTAGAATCGCAATAATTTTTTTTGCGAATTGGATGTTTATTATACGACAAAAAGTATATAATTATCCGTAAGTTCCATAAAATTCTAATAGATGGCGGTGTGTGGTATTTCATTAACCGGATTAAGTAAGTATCCAATGGATGGCGCTACATTAAAAGTTCAAACGTTTCATATGCGCTACAACTCATTTCACGTTACACGCGTGTGTTCAATTTGGCCACAGTAACGCGTGGCCGGGTCTGCTAGTAAGTAATAAATATCGTAGGACATTAACTAAAACTGAAAGAAAATCGCCTGAACTATCTTTATAATGAGGAGAACACAGACAGCCCTCGCTTATAATAGAAGATAATTTTTTCTCGTGATTCAGTATAATCCTAAAAATGGGTAACTCTTTTTTTTGACAGTTACTGTAATGCTAACATGCGAGAACGTGTAGGTCATTGTAGGTACTTGACTGTCGAATTGGTCAGTCTAAATATGATCTAAGCCTCCTGTATAGATCAATTATTTCGTAATTTCTGAAAACGGTGTGTTGAGTAAGTTTAATTTGCGCTTTACGGCTGTGCTTGGGCTCGACTTCTGTCGCACCGCACATCCCATCTTCTTCGAAAAGGTTCATCTTCGTATTTTGTTAATTAGAGAATCCCGTACCGCACGGTTTTGGTACTCATTCCTTCCGCGCACTTGCAATTTATGGAATGTTCTCCCTGTGAAGGTTTTTCAGTTTTTAAAAACGTGTAGTGTTCCTAATTTGAGACCTCGAACGTCCTCCGCTCGCGCCGCCATATTGGAAAATTGGTGCCGAAAATTAGTAATTCGAGAATATCTTCTCTTCAGTATCATCCAAGTTATAGTAGTCAATGCAAAATTTATAGAACATAAAATTACGTACAACTTTTGTTAAAAACACTTTTTGATTAGATAAATACTTTACGAGTTACAGCGAGTTCTCAGATTTTTCATATTGTATTGTGAGTATTGAACCGATTACTGCCGTTTTTATCTCATTTCCATATAAAGTGATAGGCGCTTAATTTTTCGTGTGCTATCTCCAGTAGACCTAATCCACAACTTGTTATTTATTGATTACTTGGTTCTTCTTCCATTTCATTATCGTGATAACAAAATAACAGACAGAAAAGTAGATTAACATTCGCTTATATATGTATATATTATTATGGTGTGATGTGTTTTTTGTGGGATGAATCAGCCGTATCATGTTGGTGCAAAGTTCGATATTGAAGTAGGTTTTGCGATTTTTTTGCAACGAAAAACCTTGCGTGGCGATTGAGTATCTTCAATTAGATAATAAATAGACGTAAGAGCATATACCAACTGACATTGAGCTTTAGTATGCAATAAAACACATAGTATATTGGTTGATTCGTTCCGTTACTTTGCGGAAGTTCATTTTAAGTATCTCGCATACTTAAAACGATACTTAAAATAACTTAAAATATTATATTTTAATTTATTGCTACTATAGTTTAAGTATAAATTAATTTATGTACAAAAACGTGTATTATTTTAGCATAATACAAAAGAAGTTCTCATGTTAGAACAGGAAGATAACCTCTACCAAATATATTGTGTAACAAATAAATATTAGATACAATAAAAAATTGAAAGCATTAAAGATAAGACGATTTCATTTCATTCCTGTATATAGCTAATAGACATTAGTAGACACTCTAAAATAATTATTTCAGTAATCTTTGTTCCATTACAATTATTACGTAAGTAATTATTTCTGATTATATCATCGCTTAATTTGTTTTACAAAATATTTCTATTTTTGTCACTTTCATGACAAGAAAAGAACCTAAAAAGCCATCATGTACCGTCTACCACTAATTCATTAATTTTTTTGGTGGTAAGTATCGAGTTCCAAGAGTGTTCGATGAATATATAAGGGTAGCAACCCTTATATTCATCGAACACTAAATGGTAGATCTCCTTAGCAAATGGCGTCTGGATGGGCAGCACTAAACCACAGTATCAAATATTCTACCGCGAAATAGTAGATAGGTACGTAATATGCAAATGTTACTGTATTTTGGTAGTTAGAGAATTCAAAAGGTTATTGAGATTAATTATTTAAATATCTCAAAGTAATTAGCGTTAATGCGGTGTTTACCTGGACTTTGTTATGTTACTCAAAGTTCTATGTACCGCTGCAAAGATCATAGACATGGGTTATTTCAATACTCATTACTCAAGACTAAATGTTTTATTAATACAATGGAACTTGGTTAATTGGGATCTCAAGGGACCAAGAATGTTGTAGCATTTATTGAGGGTTTCCATTTATCCAGTTTTCCAATTAGGCAGGTTTAAAACTATAGTAGTCTCATTTACAGAGGCCCCGCATGTAGAGGTCGAAATGTACGGTTATTCCATTTTTAGAGGTGGAAATGTTAATAAAAATGCGTATTTTTGGTGTTATGTTGGTATGCTATTCTTTCTACACATCACGCGACTTTCCACAATCATAAACTGGTAGAATTTGTAATTTTTCAGATGCATATAACGTTTTATATTTACGTTTGGGCATTTTGTACACTTTTACTCCCTTGTTTTTAGGTCAAAACCTGAGATAGTACTGAAGAACAAAGCGTGTGCGAAAGACATTCTAATGTTTGTAAACAAACGTGTCAAAACCTGCCCCAACCCGATTAATTTGTCTCATTTATAGAGGGAATTGAGCTACAGAGTCCCAATTATAGAGTCAAACATCGAATAAATCCTAGAAATCAGATCTCATTTAACCAGGTTCGAAAAGTCTCATTAATACAGGTAATTCAACGAAAAGGTACCGAGGCCTCATTGCAACTCTCAATAATAGAGGTTTCTCAGTTATCAAGGTGCCAATTCACCAAGTTTCACTGTATTAATATTCAGACACAATGCACACAAACATAATTTAATAATTTAAAAAAAAAACAATAATCAAAATGTAAAAAAAAATTTCAAAAATTTTAAAGAAAACCTACTCCGATATCGACAGGTCTTATTAGTAATTTAGTAAATAGTGTAAATCCATAGCAACAGTGTAGAGCGATGCGATTCATTCCATAATATTAGAATATCTTTAAGAGTTTTTACATTTCTAGGAGTTATGTATCGCAAAAAACTTCTGTTTATGATAGACATAACTTTTTTTACCATCAGAAGAGAGTATCGTTTATCTAATTACTTATAACCGTAAAATAAATTCAAAAACGGGGCCGAAGTATCGTAAAAATATGATGTGTAATTTTTGTCAAAATTATCTATAATTGCCTGGTTTTGATGAAATATTAGCAACCTTACCATTGTTAAATATTTTCCAATAAGTAAGGTTTTTCTTACGATGGTTCCCTTCTCACAAGGTTCAAATGTATTGTAAGGTCATAGTTTAAACAACATCTTAAAACTGTAACCGGTGAATACAGCAACTGGCTAAAACTGCAACCGGCTAAAACAGCAACCGGCTAGGAGTTCATCCGGCTTAAACTGCAACCGGTTAAAACATACCTGCACTGCCACAAAACTCACAGCGGATAAATTCAAGGTTGCCACAACAATAATTGTAGCAAGTCGCGTCAGTGTGGCCATTACCATAACCTAAAATGACAAATGAAATTAATCCCGGTAGAGACCAGAGCGATTATTTTAAGCGTGGACGCTATCTAGTAATGATGATGAATTGATAAGCAGTACAACAATTACCATCCAATGGCGTGACGACTCGAATCATTATTCAGTGTCCTACATGATACAACTCGGTGCAGACACTCTCAACTAAAATATGTAAAAAACCTTCTTGATAAAAAGTTTTTTTTTAGTTCGAAATTGACGTTGCGCGTTTATGCATTGATGTGGCAACTAACAGTGTTCAATTAATTCGTTTCAATGAAATATTTTAGTTTAAATAACAGTCAATCAACAAAATAGCTCTCCTACAAAATTATGATAAATGTTAATAAAATAATAACTAAATATTATATCAACAATTTTGCGATCAATAATTTTCTATAATTATTCATGTGGATGCAGTGTTCACTTCTAGAAGGTCGTGCATAAATATGTTTGCTCTACGCAAATGTTTGCCGATAATTTCTTTATATAACGGCCAGTTTAATGAACTATACCATCTAAATATATAACTATGTTATAATATATAGATGGTATTTACTTATTTATAAAGTAGTGGAAGTAACTAAATCGGCACAATAGTAATTTATTTATTTGATACTTTATGCACACTTATAAAATAAGTACCTGGTTGACCGAGCATTGCTCGGCTGAAAACATGGATAAAACGACGTTTTCTGAAAATGAAACCTAGCTAGATCGATTTTTCGCCCCCGAAACTTCCTGGATACAAAATTTCATGAAAATCGTTGGTGCCGTTTCCGAGATTCAGAATATATATATATATATATATATATATATATACAAGAATTGCTCGTTTAAAGATATAGATAGATATGTACAAAAGGAGGACTTAATGCTAAAGCAATTTTTGCCAGCCATTCCAACAGTGTATTAGATGTGGTTGTAGGCGCTCATCAAAACAAATATATAATATATATAAAAATACAACAAACAAATAAATATGATATATGTCCTTAATTTTATGTTATGTGAAATATATACTAAAATTAGAATAAAAAAAAAAAAATTACCTGCACACAATCCTTATTTCTAAACTCTTACACTATATATATATATATATATATAAAATTATGTAACTTATTTATTTTTCTCTTCTTTCCTGTGACAGCAATAGCAGGCAGATTCTTTTCATTCTTGACCAAAAATTTCAACTCCAAACTAATATATTCTACCTGAATAACTAAATTTGTGCCGTATGAGGGTTTTGGCATCAAACACCTCATCACCTCTCTCGTCCCTCGTCACATTATATGATCTACCTATTGTATACGTATTTCACAGATCATACAATGAATGTTAGAAAAATTATGCTCATATATGATGCTCACACGTTTTTGTAAGAATGTTTTACTATAGCTACTGAATTAAAAAATTTATGATATTTTTATTGACGTAGTTTTTTATATTAACCTTTAATAATACGCAAATATAATAATCAACTTTATTTTAAGTAAAGTTATATATACAGATATTCTTAATATGAACAGATATATTCTATATTATTTCTTTAGCAGAAGATTTTGTAAAATATAAATTATCATTTTACTATGGAAACTGGCGTGGTTTTGACACAGTTTTGTTTTACTTATGGGGGATTACTCACGTAAATTATAGTCGGTATTTCCGGTATAATTAAACGTGAATTATCCCGTATAAGTCAAACAAAAATATATTACATTTATTTATTTTTATGCAATCAAAATGCCTCTCAAGCGCGTGTTGGACTCGTACTGACAGGTTCCGTACTAAATAACTAGTTTGGTATTAGTTTTGTATGTAGTTATCATGGAAATGCGATTGGAGGTGAAGATAATGTCCCTCTCCTTACACGGTTATAATCTTGACTTTAATTTTATTCATCGCGATTTCATTACGACATAATATGCCTAAGGCTTGCCTACTAGAGTTGTTCATAAAAATAAATTAGTCCTTTTTCTTATTCTTATCCTTAATAGGAGGTCGTCTAAGTAGATACCACCGCAATACCAGATATTCTGTCGCCAAGTAGTAGTGTGTAAACATTACTGTGTTCGGGTTTGAAGGGTACAGCTATTAAAGGGCTGTTAAAACTAAGCGTCGAAAGTTTCATAGTAATGAGTTCCAAAGCAGCGACCGACGCCTTGAACTTTATTTCTATGTATAGGTACAGCAATGATCATGGACATGAATTAACTGTTACCATCAGGTGAGCGTTTCGTTCGACTCATTACTTTAACATAATTTTTTTTTAAATACTAGCTTTCAAAATGGTATGTTGGGGTATATACATTTATCATCATCATCAGCCATAGGACGTCCACTGCTGGCCATAGGTCTCCTCCTGGGGGGGTTGTGCCAATACTCGACACGCTCGGCAGGCGGGTTGGCGAGCGCAGTTAGGTGTGATTGTTCAAGGAAGACGCTGCTGCCCATCTTCCGGATTACATCCCTTAGCAGACTCTTACGGCAACCACGGGTAGAGAGGGTGGGGTATAATTCTTACGCCGGCACCACCACGGCAAATATACTATTACGAGTAATTATATTATCTATGTTAGGACGATTCTAGTCATTTTTAATAACGCAAATCCTACATGCTTCGTAATTTCTAAAAATTATACAGCTTTCCTAAGTACTATCTAACCTTTTTGGTTTATGAGTTTTCTGAAATTTTATATGATTTACATTCCTTCAACGTTTTCCGTCACCAAAAGTATTTTGTTTAAGTTTTTTTTGTGTAATGTGTATGTTATTATGTTTTAGGTAGTTTTATGATCAATCAATTTTATATGACTATTTCCACCTCCTCAAGTCCATCTTTTAGTAGACTTTCAAATCCTAGCCTGAAGGACTGCAGGATGTTATTATCCTGAGATTGACAAGTCTCGTCGCTCTTAATATGACCATTGACCAATTGACCATTGGGTCAATAAATTTTCAATAATAGTAGTTAGCTTATTTTTAACCACAAAACACAAAATTTAAATGAATTCTGTTAATTATTCAAATCACCTAATTTGGAAACCGTTAGGCTTTTAATTTGGAGGTTCAAAGTTCGAATCTCACGGCACACACCTCTGTCTTGTCGAAGTTATGTGCGTGTTGTCGATGACGGTGAACAAAAACATCGTGAAAAAACATACTTGACAGATTTCTTAAAAAAATGTTCTCGAAGATATGTGAAGTTTGCCAACCCGCATTTGGCCAGCGTAGCAGGTTATGGCCTAACCTATCTCACAATGACAAGAGACCCGCAACCAGCAGTGGGAACTCATTCAGATTCAAATCACCTAAAAATTTAACTTTGTGTTTGAAAGCATGAGTCGAATTGTAAGCTTCTTTTGGGCCGTCACGTTTTACATAGATTGGCAGCTGTCAATTCGTCAATGAATAAATAAACAAATAAAATCTGATGAAAAATATTCTGTATGTTAATCCAGGTAATAAGCTATGTGTAATTGTGTATGCCAAATTTCATCCAAATACGTTGAGCCGTGTCTGCGTGATTGAATACCAAACATCCAAACTTTCATATTTATAATATTAGTAGGTACTTATAAATTGTTTTGAAATTTGTTTGTTTCATGCAAAAATATTTTGGTCTGTCGTGTTTTACATAGATTGACAGCTGTCAGTTTGTCAATGAATTAATAAACTTTTAAATAATATAAATAAATAAAATCTGATGTTAAAAATAAATTGGAGTCTTGCTGTCTTTCGATAAAAAAAAAAAAAATTAAATGATGAAATTAAAGTATTATTTGTTAAAAATAATCATGTACCTACATTTCTATAAAATTATGACATGAGTGGCATCTTAAACAGTAACTATATTTTTTGATTTTACAAATATTCAACGTAGAGAGCACAATGCCTTTAGATGACTATTACTTTTTTCCTACAAATATTCGTCCGTTATTTAACCTCTGTTCTAAATAAACAAAAGTAGGTACATTGTGCTTTGTTCAAAAAATTAACACTTTGCCAATGTTATTAGGAACGAATGGCAACAGCTGAATAAATATTTGTATTGTTCTGTACTTTTTTCCTCAATAAGAATAATAAAACTTTAGGTTCGCTTTGACAAATAACATAAAATACTTTTTAATTTTAAATAGTAAGACGAACTAGACGCTCTCCTGATGGTGAGCTATAACGCATATCCATGACATGGATACACAGAACTTTAAATAACAAAACAAAGTATAGGGTGCATGTTCATGATAATTTGTAGTGATACACTGAACTTAGAGTAACGGAAGGCATTTTAATAGGCATTGCTGCTTTGGCGCTCATTACTTCGAGATATTAAATGGTTAGTCTCAACAGCCCTATAATTTCGCCCTTCAAACTGGACCAAAGTAATGTTGACACACTACCGCTTGGCGGCAAAATACCGGTACAACGAGGGTAGCTACTTAGACAACCTCTCACACCAACATTTTTTTTAATAATTTAAATTTATTTAAATTAAATTATTTTAAGCGTGTAGATAAAAACAATACACAAAAATACATTTAGTATATCTCATTATCATGTTAATTTAAATGAGTTAAATTAATTTAAACTGATTTTTTTTTTCATTTTCTTAGATTCTAAACAACAAAAAGATACTTATTATAAATTACTTTGCAAAGAATCATCTTCAGTGCTAAATTAAAAAAATAAGTAAAGGCCTCTATTCTCTTAACCAATTTTTTAAATATTTGTATTACATGTAATTTAGCTATGGTTCTTTCGAATGGCTGTCTAGAAGAGATCGCTTTTAGCGATAAGGCAGCCACTTATGACACTAGCTACTAAGTTTTGTTTGTGTTATACTCTTAATTTTTCTGGCTTAAAGAGTTTAGAGAGCATAGACAAAGTAACATTTGATATATTCAATAACGCTATTAGAAACGTAAAAAATTTACAGAATTGAATTTTTTTTCTTTATATTCTAAATAGTTTCGCCTTTGACCACACTCTGCCTGATGTTAAGCAGTTGCGGTCTAACTGTAAGATGGAACACCTAGAAGAAACCTATTTACTCTAGATTTGAAGACACCCATATTGTACCTAACAGGGAACACAGACTTCCACAACCTCGCTGTGCGAATAAAAAATGTGGAATATTAACATAAGCTGCTCACGTGACATATCGACAGCTTATGTCTATCCCACACATTTTGTGCCGTGGTGGAGCCGGCGTAAGAATAGCACCCCACCCTCTCTACCCGTGCGTGCCGTAAGAGTCGGCTAAGGGATGTAATCCGGAAGATGGGCAGCAGCGTCTTCCTTGAACAATCACACCTAACTGCGTTCGCCAACCCGCCTGCCAAGCGTGGCGAGTATTGGCAAAACCCCCCCAGGAGGAGGCCTATGTCCAGCAGTGGACGTCCTATGGCTGATGATGATGACACATTTTTTACGTTATCGCTATTGTATGAAGTCTCAAGTAAAAAATAAACATTTTTTTTTGTTTTCTAATCGAATGTTACTTTATCTAGTATCCTCTGGTGTACATTAAACAGTTTCTATCTAATTAGTGCACCCAAATTTGAATGTTGTGCTTCTTCTTGCATTTCCATGCTTTGCGGTCTTGTGCTACACGGGTCAAGGTTGCAATTGCATTTTCCACAACGTTGTCGCTCCACCTTCTTTGGGGTCGTCCTCTGTCTTGTGTAGCGTTTTAGATTGACAGCCCTGATGGCTCATTGGGAGTATGTCTGCCTGAGCTATAGGGCGTGGGTTTGATTCCCGCCAAGGACAAATGTTTGTTTGGTATAAACAAATGTTTGTTCTGTGTCTGGGTGTTTTGTTTGTATTATAAGTATGTATTTACAACAACAAAAAAGTATTTATGTATCCTATCAGTTATCTGACTTCCATCACACAAGCTCTGCTTAGTTTGGGGTCAGATGGCGCTGTGTGTAATGTGTCCTACAATATTTATTTATTATTTATTTATTTAGATGCCAGTTGACGACCCGCTTACTCTATCTGCCGTTGTTAAATTACTGATTTATAATGCCTACTAGCTGCGCCCATTTGCTACATTTTTCGGGATGAAAGTAGCCTATGTATTAATTCAGAGTGTCAGCTACCTCCATTACATATTTCATCAAAATTGGTCCACCCGTTTGAGCGTGAAGAAGAAACAAACACACAAACACACTTACATACACAAACTTTGGCCTTCTTAACATTAGTGTGATTAAAAAAAAAAATCTCCGATATAAATACTACAAAAAATATAAATGCTACCTAAACAAATAACGTGTTTCAATTAAATAAATAATGATAAGAGCTAAACGATCACAATGAAAGAAAAATACATCCTACCAAATAACAATGGTACCTACTGGTCTTTTTATTGCCTTTGACGTATCTTGTCAGTGCGCTAAAAAACATTGAGAGGAAAACCGTACGTGTAGATGTACCTTTACTAATCAGTTACAGGTTTCCCGCGCAGTCGGACCTGCTTTAGAATTTACGATTGCAATTTTTAACTTAAAAAATATTATTTTTTGTATCTTGTCTAAATGTTAGTGCTTTAAACATTTTTTAATTTTTAAATTAGTTACTATTATAACTTCAGAACTTGTTAATAATTAAATTTTATCTTAATTTTTAGTGTAATTAAAATGTTAGCTAAAAAAGCAAAGTTGGTTTTTACGTGTTCGCTTGTGTTTTTGATTGTGGCTATAGTGTTAGCTCTGTGGGGTTTCCCGAAGATTGTCGGCAAACAAATTCAGAAGGTAAGTGTCTTTAATCAAACAATTTTGTCATATTTTAAGTTTGAAGAAAAATAAGTATATTGACCGTGTAATTTCCTTGATATCGACTGCCATTTAGTTATTAAATTTTTATGGGACATTATATATATATATATATTTCAGATTGAAGTTCTGAGTGCAATCTGTCCTGTTACCAGCTATTAGGGCCTGGGTTCAATTCCCACCAAGACAAATATTTATGTGACGATAAATATTTGTTATGTATGGGTTATGCATTACAAGTATGCATTTATATAGTTATATAGTATCAGTTATATAGTTCCCATGGTACAAGCTTTATATAGTTTGGGGCTAGATTGCGCTGTGTGAAATTACGTACGATATTTTTGAAGAGAATACTTAACTGGTCTTATCGCCGATATCAATTAGATCAAAATTTTTATTTTTTTTATTTGCTATATGTTAATATACCTACGAAACAAATAAAACAACAGGAGTGTGTTTGTAAAAAAACGCCAGCTTTTAAAATTTACCCAAACCCCTTTTTTCAGTATTCTAATATATAAATACATACAACAATATAATCATCATCCTATACAAGCTGATAACCTTTGGCACTTTAGCTTCACGTTCAAGTTTGTCCAGCAAAATATGCAAACGTTTATTTTACATGGCAAAACTCGTTTAAGGTAAAAAAAATACGAAAAGCTTTAAGATTTGCCGATGTGGTGACATAGCAATGAATCTCTTGTGATGCATTCTTTTTCTTATTCGTAAACATAAAGTGCTTTTTAAGTCCATACTTATAAGGACTATTTTCCACTTTGATAAATAGATTCAAACATAATTATCTATGAAATCCTGTATGTATATCAAATTATGAGAGTGTAACCGAAAGGCCATAGTAGTGGCAATTTTAGTCGTTGGCTGTTTGTTTTACTTGGTGGGAGATCTTAGCAGGTACCAGATATTCTGCCGCCAAGCAGTAGTGCTTTTTCTTTATTTATTTTGAGATTTGTCGATACTGACATGTCAGTCCCATCGTTCTATAACTATTTAAAATACTGATAAAAACATCCAAATAATACTTCTGTCTAGGATAAGGCTGACAGATGCTTTATTGATTGATGCTTGAATTGATGCTGCAGCTAGCGAAATTACAGGGCCGTTGAGACTGCCCGCCAGCGATGCCCTGGGCTTTGTTTTGATATTCAAAGTTCTGCAAATCGCTGCAATGGTCATGAGCATGCGTTACCTCTTACCAATAAGAGAGCGTCGCATTCCTCTCATTAAGTTTACATAAAAAAATAAGTTATTACCGTGGCCATAACACACAAATTGTTTTTTTTTTCTGGCGGGAACGCGGAAAGAGACATGTCGCTGCATTGTATTCTGGGTGAGAATCGAACCCACGCCCCACGGCTCTAGAAGCAGATATACTACTAATGTGCCAACAGGGCTATACCCATATGCTTTTCCGCTAACATTATATTTAACTTATTTTTATATTGACATCCTTCATATTGACTTTTTTTTTAATATGACTAGTAATCGTATTATACCGAATTTGACTTGTAACTTTGGTTTTATCAATAAAATATTTGTCTACTCGTATTCGAGGACAAAGAGGGTATATTTGTAATACATATAAATAAAATTAAGTGTTTTATATTACGTTAAGAAAAGAAACTTCCATGAGCGTCGCGAAAAAGTGCTAAGTATTAATAACAATAAGCTTATTATCGTGGTGATCGACCGGCCCAACGCCGGGCAATCCGGACAGTGCTCGTCGACGTCACGATCCCACTTGACAAGAATCTCGTAAAGGCCGAGAAGGACAAGCTCAGCAAGTACCTTAACTTGGCTAACGAGGAAACCGCCATGTGGGATGTTGGTTCGACGATCATTGTCCCGATAGCCGTCACGGTGAACGGTTTTACAGCGAAGAGTCTCGACCAACATCTTAGACTCTCGCTAGACGGTTGAGTCACGGGTCAGATCCAAAAGGCAGTGATCCTGGACAAGGCGAGCATTGTTAGGAGGGTCCTTTGCAGCCCTAACCACCGGCAGCTTGAGCCCTACCCCGCTGCCGGCGGCACCCTTGTTATTATTTTGTATATATTTGATGTAACAAATTTAGAAATAAATAATTACCTGTGAATAAGAAATAAAATAAAAATGTCATACAAATTGGATTGTTAAAGAAATAACTGAGATGATAATAATAATAATAAAGTGTACACAAACACGACATTTTATTTGGGAAGGCTAAAATGCATTCAAAGTAACATTTACATTTGGACCCACTATCTATAACCGGTGTAGGAAGTACAAAAGCTATTAAATATTAAAACGACTAACACATTTATGTTATCGACCAGCTCTAAATACTAGGAACTGAGAACCAAAATATTAGAAACGTTTTTACATAAAAATATATTTTTGTTGCTGTTTTTTTTTCTCTTTTTTTTTTTTTTTTTTAATACCTGACAGGCTAGGGGTTTGACCTCACCTCACCTGATGTTAAGTGACGGTGTGGTCGAAGATGGTAAATCACACCTAGTCTGGAATAGAACTGGCTCTCAAGTAAGGCTACCGGAACACACCGTTAGATGCTTGGCGGCAGATTTTCAACTTGAGGGTGGTAGCTAGCCAGCCGAGTACTAGAAAGTACCCTACCACCACGCTATGGTTTCCTCACGATGTTTTCTTTCACCGGCAGCTCAAGCTCATTGTTGGGGTTTGAACCCACGCCCTTCGGCATGCGAACCGACCGCGCTAACCACTGAGCAATCATCGCTACAAATCTTCAAATCGCACTTTCTTCTTGGCACCGCACTCTGTGCATTCTGCTAGTTTCAATGTTTCTGTATTTTTGTGCAGTTTTCAGTTTCTTTATCTTTATAGTCAAAGTCCAGTCTTGGTCAAGTCCAGATCGTGCCAGTAAAATCTAGTTATGCTTTATTAAAGTAGTGGCGACTTTACTATAAGCTTCGATGGAACTTTGGAAGCAACACGAAAAGTCATCTTTCACCACATTATATCACTTTCCCGCACTCGGCAATTCGACACTTTGTGTATAAAACACCACTATTTTTATACATAAACACTTAAAAAACACTCATCATCATCATCATCATCAGCCATAAGAATTCCACTGCTGGACTCCTCCTGGGGGGTTTTGCCAATACTCGCCACGCTTGGCAGGCGGGTTGGCGAGCGCAGTTAGGTGTGATTGTTCAAGGAAGACGCTGCTGCCCATCTTCCGGTTTACATCCCTTAGCCGACTCTTACGGCAACCACGGGTAGAGAGGGTAGGGTACTATTCTTACGCCGGCACCACCACAGCAAAAAAACACTAGTTTTGGAAAAAAATTGAATGGGCGACACAACTCTTTCCGCGTTCCCGCCAAAACTCCTTCGTTGCTGTTATCAACATTTCGAATCCGAATTCGAATCAGCCCTATTTTTTCATAAGCTGTCCCACCGCTGGGCGCAGGCCTTTTCTCGTAGAGAGGGGAAAAGCCATAGTTCACCACGATGAGCAAGTGCGAGTTGGCAGACTTCACACATCTTTAAGAACTTTCTAACGAACTCTCAGACACGTAGGTCTTCTCACGATGTTTTCCTTCACCGATCGTAGCCATAGAATAGTTAGAATAGTTAGAATTGCGTGCCGCGGGATTCGAGCTCAGGAGCTCAAGAATGGAAGCCAGAGGATCTCCCAACTAAGCTGCCAAAACTTATTATTAATATTATTCATATTAAAATATGTATGTAAATTAAGTATTGAACTTTAACAATTTAAGCCGGAATTAAACAACTATGAGGCAAATAGTTTTAAAAGGAAAATACTTTACAGATATAATGACAGCTTACAAAAATAGAATTGATCCGGAACATGAACTCTGGCTCTATTTATTTGAAGGAAATTTTAGGAAACCGTCTTTCCTAAGCACCCTCTTATCACCGTCAAAGGCAAAATCTATAAGCAAAATAAATCAGGTAGTGGTAGTTTTTTGTACAGAAGTTATGAATGACGGCTATAACGAACCGAAGCGCCTCCATTGCTAAAGAGAAATAATTACTTAAGCCAAACTTTGGCTCAAAAATGATTGATTAATCAATTAAAATGTCCATTTCTGCTAACTAACGATGAAACGGATAGTGGTTTGGCCGGATACCGGATACCGGATATTCGGCAAGCTACGAGGCCGGAGCGCCAGATATCCGGCTACCGGATATTCGGATGTTACTGTTTCAATGAAGTCATCATCATCATCAGCCACAGGACGCCCACTGCTGGACATAGGCCTCCTCCTGGGGGGGTTTTGCCAATACTCGCCACGCTTAGTGGTGGCGACTTTACTATAAGCTTCGATGGAACTTTGGAAGCAACACGAAAAGTCATCTTTCACCACATTATATCACTTTCCCGCACTCGTATTTGTAATTCGGCACTTGATGTATAGGCACAGTGGTGTATAAAACACCACTATTTTTATACATAAACACTTAAAAAACACTCATCATCATCATCATCAGCCATAAGAATTCCACTGCTGGATTCCTCCTGGGGGGTTTTGCCAATACTCGCCACGCTTGGCAGGCGGGTTGGCGAGCGCAGTTAGGTATGATTATTCAAGGAAGACGCTGCTGCCCATCTTCCGTATTACATCCCTTAGCCGACTTTTACGGCAACCACGGGTAGAGAGGGTGGGGTACAATTCTTACGCCGGCATCACCACGGCACGTCAATTTTTTTTTTTTTTTAAACCAATTTCTGTCGTGAATTTCTTTTTCTTAAAGACATCTCGAATCGATCGCAATCACGATCCATACATTTGGTGGTCAGTTAATTTGAATCAATACTCGCAGTTGTCAAGGTTTACTAGAATTTATCTTTTAGCACCTGGCAGTAGCGTTTACAGCAAAAGGCTATTTTCAGAAGCCGGTCTGGTATACGAAGCCAAGCGGAGTCGCCTCTTACCAACAATGCGGAAAATTTGGTATTCATTCACCACAATTTGCCACTTGTTAATTTTGAAAACTAAACAAATTAATAAAACAAACATTTTTGACGTGCGATTATAAAAGTAAACGGTGTCCATAACCGCCTTGTGTAAAATAATAAGATTTTTTTGAATTTTACTATCCGGAATCCGCTCTGAATTATCCGGCCTATCCAGCCTTGTCTTCACTATCCGGCCGGATACCGGATAGTTACCGGATATCCGTTTCATCTCTACTGCTCCCCTTGGAATTTCTTCGCAAAATTAGATTTGCAAACTAATCAAAGCTTGTACTATGAAAACCAGTAACTGATATAATACTGAAATACTTTTTTTGGAAATACATACTTATAATACCCACAGAACACCCAGACACGGAACAAACATTTATCGTCACATAAATGTTTGTACTGTTGGCAGGGCCGGATTTTGGGGAGGGCAGTCGGGGCTACTGCTCTGAGGCCTCCACAAGAGAGGCCCCCAATTACATTTTTAGTTGAAATAATTTTATTTGTTAGCAATAATTGTTTAAAAGACTTGACGGAAAATAAGTAATTAAATATATACAATGTATTGTGAATATATTAGGACCTACATAGTTTATAATTGTTGACTACCAACTTGCATACCAGATGGTAGAATATAGAAGAGCGTTTAACATTGTTATAACAACTTTATAATATAACCCATACTCGCAATAAACGATTTTGATTTTGAAATTTTATTCGGAATTATTTAGGGGCCTCCGTTCCTTCGTTGCCCCAGGGCCTCTAGACTTTCAAATCTGGCCCTGGTTGTTGGGAATCATACCCACGTTCTTTGAAGCAGACATAAAAAACGAAGTAACACGAACATTTAAAAAAAGAATCAGCTGAATGGATTCGTTCGTCCTTAAATTATCCTCTTACCAACGAACATTATTTATTTTTTAATTGAACAAGTTATTATAATTTAAATCAAATGTTTTTAAAAATAGCATGTTTTATTTAAATATGCTATTTTGAACCTAATTTTGTTATTTCTTTCGTAGCACAATACAAGGCAGATTCAAAATCAGATTCCCTCAAATTGAAAATCTGTCATCAAGTACGTAACGGTGTATTCCAGCGGCCTCTATTGAGAGTCACATCCCATTTCGGACTAGATATGTCTACAATCTTCGACCACACAGTTAGCTAGCAGCAGATGAGCCGTGGTCAATCAACCGTGAAAATATGGCTTTGTGGATTTTACCCTTTTTAACAATTATTCGCACAACCACATGAATTTAATTCGTGTGCCTTCTTCGGTGTCTCGATTACAACAAAGGTCATACGTCACTTTTTTTTTTTTAAATCTTTAGTATAATGCCGCTTGTAAGTCGTTTTGGTTACAATGACTAGAATTTAATTTAATCTGACACAATATACCTACTCGTATGTATATGATTAATAATTAAAATATATTGCACTTCAAAAATTTAAACTAAACATATTACTCCTCCATTTATTATGACATATATCATTACAGATATTTATCTAAAGTGTAGCACTAGCTTAAAATTTATACAAAACAAGACAAAACATGTACCTAGACATAATGTGCTCTACTACCCGTGCGAAGCCGGGGCGGGTCGCTTGTATAGAATATGTGAGAACTTGTTACTTATCTATGCTTAAAGCAAAAACATTATTATTAAAAACAAAACTTGTCCATAGCTCCGTCGATGTAATGATTATCTTTTGTATGATAAGTACTTATTAACCGGTCTAGCTTGGCCTAGAGGCAAATAGCTATTAATGCAAAAGCGGTAGATTCAAACTAAATTAATGTAATAAACGTTACATTAACTTTTTTTTATATTAGTTAATGTAAAGGTATTAAAATGAAGTTCTGTACTCGTTCTATTACCATGAAATATAAAAAGGATTTCTTAGTATGGAGAGAAACAAAATTATAAAATAAAAAATATTTGAAAGTCAAGGTACCAATTTTTGATTATGTGGGTACTTACTTGTACATAAATCAAAGGTACCAAAGCTCTGTCTGAACCCAGCTTTACTTGCGTGGTGGAAACTTTGCAACATAATCATTCTATGGTGACGTTATAATTATACCAAACAGATATCTGACGAAAACACAGATAAAAATATAATCACTGTAAACCTATATTATTGTATATAGGTTTTATTATGTATAAAAATAGTGTTTTTCTATTCATAAAGCGCCGAATTACGAGGATGAATGTGGACAAGTGATAACAAATACAGATACAGAAAATTTTATAGAGAATAAAGTTACAAATCAAATTGCGTAATATCGTTTTAAAAATATCATAAAATATAAAATTAACCTACAACAACCAATTAAGATTTTCTTACAATGAGAAATTACAAGCGAATCTAATACGTGGAACAAGCGAGTTAAATCGTATAAGTTCTAAGCGATAAAATCATTGTCATCATCAGCCTATCGTAGTCCACTGACGTAGACCAAGACACGCTACTCAGTGCAGCCACTCAAATCTTCAGCTTTTCATTTCCAGCCACCGCCAGCTTTCCTTCCTATATTGCCACTCCATTGAGTCTTAAAGCATCTTACACTCCGTTTGCCGATTTGTCGTCTCTATTCTAGAACACATACCTAACATACATTACCTAGCGGTAATCGGTTCTGCAACAGATATGTCCAGCCCACTGCCATTTCAACTTGCTAATACGTTGAGTTATATCTTAAACTTTAGCACAATACCTAGTGCTAGATTATTCTGTGACGATGGGTGAAGAACTTATTTAGCGTACTGAGCTTAGACCCTTACAAGTGGGAGTCATGTATATTTAGAGTTGACTCTCCCATAAAAAAATCTCACTGTCCCTCCTCCCAAAAGCTTTTCCCTATTCATATACTCGCTTTATGAGTTTTTTATTTGTTTTTGTAACTCGTTTGTTTATTAAGAATAAAGCTAAAATATCTGAATAATACACAATTTGAAATGGTAAAAGTTTGAGGTGAATTTCTATCTATTGTGTTTTTAGCTTGTTAAAAGTCTTTTCTCTTTTCTCTTCAGCATATCATTATTTAGTTACGATATTTTATTTAATCTATGTTCATCCTGCCAGCTTGACAATATGATGGAACTTATTTTGACTAAAATGGGTAAAGGCAAATGGGTAATGGCAGGCTAAAGCTGTAAACCCATACTACCTCGTCAATTCATTTCGAACATCTATAGTTACAGTTTAAGCCCTATCTTGGTCAAGTTCAGTCCGTGCCTGTCAAATTCAGCCATGCCTTAGTAAAGTAGTGGCGACTTTACTATAAGCTTCGATGAAGTTTTGGAAGTAACACGAAAAGTCATATTTCACCACATTATATCACTTCCCACACTTGCGCTTGTAATTCGGCACTTTATGAATAAAACACCACTATTTTTATTTATAAACACTCGGTAAAACACTAGTTTTGGAAAAAAAAATAATGGGCGACACGACTTTTTCCGCCTTCCCGCCAAAACTCTATATAAATTATAGTAATCAAACTTTATTTTTCTTTTTTTTCGTCGTCCATATAACGTTCTTGCATTATGCCAATTCTCATGTGTTCTATTCAAACTGCGTCAGTTCAAAGCTCTGATTCCACAAAAAATCACAAGTCGTCATTAAGTGTTTGTATAATTTATATCTTATTCAATTAGGAATTCCCAAAGTGATAAAAAGAAATCTGTGTTACCTTCAAAGTATAAATTTGGTAAAAGTGATTTTTTACCTAATTTTAGAAAAATAGATAGGTATATCAACGAATTCTCAGTTATAGATTTTAGATAACATTATAAACAACGCTAAAACCTGATTTTGATGTTCATTTTCATATCAATTTTATGCGGCACTTTTTAGTATTTTAAGACATGATATAGATCCCTCCCTTCGCCATTAGAAAATTGCTGTCAGCGGTAAAGAACAAAAGTAAAGTAGGTATGCTAGACATAGTTAACACGAAAAATCAAAATAAGCCGTAACGTAATTTTTTTCCTTTGTGTCTTTTCAGAATGTGCAAATTGACAGTTCTTCCCAAATGTACGACAAATGGCTGAAAATGCCAATGCCAATGGTTTTCAAGGTCTATGTGTTCAACGTGTCAAACGTGGACGATGTCAACGAAGGACAGAAGCCGAAGCTCCAAGAATTAGGGCCGTATGTGTACAAGTAAGTAATTAATTTGTTTAATTATGTTTTTAAAGATTTATTTATTACTTCCTATATAGTATTAGAACTGTATGTATGTTGGGATATAATTTGTAGATAGTTTTATTTTATTTCTTACAATCAAAGGCGTTATATCTTTCTAACAGAAGAACGTTTTGCTCTTCTCATTACTTTAACATGAAGAAAATACAAGCTATTTTTCTGCTGTAGGTTAGTAAGTAATGTTATATCTTGGTTTGAAGACAGATAGTTAATAATATCTTATACAAAAAAGAACTGAATCCACTCCACTAAGCCCAAACACGGCTTACATTGTTTTGTTACGGAGCTTTGGCGGATACCTTCTGATTTAATCACCATCACTGATGATGAAGTCGGAAATATTCTAGTGACCGTAAACACCATTGAAAAGTTACAGGATAGCAAAATACGCGATTTTATTTTCTTGGATGACATATATAAAATGTCCATAGGATCAATATGAAAGTATATCCATTTAACAAGCTGAAGAGCTTAAAAATCTAGAACTCGACTGCGATTATAATAGCTATAAGAAAAAAAACATTTTAAACAAATTTATTATTCCTAATTAAATCTATACATATAACTTATTTTGTAATCCCCGTTTAAATTTCTTTATGTTGATACCCTACTTATTTTTTTTTTTTATTGACTATTATAAAATCCGCCATTTTTTTAAGGTAATAAAGAAATTTACATACATACATGCAAGATACACGCGAAAAACATAACCCTTCCTTGGCAGTCGGGTAATAACAAGTCCTGACCTTAAACTGAAAATCTATTACCAAGAACGGTGGTCCATTCAAGAAAGGGTACGAGTATATTGAAACAAAACTTGTACTATGGAAATCAGATAACTGATAGAATACTTATAATATATACAGAACACCCAACCACAGGACAAACATTTATATGACAATGGTGGAAATCGAATCCACAAATAATTTTATGATTTCACGTAACTTAAGAAGATCTAAAATCTAGCCTCTCAACAATAAAAATCGTAATTTCTAGAACGGGACTTAAACTATTGATAGAATTATGATTGAAAGATTAAAGCCCATACAAATGTATCCCGAGGGTAAAACCTCTGATTAGTTCTTTAATTGCCACCCATAACGTTACCTATACAAAGCTGATGTCACACTAGTGTTATTCGTGCGTGCACGTTCGTAGTTACGCGGCGTGCACGCAGCGCTCACACCACAATAACGCCAACACCAGCGTGCAATCATGTGGTTAGATACAATCAGGGATAACATTAAACCCGACGAGAAATTATATTTCATTTCTCATAAAAAAAAAAAAAAAAATATGGCTTTGCTTTTTATATCACGTAAACGGAAAAGAAAAATTGAAAACTGACTATTGTTATAGAAAGATTATTGAGAACAATCGATTTATAGGAGCATTTTGAACACCAATAAAATTAACAGAAAAAAAATGTTAGCAGTAAATATCACGCTAATATTATAAAGGCGAAAGTTTGTGTGTGTATTTGTTATTTCTTCACGCTCAAATGGCTGGACCAATTTTGATGAAATTTGGTATGGTGGTAGTTGAAATCCTGGATTAACACATGGCTACCTTTTTATGCCGAAAATGTTCACGTGGGAAAAGATCCATTTTAACCAGAAAAGTGTGAACATAATTGACTTGTCGATAAAAGCTTGGTGGTTAATCTCCTTAGCAGGAGGTCGTCTAGTTAGGTACGACCTCAGTACCAGATATTCTACCGCCAAGAAGTATTGTGTAAACATCCTGTGTTACGGTTTAAACGGTACTGCAACTAGCGAAATTACAGGGGTACTGCAGCTAGTGAAATTACAGGGGTACTGCAGCTAGTGAAATTACAGGGGTACTGCAGCTAGTGAAATTACAGGGGTACTGCAACTAGTGAAATTACAGGGGTATTGCAGCTAGTGAAATTATAGGGGTATTGCAGCTAGTGAAATTACAGGGGTACTGCAGCTAGTGAAATTACAGGGGTACTGCAGCTAGTGAAATTACAGGGTTGTCGAGACTACCCATCGAATGTCTCATAGTAATGAGCGCCAAAGCAGCGACGCCTTGGACTTTGATTTGGTTTCTGCGTATTGCTGCAATTGTCATGGATATACGTTATCTCTTATCATAAGGAAAGCTTCTCGTTCGTCTCATTACATTTACATTTTTTTAAAGTGACGTGAACGCTCGACTAACTTCAATCTGACAGCGGCACTTTTTTTCTCTTTCTTCTTGGCATCGCACTATGTGTATTCTGCCAGTTTCAATGTTTCTATATTTTGTGAGTAGTCTTAATTTTTCAGCTTCTTTATCATCTATAGTTACAGTCAAAGTCTAGTCTTGATCAAGTCCGACTCCCAGTCAAATCAAGTCATGCCTTAGTAAAGTAGTGGCGATTTTACTATAAGCTTCTGGATGGAGTTTTGGAAGCAACACGAAAAGTCATGTTTAACTACATTATATCATTCTCCCACACTCGCGCTTGTAATTCGGCACTTTATAAATAAAACACCACTATTTTTATGCATAAAAACTCGAAAAAACACTAGTTTTAGAAAAAAATGCAATGGGGCGACACGACGCTCACCGCGTTGCCGCCAAAACTCACAGCGGCACTTACCTGCGAGTGTTTCGCTGGCAAGTCCAATCCAGCTAATTATGTAAAATTACCATGGCATGATAATATGACTCGCACATTACGTTAATCGTCATTCATTCCACTTTATAGATATACTCGTAATTAAGACCTTCTTTCAAGGCAGACAAATTATCGTCTCGTAACTGCATGTCTGAACTTTGATCGTTTTGTAAACATTTTACAAAAATATAAGTAGGTATCTCATGGCGCGACGCGATACGATCAATATCGAGCAAATTGAGATAGATAGATAGATTGATTGATTGATTGATTGATTGATTGATTCTACGGGGATATACGCATCGATAGATTTTAGGATGTCATTTGTAGACGTCCATGACTGACTGGCATTTTTACAAATTCGATTTTAATCGCACCATATGCATGCTCTGTTTTAAAACAGTTTGTAGCGATAATAGCTCAGTGGTTAGTGCGGTCGGTTCGCACCCCGAAGGGCTTGGGTTCAAACCCCAACAATGAGCTTGAACTGCCAGTGAAGGTAAACATCGTGAGGAAACCATAGCGAGGTGGTAGGTTATTTTCTAGTACTCGGCTCAAGTTGAAAATCTGCCGCCAAGCATCTAACGGTGTGTTCCGGCAGCATCACTTGAGAGCCAATTTCATTATGGGCTAGGCTTTTTGGGTAAAAATAAATTAGCAAAAAATAAAAATTTAAGTTATTGTTAAGTTAGTTAAATTTAAATCCTCATCACTGGTGTAACTAAAACGACTGTTAAGTGGAATTAAACTAAATATATAACTTGAACACTCATAACAAAACAATATTTATTTTAATCATTCGAACATTCTTTATTTTAAATCATGCTTTAAATTGCAAAACGATTCAAACAAAAAGCAGGCTTATAATTATGAAGTTGAATGCATTTTAAGTTGTTAGTTGCGTTAGTTTTTTGACGGACAAGTTTCGACAACCGGTCTGATGGGTTGTTTGTTTCTGGAACCTGATATATAATGGTGAGCTTTGATCTTATGTCACTGGAAAGACGAATTTTATATTTAAGGTTATTTATTTACATCGAAGTTAATGTTATTTTCGACCCGACAGCGGCGAAGCCAAAAAAATTAGGTTGGATAACAAGTCTTTATTGTGAACACTAGAAATAGAAAAACGTACAGAAAACAAAAGAATGAAATGAAAAAAGAATTAAATATAAATTAATTTGTAGATCTAGTAAACAAATAAAAATAAAACACAATTTTTTTAAACAACAGTAGGAAAGTAGTTTTATTTTTTTATTAAACTACTTAAGCAAACGAGAGTTATAAATTATTTTTACTGAATAGGTTTGCGTTTGACCGCCATCTCGCCTGATGTTAAGCGAAGATGCGGTCTACGATGGAGAACGCTTGCTTAGAAGAAATTGATTCACCCGCGATTTGAAGGCACCCAGATTATACCAAACAGGGTACACCCACTCGAGCAGCAAATTTCATTGTATAACGGTTCGTATGATACTAGCAGAATCAAAATGCTTTGTAAAAAAGTTGTAATGTATTTGGAACAGAAATGTGAATTTTGCGTTTACTACAATAAATATATAATACTAGCAAGTAATTTGAAACTTCAAAATACTTGCTAGTATTATAGTAACAGCGTGTTTAATGAAACCTATTTGAATAATACAAGCGTTTTCATGTTATAATCAACATCAACATCAAGGCAAATAAGTCTCAACCACACGGCTGCAGTAATCTAGGCATTGTAAATAAGCAACTTTAATGAAACGGTACATATCTAGTTATTAGGGTGTGTACAGACATGCAACCAGGCAAATTAATGAATAATTATTCACACACATCACTAGACACTCATTAAATAAATAAATTTCGTAAAACATTTCACACAGCGCCATCTAGCCTCGAACTATGAAAAATTTGTACTATGGAACCAAATAACCGATAGAATCTGATAGAATGCTAAGCGTGCTCCATCTTCGGCCACATCGTCGCTTTCCGTTAAGTAAGATTGTGGCTAAAAGCATATCTAGTCCGTTGCAAAAAGAATAGGTACATATATGCACTTGGTGGTAGATCACCTTAGGTAGAGGTCGTCTAGGTAGGTACCGCCGCTGTAGACTTTTTATCATTTTTTGACATTCAAATTAACGAGATTCCACTGTATTTATTTTCTGACCCTCATTCTATTCTGACATTGATATTCAACAAAATTACAAGTTTTTTAATAGTTAGGTTATTGATCTATTGAATTCGTTATTGTACCTCTGGGTAGGTTAATAACAAATGGCAGGGCATTCGCAACAAGGACACATAGTGGCGTCATCATAAGTTATATATATATATATATATTTTTATACGTATACATAGCCCAACTGTTTGTAATAGACCTACATATAATTATAATATAAAAATTTCGAGTCACGGTGTTTGTGGTCGCACTCCTCCGAAACGGCTCGACAGATTTTTTTTTTGTATATTTGGTAGATATGAGAATAGGCCGTAAAGTATATTTCATACCGCCCCAGGAGATTAGTTACTTTTTATTCTGGAAAAATGTAACGGGTAACACCGGGGGGCGCATCTAGTAATAATATAAAATTATGTTCTGTACATGTGCCGTGGTGGTGCCGGCGTATCAAAATCAAAATCAAAAGTCATTTATTCAGTTTAGGCCCTGGTAAGGCACTTATGAACGTTAAGTTACATGTTTGAATCTACCACCGGCTCGTAATTACACTTCAACTGAGAAGACTCCGGCAAGAAACTCAGCAAGGCATTTTTTTTGTGGATCTTTCTTTTCATATTAGGTTACAATTTACAGTAATAAATATTAATACACACATTATGCTTACTACAATTGTCACTTAGCCAGGGGGATGCAATTGCAGAGAGAAGCTACAACAACCATATATTCCTGTCTTCCACGTAATGAGCCACCTTATAGTAGGCTTTGTCAATTAACCTCTGCTTTATAAAATCTTTGAATTTATTATAGGACATTTTAGTTACCTCAAGTGGGATTTTATTATAGAATCTAACGCAATTCCCGAGAAAAGACTTATTAGCTTTAGATAACCTGAATCTAGGTGTCACAATTTTATCTTTATTTCTTGTATTTAAGTTATGGCGGCTACTATTAATTTGAAATGAATTTAAATTTTTCCGGACAAACATAATGTTTTCATAAATATACTGTGACGGTAACGTTAATATCTTAAAATCTTTAAATCGATTTCGTAGTGATTCGCGAAGACCCAAACAATAGATTGCGCGAATTGCACTTTTTTGCAGAATAAAAATAGTTTCAAAGTCTGCAGCTGAGCCCCACAGCAGTAAACTGTAGGACATTAAACTATGGAAATAAGCAAAGTAAACCAACCTGGCTGTAGCCACATCTATTATTTGTCTAATTTATCTAATCGTGAAGGCAGCAGAACTCAATTTACTAGCTAACTTTTCTATATGAGGACCCGATTGTATTTTACTATCTAATGTTACGCCGAGAAAGACTGTCTTATCCACTAGATCAAGTCTTTTACCATCGACTAAGATATGAGTGTCCCTCTCTTAGCAACATTGGGGAGAGAAAACCTTATACATTTAGTTTTACATGAATTAAACATAAGATTATTGGCGGCAAACCATTTTGATACAGCTGATAAGGTGTTATTGAGCTGTGTAAGGTCTGTATCTTTTCTATTGACTTTGAAAATTAATCAGCAAATAAAACTATATCGGACAATTCATTTACCATATAAGGCAAATCATTAATATATGCCAAGAACAAGAAAGGGCCTAAGATTGATCCTTGCGGTACGCCCGTTTTTACTAAGGACCCTGGGGACGTAATACCGCTAATACCTACTTTTTGTTGGCGACTCGATTGATAAGATGATATAAGATCAAGTGCCACTCCACGAACTCCATAGTGTTGAAGTTTTAGAACTAGGGTGTGATGATCCACGCAATCGAACGCCTTGGAGAGATCACAAAATACGCCAACCGCATCCTGTGAATTCTTCGTAAGAATTGTACCCCACCTTTTCAACCCGTAGTTGCCGTAAGAGTCGGCTAAAGGATGTAAGGAATGTTCCTTGAACATTCATACCTAACTGCGCTCGCCAACCCGCCTGCTAAGCGTGGCAAGTATTGGTAAAACCCCTCCCCAAGAGGAGCCCTATGTCCAGCAGTGGACATCCTTTTGCTGATGATGTGATGCTCTGTTTATCAATAAAGAAAGAATACATATTCACTGTGTTAAAAATATTTCACATTGGGCTGTTGTATTACAAACTGTCTATACGGACCTTTCTAATAGATCTAGACATTTGTAACATTATTTGTGTGACATTTGTGCCAGGCCTGTTATTCAAGTAAACAAATGGGATTCAAACCCGTCAAAGATGAGAAAATATCTCTTTGAAACATCTGTTAGAAGATGATTGTGATTTGTAGAGAATTAATTATTCTCTTATTTGGTAAGGTTTTTGACTATATCATCATTATCATTTTCAGCCCATACGCCCACTTTTGGAGTTTTGGCGGGAACGCGGAAAGAGTCGTGTCGCCCCATTGTATTTTTTTTTTCACAACTGGTGTTTTTTTCGACTATTTATGTACAAAAATAGTGGTGTTTTATTTATAAAGTGCCGAATTTGTAGTGTGGGAAAGGGACATAATGTGGTGAAACATGACTTTTCGTGTTGCTTACAAAACTTCATCCAGAAGCTTATAGTAAAATCGCCACTACTTTACTAAAGCATGACTAGATTTGACTAGACCAAGACTGGCCTTTGACTATAAAGATAAAGAAGCTGAAAACTGAAGACTGCACACAAAATACAGACACATTGAAACTGGCAAAATGCACAGAATGCGATGCCAAGAAGAAATAAAAAAGCCCACTGCTGATCAAAGGCATCTCTTCTTGTACGCCACTCATCCCGGTCTAATGCTAACCTTGTCCGGGTTCGACCCGCGACCTTTACGATGTCATCGACCCAACGTGCTGGCACATCGAGTCCCGGTTCGCGTCCACCAATCCGTCAACGATTTAGTCCACCTGTCATCACTGCCTGGCAACACGTCCTGTCCAATTCCATTTCCGTTTCATGATTGTTGTTCCGACGACACGCACCTTTGACTATTTACCTGCCAAAAATTAAGAAAGACATATACAGGGTCATTCGTAATCAGTCAGCATCATTTTAATAGTACGTTCAGTACATTAAATCTAACAACTTTTGTTCTCCTTATGTTGATAATTCGTATTTTTTCCTTCCATAGAAAAAATATATTGTTATATATTATATACTAGCTGTGCCCCGCGGTTTCACCCGCGCTAGATGCCTACGTCATAGTAGCTTTATGCATGCAAAGTCTCAGCCCGATCGGTTTAAAATTGACAAAGTTTCATACAAACTTTCATCCCCTATTTTATCCCCTTGGGGGTAGAATTAATCAAAATCCTTTTTTAGCGGATGTGTACGTCATAACATCTACCTGCATGCCAAATTTCAGCCCGATCCGTCCAGTGGTTTGGGCTGTGCGTTGATAGATCACTATGTCAGTCAGTCAGTCAGTCAGACAGTCAGTCAGTCACCTTTGAGTTATACATATTTAGATTATGTTATTTTATTTCTTTATTGTGTGTACAATAAATAGTTATTCATTCATTCATTCATTCATTTATATTTCTCCGGTCTAAACAAAATTAACTCTATGGAAATAGCGCGCGCACACTGCGTGACGCGTGCCGGCAGCAAACGCGATGACGGCAATCAAGGCCAAAGAATGGGGCTGCGGCGCGGGGGGCTACTCGCTATCAATACTACGATGAATGAAGCGTCTACGCAAGAGATGACTAAAGAATGTTAGACATTACCACAAAATTTTTTTTTTTGGATATTTATTGTGTTTTGGCAAATGTTGTAGGACAAAAGTTGTTTGTTTTAATGTACAAAATACGCCTTTAACTAAACTAACTAACTGATTACCTAACAGTATCCCTGTATATCAATAGTCACAGAATTGAGTATTGTAATTCTTATTAAAAAAATATTTGCAGTATTATAAATTTGAGCATGGTGTCTTAGCATTCCCACACATTGGCAAAATACCTAATTTAATCTTAAAAAAAATATCTTTTGTTTTTTGGATATTTTTCCTTACTTATTTTTTTATGTGTAAATGTAATAACACCATCGAGATACTCTCTACACCAAGTAAATAGTGTCTGTCCCTACATGACTTTACTAATGAGATATAATGATCAAGATCTTCTCGAGCGCACAAGGTTACCGTCCCTGATATAATTAGTCTTAATTAAATCATCATTTGTGTTAGAATTAGATTTTGCTCTTTCCTCGCATAGAGAGGAAATGAGATTTTCTTCTTTGTTCTTTTCAAGGCTTGCTTTATTTATGAATATTGTGTTTTTCTGTTTTTATTCATAGCTATTATGAATCAGATTTATCTGTTCAGATAAAAGGGGAAAGAAAATGAAGTTTGTTTTAGTACGTAAGTATATGTAGCTGGGACAGTATGTATTTTATTTCTTGATATAAAAATATTGTTAAGCTGTTCTAGGCTTGCTGATAAACTTGCTGCATCTATCGCCAGCCTCATAAAGTTAACCGACGAATAGTCTTATGTGTTATTAGTTATTACTCTGTAAATATTGTGTTTCTTTAGTTAACATATCCCGTCTTTTTACCATGTCCTATCCGTACAATGGTCGCCTAGAAGAGATCACTTTAATAATAAATAAATATTAGAGGATATTTTTCACACAGCGCCATCTAGCCCCAAACTAAGCAAAGCTTGTACTATGGGAACCAGACAGCAATTATTTTTTTGTAAATACATGCAGATCACCCAGACACAGAACAAACAACCATATTAGTCACGCAAATGTTAGTCCTAAGTGGGAATCGAACCCACGCCCTTCAGCTCTTGATGCAGAACTTTAACGAAAGAGCTAACAGGGCTGTCATTAATCGATAAAGCCACCGATTGTTGCACTTCATTTAAATATTTGTATTATTTTTGTTTATGTAATCTTTTTTTTAAATACGGAATAGGATCGCGTTTGATCACATCCTGCCTGATGTTAAGCAATGATGTGGTCTAGAATGGAATACGATTACCTAAAAGCGATATTTATAGCGATGATAGCTCAGTGGTTAGCGCGGTCGGTTCGCATGCCGAAGTGCGTGGGTTCAAACCCCAACAATGAGCTTGAGCTGTCGGTGAAGGAAAACATCGTGAGGAAACCATAGCGTGGTGGTAGAGTACTTTCTAGTACTCGGCTGGCTAGCTACCACCCTCAAGTTGAAAATCTGCCGCCAAGCATCTAACAGTGTGTTCCGGCAGCCTCACTTGAGATCCAGTTCCATTCCAGGCTAGGTGTGCTTTACCATCTTCGACCACACCGTCACTTGACATCAGGTGAGTTGTGGTCAAACACCAAGCCAGTAAGCTATAATAAAAAAAAAAAAACAAAAAAAAAAGGTACCTGTTTACTCTTAATTTGAAGACACTCCTATTGTACTTTCTTCTATTTTTATCTTGATGTCGAAATCGTTTGAAAATACTTAAATTTAGTCATTTTTTATCTACTATTATGTATTTATTACTATTTTACTTGGTGGTAGATTTCCTTAGCAGGAGGTCGTCTAGGCAGGTACCACCGCAGTACCAGATATTCTGCCGCAAAGCAGTAGTGTGTAAACATTACTGTGTTCCGGTTTGAAGGGTACTGCAGCTAGCGAAATTACTGGGCTGTTGAGACTAACCATCTAGTCTCAAAGTAATGAGCGCCAAGGCAGCGATGCTCTGGACTTTGTTTTAGGTACTACTCAAAATTCTGTGTATTGCTGCAATGGTCATGGACAGGCGTTATCTCTTAACATCAGGAGAGCGTCTCGTTCGTCTAATTACTGTTACATAAAAATAAAAAAAAGCTATTTTGACTAACATTACGTTGGATCACACTCAGTTCCTAGAAAGAAAAAAATTACGAGTTTTATTGCATACGATAAAGCTAAAGTACCCAATTAACATAGGTGTTATGAAGGTATAACTAACTAATTAACTTCTACACAAATATTTCCAAAGTGTAAATACCTGTTCAGAGAATACTGTAGGTATTATAAGATCTAGATGGAGTATTAAGTACCCAAATGAACTTGAGGAAAACATCGTAAAGAAACCGTAGCATTGTGGTAGGGTACTTTATAGTACTAGGCTGGGTAACTACTACCCTCAAGTTGAAAATCTGCGTAGCTACCGCCGTATCAGCCGTATCAATGCTACGGGGCCCCCGGAATTCTGGGGCCCCAATATGTATAAACAAAGATTCGTAAGCCTTCAGGCCGTGGCAACAACGGCATATGTTCGTTAACAAGTTTGTGAATGAATAATAAACATGACCCCCGTGGAGCTATGAAATGAAAGTCTGGTAGAAGGGCCCCCGACAAATGTTGATACAGGGCCCGTCAAACGCAAGGAACTTTACTACACTTCATTTGGCCCCCCCAGTTAATTTTGATACAGGGCCCCAAGGCACGCTACGCCACTGGCCAAGCACCTAATGTCTTACAGCAGCATCACTCTAGAGCCAATTTAATTCCACCATAAATGTGTTTACCATATAATACCACACCGTCAAAAAACATCAAAAAGGTTGTGTTCAAACATTTTTTTAAATTCATAATAGGTTCGCGTTTCACCACACTCTGCGTTTTGCAATAGTGCGATCTAAGATGGAGTACGCTTACCTAGAAGAAATCTATTTACTCTAGATATTGTACTTAACAGGGAACACACTCCGGTAGAGAGTTCCACATCCTCGCTGTGCGAATAAAATAAATGATTCCTTTTAGGTAAGCGTGTTTCATCCTAGACCACATCGTTGCTTAACATCATGCAGGATAAGGTCAAACGCGAACCGTATAACATATAGCGCACGCGCAGGCGAAGCGCCGCGCCGCGCGCACCGAATGCGTGCCGTGCCGCACAGACTCACCAAGACATCTAAGTTGGTGCATGCGGCGGCGCCGGCCATGTACAACAGGCTACCGCACGAGATTCGAAGCACTCCCTCTAGACAATCATATAAACAAGCACATAACAACTCATAAGCACATAATCATATAACAACTTGGCTTGTCGAGCAGGCATTCTATAAGTTCGATGACATTATGACTTTAAAAGTCGTATAATTTTTATTTTATTTTTTGGTTACATAATTAAGTAATTGTATATAATTTGAATATTTTATTTTTTTGATGATTTCGATAATAATAATTATTAAGATGATGACATTTTTAGATTGTAATTTTTAATTTATGTTGATATTTGATTATTTTTATTATTATTATTTTTGACTTGTAACTTTGTTATCAATTAAATATGAATAAAGTATATTGCGTTAGTATCTATTAACAATAGAACGGCTCTCCTACAACGGAAAGCAAAATGATTAATCAAGTATTTCCAAAGTAGCGTCGACTGGCGTCTCTTGTCAAAGTGTGATAAATAGTCTAGGGGATACGAGGAAACAAATGTTCATATTCTCATAGATATAGGTACGTATACATTCATACATACACTTATATATTTATACTACACTTCACACCCACACACAATCGCACACACTTGCACACTATACTTCTCCTGCACTTTACATAATATGTACATACATTTTAATCCTACTCGAACTATCTTGAAAAGTTGTATTTTACTAAGAAAAACATAAATTGATCTTGCGATACTTTGTCAAGAAAGGTGGAAATCACTGAACTTCACGACACCTACTGTGAGATTCAGGGTCCACAGCTAGTAGAAGATAATCGATAAGCACCTATAGTAAACAATCTTAAATGCCTTGACAGTGTACGTGAAATCCTACATAAACCTTCTTAGTAATAATTTCGCTGTAGCTATATGGTATTTTTGCTCATATAAATAAATAATTATTATTCATAGGTATTTATACCTTTTCTTATTTTTTAATTATTTAAGTCTTATATTAAACTAGGGACCCGCCCGGCTTCGCACGGATGCAATATAGATACTAATGTGGTGCATAATACATATTCATGTGCTATACATATTATTATAAACCTTCCTCTTGAAACACCCGTATCTATTGGTGAAACTCGCATTATAACCCGTTCAGTAGTTTTTTTAGTTTTTTCGCGAACAGACAGACGGACAGACGTGGCGAAAGACTTTGTTTTACAATATGTAGTGACATACAAAAACATAAATACTATAAAAAAGTGTGACTTGGGACTTTTCCACACAACATCATCTAGACACAAACTAATCAAAATTTTAGGGACAATGGGAACCAAATAACTGATAGAATACTATAGTTTTTTTTATATATATCTATATCTCTAAACGAGCAATTCTTGTATATATATATATTCTTAATCTCGGAAACGGCTTCAACGATTTTCATGAAATTTTGTATCCAGGGGGTTTCGGGGGCGAAAAATCGATCTAGGTTTCATTTTCAGAAAACGTCGTTTTATCCATGTTTTCAGCCGAGCAATGCTCGGTCAACCTGGTACTACTTATAATACATACAGTACACCCAGACAGAACAAACATCTATATATGATCGTCACACAAATTTTGTCCTGGGTGGGAATCGATTCCACGCCCTACAGCTCTTAAAGCACTACGAAATGAGCCAGTCAAATTTTCAGGGCAGTCACTTTTTAGTATTTTTTTTGTCAAATTTAGTCTTGTATAGATAAATCCTGCACTGATGTCCCGCTTCCCTGTCTGTCCCGCAGAGTGTATTGTGCATTTCCCCCTACCAGAATCTACAAGAGCCAACTCATCTCCTTGAAGGAGCGGAGTGAGGCTCTGGGGTTGGGTTAGTTGGGTCTCCAGTAAGTGAAATGGAGTTTTACATGATGACGAAAAGCAGTCGTTTGCTGTACTTGGATAAAGATAATGAAGAAAGCTGCTTCATGAAATCCAGTGGCAATCCTAGTTTCTTATGTGACTTTGCAATGCTTTATGAACATGATGAATTGTGTTTATTTCAGAGAGTACAGAGAGCGAACTGTCTTGGGCTATGGGCCCAACGACACTGTCAAATATATGCTGAAGAAACACTTCGAGTTCGACCAGCAAGCATCAGGTGGGCTAACTGAGGAAGATGAAGTGACGGTCATCAACTTCTCTTACTTGGTAAGTTATTAGCTTTAGACGTAATTCTATAAATAGGGTTTTCAAATACGGCTTCGGCAAAAGCCGATTATAAGGGAACCGGTAGTTAGGAGTGGTGAGATTTGGATCAGACTTCCTATTTCAGTAAACCCAAAGAAGATAATGATGTGGAGTGGCCACGTTATTCTATAATTGTGCTAATTGGAACTTAGGCTGAGGTAGTCTTTATTGACTAATATATTTAAATCTACAATACAATTAATTTTTACTAAGCTATGATATAGTGTCTCTGATGGAGAATAATTGTTCCGATTAGCGGAACTGGCTGGCACCCGTACTAGTAATTAAACAGTGGCAAAGCCCCCCATATGAATATAAATTAACGAGTAGGTATATTCGGGTTTAAAACTCATTATAATTAATAATATGACCTCACATACCGGTAACTTTTTACTGCTAGCTTTTCTGTGAACCTGCTTGTATAACGTCTTCAGAGAAGAAATAATGTTTGTCTTCGATGGTAATTTTGCCTAACAACTGAGGAATGTCAAAAAGGTGATGCGGTTTGGAACCTTGGTTAATGCTGTAATTTAAAGTTCTAAATTGATAAAAATACTTATTACCTACATATATTTTTTTTACCCATAGGCCGCAGTACTGACGGTGCACGACTTGATGCCAGCTTTCGTCCCGATCGTGAACAAGGCTCTGGAGCAGTTCTTCACCAACCTCACCGACCCCTTCCTCAGGGTGCGCGTCCGAGACTTGTTCTTTGACGGAGTGTTTCTCAATTGTGAAGGAGACAATTCTGCATTAGGTATTCTTTTGCTTATACTTTTTTACACAGATAGATGAGTTAAAATATATTGTAACTCATTTATATGAACAACATTTACAAAAGCCAATCCTGAAATCGAAAAAAAAGCAAGATCACATTTCTTTATACCAACATGTCTATGGCGATAACTGACATGTCTAGGCGGTACTCTTTCGAAGATTCTTCAAAAGTAAAAGGCTTTATGAGCCACAAAGAAGCTTGACATCGTTTAATGGATGAGATGATTGTTCACACCAGAACAGTAGTGAAGCACTGTTCACACCTAAAGGACGGTTCTGCCAAGCACCAATTTAGGGAATTAGAGTCATTAGAGACGCATCAGAGGCATCCCCTTGACATACCTGACAATCAGTGTCAATCACATTTTTGTAATCTTTGTTCAACAAAGACTTTCTAAGAACAGACGTGGGGTTTTTCGCAACATAATTTTTACTTAAAGGGATTATCTATCCAAGCATGTGGTACATAAATCATTGACAAAAGCATCACAACTTTTATTTAACATGATATGGTTTCAGAAGGTGTACTGATTCTGTGGTTTCAGGGCTGGTGTGCGGGCAAATTAGGAGCCAGATGCCACCGACTATGCGTCCTGCTGAAGATGGCAAGGGATTTTACTTCTCCATGTTCTCTCACGTAAGCTGCAATTCCATTTTATGTTTGACTACAGCGGCGCCAAAAAAATACAAAATAAATTTGTTCTGATCGCTATCAAATTTCACTGGATCACCCGCTAATCTGATGATTGCCTGTTTTTATTTTTATAAAACTGTTCCACTGATTTTATGTGACGGTGTTGTCGAAGATGGTAAACACATATAGCCTGGAATGGAACTCACTCAAGGCTGCTGGAACACACTGTTAAGTTTTGTGCGGCAGATTTTCAACTTCAGGGTTTTAGTTTGCCAGCCGACTACTAGAAAGCTATTTTTTTTTAATTTAATTTCAACATTATTTATTTATAAAAATAAAATCTAATGTAACATTCTTTCAGAGCAGGGATGTGTGGCCAGAATTCTGGTCACTTTACGCCTCCTCTAATTGTTTGGCCAGGTACTATATAGCACGTAAACGGCCGACCCACACGGACCTGAAATTTCAACCCCAAAAGGCACAAACTAGTACTATATTTGTGCCGCTTGAGATGGTGAACCAATAAATGGTGTACCATTAGAATGGTTTTAATCAAATTACTTTTATATTTTATTAACAGATGAATAGATCTGAATCAGGTCCATACGAGATGGTACGTGGCACGGACAACGTTTACGAGCTAGGCCACATCGTGTCTTACAAAGAAAAGGGTTCCATGTCAAACTGGGGTGACGAATATTGCGGCATGATCAACGGTTCTGACTCGTCGATCTTCCCACCGATTGATGAAGCCAATGTACCTGAGAAGCTGTACTCCTTCGAACCTGATATCTGCAGGTATTTTTTTATATGTATGATGGGTGTTTTAACAGTAATTGAGCAGTGGAGAATCGGTGCTATTGGTGTACTCCTACCCTTCACCGCTCTGTGTTGTGTTGAGTGATTTTGGGGATAACTGATTGAATGTAGGTGTTGTGAGCATATTATTGTGACAGTATTTGAGTGAGTATGTGTGTGTGCATATGCCTGCACAACTTACATGCCATAATTCATCCGATATCTGCAGGTTAGATGTAGAGAGCAAAATGGCGGTAACCCAACCTTTATGTTGAGCTTTTTGACTTGAATTATGAAAACAAATTTTCATTTAAGCATATTATATTTTAAATCATTTTTCGTTTACAACCGCTAGAGGCGCTGATTTAGCTTTCAGCTAATCTTTAGATTGTTTACATTGTCATTTACCCACTACGTAATTCTTGCTTTTTAAACTACAGCTAGATTTATCTTTAATGATGATACGTAGGTAATACAACAATTCTAACGATCACTTTGATCCAATGGTAGAGCCGATATATTTTAATAATAATTTTAATTTGGCGTCGCACATTGTGCATTTGCCATGGCCACCTAAACCACTCCATATTACTATTTCCATATTTTCACGTATTAGATAAATCTAATAAAGTAAGTCAAGGTCAAGTCTGGTCATGTCCTGGTAAAGTAGTAAACACTTTACTACTAGCTTCAAATTAGTTTTTAAACACGAAAAGTTATGTTACACCATATTATCTCTATATCCAAACTTCCACTTATAATTCGGCATATTATGAATAGCAATGTTCTTACCACCACTATTTTTATAATTATTATTATTAAGCACTCAAAAAAAACTTAAGTTTTGTGAAATACTATAGATAGATAAATAACTTTTTATTATACACACAAAGATTACAAAAATTTAAAATTAAAACTTGGTTGTCTGGTAGTGATTTCTCTTAGCGATAAGGCCACCACTTGTGGCACTAGATCATGAGAATCTTTTTGTTTCTGTACTTTTTTTTCTATTTTTGGTCTGCACAATAAAGAGTTTCTATCTATCTATCTAAAACATATTTAACATTAAAAAAATGTAGTAAAACAATTGGCACCCTTATCGCTTAGAGTGATCTTTTCCAGGCAACTATTGTAAGGATTAGGACTCGCTGAGGAGGTAAAAATAGACTACAATGCGGCGATAAGGCTTTTCCGCGTTCCGGCTAAAACTTTTCTTAATCGCTTGCAGTGTTGCCAATCTGCTAGTTTTTTGTAGGATTAGTACGCTATTACGCCGCTGACAAATCTATTACGATTTTTGAAAAGTAGTAAAAAATTTGAAATCTATTACAGTTTCAATATATCTATTACTTTTTTATATGATCATGATTTAGTACGTTATTACACCGCCTACAGGTCTATTCCGATTTCCGTGGAGTAGATGGCAATAGTGGTTGTGTGCTACGGTGCTTCCATTTTTATGAAAATCCGTCTTAAAAGCCTCCCAATATATGTGGGGAATTTAATATGCCTTTCTCTTTACTTGTTACGTTTTAGTACGTTTTCTTGCCGCCGTCTAGTACGGGACGAAATTTTCGAGTGGCAACGCTAGTCGCGTGTTGAATGCTCAAATCAATTTTGTTTGGGTTCAAAAAAAAACATTAATAAATTAAAGCTCAGATTGAAAAAACATGTAGGATATAAGCGTTAGATATGTAACGTAGCTACGTTAGACAGCAAAAAACTTACCCTTTGGCAAAATGTTGCTGGTATTTTGTCATTAGATACATTCCATTTCTGTGTTATTACGCCGAGTTTCATATCTTGTACGTTTTCACGTGTGCGACTGTGCGTACTTCAAAGGCAATAATTTAAAAGAACTCACGGCACACTTACTTACAAAGTCAATAAGAAGTACACGTATGATTTATGGATTCGTGTTCAATTTTCTTATGGGTTGGTGACATTTATATTAGTGTGAACCACGACATTAATTTTGTTGGTTTTAGTTAACAGTTTTAAATTTGCCGTCTTTTTCATTACAATGCATTAGATTAGGACGGCAACATTTTTAATAATATTATATTTGTCAACTTCAAATTTGGGCTTATGTCTTTTGTAGCGATGATAGCACAGTGGTTAGCGCGGTCGGTTCGCATGCCGAAGGGCGTGGGTTCAAACCCCAACAATGAGATTGAGCTGCCGGTGAAGAAAAGACATCGTGATGAAACTATAGCGTGATGGTGGGGTACTTTAATTTTAGCACTCGGCTGGCTAGCTACTAGGTGGAACTGGCTACGTGAAATTAATAAAAAATACTACATAAATACTACTAAAACCTAAATTCGTAGTAAAATTTCATAGACCTTCAACATAATTTAAAGCACTGCTGCATAATTTATTTCACGATTTCAGAATCATAATTATAGTAAAATCTGTTTAATTATAAGTACAATGAGCTCCTTTCAGCTTAATGATGCCGTCCCGCGTAACCTTGTAAATATGACCGGCCCACTGCTGCTTTTGCTTACTAATACGCTAAATTAGTGGGTGTCAAGCGAATTACTTAGAAAGGCAGTGACTGCGTTTTTTTAAATAATTTGCTTATTGTAACTTCCAGGTCTTTGTACGTGAGCCTAGCAGGGAAGATGACGATGTTCAACATATCTGCGTACTACTACGAGATAAATGAATCTGCGCTCGCGGCCAAGAGTGCCAACCCTAATAACAAATGCTTTTGTAAAAAGTAAGTTTTTTTTATGGTAAAAAATATTTGAAATGGTAACAAAGACGCGTTTGTGTTGGTAAGAAAAAAATAAATAGCAGTGGTACCTAGAAATTAGAACAATAAAAGTTCAGAGCATCGATGGTGAGTCTGTATTTCACAAGCTTTACACCAGAGAATAACAAGAGAATTTGCCAAGAATTTTCTCACCTAATGTTAAGTGACGCTGTGGCCGAAGATGGTGAACAAACCTAGCCTGAAATGAAACTGGCTCTCAAGTGAGGCTGCCGGCGTACACCGTTAAGTTTTGGCGGCAGATTTTCATCTTGTAGCTAGCCAGCCGAGTACTTGAAAGTATCTTACTACCATGCTACGGCTTCGTCACGATGTTTTCCTTCACCGGCAGCTCAAGATTATTGTTCAGATTTGATTTGTTTGCGCTTACCATCCACAAAAACAATAATGTGATTGCTTCACGTTTTTCTTTGCAAGGAATTGGAGTGCAAACCACGACGGCTGCCTCATCATGGGGTTATTAAACCTGAATCCATGCCAGGGCGCGCCCGCCATCGCTTCCTTGCCACACTATTACTTGGCCTCTGAAGAACTACTCGAATACTTCGAGGAAGGAATTAACCCTGATAAGGAAAAGCATAAAACTTTCGTTTACCTCGATCCGGTAAGTTTAATAACAGCGACATCTAGACATCAACGTCGGAACTAATTGCGTAACATACTCCGCCTATAACCAATCAGCGGCAGAAGCCTGCATCGCGCAAGCGAATTTTTCACTCAGACGTAATGATATGAATATATTTATGCCCACAACTATTGCAGCGGTATCCAGAACAATGAGTTACAAAACAACGTTCAGGACATCATTGTTGGTCATTTGGGACATTCGATGATAAGTTTCGAATTCTGTAGGTAATTTATAACTGACCCTTGATGCCGTAATGCAAGAATAAAGGAAATTGAGTTGATTTTCCCGTTTGTATCTATCTTACGCCAGAGTATAAGTATACTAAAATGTGCTTTATCTCCAGGTGACAGGAGTGGTGCTGAACGGCGCAAAACGGCTCCAGTTCAACATCGAGCTCCGCAATATACCCACCGTGCCGCAACTTCAGGCAGTCCGCACAGGACTATTCCCTCTGCTGTGGCTTGAGGAGGTATAGTTATGAAGACCTTTGTGATTTGCTTCGAGTAATTTAACGACAACCATGATTTTTTGTCGCACTCTCTCGTAGATTATTTTTCGATGTTGCGTCCTGCCTATAGTATTATGTATAATAACGAAATTATGATATTATTATAGATTTCCTTGGCACCTAAATATTGAAGTAAATTTTACCTCCATTTTCTGTACGGGAAATATGCGTATATACCTTCTGTCTATGCGAACTACCATCGTAATTTGTAAAAAAATCACGCTTTGTGTTGTTACTTAGAAATATTATTATAAATAAATAATAATAATAAATAAATAAATATCGTAGAACATTACACACGGCGTCGTCTGACCTCAAACTAATAAGCAAAACTTGTACTATGGAAGTCGGATAACTGGTAGAATACTTTTATACTTTTTTTGTAAATACATACATACTTATCATATATACAGAACACCCAGACACAGAACAAACATTTATGATTAGGTATACCACAAAATGCTTGTCCTGAGTGGGAATCGAACCCACGCTCTATGGCTCTTGGAGCAGTCATATTACCAATGAGCAAACAGGGCAGTCATTTAATCAAACGTACTTCGGTATTCTCTTACTTATATTCATCTAGAAGATTCAGCATTTTGTCCACTGCTACGTCTTCTCATTGTAAAAAGGATAAAGCCATCCACCACACTAGCCGTGTCCAGTAGGTACAGGTTGGCAAAATCCATACAACTTCAAAAATATTAAGAACTCACGGTATAATGTCTTCGACGTTTCAAGCTAAGAACAGTAAAGTCTTGGCAATTCGGATATAACGTTGAAAAGACAAAAGTAAGTGCCGTGGGAACACAAGGCTGCCGTAGAAGTATGTATTTTAAATAAATTTGGGTACCTAAATTCACATTTAATTTCAGGGTGCGGTCCTACCAACATCACTGCAAGACGAATTAAAAGCATCGCATCGCTTGCTTTCATACGTCGAGATCGGTCGCTGGCTGCTCCTTGCGATCGCAATAGTCATCATGATAGCTGCCGGAGCGACACTTGCTCGCGCGACCAACTTACTGCCCAGACACAATAACTCTGTTAGCTTTATACTGTCCAATGGTAACGGGTATAAAGGATAGTACTTGATAAAAATTAGTTTTATTTAAAACCTATCGCTGTGATTAAGATTTTTTTTTGTCTTCGATTATATCACTTTCAGGTATTATGGCATTTTGCGCATTTGTCAGTGTCAAGTATGATAAAACTAGTAAAATAAATCAAAGTCACACAAAGTAAGTCATGATCAAGTATGGTCATGCCATTGTAAACACGGAAAGTCATATTTAACCACATTATATGACTTTCCTACACTCGCGCTTATTAATCGGCGCTTTATGAATGACACCACTAATTATATACCAACAAAAACACTCAGAAAAACACAAGTTGCGGAAAATAATATACATGCGTTCTTTACTCTTGCGTTCCCGCCAAACACTCGCAAATTTTCTTATTTTACTAAGAAACATAATATTTTACTTATGCGGGATTACTCACGTAAAATTTTATCGGAAACTCCGCCTATCAACTGCCAAGCAAGACGAGGCCGCGCGCGCGTTGTTCTCAGCTTTGTCTCCATGATGATGGCCACCGAATATGGCCAAAACTGTAGTCGGATTTTCCGAAAAAAATTAACGTGAGTAAATCCGCATAAGTAAAACAAAAATGTGTCAGATGTGTCAATCAATGTGTCTTATGTCTAACCACGTCAGTTACTATAATAAAACACACTATTGATTGCCGTAAGCATAATATCTTGTATTTTTTTATGTTTATTATAATTACACCGTATTTTCCCTTTCTGTGATTTTGGTATTGGTCTACATTTTGTCACTACCAATAATATAATTAAACTAATTAAATTAAATTAAAAGGAAAGGTTTATAGGCTTGACTGTCAGTAGGTAAATACATGAAACATTGCTGCATGGTTCATGTACTGACTAATAAGCAAGTAGTAAAATGTACATTACAATTATAACTTTAATTTCTTTAACTGCCTTTTCATGCTAATTATGCTTATATGCCTATGGTAAATGATTTATTTTAATAAGTCTGAGCACACAAAGTTAGTCAAAATCAAGTCCAGTCAATCGAGTCATGTAGGAAAGTAGAAACTTCGACTACTCTTATTACTTTTATACTTCGACGGAGTTTTGAAAGTAACATGAAAAGCCACACATACATACATGTTCAGCTACATTTAATCACTTTCTCCGCATTTGTGCGCACAAATTTAAATTTTTGTCTCATTTTTATGAAGCTATTTGCAAATTATAGGTAGGTAAAGGATACCAATTTATATAAAAACTTTTATTTTTTACTATGAGAGATCTTTTTCATAAAATATCTCTCCTAGTTAAATTGTTTAATGAGATTTTTGAAAACATTAATTTCTAATGCTGCTAATTTCTAATAATAATCCCCGCATGACTAGGGGATTATTATCCTATTACAAGGAAATGCCTATTAGGTTTTTTTGTTATTATTCATTTTGCTTTTAGTCTCTGATACTGCGTAATTGTTGAGCGATTTCTACATTATTCATAAATGTATTTACAGTTGACGGATTTTCTTGGAATTTGTTGTTTTTCGTCAATTCTATAAAATTTTAACTGCGGGGCTGTTTTTTCATTTCGTGAACCAGAGACGTGACAAATTTGATTTCACGCCCATGCAAATTGCTTAATGTATTCCCTGAGGCGCGGTAGTCGCGATTGATCTCCCTTGCTGTTTCAATATTTTATTTACGTAACGCACGAACAAAGTTTGGTATCATTGTATTATCAATTAACGAGACTAGGTTTCTTTACAATGTATTGGAAGTGCTCGGAATTGATCATCATTCATTAGTAGGTACACCTACAACAGAGCAGATTGTATTTTTTTGGACACTTCTTTGATTTAGAAGCAGACACTTTATCGGGATTTATCTTTTATCTATACGATAAAGCTATATTGAATAGCTAGCAGGTATAGATAGAGATAAGCATGCTATGTCTAGATACTAAAGTCAACCCGAGAGATGAGAGATGAACAGTTTCTAGTGACAGACGCGGCAGTATTTCATCTGGCTTAATTCCCTGCCGCTACCTTAATGCGTCTTTATGGAAAAGGTTTTTCTTTGGGATATCAATGCTCATACATTTTTTAAAGTTTTTTTAAATGGCTGACATGCTTGGTGTTTGACCACATCTCACCTGATGTTAAGTGACGGTGTGGGCGAAGATGGTAAAGCACACCTGGCTTGGAATGGAACTGGCTCTCAAGTGAGGCTGCCGGAACACACCGTTAGATGCTTGGCGGCAGATTTTCAACTTGAAGGTGGTAGCCAGCCGAGTACTAGAAAGTACCCTACCACCACGCTATGGTTTCCTCACGATGTTTTTTTTTTACCGGCAGCTCAAGCTCATTGTTGGGGTTTGAACCCACGCGCTTCGGCATGCGAACCGACCGCGCTAACCACTGAGCTATTAAAAAAAGTAAAAGTAAGTATTTAAAAGTTAGTAAAAGTAATTAGACATAGGAAACGCTCTCCTGATGTTTTTTTTATGGATGACAGGCTAGGTTTGACCAAAGCTTAACTGATGTTAAGAGACGGTGTGGTCGAAGATTGTAAACACATCTAGCCTGGATTGGAATTGGCTCTCTAATAGGGCTGTCGGAACATACTGTTAGGTGTTTGGCAACTTTTTAACTTGGAGGTCGTAGATAGCCAGTCGAGTACTGGAAAGTACCCTACCACCAAGCTATGGTTCTATCGAGATGTTTTCCTTCACCGACACCTCAAGCTCGTGGTTGGGGTTCGAACTTACGCCCTTCGGTGTGAGATCCGGCTTCGGTAACCACTGAGCTATCATCACTATCATAAGAAACAAGGCATGACCATTGCAGCGGTACCCAGAACTTTGAATATCAAAGTCCAGGACATCGCTGCCTGTAAACCTTTTCACAACTAACTCTTTTCATAAATCATTCATACATTTTCATTTCATAAATCATTTCAAAAATCATAATGATATAATAATATTACCTACAACTAATTGTTAAATTATAAATAAACATAGGATTGTAATAATTACACATTGAAATGTGCAAGAAATATAAAAAAAGCTGACGCAAAACAAAGAGAGTTTTATTGCCCTTAGTAACAGAAAAAAAAACTAAACCAATAAACCATTATTGTATTATGAAATGTACATGTATTACGTCGTTAACGAAAATGTACATGACAAAGTACCTACATATTGGAAGATCCACTTTATTCTGAAGAAAAATGTATCATTACTGATTTCATGTAGCTGTCTTATTATAAGGAAAAGTAAAATAATAAAGAAAGCTCAAGCTCGAAAGAAGATTTGAAAATAATGAAAGGAAATTATTGATTCGCTTCCGCCCATATTCCTTAGAAGAAAGAAGTATGCTTAGACGTAGGGAAATTCTAACCAGCGACTATTTACAGTAAAAAAAAATGTGTTATAAAATTTGTAATTTATTTGTATTCATTATAAATTTCTAAATTTTTGAACAACCAAACTGTAGTATAGTCTGTCTTTAAAACAAAAAGCGTAATAAGCAGGCTGTTTACCTGATAGTAATCTCACTTCGAGTGTTGATGTGACTCACTTTGTCGATGTTTTGTCAACTTTTTTTTAAATGTTTGATAGGCTAGGTTCACAGTTCACCTGATGATAAATGACGGTGTGGTCGGAGATGGTAAACACACTTAGTTTGGAATGGAACTGGCTCTCAAGTAAGGGTGCCGGAATTCACTGTTAGTTGCTTAGCCGTAGATTTTGAACTTTAGGGTGTTAGCTAGCCAACCGAGTACCTACTAGAAAGTACGCTACCACCGTGATATAGTTTCCTCACGATGTTATCCTTGGAGTTGGAACCCACTCCCTTCGGCGTATGAATCGACCACCCTAACCACTGAGCTATAGTCAAGAGTTAAGTTAAGTTATAGCCCAAGAGCCCGCGACGGCCAGATCTTCGTTATTATATTAAGGCTGAAAGTTCAGTCATGTATTTTGACTGGCAATGGACGACGTGATTTTCTAATATTATTTCGAATAAAGTATCTAAAAAATGAGCTTTATGTATAAAGAACAGAGGTGTAATTTTATACATTTGTACTTCCTGTTACCTGCCAATGCCACAACAACCCAAGTTTCAAAGTCGGGGATTGTTCTAACATGGGTAGGGGGATACATCGTGACAAAACTTTCAGTTTTTATAACGAAGGTTTGGCGGTCGTGGGTTCTTGCTCTATATGGTAAATAGAACCTGCTATGTTGAGATAGGCGGTATACTTAGCTAAAAATTCATAAAATTGGAGATACGTTTTTGTGTTACTAAACAGACGATATTTAGGTATAGATTAACTGTATTCATTTGTATGACGAAATATTGTTATAAGGTACTATACCGTTCTATACTAATGTAGTTACTTATTTTATTCTATCTCGTAAGGCTTAGACACTACTACTTACACTACTTATTGTCGAAATACTTGACACTGGAATAATGCACCGTGTGATGCCAAAAACTAAGAAAAAAAGTTATGGCTATTAGTTTTTTAATTATAGATTCATTATCATTAATCAAACTGACTCGTTCGGTATTAGGTCTGCTTTATGAGCTGTCGTTTGCAATGTAAACGCACAAATAACATGTTTTTTACGACATCACATTACAAATCTTTGAAATTCTCGGATTGTCTCTACTATAATAAGCTTGTATACCTACATATAAACCTTATCCTCTTGAATCACTATGTATTGGTGGAAACCGCATTTAAATCCGTTGCATAGTTTAAAAGATCTAAACGTACTGCGGGGAGCGACTTTATTTCTTTTTTTTAGCGTGCCATCAGGCTCATCTGTGTCGACTGCAATGTTCAGGTTAAATTACAAAGCCTAGAACATCGTCGTAAAGTTGCTAGTTTGTAATTTTTTTTTGTCTTCATTTCAGAGAGTGTTCTTCAGAACTACATATACTAATTGCCCCATGACCATTTTTCTTTTAAAAGATGCAACTTAAGGCATTGTTATAGAATCTGAATCAAAATAAAATGTCACATCAACTTTATAAACTGTTTATTCAATCAGAATCACTATTATCGGAGAAAGTGCCGCGTCCGCTGGACTCCTTGTCCGATTCGTCTGTTTCCATGCGCTCGACTTCTTGCTTCGGCACCAGATCGCCGACTGTCCGGATACACCGGATCGTGTATTTGTTGAAATCACAACTGCAACAACAGTTAAATGTTTGATTCAAAATTATTTATCGCAAAGGAACAAGTGGTAACATCGTGTAACAACTTGTTACTAGTTCCATCAGGCGTATTTTCATTTTTAAATTAGAGTTTAATGAAATTAGAATTAATATTTCCTTTTCTTTTTCACTTTTATGAATATCGACCGTATTAATCAAGGTCACTAGAACTGTTTTCCCATCCATCATGTTTCAGTGAGAAGTTATGTCACGTCACGTTTCACGTTGTTGCTATCTCGCACTTGACCTTATCTGTTGATTATATTGATACATCGTGACATATACTGATTAACACATTTTCCCTAACACCGTCGCCTTTTAGAGACTTTGTTACTAAAGATTTAAGGTTGAAAATGGTTTATTAAGTGGTTAGGAATGCTACTTTTTGGGATATTTAGTATGTTGTATACAGATTTTGGTACAAATCACGATGATTGGTAATGCGTGAAGGTCACATTTTAATTGTAAACTTCTCTTATTAGGTGACTGCCCAAAACAGGAGTGAAATGTTTTTAGGATTCATGTATGTATGTATGTGAGTTTCTTTATTCCACCATAACTATTAAAGCCTGAACAGATTTGGATGTATCGGGTATCGTTAGAATCCTTACATAATCAATTTTTATTTTAAAAACAAGCATTTTTTTTAAAATGATTGTGAGGCTAGGTGTTTTGACTACAGCTCACCTAATGTTAAGTAACGGTGTTGTCGAAGATGGTAAACACACCTAGCCTGGAATGGAACTGGGTCTCAAGTGAGGCTGCCGGAACACACCGTTAGACGCTTGGCGGCAGATGTTCAACTTGAGGGTGGTAGCTAGCCAGCCGAGTATTAGAAAGCACCCTACCACCACGCTATGGTTTCCTCACGTTTTCCTTCACCGGCAGGTCAAGCTCATTGTTGGGGTTTGAACCCACGCCCTTCGATGCGTGCGAACTGTGAACCGACCGCGTTAGCCACTGAGCTATCACCGCTACGAATCGTGTCGATTGGCTATGTGTTTCACCACATCTCATCTGATGTTAGGTAACGGTGTGGGCGATGATGGTAAACACACCTAGCATGGAATGGAACTGGGTCTCAAGTGAGGCTGCCGGAAAACACCGTTAGATGTTTGGCGGCAGATTTTCAACTTGAGGGTGGTAACTAGGCAACAGTACTAGAATGTACCCTACCACCACATGGTTTCATGTACGTATGTATGTATGTGTGTGACTTTCTTTATATCACCGTACCATTTAAATTCCTGAACAGATTCGGATGTATCGTTAGAACCCTTACATCATCCCGGGTGACAATGACTATAAACTTTTTGGAAGAAAAAAAAAACTTAATTTTTTATGAAAATTAATGAGACGAACGAGACTCTCCTGATGATAAGAAATAACGCCTGTCCATGACCGTTGCAGCGATACACAGAATTTTGAGTTGCAAAACAAAGTCCAGGGCATCGCTGCTTTGGCGCTCATTACTTTGAGACTTTCGATGGTTAGTCTCAACAGCCCTGTAATTTCCCTTCAAACCGGAACACATTAATGTTGACACACTACTGCTTGGCGGGAGAATATCTGGTGCTGCGGTGATACCTACCTAGACAACCTCCTGCTCAGTTTCAACCACCAATTATGCTTGTTGCATTCAAAATTCAAATTTGTAGCGATGATAACTCAGTGGTTAGCGCGGTCGGTTCGCATGCCGAAGGGCGTGGGTTCAAACCCCGGCAATGAGCTTGAGCTGCCGGTGAAGGAAAACATCGTGAAGAAACCATAGCATGGTGGTAAAGTACTTTCTAGTACTCGGCTGGCTAGCTACCACCCTCAAGTTGAAAATCTGCCGCCAAGCAACTAACGGTGTGTTCCGTCAGCCTCACTTGAGAGCCAGTTCCATTCCAGGCTAGGTGTGATTTACCATTATCGACCACATCGTCACTTAACATCAGGTGAGTTGTGGTCAAACAACTAGCCTGTCAGACATTTAAAAAAAAACAGTTTTCGTTTATCACATTCTAGTACACGGCTGGCTCGGCTACATAAGAGGTTTGCTGAAACAATACTCACATTTTGCTAAGGTGAGAGTATTTGACAGCCAGTACTTTCTCGAGTGCCAGCAGCGCGCTCGGAGGCAGTTTCCTTCTTGTGACGTTTAGTATCGCCTTCAACCACAGCAGTAGATGTTCCAGGTGACGGGAGTCTTCCAATAACCGGGCAATAGTTACAAGGAGTCGATCAGTGTAATCATTGTCCAGCTGTGATATTGTCAGGTTTACTGGAAATAAGACAATTTAAGAGGTAACGAGGGTGTTTGTGTTTGAAAATAGGTATTTGAAGTAACTATTGCCATCGCGCTGTGCCCGTAGAGTGCGATAGGGATAAAGACAGCTCAGATCGATTATACCGATTAACTTTATGATTAAATTGAGGTTTCGTTTTCCTCTGTTTTTTTCTCCAAAAATTGAGCCTACCCAATATTTTTTTGCACAAATATTTTGAAGAAGAATGTATCAATGTCCCTATATATTTTTTTTATATTAAAAATCTTTCAAATTCCTTTCTTGGCCGTCTGATTATGTTGGTAAAAAAGGGCCATTTATTGCAAATTTTGAAGAGCCATATTTTCTTATCAAAATCAAAAAGTCATTTATTCAGTTTAGGCCCTGGTAAGGCACTTATGAACGTTAAGTTACATGTTTGAATCTACCACCGGCTCGTAATTACACTTCAACTAAGAAGACTCCGGCAAGAAACTCAGCAAGGCATTTTTTTGTGGATCTTCCTTTTCATATTAGGTTACAGTTTACAGTTATAAATATTAATAAATTATGCTTACTACAATTGTCACTTAGTCAGGGGGATGCAAGTGCAGAGAGAAGCTACTACAACCATATATTCCTGTCTTCCACGTAATGAGCCACCTTATAGTAGGCTTTGTCAATTAACCTCTGCTTTATAAAATCTTTGAATTTATTATAGGACATTTTAGTTACCTCAAGTGGGATTTTATTATAGAATCTAACGCAATTCCCGAGAAAAGACTTATTAGCTTTAGATATCCTGAAACTAGGTGTCACAATTTTATCTTTATTTCTTGTGTTTAAGTTATGGCGGCTACTGTTAATTTCAAATGAATTTAAATTTTTCCGGACAAACATAATATTTTCGTAAATGTACTGTGACGATAACGTTAATATCTTAAAATCCTTAAATCGATTTCGTAGTGATTCGCGAGGACCCAAACAATAGATTGCACGAATTGCACTTTTTTGTAGAATAAAAATAGTTTCAAAGTCTGCAGCTGAGCCCCACAGCAGTAGACTGTAGGACATTATCTATCTAATACCTATAAACGAGCAATTCTTGTATATGTGTATATATCTATATCTTTAAACGAGCAATTCTTGTATATATATATATATATCGACCGTAGCAATTAACATAGTCGTATGTGAAAAATCGCTACTTTAGGGTACGGCCGTTCAAAGTTTCAAATGTGTATAAACTGAACAATAGTCAATGTACCGTAACCAAATTTGGAATGTCATATAAATATTAATTGCCTGATATAATAGTATATGCAAATTTATTAAAAATGTATCAAAAATATAAGAAACTGCACATGCAACATTGTTAACCGCTAAAACATGTTTTTTTTTTGTCGGAAATGGCAGATCCATCATTATTGTTAGCCGAACAATTTCTGAATTTGGTCGGATGTGGTACAACCCACAGTATTCCCTGGACTTTGAATTCTTTTTTGTGTTGGATGTACCACTTAATACGTTATTGCCCGTAAGATATAATTCTTTTATGCTTAAATTATTTCGGGCACTTAGGTTATACAATGTTGAGTTACGTAGAAGTGCACATCAACAAAACTAACGAGTGCGCTCCTCCCGCTAACATTGTCCGAAGTGGCAGACCCGCGCGTCTTCTCTGCTCCTGCGCCCCGCAGTTACCGTCTCAACGTACTATACGACAATATTAATCGTGCGCACTGAACACATACAACTTTTTCCACTTGGAAAAATAAAGATAGGTTGATTTTAGGAATTTAATAATTTGCGGGGGCAATTTTAGACTTATTCTAAGACCTTTAATGCAATAAAATGAAAATAGCAAAAATGTAGATCCGACAATGTTAATTGCTACGGTCGATATATATATTTTAAATCTCGGAAATGGCTCCAACGATTTTCATGAAATTTTGTATGCAGGGGGTTTCGAGGGAGATAAATCGATCTAGCTAAGTTTTATTTTTAGAAAACGTCGTTTTATCCGTGTTTTCAGCCGAGCAAGGCTCGGTCAACCAGGTACTATAATCTGAATCTCGGAAACGGCTCTAACGATTTTCATGACATTTAGTATACAGGGGGTTTCGGGGGCGATAAATCGATCTAGCTAGGTTTCATTTTTAGAAAACGTCGTTTTATTCGTGTTTTCAGCTGAGCAAAGCTCGGTCATCCAGATACTGTAATTAGTTGGTAAACCCCAACAATGAGCTTGAGCTGTGTAAAACAAGTGAAGGAAAACATCGTGAAGAAACCATAGCATGGTGGTAAAGTACTTTCTAGTACTCGGCTGGCTAGCTACCACCCTCAAGTTGAAAATCTGCCGCCAAGCATCTAACGGTGTATTCCGGCAGCCTCACTTGAGAGCCAGTTCCATTCCAGGTTAGGTGTGTTTGTGTGTCCGTTATTCGACATCAAATGAGATGTGACCAAACACCTAGCTTATCAATCATTAAATTTTTTGAATATTTATATACCTATTATTTTTCATTGAAGATCCTTCGAATGAGTATTTTTTATGTTTGTCACTTCATGTCACTTTTTATGTAGAGGTTCTACTATACATAAAGAGTGACAGCATTTTGCTACTGACGTGTCAAAATAAAATATCTAAAAATAAAAATGTCAAATTGAAAATAAACTTCCATATTTAAAATATAAGTTTGATGAATTACTTACTATCGTTAGCCGGGACTGCTTCTACGCACTCTTGAAGCACAGAATGTTCGTTGAGTTGTATGGATCCAATGAGCGCTGGGCCCCAACTCTGTTCTTTTAGCAGCTGCTTGACGGCGGACGGCGTTGTACCGGCTTCTAGGCGATACGGTCTGGAATATATCATTTTTGTTATAAAAACATTCGGAAGTTTTTTTTTATTATTATAAATAGGCTTTCGTTTGACCGCCATCTCGCTTAATGTTAAGCGAAAACACGGTCTAAGGTGGAGCAGAAAAGAACTCGCCTAGAAGAAACCGATACACTCGCGACTTAAAGGCACCCAGATTGTTTTGTAAACGGATTGTAGACTAGTGTTGCTGTAAGCCCGTTTGTAAAAATAGGGCTAATTCGGAAGCGCAGCGTAGGACGTCCACCAACAAGATGGATAGACGACAATTTTTAATTTTTTAATTAGATATTTTCTTACGTTTTACCGCCATCTCATCTGATGTTAAGTGATGATACGGTCTAAGATGGAGCACATTCGCCTAAACGATACCGATTCACTCTCGATTTGAAGACACCCAGATTATACCCAACGGGAAACACCCACTCAGGCAGCGCATTCCACTGTCTAGCAGTCCGCACAATGAACGTGGAATCAAATCGTTTCGTTCGAGTTTTTGGAACATCTACCATGTAATGTCGCTTTCTTGATCTTCTGGCTGTCCGATAGAAAAATGGACATGGGGGAATCAAAACATGTATTTCTGAAGCACACTCTCCGAAATGAATCCGATTAAAAATCTACAAACTAGCAACTTTACGACGATGTTCTTTGTGTAATGAAGAACACGCTGGATGCCGCTTCCAACCGGTCTTAAAGGAAATCATAAGGGGAGACCTATGTCCAACGTCCCACAGCTGAAATGATGGTTTTATCCCGACGATAAACATAATTACCTGAAGGTGCCGTCGAGTCCCGCGTTTTGGCTGTAAATGAAAAGTCCTTCAGTCGCAGCCACGGCGAAACTTTCCCCCGTCGGCGAGAACCGTATCCGAAACACTCGTACCTTAAGCGGAAATATACAGGGCGTAAGAAAAACGCTACAAAAATCTAACGTAGCGTTGATAACAGAAATTTGTTTATATTTCATACAACATATGAAATTATATTAGGAAAATACATGAAAATTTACAGTTTCAGAATCTTTTGTATCGCTGACAGGCTTGGTGTATTTGACCACTTTTTTACTTGATTTCCTTAGCGAGAGGTCGTCTGAGTAGGTACCGCCGCAGTACTAGATATTCTGTCGCCAGGCAGTAGTGTGTCAACGTTGTTATTTCGGTTTGAAGAGTATTATTGCGAAATTGTGACTAACCATCGAAAGTCTCAAAGTAATGAGCGTCAAAGCGGCGATGTCCTGGACTGTTTTTTTTATCGCTGCAATGGTCATGGACATGTTTTACCTTTACTTAAAAAAAAACCTCACTTGATGTTATGCGACAGTGCGGTCGAAACTGGTAAACACACCTAGATTTGAATGTTCACCTGGTTTTCCTTCACCGGCAGCTCAAATTTGGGAATTGAACACATGCCCTTCGGCGTGTGAACCGACCGCGCTAACTACTATACTATCATTGCCGATGTACAATGCCCCTTTTCAATTAAATACACCATAAGCTGACTAACCTATTCAATGTTTTATAAATACTTGCATAAAAGAGATCGCCTTCCTGTCATACAATAAGTACGGCTTATAAGTATGTGTATAAAAGAGGATGATGGGGAAAGTGCGTACCTCTGGCTTCGTTTGTCTATCTGCCATGTCTCCCCGCGTGACTCCCGGCAGTCGGATAGCGACGTCACCGCCCTCCAGGTCAGTTCTTTCTTCCAACAGCGCCATGTTGCCAAACTCGGTAAGAAGCCGCCGGTTTATTACGTCCTAGAAACATTTTTATGAACATAACAACATAATTTAAAAAAAAAAAACGTTAAAAGTGCTCAAAGGCGAAAGGAAGTAATTTTACTCGTCATTATGAACAATTATATATTACTCCTTCTGGTTTCATCATGATCTGTTGATGAAACCGGAAGATAGTTTGTTGGGTCTATTCTATTCCGTAAACACCACTGAAAAGTCACAGGAAAGTAAAATACGTCATTTCATTTACTTGGATGACATATTTTGTTCAGTTATTTTGATTTGAAAATCAAACTAATCAACCGATTTTTATAAAATATCATGAAAAAATTCTATGGAACAAATATGTTCCTTTAAATAAATAAAAAAATCCAACTAATATGACTAATAAGATATATGAATATGACGAAGTTTTATAACAAAAAAATACAACCAAATTCAGAACCCCCTTTTTTGAGGCATAATTGATTTATTATCCACACCAAAAATGATATAAAGAAGTAAAATAAACTTAAGTAACAAGTGTAACAACTGACGACCTTATCGCTAAAAGCGATCTATTCCAGGCAACCTTAGGACAGAAAGGATTTTAAGGAAGAAAAGGTAACATCAAAATTATCATATAAATAGTAACGACACTACACACATTTGACCATATTATTGTAAAAAAATGTATCTTCATCTTTGTATAATGATTATGTTAGCCTATTTTGTCCCACTGTTGGGCAAAGGTCTCTCTTCCTCCTTTCCATGCCTCTCTGTTTGTTGCTATCGAGGGCCTATCCTTACCATAGCATTAAGAACAACTTTCCACAGTCTTTTAGATCGTCCTGGTGGCCGTTTGTGTAATTAGAATGTGTAATTTCGTGTGTAGGTATGAATATGTGATTAGTGTGTGTCTTGCATGATACTTACAGTAATAGCGTCCAAGGAGCGATTCTGCGTGATGACAAACTTTTTGATGAGCACTCCTTCTCTAACACTGTAGAGGCACACGTGTTTAGAATTCCCCCCGCCGAGGATGCAAGTACCGTCCGCAGAATAGCAGATAGTTGTGAACGCTCTAAAAAAGAGAAAAAGAACCATTACAATATTAAACATACAATTAGAGTATTTATCCTAAAAATTCTGCAAAAATAAAATAAAATAAAGTGAATAAACTCTTCATAACGAATCTTAAGAGGCCTTTTTTGTTATAAGGAATTTTCGTTATATGGAGGGAAGAAAGAAAAATAACCAAATATCACCGATAACAATTGTTTCTGATATCATTTTATTCCTTTCAATACCTACCTAATTAAATTATTGAAACATATATTCTGTCAACTTTGCCTGACGTTTTTTACTATGCCAATATTTGTTTTGTATTTTATGCATGTCTTGTGATATGGTGGAATCATCTTCATGAAACAATAAGATTTTTTTCTATCTGTTTGAGGGTTTTAAGTGTTTGTTGAACAGTTGGTGATGATCCAGAATCGTCCATTTGATAAATTTCTTAGAGACAATGTCATCAAGAGTAATGGCACACGTGTTCGAGGCAATTAACAATAACAACAGCAAGGCAGTTGTTTACGACCTCAAGAACTTAGAAA